>JACSVZ010000004.1:22518834-23179905 GCA_014706295.1 Lycocorax pyrrhopterus obiensis
CCCTGGAACATGATTGCTCTTCTTTGTGGTATCTTTCTGGCCCTGTTTAAGGCAGCAGACTTTGCTAAGTTAAGTGTTAAGTGGATGATCAAAATCCGAAGAAGGCATCTGAAGAGGGCTCGTCAAGTAACAAACCACATAAGCTGAGGCTAAGGCTGCCTTCTAACTGTTCATAGCAGGAGGGATAGAAAATAACTGGAATAAACTGCAGGCAGCAGTTAAAGCTGCAAACCAGGTATGTTTTGTTCCAGAGAGATGCTGGCTGGAGGAACAGCCTAGAGAACCGGCCTTGGAACTGCAGACGGAGCTAACTCTAGGACAGGTCTAACAAACTCACGCTTTTCTAGTCCCAGTTTAACAAGTTTACCTCAGTGTATGGGGGAACCACGGGGAAAGAAGGGAACTCACTAATGTTCATGAAGTCATCACTGTAGTAAATTGTGAAAAAGTGGACAGTGTTTGAATGTTTCTCAGACAGACCCTTTATTTTCTGCATCAGCTGTGAGCTGCACGTAGCACAGTCACTGCCTTGATGGTGCTTAGTGGAAGGCAAAGTACTCTGAAAACATCCTGGCCTCTCTTCTCCAAAGTATGTTTTAAAACAAAATACACTGGAATTCTATCACGTGTCATTTTTGATTTAAAGTACAACAACTTTAATATTAAAAAATATTTCAAGAAAGCCATTGTGTGCCTTCTTTGAAACTACCTGCTCTCAGGTTCAGATGGAGCTTCACAGGAGGCAGTTCAGAGTGTTATGGCATGAGGATAAGGTGAAAACCAAGAAGTTTTTCTTGATCAGTGCAGCTCAAAGGAAACTCAAGCAACAGGACAACCTGGGGGGGCTGAGCTGGTGGTCAATTTCAAAGTCTGTCTCAGGCTGTTGTTTATCCCTCTTTCCCCTTGTCTTTCCTAAGGAAGTGAAAAACAGTCTTTCATCAGCATGGGCATGGAACTGAGATTCTCTGTTCTACAGGGAATGCCTGCTCACCAACTGTGCTGGGGTGGTGGTGTCTTTTTCTTCCTTATAAGTCCCTTGTTAGTTGAGATGCCTGACTTGGACTTGTGGAGTCTACAGGGAGCAGGGCACCACTGTGTGTTTGCTCTGAAGGCTTTGCTGCAAGGATGCCAAGTCACAGTTTGCTTCTTCCTTCCTCTTCCAGCAGAGTACTCAGAGGAGTAAGTGTATCAAAAGTAGCCCCTCACCTTTCTTCCTTGTTTTTGGCATCTGAGGCAGCTTTAGGGACAAAATTTACTACTTTCAGCTGATTTCTGGAGCAAATTAAGGCACTTCATTGACCAGACACAGCCTTAAACAGGGGAGCAACAATTCATTGTAGTAAAATAAGCAGTACAGCAGCCCTGGCTGTTTGGAGGAAAATGTTTAATCAGGGGACAAAGATGTTTGTATGGGAGACAGGTGCTGTCCAGTCCCCACCTTATCTTCAGTACCTCACAATGATGGCTCCTGAAGAGCTCAGCCTAGAGCACAGCAAGGGAATGAGATTAAACTGGACAGGCATGGCTGAAGCAGACAGAGCTACTCCAGCCCCGGGCACTGGGGAACAGGACAGAAACCAGGCAGGGGCTGGGGGGTGGAAAAAATCCTCCATGCTTAACCCTTCCACAGCAAGAAAACCCCCAGTGACTTTGCTACCTAACAGCCTGTGCTATGACAATTGAGCTTTCTTAATGCCTCACTGCCAGAGAAACACCCAACTGTTCCTTGAACAAATGGTATTACAGCAGCTATTTCTAGGATTTTACAAAAAAAAAAATTAGAAACAATTTGAACAGGTACTGATGGATCCTACTGCATTTTTTCTTCCTTTTTATTCTCTAGTGTGGTCAGAGCAGGTAAGTTGGAAGATAACTTAGCTGCAGCTGTGGGGTGAGTAGAAAGCATCATTAAATAAAGGATAAACTCCTTTTTGCAGTATGTACTTTTTTTCCCCTCGATAAACTCCCAGAGCAGTCCACTTCAGTCACTACATCTCAGCTGTCAAGATGTTTTGTTTTATAAGGAAATGTTACAAGAGCAGGCCAGTGATCCCAGCCAAGAAACCTTTCTTTTACATACCTATTTATAGGAGTGATTCTGACAGTGAGTGTTGCACAATTTGGAAGGGTATCTTACAGCTCCTGTGTTGGTTCTATTACTTAAGCCTGATGTCTGTATTTGTAACTTTTGGAAAAACTTGTAACAATTACAACTGCCAGTGATTTGTTCCTTGGACCCCTGCAAGGTGTTTGGTTCCCCAACATTTGTATGAGTTATTTCCTTTAGGCTCTAGGACAGCTGAGCAAAGCTTGTCACACACTGGGAACTTTATTCTTCTAAGGGCAAAAAGGCACTAAAGCACAAAACTGAGGTGAGCTGTGCCTGTGTGACTGTCCTCTCCCTGCAAGAAGGACCATGAACGGTAAAGGGGTTTTTTCCCCCCTAAATTTTGGGCTGCCAGCTACCATGGAAGTCTACTTTGGTCAGCTGGTTCTCTGCTCTTTTTATGTAAAACTGACAGAGAGGAGCAGCAAATTGGATTGATCCAACAGAGCAGTTGGAAGTACAAGCCCCTTTAGGTAGTGGTAGTCCCATACCCTCTGTGAAACAACTACTTAGAGGCAAAATGAAGCAACAGTAAAATGTAATACATGTGACTCAAACACTATAGCAGGGACTTCCCCACTTCTGCCACTTGTTGAAAAGCCACATTGTACAGTTAAAAAGGCTGGTTGTAACAGCCATTCTAATTCTCCTGGTCTTCATAAACACAAAGATGTGAGGTACAGCACTAAATACAAACATAAAGACTTTATTGAATGCTGCTCAATTCCCCAAAGATCTTTCATTACAAAATTTTTCCACACAACTGCAATTTAAGAGATTGGAATGGTACTCTGATAAAAGATGTGAAAAATACTTGATCAAGTAAACAGACAAGACTTCTATTGTCAGCTTTCCACCTTTAACAAACAGACTGCATTTTCTTTAAAGAAAACAAGGAACTATTTCTTGACGTCCTTCCCTCCTTACTGAAAAAAAATATACTAATTCCAATTTTGGTCTCATTCTTCAGTCCATGAGATGCTAAAACTAACACAGAAACATCCAAGATGGGTCTCTCCGAGACTGCACCACTCTGGAGTGTCCTTGGGCTGATGAGGAGCATCATTGATGGGCTCTCAGAGGAAGCTCCATCCTCAGCTGTAGCAGGAGGAAATCCCTAACAAGCCCAGGACCCAAGAGGCAGCAGGAGTGGGGTAGAGGCACTGGCCACCCCAACCTGTTGCAGCTGGTTCTCTCCCTACCTCGCCTCCTTTCTAAAGTGAGCATTGTATAAATCTAAATCTGAATCCAATCAGGAATTCAAGGACACCGCTGTATCCGAGTTCCTTTCAATGCTGTAAGGGGCATATACTGAATATCTCAAGTTACTGGTAACGTACCTTGGTTTTATTTGAGAAAATACAGCACAACTAGAAGCCTTTTCTATCACCTTAACCAAAGTATGCAGCAATGTGAAAAGCACATACAAAACAAGGAAAAATGTGTACGTAGCAAACTATACCACCTATGTGCAACACAATCAAAAATTCAAGTCATAATTCTCACCACTCCCATAATTATTTCACTCATTAAGGATGATAATTCAGTTCTATGAAACATTGGAAGTGACAGTGTATCAATAATTAGACAAATTTACAATATGTTGTGGTAATGACATCACTTAACTGCTGTATTTAAATTCAAATCTTTACATTTGCCAGAGAAAAAAATTGGCCGTTTCTATTATACTGATGAGGTTTCTTTTGCAAATCCTTATATATTTCAAAAGGGTACAAAAAAAGAATGTCTGCCGAGTAGAGGTGGTCATTTCTTTTATTTGGCACTTGTATTGTGTGCATTGAGCACGTTGTGAGCGCTGTTCTGCTTTTCTGCCATCGCCTTCTTAAGCTTTAACTCCTCCAACCTTCTCCACAGCTCTTCACGTTCCAATTCTTTCTTTTTCTCTCTGTAGAAAAGAGTGAAAGAATTTCAGATGTGTTTTAAGCGCAAGCTGGAGACACAGTCACTTAACTGTGACTTGCGTCTACTAATTCCTCTTTCAAGTTTTTCTCCAAAGCTATATTTAGAGGCAGTTACAGTTTCCTCAATTAAAAAGTGAGCATAACAAATCAGTAATGATGAGTGGTGAAACTGTACCTTTGCTCCAGCAAATGCAGACAATTGCTGTAGGGTGGCTTTGCACAAATGGCTGCAGTTTTAAGGAGGTTTTTTTATCACATGCACACAAATAAGGGATTGAGCTTCTTTATGGGGGAAGAACACAGCTACTGTAAGGAGGCTTGGCAGTGGTCTCAGGTGGCCAAGGGTCACCAGTGCCCTGCCTCCCTGACTCCAGCAGTGCTCCTTAGTAGGTTAGTAGGGTAAGAGATGTTTTTGCGGAGCTAGGAAGAGTTCTCCAGCTCCATTCTCTTCAGACACCTGAGGCAGCACAGCCAGCAGCAGCTGAGCCTGATTTCACCACAGAGGAGAGAGCACCTTCCCTGCCCGGGCAGGATGGGGATCTGGGGCCTTCCTGTCCCCTCCCTGGGCTCAGCTCCCCCATGGCACTGCCAGGCGCTGCCTCACGCACAGGACAGCCAGCACCAAACAGCTCCACTGCAGAGCAACATCCAAAATGACAGCTTGGACACATGCTCATCAGTGGGAACTTGGCAAAAGGCTCAGTACCTTTGCCTTTCTGCTTTGTATGAGCTTGTGAGTTCATCAAAAAGCTTGCCATTCATTTCCATCAGGGTTTTCAGCACGTTGTACACCAGTGCCACAATGGTTCTGAAACAGAAGGAGCACAGCCATTAGATTTACTCAGTGACAAAACTAACTTCAGAAAACAAGCACTTGATTTCTTTTTTGGATTCTGAGCTTCTTATTCAAGATACTACTGTAAGGTCAGGGAGTTTCTGAAACAAAATCCTTTCCATTTTATTAATTTACAGAGGAAATTATAGTATAGTTAAACATTTTTTGAAATGGCTATTTAACCTTGAATTCCTGACTTCTGTAATTGCACAGGATATAATTATTCATGCTGTGGCTGTACTTTAAAGCCATTCAATTATGTGAACCTTTAATAAACCAAGTTTTAACAACAACTTTGTAATATTTGAGCAATGAAATATGAGAGTCTAGGAAAATAAAACTTCTGGCTCCTAGCTTCAAGAAGGCAGCAGACAAACCACAGGCTTAGTGTGGTTTAGCACAGCCATGCAAAGCTCTCCCAGCAGTGTTTCTGGGCAGCAGGAGTCTTGCTAGAGAACTAGAATCATGAACATCAGATAATGGATTTGGGTACCTCAGTTTCCTTAAGAAACTCAACAGCTTGAGCAACACTGGCTGTGTGTTACATGGCTGCCTGTATTCCTGCGCTGCCCTTCTTTTTGTGAAATATTCATATTTCAATAAACTATCTTAAACATTGTGTTATCTCCTTTAAACCCACCCATATTTATACAAAGAAATAAAAAACCCAATAAAATGAAACATTAAAATGCCTGTCATTAATCTTATCACTAATCAAAAAGCAGGTAAACTGTCTTCCCTCTCTTCTCCCTCACTGAAAGTTCCCCACTGACTGCAAAGCTGCAGCCCTGTGACCTTGAAAAAGGAGTCAAAAAAACCAATAAGGAAGTAACCAAAGAAGCAGGTTTGCCTTTTCAGTGCACTCTGTGCATCGTGGCACTAGGAAACCTCCCAGCTGTTCATCAGAGCCTTGTGCTCATTCAAAATGCACAGTGTCCTTTGCCTGTTACACACTTATTTTTTTAATTTGGTTCTTTTTTGTACCCTGGCTTTCATGTGGTTTGAGGTCAAAAGCCTATTTAAGGTTTTGGTTTTCTGAGAGGAAGAGTTCGATTTTAAGCAAGTAGTTGAGTCCATATCAGACAGCCAGATGGATAAAAGCATGTTTTGCTGCCCTCCAAAACAGATTAGCATCAAAGGATTAGACTTTCTTCCCCAAACTTCCTTGTCCTCCAGTAGGCAATTATCCTGTGTCTTTTACTTCCTTCATAAAGGGCAACTTCTGGCTGCAGACAGGGAAAGAGGGACATCCTCCAGATTTGCTGAGGTCCCAAATATATTGATGCTGCAAGGACTACTCCCCAAAGTTTATATTCAGTCTTAGTTGCTACATTTGCAGCTAGACAGACCATCTAGATAAACCCAGAATAATTGCAAAGCCTCCATGGGCTTAAATCAGGACATCTGTTTGGGAGGCTCCTGCTCACCCTGGCTTTTGCCTGTATAAGCTTTATATTCTGCACACTGACTTCCAATTTAATTCAAGGTGCTGGTACCAGCAAGCTTTGCTTTTCAGTATTTCAGTACCATTACTGCTTCTTTCAAAAACAGGAATACCAGTATTTAACTTGTGGCACTAAATATAAAATGAAGTAGTCACTCATTTCTCAGCCCTACCATCCTTTATAAGGGTTGCTCTTCTCTGATAGGATCTTTTCCCCTTCTTATCTCATTGGGCAGCAATAAATACTTGTGAAGACACAGACAACTGTATTCATCTGAAGTATTAAAGGACAGCAAAGCATAAATAGAAGCAACCCCTGGAAATGGTTTTGGTCTAAGTAGCATTAATTTGCATTTTGAAGCAACACATAGGATCAGATGTGATTACAATATGAAGACCATCATTCAATTTCCTCACACTTTTTCAATAAATTGCAGGTCTCCATCATGCAGAACAGTGAAAGCACAACATAGCTGAAAGTGACACTCCATGTAACACCCAGAATGCCATGGATTTAATCTGATTTAAGTAAAAAGTCACATTTACAAGCTCCCAATCCAAGCCTGAAAGAGTGGACAATTTATTTACAGATAAAGTGAAACGTTACATACGGATTCCAGTGTTCTTTGGAGATCTTGTACAAACTGCCAAACATAATTGGTAGAATTTTATCAATGTTTTCCTCAATCAGGCTAAGAATATATTCATTATTCCAGAAGTACAAAGCTCTTTCTGCAACCTGAAACACAAAGTTAGGGGCTCATAACAACCATAAAATAAGTTACCACAAGGTTTGTTTGGGGTTTTTTTTAATACTTATTTTATTTACCTGAAAATGTGAACTTGACACACTCTTGGATATTTGCTTAAATAAAGGCTCTTCTATTTTTTTGAATTGTGTTGGTTCTATAACATCTAAGATTTCTTCAATTTCACCTAAAAACATGACCTTGTTTGTTTAGAGACAAAAAAAGGATGAGAATGTTTTATATCACCACTGTAAACAGAAGCAAACAAAATACAGCTTATACATTAGTCATGAATCTGCAAAGAACCCTGTGTGTCGTTACAAGACATTTAGACATTCACAGGAGTTTTGCAGCCTAAAAGAAGTCAATCATCAGTCTCAGCTACCAGGTTACAGCTCTCCTCTTGGACTTTTTTTCTGTAAATACTGAATACTTCACCAAACTGCTTCTGCAGAAGATAGGGTTTTTTCTACAGTTAAAAAAAAAATTAGGGCATCTTATTTAAAGAATGGTTGCAGAGATATCAGAGATCACCAAAGTAGCTTTTGAAGTGATAAGCAGTTAATTCCCATATAAAATTGCAACCAGCAGAACTCTGTGTAGCTGGCACAGAAAAATTTATCACCACTTGCAGAAACAAAGACAACAGTGTTAAGGGACCCACTTTTAAAGAGTTGTTGGGGATGGAATCTGGTGGGATAAATCAAACTCCTGGTTTTTAAACTCATTTTAACTACACAGAAGAAACTGAGTCACATGACAAAGGTGAGCGCCTCAAGAAGCTTCAAGAACTGCAAGTTTTCTGCAAGATCTATTGAAGAGCACAGCAGAGAGAAGGTTTGTGAACCTGCCCCACAACGTTTTACATCACAGCAGACACTAGAAACGAGACACAAAACCAACCTCTTTCTGACTGCACGTTTTTGGCCAAAATTTGAGCAGTCCTCTGATTACCTGCATGAAAAATACAAACAAGTTAAAGCAGAGCAAGTTTCTTTTTATACTTGATAAGATAAAAAAAAGTACTGGTTTACTTTTCCTTATCCAGGAGTTCAATGAAAACTGAATAAACACTGACAATGTTTGTCTTGTTTAGGTTATCAGAATAACTTAGACCCTTATGGTTTTGTGTGCCTGTGATTATCCATGCACACTCTGCTCCCATCCCAGTACTTACATTAACTGACAGGATGCTGATCACATCAAAGCACCACAAAGTGAAGGTAACCCCCCTGTAGCTAAATCTCATAGAATATTTTTTGTCTTCTACTCATCCATATTTTGGGGAGCACCTGCCTTGGCATCAAAGGTTTGAAGCCCGAGAGGAAACAGTATCTGCTGACAGGGCTCTACAGAGGAGCCATGGCCTCCAACTCTTCCTTTTCCCTGCTACAGTTTGACATGTTAGACTGGAAACTAAAGTAAGAAAGATGTGAACTTACAGAGGAAATGTATTCTAGTATCTACATTTGAAACTGCCTTACACAAGACTGGAAAAAAAAAACTTTTGGGAAAATTAACTGGAAAGTACAGCCCCCAAGAGGAATGAAGGGAATACAGCAAAGAAAGGCTGGAGGCATTTTTCCTAGAAATAAACATCTCACATGGCATCTAAATTACAAAATGAATGCTGGCTTTAAAAAAAGGAAAAAAAAGAGCTGTAACTATATTCCAGAAGCAGAAACATTCTCAGAGCCTTATAAACTTTCATTCTGAGGAAAGGACTTCTATTTTTTTATGATACAACAGCACCTAACGGATCATATCCAAAGGCAAAACTTACTCAGTTATTTGAATACCTTCCATATTTGCTTTTTGTCATGTTGATTTTTTTTCTTCAGCTTGCCAGCTGGCTGCTTTATTAACAACTACATGTACTATCAAAAGTGGCTTTCCAGAGAAGTTAATATGACTGAAGTGCACTTTCCAGCACGTTACTGCAAGAACTTTCTAATATACTTTGCTAGAGACCCATATTCTCAATGAAGAAATAACATGTTCTGAGTATAACAGTGCACACCTCAACAAGATACCTATTCCTTGCTCCTCCTTGCTGGAGTATCAGTTTCCAACTTGACTATGCTTTTATATTAAAAAGCTGATACCTGCACATTTATGTTCATGGCTTGCTGCTCTTACTACACATTATTAATATTAATATTCTTCCCTGAGCTACAGGATTCCCATAAAGTGGCTTACAACTGTAGGCACCTGCTGGAAAACTCAACTCATGTACAACGACTGCACATTTAGCCTGATTTCTTCCATGTAAAGGCCACTGCACTCAGCAGGGTTAGGTAACAAACTCTTCTTGTCAGCTCTGCAAACATCAGGACTGACCTGAGGCAGACTACCATAGCTACAAGAGCTCAGATTGAATGTCCTCCAAACTGACCCTGAGTGACAATTCCTGCCAGAAAAATAACAGTAAGGTATGTGTGAGACAGCCTTCTGATGGAGTTCTTAAAATATTACTTGACCTAAAGCCAAGAAAAATTTCCAATGCTATCTCATCAGTTGCCCCAAATTTTAACATTTACTTTTCAAGCATTTCAGAAAGTTTCTTAAAGCTTCACTTCTTATCTTATTAACTTTAATTCCTTTATAAAGCAACTTTTACTATACACCCAGAGTAACAACCAAAGCAAACACAGGCAGTGACTCTGCAGTGAGTTCTTGTGACTTCTCCAGCCTGAATTCACCTTTAACTGCTAAAGAAGCAACCACAGTTGTACAACAGACTACAGTCCAGCCCAGCCTCAGAATTGCACGGTGGCACTGCTCTAAAGCCCTGCCTTCCTCACAGCAGTTTGGGCTTGGATCCTGTGCCACGCTTCCGTAAATTTGTGTCAGGAAGTTCCGACTTTGTCACGCTGTCACTTCACTCAACCTTGCAGGTTTTTATGTAACACTACACATTTTCTGCTCTGCTCACGTGTCAACTTGAACTGTCAAAAGGCCTGTGCTGTTTCCGCACTTGGCTTAAGGAATATGGGTTACACAATTCCTTTCTCCTCGCCCTATCCCACAAAATCAGCTTATTGACCAGTGTGGCTGGGAACACTGCAGCACAGGGGGGGAAGAAGATGCTTCAAGCACACAAGGCAACTCCACAGACACCCTCCACCACCTACAGAATAACCGGTCAGCTGATGAGGAACATCAGTGCTGAACTGGCTGTGCTGGAAAGAAGCTTCCACTGAAAGACCACTCAGAAAAGATCAATGTTGTTTTCCCAAAGCTGTTTATCTTTTTTTCTTTATAGAACAAAAATTTAGGTCTTGCATAAGCTCTTCATTTTTCTGTCAGAAAAGGGGTAAAGTATATAAATATCAACATACCCCTAATGGAGAGACTCCTGATTGTCCAACTAAAACCAGTTTCTTTTATAGCTGGCCTGACATCACTCTGTGTTCTCACAAGCTGCTGCACTGCCCTGAGCCTCTGTTCTTCTTCATGGGCCCTGCCAAGGCCTGTGCATAAACCCTTTTTAGCTGAGCTGTCAATATGTATCATGGGAGATTCAGTCTGGCAAAAGCCACAGATGCCTGAAGCACCTCAGTTCTGACTGCCAAGAGGCACCCCAGGAACTGAAGAGGCAGGACAGAAACACCACATTTGGAATTTCAGAGTTCTTTCTGTCTAAATGAAGTGTTGTTATTCTTTTCAACTTTTATTTCGGGATTGTTTATTCCCTAAAATATTTCAACTTCATGCAGTGGCTAAGCATAAGCAATCAGTACCAAAAACATTGAAATTTTAATTTTTATGAGGAGAGAATATAGCCATTACATGCTTTCTCATTTGGGGTAGTTTGCATGATACCAGCAGTTCAAACTTTTAGTTAAATCTGTGCTCTATCTTGGCCACAGGTTAAGAGATAAGTGCCCTTTCAAACCCAGAATTTTCTTAACTATCCTAGATTTCATCTCCCCCCCGCCCCACCCCACCTATGGATCTTTAATCAGGATAACACAGCACTGCTGTACAATTCAACAGGTTACACTGAAATATTTAATTGAAATTAAAAATAGAAAGACATCCAACTGCAAAACACTTACAGGCTCTGTTAAAGTTGTGTCTTTTTCCAGGAACTGTACAACACAATAGGCGAGCTAGAATGTAAGTCATATGGTTATTTAGTTTAAGCAGACACTGTTTAGACATTGCAGCATTACTAAGTATCACAACTCCTAATGGAAGCACTTCAGATCATGGGGGGGAACCCAACCCAACACACCCTTACACAGCCATTTCACATTAGTCCAAACTAAACAAAACAGCAATTAAAGCAGCAAGATATACGGCCTGCTCTATCTTTAAAGAAACTTCCTGCACACCAAAAATCATCTTTTCTTTTCAACCTAGAAACTTATTTTTAAGCTTGGCAGATATTTCCCTAACTCATATCCCATATGCAGACAGATTTTTCTTAACATCAACTCCTGTATTAACATTACAAAGCTATCACTTTCAAACATCTATATTGGGGTAAAAAAGGCCATACTTCCAGTAAAAAACAAGTTTTAACACAAGTTTGATTGAGCACACATTGCACATTGCTCAGGTACCAGACACCTACAGCATACAACATTCAGTGGTAAGATTACAAGTGAAAGAATTTTATCATATTGCAAGGCCACAAGAGATCAGGCAGCTGTTGTCCAGCTGAGTGTCCAGTCCCAACGCAGCAATGACCAACAAGTGTCTGTGGAAAGGTGGAAGAAGTGGGGAAGCACAATGTGATTAAGTCACCAGCATTGCTCTCCCAGCCTCTCGTGGTTTCTGTGCAGGGCCTGCTCAGGCCAAGGATATTTAATGTTATATAATCACTTAGAGTTTACTTAGCACATACTCAAGTAAGGAAACAACCATCCCATGAGGAAACCATACAATAATCCTATTACTGAACTAGTTACAATCCTAGATTCTATTAAGACTGATTTTTAAAAGTCACAGTATTTCACAATATAAAGCAAAGACAAAAATTACGTAATATGCATCACATTTCAATACTCAGGATGCTTGAATTTAAGCATTCCCTTTTCTTCTTTTTTTTTTAATCTGTTATGCCAAAGCAGATAATTACAATGCTGTAATTGCAACAGGTCTAATTTATTTCTTTTGCCCTTAGGCTACTGAAGCATTTGTATAGATTCAAAAAATAATAAATGTCACACATTAATCTCATAAAATCCCATTATATGTACATATACAGTACAGTAATGCTTTACTGTTCAAAGAACAGACTCAAGCTTAATTCATCTTTAAGGCTTTAACTTTTAAGGGTAGGCTATACTTTACTCAGCAACAAAGCAACCAGGCCACTTGGGATTGCAGTGCAGATTTAACACTGGCTTAGACCTTCGGGATAAGATGAAACCAGGAACACATGGTGCTGTGTGTGCACCTGGCACTGGTGTTTTATGAGGGGACGGAGGAGTGGCCTGGTCAGCAGGGCAAATGCTACTTTCAGGTACAGCTGAATTAATGGAGCCCTTTCAGGTACCCAGGAACTGGATTAAATGTATCCCAGAAAAAGAAAGGGCAGCTTGCTGTACTGATCTGTCAGTGAGAATACCTTTGGGAGGTGACTGGACCCTTTCATTTCACTGACTCATTCCATGGAGCAGCAAGGCAATAAACCTCAAAGACAAGTGATTTGATTAATTTAAAACTTCATATGAGAATTAGAAATTAACTGAGCTCTTCACTTGATCCTGTTTGTAGGCTATACAGCCATAATGATTTCACTTTAATTAGAAACCCATTTTCTTGTATCTTTAGTCTGTAAGGAGCTGTATTAGTGAGCTAAGTTACAAAGCAAGTTTTAATTAGCCACAGCAGAATTACTTCCAAGTTTGCATCAACTGTATTCAATACTTGAAGTGCCATATGTCTGGAAAGGATACAGATTATTCCTCAAATGAAATGTTGAATGTCTGTGGCAAGTATAAGAATCAAAGTCAGCTGAAGAACTGCAGCATTCTGACAGCGTGTCATGGATCTACATAATTTCTGGCTGATCCAGAGAGCTACTGTGCATTTCTGCCATTTATAAATGGCAACAACATTCTCTCTCCACCCCCCCATCACTGGTATGGCTTTAGAATGAAAAAAACTTCTGAAATAAATATCTGGCCATACCCAAAGTTCCTTTACACACAGCATTTAAGTTACATAAAGGAAGTGATAAGAGCACAGGGCCCTGGGATTAAATGAAGCTTAAAGTGTGACAAGACTACAAGCAAAAAAGCTTCCAACTTCAGTTGATAAGTCTTTGACTCACTGGTACATACATTCTTTCACTTGTAATATATATGCCAAATATTATCTCAAAATCAACATTTAGATATAAGATCTGGAAGACTTTTTTAAAAAGTAACTGAATTTGCAAATGTTTTGGAATATTGATATTATAACACATAGTGCTTTAAATTTTGTTAGTTTCAAATGTAAATACAAAAAACCCCACCATGCTTAAAAATAGGCAAAAGCTTACCTGTGCATGAAACAAAGCTAATCCCTTTGCAGTATGCATGGGAATCAGAACTTTCATAAGGAACTGTTTGTGTTCTGCTTTCAGTGGCAGTGCAAAACCATTGATAATACTGAAAACATGAATAAGCAGGATTTATTTTTATTAAAAAAAAAAAATTTTTTCCTAGCAAGTCAAGAATTTCTGTAAGTTCAAGTGAAACTCCATTTCTGATTCAGTTTTTATACCTGATTATTTTGAAGCCATAAAATAGCTCTACATGTGCACAACCTTTATCATGAGAGTTTAGACTCTTGGTAGGAATACCAGAGAACCACAGTAGAAGCTAAATAATACTCATTAGATGAGCTGAAGTATTTTTATCATGACCTCCATTAAATAAAATAATCTACAGTAAGTCTTGCTGTCTAATTGTAAAGCTTAGACAGATGTATCAGGAAGCCGATCCACTTCACCATTTCACAATCACTAGCAACTTGCAGAGAAAAAAGAATATACAATTTTAACAGTGCAGTTTGAACACTTGTTTTGAGATTGTTGAACAACCTTTCCCTTTAAAAACAAAGTTTAAAAGTTGTCTCATTGATTCAGTCATCTTATATTTAAGAGTTGATGAGCTATAGAACAGACAAAAGTCCTTTAGGAAAAGGTTAGTTTCTTTTGCGCCTTACATTTCAGGCAAATCTGAGAAAATAATGGTATCCCTTTCACTTGATTTTTCATGAAAATTTGTTCCACAATAGCTTCACCATATTTGTATTTTCAGTTAGACCAGCAATACTTATACGATTTTCTACTGTGTCAGTTTTGGAAAGGCAGTAAAAAAACTAGCAGAGAAAAACTTCAGAGTTAAATTGAAGTTAGTGAAATAACATCCAAAAAAAAGGTAACGAAAAACTCCTAGCACTTAAAAGGCTTTCCTGAATAGAACTGAAGGAAAACCAGCTTGCTGAAGATTAGAGCATTTCATTCAGCACAATGGCAAAAGTTAACATTCATTTTCTGAATCAAAGAACAAGTCATCTATCAGGTAAAAGATAAGCAAGAGTAGATAGGTCTGACAAACAAGGACCCTTGAGAAATATTTTTTGCCAGTCATCTTTAAAACTTGCACTGAAAAAAGAATAATTTATTCTCTGTGTCCTAATTTGATATTCATGTGGTAACCCAGACAGTATTAGATTACCAGTGACTGCACTTCATCACTCGTTACTGTAATAATTCTCTTCCCCCCCTCCATCCCCAAAGCAGAAAAGCTGAAGCAAACATCCACAATAACATCTTACATTTTTTCTGTGTGAGATCAACCTTACCTTCCTAGTATCTCAAGAAGTTCAGCAACACCATTGAAGTGCTCCGTTTCATATATAAACCTGTTACCAGAAAAGACAGCCATCAAAAATTGACACAGAGGATCAGAGATTCCAAAGAAATAACCTTTACAAAGCTTCAAATATTAGAAAGCCAGATCACAGACCAAACCCAGGTCTTTTATTTCAAGAAGAAATCACTGCAGACCCAGACCATGAAGGCAAGATAAAATATTCCTTAAGCTAGGCACACATACACAGAACATACCTGAGGAAAATGTTGTTTATCTGTTTCCTGATGAATGCTCTTAAACCAAGGAATTTTCCATAAATTCTATGAAGAACTGTCTTTAGGAAATCACGTTCTCGTGGGTCTTCACTGTCAAAGAGCTCCAACAACTTTAAAAATTAAATTGAAATTCATTACTTTTGAAAGACTCAAGATTTTTGTTTTGTTACTACCTGATTTGAATTTTATCTTTAATTAACAAGTTTACATTAGGAAAAAAATAGAATCAGTTTAACTGTACATTTTGTTTAGATGTCAATAGTAGATTTTCAAAATTACATCTTTAATAAAGATGATATTTTTTTAATAAACTCATCAACTTCATTCCTTTCCTGTGTACAACAGACACCAAAGTTATTCCAGTAACTATTTTACTATCAAAATAAAAATGAAATTGCAAAAATGAGATAATCAAACTGTAAGTAAGAGGTTTACACTTGTTCTTTAAGAAAACAGAATGAATCAAATCCATATCCTATATTTGCAATTTCTTAATTAAAATCCTTTACTACTTATCTCAAAAAAGTACTTGTGTCTTGATGGCTGAGCAAAACTATTCCTATACAAGAAATTTTACAATTAAGGAGGGGGTCAAAGAATAAGCACAAGATATGTAATTATTAACCAATTCCCTATTAATACAGACTAAATGCTGCAAAAAACTGACAAGACTTCCCACACACTTTTCTTCTGGTAGAAAGTTTTCCAAGGATACAGAAAAGACCATGCTCACTCAAAGACATAAAAAAATACTCCAGTCCCATTATAGACCATAATTTTTGTTATTTTTTTAACCCTGCATGTCCAAGCAACAGCACATTCAGAAATGTTAGCTGCCGTGAGCAAGTGAGCAACAGCTCAAGCAGTCCCCAGAGCCTCCTGCTCAGGTCTGAGCTTAGATATGTCTGTACCAAGCAGCACAAGGGACTGGAAACAGCTGTTCAGGAACTTGGTTCGGGCTCATTTCAATTTTATATTTAGCAGGAATTTCCCAGGGTCACTACTCCACGTTTTTTCCCATATATAGCTAGCTGCTGGTTGCATTGTCTTTATCTTGTACTCTAGAGAAAGATCAAGTGAAATGTCAGGAACAAACTCTGCAATGCTGCTCTTAAGGACCGCAGGTCAATTTGTACACTGGATACCCACAGCCAATAGTTCACCAGCAGCTTCAGGCTTAAATTTTGTGTGTAAGTTGAATAAAACTGAGAAGAAGGAAACACTTATAAACAAGAACATTAGAATCAGTAAGTGGAAATTAAATGCAGTCACTGAAGGTAGGGAGGGAAAGCACCCATCTTGTGGTTTTACTTTTCATTGCTGTATTGTGATGGCCTGCCAGCACTCACTCTTCAGATACTGAGCAAACAAGTATTTTGACAAACAAAATCTGGCAAACAAATATTTCAACATGGTGAAAAAAATGCCCACTGAATTCACCTTGAACAAAAAACTGTTATGACATTCTACACCATAATTCCCTGAGAAGTTATACTTAATAGGAAATCTCACTTCATTTTCTTGCTCATAGTTGGTTTGCATGGTAAAGTATAACTTTCCTAAGTAATTTCTTACTTAATTTTCCTTCCATGATTAATACACAATAGTATAGAGAATTACACTATCTAGACACAAGTAAGAAGGTGTTGAAACACATTTCATGTACAATAAGTAAATGAACTTTTTACAAGAAAAAAGTTTGCTGTAAGTTTTCCCATGATAAAACTGTGAAAAAACCAAACATAAAAGGACTACAAAAATATAATTAGCACACTGTTGATTTGACTGGAATTAAGTTACAAATCATGAAAAACACAACTTGTCTTCACAAATTCCAAATATCTTGGACTGCAAAGCAAATGAAAACAAAGTGTTCCTGAAGTTACTAATTACATATAGCCCCTGTGGTAGGATGTGCTGTTTATTTAATGTTTGGCAGAAACCACTGCTGGAACAACTGAAATTTACCCTGTGTCAACATGAAAGCTTTAAGAGTCCACCTCATAAATCAAACTTGAGAGGTGATCTTTAAATCCCACTTTCAACCTTAAATCTCCCCTCTTACCTGCTGTACAAATCTCTGGTCAATGTATCGCTTCGCAATGCTGGGCTGAAAATCTGGGCTCTCCAAAAACCTCAGGAAAAACTCATAAACCAACTAAAAACATGGAATTGAAAATTCTGAAGTTAGTAAGTACACCATAACACAGATCTCAGCCCTGTCACCACCACCAAAACCAGTAGGACTATTCACATGCTTAAAAATTAAAAAAACCGAATCAAAGCCGAACACATCACTGCTTAACCACAGCCTCCACTGGAATTTACTGAAAGAATTACATTAAGTACATAGAACAGTTTAATTCCCAGAAGAGTCAAATGAAAATATCACTAGTGGACAAAACCCAAGTTCTAAATGTTACATTCCTGCCACGTTAAGAATTTATTATCGAGAAATAAGTTACCAAATATTTAGCAGCACTGAGTAAAATTAAGTGCTCTAACATTACATAATTCCTTAAAGAGATGAAGAAAAATCTACTAAGTGTTCCTGAAATTAAGTTTTGACTGAAAATGGAAAGTCATATTAAAGCAGCTGAATGAATTCACAGAAACTGAAAGAGTTTGGATTAAAATTAGGCTTCTATATCCTGGAAACTCAATTATAATATCCATTATGGCTTGCAGCATGTTATTTCTATTTAGTTCAAGTTCCCATTTGCTACAATCCCACAATGCCCACAGATAAAAATTCTGACAGGAGATAGAGCTACCGATGGCCTGGGTAGCAGAGAGTGGCATGAAGAGGCCAGAGCACAAGTCCCATATTTCGGGGCTCATCAGAAGTCCAAGATAAAATACTGTACTTCCATAACAATGGCAGGTTATAAAATACTCAGAGGGCATCTCTTAACTAAGACAGAATTGAGAGGAAAGAATGCCTTATGTTCAGATTACATTCAGAGCCGTTTATGTTCTCAATGTCTATTTCATAAGTCCATATAATTAAACAACTGATTAGTAATAATACTAAAATGCAATTTAGGTACATAATGCCATCACTGACTGGGTTTCCAAATAAAACCCACGCAGAGCTCTGCTCATACTCACAGGCATGAATTTCAACTATTGCCACCCTGAGTACTTAACTAAACTGAGAGCCAACACCTGAGTAATTCGTAATTATAATTAGGAACCTCACTTGAGAGAAATGCATGACAGTAAGTACTTTTATGTAGAACATTTGAGCTGACAGTTACTTATGCATAGCCTCAAGGAGGGTGTGCTGTATCTGCAAAGCAGAAGCTCAGAAACACAAGTTACCCTTCACTTTCTCCCCCTCTGAAGAAGAGCTTTTCATATCAGCAGTTTACATAGAAAAACAGAATTGTTAGGGTTGGGAGGGATCTCTGGAAATTCCCTAGTCCAATCTCCCTGCCAAGGCAGGGTCACCTAGAGCAGGTGACACAGGAACAGGTGGGGTTTGAATGTCTCCAGAGAGAGAGACTCCATGACCTTCCTGGGCAGCCTGTTCAGTGCTCTGCCACACTCAATGTAAAGAAGTTCTTCCTCATCTTGTGTTTCAGTGTATGGCCATTACTCCTTGTCCTGTCACTGGGCATCACTGAGGAGAGTCTGGCACCATCCTCTTGGCACCTTAATAGACAATCCAATAATAGAATTTTAAATGTTACCATACTCCATCCTCTGTCTTAGAAAGAGCTCAACCATGACTGTTTAATATCTTCATCAATGACACAGACAGTGGAACTGAGAGCACCCTCAGCAAGTTTGCAGATGGCACCAAGCTGAGCAGGTGCTTTGAGCAACCTGATCTTGTGTACGGTGTCTCTTCTCATTGCAGGGGGTTTGGACTAAGGTGATTTTTAAAGCTCTCTTCCAATCTAAAACATTCTGATTCTACTGATCTTTTTCAAACTAGCAACTAGATAAATTCATATAGAAATGGGCAACATATGGCCAGAGGGAGGTTATATAGCACAGCGTCATAGGGATTAATTTTGGAATTTAATTTAATTCAAGATTTCTGTAATAAATTCCTATATGAAATATTTCTGTCAGTGACAACGACGAAGAACAGCCATGTGCGGTAACTGCTTAGACAATGCAACAATATTGGAAGCTACCACCAGGGGGGAAAATAGAAAAAAAAACCAAGTATGTCATGTTACCAACAAGAAAGGACAAGTTGACCCTGAAGCCCTAGAAGAATAAATACAGGATGAAACTCAAGGATTGCAAAGTCACAGTTGGAGTTCCAAGAAAAAGCTCCGTTGAGCATTTGCAAGCCTTCAAGCTGAGAAAGGGTTAACCATAGGATGACTAAGATCCATCCTCACAATGAAGCTATGGAAGTGACAGATGAAATCCTAGGATATTCTAGGAAGATACTGACAGCACAGACAGAGATGCACAGTCCTACACGTGCTTGAGAGAATTTATTAAAACCTGAAAGGAGACAGAGAAAGAGCCACTAGAATTTTCACGGGACAGAGCACTTTTTAAGAGTGAACACTAGATTGGTATATTTTGTTTTCCCTAAAAGACAGGGGAGGAAGGATAATTATGGTTTCTTTCCATAAACAGATACAGTGACTGCAATAGACATCAAGCAGGAGAACTAAGTGAAAAGCACAATGCTGCAACATCTTGTTACAAGCTGTCCAAGATTAAATTCAGGATATCAACTGGGTATCAAATAACTTTGGAAATCCTTGTGAGCCTCGGGAAATACATGAAAGCCCCTCTATCCAGGGCATTTCAGGAAGCAAGTTGCAGCGGCCATTTCTGGGCAAGTGAGCCTCTCGCTTCTCCTGTATGCTAATGTTTGCAAACTTAAAAGCATAACAACAACAACGATCAAACTAGGGCACCAGAACAGATTCTGGCCACAACAGATCCTACCCAAAGAGACAGGCATGCTCAACTTGAGTTTAACAGAAGCTTTACTATTGGAAATACTAAATCAGGGCAGAGATGTTGGATTTAGTAGTTTTTGTTTTCAAAACTGGTCTGCTTGGGTCAAAGAGCTATGAAACACAACTCCTAATGCTTTAGTGATTCAATCTTGCAGGGACCACTAGAATATTATTGCTTTAAACTACCAAGTCTATCAACTCTGCAACTCCCTAAGCTTCAAAATACACAGTGGCTTTAAATGCCAACCTGTTCAACCTAGTTTGGCTGTTACAAACCATCTTGAGCACTGCTTTAAAACAACATCTTTCAAGTGCCACTCATTTTACTGAAGGTCTGCAGTCTTTTGTTGTGGCTACACACACTGGTAACTTGCTAAGCAATTATGTCAACAGATACAGGCAGAGAGGAGTAGAGATTCAGATTTTTTCTTTCCTCTCCCAGAAAACTGGCTACCTGACTGCCAGATCAGGATAGAATTTGGAATTTGTTTGTAATTGATCAGTCACAAATCACAGCCAGCAAAACATCCACACCTTCCCTCCTTAAGCAGTCCTTTAGATTATGCCAAAAATAATAGTATATCTGGCTGGGAAGGAGAATGGTTGTGTACAGCCTTTCTTCCACACACAAAATCTGACATTTCCAGCAGCTTTGTGCTCCTGAAGGGCAATTAGCAAGTTATCCAATTCAGTCTTCTATGGTCCAGTAGCACACGAACTGTAAAAGGACAGAGTGGAAAACACAAACTGTTTCCACTGTGCTGCAAGGAATGACGTATTCCCAAGACAGGATGAACAAGAGATATGGGAGAGGGAAATCCACAATCAGTGACCAGACAGCCTGACAAAAACTCCCTTAGAAAAAAGCAAGGAAAAAACCTGAAAATAAAATTTCAAATAATACCACAGGCTACAAACCTCTTTCAATTCCTCTCAGGCAAGCACAAGGCACAAATGAACTGATCACAAAATCCACAGGTCTTTTTCTATGAACAGGACTAGAGTTTAATTATGACCTAAAGTGAACTGAGCTAGCATTTACAAATTTTATGTCTGAGACATAGGTATTTACAAGTCAGATGGTGCTGCTACTGATAACAGGAAACACTTGTTTAGCCCTTGCACCCTCCCACCCAACAAAACCAAGCCTCCCATCTAGTTCAGTTGCAGCCATTTCTCCCATGAATTAGAATCAGCCATATATAAGAAAATAATTATCACAGCCTTTAACCCGCAGAGCTATTTTTTGTGGTAACTTGATTCTTGTTTGGTTTAAATCTCAAATGCTCTGCTGAAGACGTACTTTTTATGGTCAGTATTAGAAGCCCAGTTTTTAAATAAGAGCATTTGTTGACGCATTGGAAATGTAATATTATAGGGGCAGAGCAGCATTTTAGCTCTTGAGAGGAGAGAGCGAATGGTTTGCAGATGTGCAGCAGCTTAATCTTCTACCCATGGCTGGGAGTTGCTACTTCACTTTGCTTTAACAGACACTACTTACATAAATCAGCAATGAGCTACCCGAGATATGTGCTTGGACAATGACAACTTCTAGGAGCTAATCGAAAATAAAATAAAATTCAGCAGCATTTCAAGTCAATCACGTGATTGATACAGCAGTGCTACAAAAACCACGAGATTGGCACAGAAGCGCAACAATGGAATAACCACGCAACTGTTACCAAACAACGCCGATATTGTAAAGTTTTTGCATGGAGGGAGGGAAAAGGGTGGGAAGAAGGAGGGGATTTCTATTTGCTCAAAGGACAATTAAAGGCTATTACTCCATTTTTTGTTATTATCATGAGAAACTGAACTGTTAATATTAACTTATATTTTATTGAAACTAAACTAAAAAGTTGCTCAGTTGCAGAAAACAAACTCTTAGGTGAAGAACATAATTACCTAAAATGTCCACAATTTTCATACATACACCACAACAGTGCAATCCCTCTGTTTAAAAAAATAGTATTTAAGCCATTTAGAAGAGTTACATTCAGCCATATTTATACATGCTAAAAAAAGCACCACTGTTTTTCCCTCTCAAGTATAAAAACTCAATTGTATTAAAAAAGCAATTTTTATGTTCTTAACAAAGGCACAAAATGACTGAAGAATCCACATTTCTTGCCACACAAGAAGGCTTGAAAGTAAAGGAATCACATACCTGTATGTGGGGCCATGAGGCTTCAAGAGTTGGTTCATCTTCTTCTGGATCAAAATCTGGATTATCACTAGGTGGAAGTGTTCTGAAAATATTAGAACTAATCTGCAAGCAAAAAAAAATTAATTGTATCACTGTTTATGCTTCCACAGATCACACGTAGTAAGGTACTGCATTTATCCTAGAACCAAATGAAACAAAACCATCTAAAAAAAGTAACATAATAAATCACTTCTTCATTTTTTCAAAATTGCAAAATATAAACAGCCAGAAGTCTGAAACAGGCCAGTGAAAATAAAAAAGTAACTTTTGTCTCAACTGCTTTACAAGCTTGTAGCCAGACATGGTCATATTCCGAAATTTTCCCTGAAACTATGGAAGTTAAAAAAATTCAGCTTCCGTATAAAAAGCAATTTTTAACTACGTGACACCAAGAGCTGGTTTTATATAAGACCACAAATAAAATATAACTAACCAATTATGATTTAAAGCGATCTCTCTCCACATGTAAGGCAGACAATCCCAAAAACGTATCTTACTCTACAGTTCTTCACTTTACTTGATTTCAGGATATTTCTGTTTACATTTTTCACTTTTTCACCTTTGAAAATTTCAAGATGTTTCAAGGTTTTGGAAAGTTAGAAACATGTAACCATTCTAGCTTTTCCATTTCACACAGTAGCTATTTTTTCTTAAAGTTACACTAAGTTACTTTTAGTATGATACAGTCACATCAAATCAATTTCAAAAGGACAAGTTTAAAAAAGGTTTCTTCAGGGATTTTTGAAGTATATTAAAGTATGGATAGAAGACCATTCAGATGTCAAAGGAAAAATGTCATCTCTTGCACCAGATATAATGTACTGGATTTAAATCTCTAGCACGAACAAAAGAGGACATGAAGTTCATTTCATTTCTGCATTTTCTACCATTCTTTCAGGAACAAGTTTAACCCGATTTTTCCAGTCACCTTTTACACTCTTTCAGTCTTTTTGATCAAATCTGTTTCAAGTAGCTGCTTATCACTCAAGCCTACTAAACACAAAAGAAACTGTTTGACGGTTTGCAGAAAATCCTCCTGCACATATTCCACGGAGTCTCCAAGGTGTTTGAAGAACCTTGCAGAAGGACTTTAGGAAGATCCTGAAGTCACCAGCTGGCTCCGCACAGAAGAATCAGCTGCCTCATTAAACAAGATACACAGCTGTTGCATAAAATGACTTTTCATTTCCTCCTATGCCCTTCGTTCTGTGTCCTGTCACTGTCTCCTGCTGGGACACGGCAAAGCTGCGGCGCTGCTGTCCTGGACTGCAAGGGCAATGATGTTCTGTATGGACGGGCACTACAGCTGTCTCGGGGCTTAATGCACAGGAAAAACAACAAAACACAAAACAAAAACCCAACCAAACAAAGACACCCAAACAAACAAACAAAAAACTCCATGAGAAACAGCACAGTTGTCCTTTAATATTGTAAACACAAGGGACTTGGGATTCCAAAGCTCAAGAACAAAAGGCTGGGGGGGAGAGGAGGGGAAACAGGAGTCAGAGAACATTAATTTTAATCAAGCTCAAAACCCAACACTGCAATCCTGGTTCTCTGATTTGCTTTGTCTGCTCTTACTAGGTGTTCAATAAAACCCTCCAGCACATGAATCTGTCCCCTACGGAGGATGTTCTACCTCTGCTTGCAAGTGCTCTGGTAACATCTCTTGAAAACGCTTCTTTTTCTTTCCAGATGCATCTTGCTGAACTGAGCTGATGAGCCTTCAGCACAGAACCTCAGAGTAGTGAGTAAGCTTCATGTCCAAAACAAAGGTAATAAGTACTAGATACATTTCTGTAGCAGGAACAATTAGCAAGCCTCTCAGCCAGGCCTTTGGAAAACCAATTGCATGATTTTCAGAGTATTCAGTACTGCCACTAGCATTAGTCATCTGAGAATATATGAAACTTAAAATAAACCTTGCACCGTTTTTATATACTAGCCTGTCTCCCCCCAAAAAAGTTAATTTACTTTATTATGTTTGCAACATTTTTGCAAATTTTTCTCTATATCCTCTTCTATTATTTAAACCATTCTTTTTCTTTCATAAGTGGTGTCTTATCCCAAAACTGTGACTTCAGAAACACAAATCATAAAAGGTTTTTAAAGATGGATAGATTTCCAGATAAATCCAGCATCAGCTTTCTAAATTAAATCTCAAAGTTTTCCAAAAATGTGCCAGTTAATATACTGAGATACAGCAATTACATTTTATTAAAACAAAACAGAAAAAAAGTCCCTTATTGTCTGTACACTTGAGCTAAACATTTGAAAGATACTAAGTTCAATTCCAATTTCTGAGTGTGCAGATTGGGGATACCTGATTTCTTTTAAATTCTGGATTCACAACTGATACAGCCTGTTAGGACAATCTCATTACATTGAGTTTTTATACGCTGCTGAGGAACAAGGCGAGGTGGATAGGCACAAGGAGGTAAAGAGTAACGTGCACTGAAAAGACATTTCTGTTATGCTCTCCAAACTGATAAAAGGTAGAACTTTCTAATTTCCCAGGAAGTTTTAAAACTTAAAATATTCGCAATGCCAAACCCTAATTTCCTGTTAGCTGCAGAGTGCTTTTAACTGAGAATTTCCAAACAGAGAAGATACTAGTTTTAGATGACCTAGAACAGAGGCGCACTGACTGCTGTGCTACACCTTCAAAACTATTCATAAGCAAAACTCCTCCTCAGCTGAAGGAAAAGCAGGCTGCCCGGGGCACCAAAAAGATAACCTACAGTGTGTCCTGCACATCCGTTTAAACAAAAACTTTTTTTTAATGATATTGTTCCATCCTCAGTGGCTTGAAATTATATCATTTCAAGCTCCCTACCTCAGGATCCAAGCAGAGCAGAGACAACTACAGGAGCCTGTGTGGTACTGGCCCAGCAGCTATCCCGGCAACAGAGACCAGTGAAGGAAAGGAATACCAGAGACCTCCTCACCTGCACAGACCTTGCCTATGCACTGCTCAGAAACAACATTTTATTTCCCCTCCTGCTATCTCTAAGGCATTGTTGACTTAGCCTCCCCACAGCTCAGGCGACTCCAAGGAAACCTGAGGCTGTTTCCTCTGCAAGCTGGAGGAAAGGTGTCCCAGGCCTAGGGAAAGACAAGGGGCTTTGGAAAGAGATTGTCTCTGCTTCTGCCACCGATGCCGCTCTGGCTTTTTTCAGGGAATTTTTTAGTCTGCCTATCCTCTACTACCCGCCAGATGATAGCTGGATTTCATTAAGGCCACTTCTATTTTTTTATCTCAAAAACACCATCCTTCAAACTCAGCAGCAAAACCCAAATGTTTTTTTTCTTTTAATGTAAGAACACTGAACAGCCTAAAAACTTAAAACCCAAACAACAGTGAAACAGTAACTCTTCAATCTCATACAAGTTTTGCTACCAAGACAGGCCTCCAGCATGACACAGGTGTTACGTGGAGGGAGAGACAGACCCATGCAGATTTTTTTCTGAAAGCTGGTACTTCGTCCTAATTCACAGCAAAGGCCTTTTCTGCTGCCAGTTGCCAGGGAGATTAGAAATACTATTCAAGCTTGGAGGGATCTTTTGTCTCAAGCTCTCAAAAAGCTCTCACTGAGCATTTAAAGCTCTCACTGAGCTTCTTCACTTTCTGTCATTTAGGGGAGAAAAGGAGATGGAAATTTGTTATGGAAGGAAAAACAAGCAACCACAGAATCCAATCATTTGCACAACGACAAAAACCTCAAAAGAACAGCTCAACACCACCTTATTTCCAAGAAAAGAAAACAACTCCAATATAAAAGAAAACCTCCCTTCAACAAGTACTATGGGCTAGTTAGTATATTCTTTCTTCTAACAAGGGGCTACAGAGGGCACACAGAAAAAGAAAATACTGCAAGGATTCAGGCTTGCTGCCACCAGAAGCGAGAGAAAAAAAAGCCTAAGAAGAGGTGAACATACTCTGTCCTTTATTTTCTTATGTAAAAAACATTTAGGACAGAAAACCAGGTCCTTCAAAAAAACAAAACTATACAAAAACCCCCAGTGTCCCAGATTTTTTTTGTAAAACTTGATAAGCATCTGCTGAAACAGCCAAAATGATTAAAAGGGTTCCAATAATCCTAGCCGTTCAGTATAATGGCAAAACTTTCACGCTTATTTACATCAAAGATCTGATCTTCCCTATCAGCTGCCCAGAAGAAAACCCCAACCAAACAACAAACCACCAAACAACAAACAAAACAAACCTTAAGAAAAAACTAGCTGGTACTGTACAGAGAACTACATAGGCTGGAGGCTGTGTCTTTGAACTGCTCTGCTTATGTTCCCAAGAGCCCTTTTAAAGTCAGCATTTTATCTATGTAAACTTCACCAAAGTTTAGAGAACCATTAACATAAATGCATGGGGGCTAAAGCCATTCTTTTTACATTTCACATTTCTAGGAAAAAAAAAAATTCAGATTATTCTCAAGTGTCCTTCAGTTGCATTCCCTGTACACTGAGTACAGGCAGATCAAAACCATTACTTAAGCAGCATTTTAAAATGCACATAAACACCTGAGAAAGTCAGCAGATAACAACCACAAATACTTTGCTCATTATTCAACAAGCCATTAGTAGAAATTGCATGGGACAAGTCATCCTATGGTTTATAACTTCAGCAAACCACTTAGGCTACTCTAGCACAGCTCTCCAGGGCCAAAATAAAAACAAACAGTCATATAAAGTATTTACAAAGTAGAGTTGCTTTCTTATATTGATAAACCTTTCTGCTGTCACCAGTACCTGCAGCAATCACTACCAGAAAACTTCAGCCTAACTCTCCATTGCCACTAGTAAATAAAGACAGGCAGCACTGAAATACTGCCATTTGCTGAAAGAGAACAACTTTAAAGCTTACCCAGACTGCAAGTATGTGCAGTGTACCAGTTCTTTCATTTTAATTAACCTGAATGCATCATGTTTCAGGTAATAATTAAAACTTGAAAGTTGTTTGTTTTCACAAGCCTTTCTAAGCCAAGTTATCATTAACAAATTATATTATATTGCATAAGCAGAAAAACCAACCACAATTCTGAGTTAAATGCCATTAAAGTAATAAACTGATTAAGATATTTTATTAAAATTCAAACTGGAACAAGAGCATTCTACTTACCATTTTCACTATGTCAGCATAAGCTGATTCAACAATCACTCCACGATTTGTTGAAACATATTCAACCAGTTCATTCAGTGTTGCTCTCTTGATTTCTTTGCTTTTCAGGTCTGAAACAGAGTCCATGAAGTCAAAGAGCACACAACACTGTTGCAATTTCTGACAGAAAAGATCCTGCTGTTCATTGAAGGTGGCATCTATAAAAGAAAAAAAAAACCCAAACACTTAAGTCTGTAGAAGCAAACACAGGATTTCTAAATCTAATTTGTTGACAAGAATTTGCATAGCTATGACTTGTTTTTTTATGGGGAATGGTGTGCTTTATAGTCAGCAAACTAACAGCAAATTAGTAAGCAATTCTGTCAAAACTGAAAATATCTGTACGTTGGAATGGAACACCCGCCATTCCCAACTTTTGGTACGTGAAAGAAATAATAGACAAAGATACAGCAGTAAATATATTTACCAACAACGAGTTCCTGAATTAACTTGATTTGAAATACATAGACATTAACGAGTCCCATCTCTCCCTCACCAAAAGTCATATCCAGAAGCAGTGCATCATACTAACCTTCCATTCATCCGATTTGTCTCATTCTGTTCCCTAATCCTTTATTATGTAACCTGCTTAAAAGCTGTAAAATCTGCTTTGAAGGAACCTTGTCTTTCTACCCCAATGCAAAATGCTTCACATACTTTTGACATCATGTGATCAATGTTTCTCTGAAGAAAGAATTCCAATATTTTGAAAGGATTAATCTTGAATTTTAATGCTTCGGTCTAAATAATTTATTACAATCTTAGTCATATAAGGGTTTTCCAGATTTTTTGGCCTATTAAGACAATGTGTTTGGCTGTGACTTGGCATTTTCATTTTAGCATTCAGTACCTCTGTAATCTGATAAGCACAATTCCTCCATTGGCATTTCACATTAACTCTAAAAGAGATGGATTATCAAGCACTACACTCTTCGAAAATTTAATAAATCCTTAATATATTGTAACTGTTCCAAAGTTGCATGATCCCAACTAAAACAGGCATGGCGTTAACTGAAAATTTGCTTTAATGTGCCTTTTGTTCTTAAGTGGTTGTAGGGGTTCAAAGCCATTGCAGCAATACAGCATCACCTCATCTATCAGCCAGTTGGCATTTCACTCACTCTGGTGAAAAAACTGTAATCCAAATTTTATCTCCAAATGAAGAATGCTCTCCCCTGAAGAATTTTCATTACTTGTCTACAGCCTGACTACATCCCTTAGCATCATTCATTCACTGCAGTACTGCTATGAGCACTGCTGTTTCATCACCCAAAAAATTATCCAGACAAGAAAAAGGCAACTGTGTACTGAAAATCTTAAGTCTCACTTTAAATCTTGAACAAATCACGAAAAATCCCACACTTCTCTTTAATGTTTTATAATCATTCTAATGAAACAAACTTCATTAAGTTTATACCTTCAACAGTTCACTCTGATATCTCAAGTTTCATTACCAAAACACCTTTCATTTTGTGGCTGGAACAACAACAGTCAACGGTAGGTTTAATGCTCAGTGGTTATCTGATAGAATTGTTTCGTTTCCATAAGCAAAAAGTAAGTGCTGAAATGGACTGCCACGCCTCCACTGTAATCCATACTGCTCACTCTGCCCTGGAAATTCAGGCACCAGAATACCGTATTGTATTGCCTTTCCCCACCTGACAGTTTTGATCCTATTAGCTGAGCATAACAACTTCAGGGAGCTTTTGAACAAGCCAGCAATTACTACTCCCTCACGAAGAACAATTCACACTTTTGAATGTCAATTCTGCAGTTTTAACCATTTTTCTTTTGAATAAAAAACCTCGCAAGATGCTTATTTTGCTCAGATAACTACAAAGACACGAATTGTTACACTCTGCAAAATAATGAACATCAGCTGTAAAAACATTTGTAAGTTACATAACATTTCAGCTCAGATCTTCTAATATTCTACAGCGGATTGCATGAGTAAGTATTGTATCATAGCAACAAAGCAATAACAGTGACATGCTGAAGATAAAATCCAAAAAGCCTAATTTAAGGATCCGACACAGGGAGGGCAGCTTTTTTTGTCACTAGCCCCAAGCTGATAGCCAGACTAACACAGGAACCGAGCCTACTCTTAATTTCCCTCGCTACAAACTCAACTATCCTCCAAGTTACAAAGGGCCACAAGTGAGGCACAGATAATACAATATAGTTAAATGATAAAAAATAAGAAAAAATTTTTTAAAATGAAGTATCACTAAGTAAAATTTACCTAGAAGTTTCAATAACCAGCAGACAGCACCTGTATACTTCTAACCATGGTTCAAACAGACTAAAGATTAAAAGCCAGTAACTGGAATTCATACAAAATAATTAAATCACTTATTACCTTCCCTAGGATACCAAATAAATTCCTGCATTAGCCACTTCTAGTTAGACACCAAAATAACAGGGAATCTCTCCCCTACCGGGCATCACCAGTCCATTTCATTAGCAACCTGAGCTCTCTCAGTTTGTCATATTTCCTCAAATGAAAAACCTGCCCATTAATCTGTTTAGTTACTATTAAAACATTTAAAGTAAAACCAAAGGAAGCATCTTCTTCTAAGCACATATCCTTTTTTCATACTTACAAGGGGAAACACAATTATTTTATCAACTTATTACTCCAGTCATCTTCAAGAGATGAAAATTACGTGCAACCATGGCAAAAAATAAGGTAACAAGAAAGCCAGTTCTGTTATATCAGCACAACCTGTGTTCATGTGCTCAATCCCTGCTTGACACATTGCACATTTGTCCCAGGAATGTTATGAAAGGTACCATGGGAACAACCAAGTCATTGAGGAAAATTTGTTTGTCACATAAGGTTCTTAACTTTTCAAAGCCTTGCCTTTAACTACCCCAGCACAGTAAAAGCTAGACAACTTTATACCACAACAAAATCAAATCACAATAGTTCATTCTAGTTCTAGGAATAAATCTGTGCCACCATAACTGCATAAACACTGGAGCTTTTAGCTTTAGTAGTTGAACAATCCATGGCATGATTTTTAAACGAGCTTCAATCTAATACTCTATGAAGATTTACATTGTACATGTGAAGTTCAAGATAATTGTTATTCTTCAAATACTCTAAATAACATAAAGACCATAGAAGATAAATTAGGTTCAAAGTAGACAGCGGATGCCTCAATGAAACAACCCTGAATCAAGCATGATGATGGGAAATCCTGAAGACAAAAACTTAACATCCATCACCAAAAGAATTATTGCAAATTATGATCCACTTTAATCATGACTTGCCTCTGGTAATTTCCATGATAGATAGTAAAGAGCTTGTACCTGATTAAAATACTTAATTTGATTGTTGCACTTCATAATACTTAAATTCTCCACAGGCTACTTCTATTGTTTATAAACTCCCCCTCATTAGACAGTAGCCACAATATTAAAGGACAAAAAGTAGCAACCAATTTGACTTGGAAGCTCTTCCTGAGCAGAAGTTTTAAAACATTGAAACTGTATGATTGTACAGATTGGTCTCTAAACTGAATGCTTTCAGATTTGTAAGGTCATCAATGCAAATCTAAGCGTAGAATATTGAGTTAAGAGACTAATCTCTCTGGGGTAGGCTCAAGCAAAATATAGAAAGGGAAAGAATTCAGAAGAGCTACTTCACTGGTTTGTAACTGGAGACACAAACACACTACAATGATGTCTTCCTACAATATATTTATCTCTTACGTTTACAGCCTCCCTCCTGGAAGGAAAAGAAAGATAATTCTCCCTTCTCAACACAATTGTTTACCCAAGACCTTCAGTACAAAGCCAGAGAACCTAACATAATCCTTGTTTCATCAGCAGAAACCAGACTCTAAATCCATAAAAACTCTCTCAACTACACAAATGGCAAGTTCGAAATTTGTAGTTTCCCTGCCAGTACAAAATAAACCCTCTCAAACATTTGCAAACATTTTATTTTTTTTTTTAAGTCTCTCTAATTAAATATTTCTACTTTTTCCTGAAAGAGCTACCCCAGGAAGATGCAGAAGCCAGAGAAACAACCAAGGAGGTTTCGTCTGACAGCCGCTTAAAGCAGTTCATACACAGCATCTTCAAGCACTTAGAGGACAATGGTATTATGGAATAAAGTACCATACATCTCCTTAGAACTTGGTGACAACCCTACACTTCTACATAATTCCCTGACAAACTGAATACTTGAAAAGGATCATGTCATAATTATGCTGCATTCCACAGTGCGAAGTTTAGGATTTAGTCTCTGCTGTCTGGTTATATTTACTGCACTGCATTCAGCTGTACTCACTGGTAGAGGAATCTGCTAGAGCAGAACAAAGTCTTAACATTGACATGGAGAGAGGATCATGTGGACTATGAGACATCAAATCTCTGGGTTTGGTTTTGGGGCTTTTAACTTAAAGGAATCAACACTGCTGTACAGCCCACTCCTTTCAGAGACACCATTAGTCTGAAAAAGAGGCAGTGTGATAAACTCCGCCTCACTTACATAAATCAAGCACAGGGAGGCCCATTTCACCTAAATTTAATATTTGGGTTTGTCCTGAAGAGCTCTCATGTACGTGATTGTTGTGATTTCTCCTAGCATGTGAGTATCAGTGCTGATGTTACAGGCACGGTAAAGCATTGTTAAGAGATGCAGTTTTGGTGTTGTTGACATTACAACAGGGCGCAGAGTGTTTCCAGGTTCTCAGAAGTCTCCATCTGCAGCCTTACAGGCAGCAAAGTCATTGGCTGACAGAGATTGAGAGAGGTCTCTCTCCCTGCTACCCCCTTTCCCATTTACTCCTCCCTTCCCCTTCTCTGTTCCAGTCACATCCATCCATCAGCACCGGCTCTGGAACTTGTCAGGCTCTTCCTAAGCTGCTTTAACTCAATAACACGGTCATATTAGTGAGGTTAAATGGCTTCTGGAGGAGCCTGATGTGCACCAGCTCCGGCACAGGATTAGAGATGGGAGCAGAAGCTCTCTGCAGGGAGCTGCTAAGTTAGTTTACCATCTCCTCTGGAACCATATCATCCAACTACTGAGGCATGAGATAACGTGTAGGCAAGATTTTTCAGTTAAGTTAGACACTTTTGAGAATAACACATTATAGATTTTTTTGTTGTTGTTTGTTGTGGGGTTTGGTTGTTTTGGGGGGGTTTTGTTTTGTTTTAAATTACTTTAAGCTCCTTTTTAAAGAAAAAATGTAGCCCCTGTATACTTGGCTACACTGGTAGTGTATAATATTCCCCAGCAACTCCATACATCCATAAGAGAAGTTCCCACAGTTCCAGCTTTTGGTAGCTCAACAGCCCAAGTGAAACTGATGGGGCTACTCAGACGAGCGCTGTGCAGCACTGCAGGCATCCAAGGAAGTCTGAATCAATATCTTCAGGTTTTCCACATAAAAAAAAGCTTTGTCACCCTAACGAATAAGTACTATTTTTAATAGACCAGAGTTGTAGGTTTTCCCTCTGCCCCCTCCAATCAGAGTTCAAAGAATGTATTTTCAAATTACCCGTTACCCCAAAATCTACAGCTGTTGCCAGGACTCTGGAAGGGGCTGAGTGAACTTTTCTGCATGTTGTCAGTAAACAGAACTCTGACTTTCCAGGACAGATAAAGGAGCCAGGATAGAATAACATTATGTATCTTAAAAGTTAACCAGCTCCTTATTCAATGGTAAGTTTGTTCACTAGAGAAGGAGGTTTGGAAGACAATGAAGAAAAAGGGCATTTTCAATCATTACTGCAGGAAATGTATACTACCTATAGGAGATAAACAAAAAAACAAAACAAAAAAAACCACACAATACAAACAAAAAAAGGACTTGGCACAGAATTGCCAAGTTGGTCAATCCTGTTTAGGACCCATGTGCTCATACTAACATTTAACTTCTTCATTTCAGAAATCAGGACTGCAAAGGAACAATCAAGGTAACAAGCTGAGCTTCTCCTGTACTTCCATTTTTAAGTAAACTATTCCACAGATGGTCATCAGGCAAGACTTGCACACTGTGGCACCCTCCGCGTGGTAAGTCTCCATTCTCTTTTGAAATAGTTAAAAAAAAATCAGAAATTTTGCTCATTGGAACATTCTGAATTTAAGATTAATTCTGCGATACATGCCAGGGAAGGAAAAAAAGAAGGAAATCACATTTTAGAAGTAAAAGTAGATGAGAACAACAATCAACTATTCCTTTTATTCACATACAGCACTGTGGTTTAGAGAGTTAGTTACAAGTCTAGGCTCCAGATAATTTTTAAGTCATTTAGTAAAAAGTACTCCCGGAAAGCTGTCTCCCGCCCAATAAGACATTGTTTGTTCAGAGAGTCTCATCTGCTGCTCCACGTGGCCAGCAGTTGACCTCAACAAATCAGTCCAGAAAATCTGAAAAGCCCACGCTGATCTAACAACATCTGTCACAATTTCTGTGACACGGCTTCTTGCAATGATAATAAACTGCAAGTGTCTTATCTAGATTGTTTCTACCATCTTCCAGGCTTTCTTATAACCTCATATAGTTAAGAGTCTCTAGCTACTACCATGTTAAATCCCTTGATTTTAATTAAGATTTGAGTCAACCAAGACACTTCAGAGAGTAAGAAAGTACCCCACTGAAATGCTTTCATATTAGTAGCCCTATTTCCTACTCTTTAATTACAGAAGACAACAAGCAGTTAGATGCAAAAAGTAATACAAATTATCCTCTTAGTCCTTAAAAAGTTAGACACTAGTAACTTGGCCTGCCACAATTCACCTTATTTCTACCACACTTTCTTAAAAAAGGAGACTTAAAACACCATTGATTCTTTAAACAAATAAAAACTCACCAAGCATACCAATCACTGGAACAGGAACAAAAACCACCCTAAAGTCACCCTTAACAAAATGTACAAGTTTAACAATACAAAGGCTACCTCAAGAGCATACCAGCAGTTCAGAATCTAGCTGAAATTCAGTTCCCTACAACAACAAGGAAAAGCAGGGGAAAAAATTGTTCAATGGACTGACACAGTTGAATCAATGTTGTTTTTGAAAGTACTGAGAAGTTGAGGAATTTGCACATGGCTAACCATAAGAAGTTCTGTTCAGGGTGATAGTGTATTTATTAGAAAAGGCAAAGAAGTTTCACTTCTTACACAGCTGAAGTGTTATATTTTCAAAAAACAATAACCCCCCCACTGATCTTGTACTTGAAACAAGCTTTCTCCCACCCACAGGTCAACTATTATGCTCTCCAATGCATTTGTTTATGGTTTTGACACACACTGCCACTCTATTTGCTGTCTTCATTTGAAACCCATAAAGCAGTTTTAGTGACTGATCGTATGGCAGAGTGAGCCTTTTTTGAATACACCCACAGTCTCTAAAAAATTAATTTAAAACAGGAACCTGTTTAAGGAAGATACTTCTAAATTTAAGGGTGATAAATCCTATCACAGAATTCACGTGCACAGCCAGGTCATTCAATTGGGAAAAGGAGAGAGTAATTAATTACTTGAATGGGAAATTGTTTCTCAAAAGACATGAATATGGGATAGATAGCACCTTTAACTTAAAATTATAGAAATTGATACAAAGGCCCAAGAATTAAAACTGCTTTTCCAAACAGAAGAGACAACTCCTAAATAGCTTTTTTGATATTGAAATGAAACGAAGGTTTTTGTTATGGTAAGACAGAGATGCTTTCAAGAAGTCCTCCTAACAAGAGGGCAAATAAAGGCCAAGGTAAAGCCCTGCGTACGTAAACAGGTCCTCTCTTTAAGGTCTAAGTCAGGTTACACTGTATGAGCCACAAGGTGAAAGTACCCAGAGAGGCTGCACATAGCAATTCGTTACTCCAGGTAATTCACTCTTGTGCCAGGAAAATTAACCAGCAGCAAAACCCAAGAGATTACAGAAATGGAAGGACACTACAGACCAAGCTTCTGTGTGTCAAATCCAAAAGATCAGAAGGGACAATTGGTATGATGCTCCAAGTTCCCAAAACATGAAATCATTTAGACTTTTCCACAAATGGAAGCACTTGCCCTTAGAGAAACACTATTTATCAAAGTGTAACGGTTCAACAAAATTCTGGATTTTCACATGAAATTCTGAAGATGCAATAAAGCCCTTGAGGGTGTGGCAAGGTGGACTCAAGGAAGCATTTCAAACGTACCCTGCTAAGAATTAAAAGAATATTCTGAGAGCAGCTCTGCTCCCTATTTTACCCCTCAACAGCTGTAGTGCTCTGCACAAATTTTACCAGGGCCCACACACAGCTGAAAAGCTGGTGACAAAGTTGTGTGCCACACAGGCTCAGTAAAAATTTCAGCTTAATACCCATTATCCAGGACTGCATTAAAAATATTTTCAATTAATAGCAACTTAAACACTTTGCTTGATGTTTGACCAAATCAAATTGATTTGCACCTTGTAAGTCTGGAAGGACAGCAACTGTATTTACAATTTGGCTAAGTTCCCTTTACATTAAGTCAACTGCAAAACTCCTGCCTGACTGACATTATGGTAGTTTATAATGACTGAGTGGTAATTATGAAGTATGCTGTAAGTGGATCTGGTGTGGCATATTATTAACAGATAAAATATCTATTAACTTGTATTCTCCCCCATCATTTCCTCACCATATCAAAGTATAAAATTAATTTTGATTAAAATTATGAAGTTGCTCCAGTTTGACATCACACTAGAACACACAAGTCAACACTACAAACCAAGTTTGTTTATTTATTTTCCCAGAAACTGAAGAAACACTCACGTAATTTTCACATGGCAATATTAGCGCTACGTGAAATATAAAAATACCCTTTATTGAAACCAAGTGTAGCTGTTAAACACTATTTAACAGAAGTACAGAAACTCATTTTGCAGTTAATTTAGCACTCAGCTTTTAAATGTGAAGGAGCTGCATAGAAGAGTAATTTAATAGGAAATGTGTGCCAGAGGAAACAGTTAATCTAACTTCTCAAAAGACAAGGAAAACCCACCTCTTCCCTTGAATTCCTGTGTAAATCTGTGTGGAAGTTACAAGTACTGGATTAGCTCCTTGGATAAATACTTACTTCACAAATTGGCTGCACCAATTGTGTTTCTTACACAGTGTTTCTTACTTTTCAAAGTCTTCTGGGAAAAATAATTTAAGGAGATACTTTATAATTGTGTTGCAGTAACAATGTGTGCATGTTTAAATTAGACAGGGAACACAGGTGAAATCCTGGTTATGTATTCATTGACCCAACTCCCACCACCCTGAATGAGAACAGATCATCCCAAGCAGACAAATACCAAACACTTGTGAGATCTCTTTGCTTAATCTAAGTGAAGTAGACATTTAGCCTCATAAATAAAAGTTTGAGATAATTTTTTCATCAATTTTAAGCATACTCTAACAGTTACGCTCTCTCTACCAAAAACTGTAAACATGAAGTGTTCAGTAATGAGGGATCCTGCACTTTAAGTACTCTCCCATTTGGCAAAATCTCTTGGCTATTTATAAACTCAACTTACATCACTTTGATGTATTTGGTTTATTTTGATCCTGCTTCCTACTCTTAAGGGAAAATGAACAAATATGTATTACCAAACCTTGTCCTTCCTGACTTTACTGTTGGACCAAACCCATGTCTCTCAAGAGGGTTCTGATATTCACATCTTTTTCTTCTCAAAACCACATTAACTGTTTGCCCAGAGAATCCAACTATGCTGAAATGCATAAGTTTATTTCCCATACACAATTCAACACCTAAGCTCAGTTCTCACCATTTGTTGCTTTCACATACATGTGGAACCAAAATTTTTGCTGTTTAACAAGACTTCAATCTTACACGTCATATTTCAAGCACAGAATTTTTAATGGAAAATAAGGTACACTTTTCAAAAGTTTTACAAAATTACACTAAATTAGAACTCTTTTTTTTTAAAGCACTTTTTCCCCCTATACTCTCCCATATACTTTTACTTGGGATGAAATTAGTAAAATAAAAACTGTGCTTTTGTATTTTGAAGTACCAAGCATTTACAGAAATAAACCTATTAAATCGTTTCTAAAAGCTCACTTGTTTATGCAGTGATGAACTCTGCTAATCCTTTAATACAACTGTAGCAGAAATGAAGCTGTTTCCCCCTTCATATTTAGACACGTTGCTGTGACTTTTCATTCCTTCTCTTCTTCAGCTCAGCCTTCCTGCCTCATGCTATACTGTCCTTCTCTAAACTTGCTCAACCCACCTCCTCTTTCAGCTCTGAGAAAATCTACTGTGTTGCTTTCATTGTCTGTTACCCACAGCCTGCCAACTCTCCAAGTGTGCGATGGTCTCAGATACAAACTTCTAATCAGTAATTTGAAACTTGCATAACACGTGGAAAGCTTTTCTCTTACGGTAGGGAGTAACTTTACCATCTTTTAAATTCTCAGTGTTTTAAAAAATTATTTACTAGAAATAGAACATCTTCCTTTTGCAGCATAGATCTTGAATATACATGCACAAATATAATTTTTGCTGTTACTCTCACCTTGACCTCCCAACTCCACAGCAAAATTTGTATTTCCCTTCTGAACCCCTTCATATCAAGAAAGCTGACAAAACCCATCAATTTCACCAAAGCTTTGCTTGGTAAGGTCAGGAAAACAAGGACAAAGAGAAGAAACTTAAGATGAGAATGAGATAGAAATCTTTTCCCCAATAGTAAAAGGCAATGCAACAGCACAATTTCTATGTTTTTAATCTACAGCCTTTTCTTTTCACCATATCCATTGCAGCAATACATGCTACTATTTTAGCAGGACACAGGTCTGCTGAATTCTGATCATAGCCTCCAAACCCTTAAAATACTGAGGCCTAGTATTTTATCTAGAACCCTGCATTTACATCTCACCAGCCTTTCCCAGCTTCACTTCCCACTCCCAAATGTACAGTTATGTTCTCCTCAATTTTAAATTCTCAAGAAAAGAACCTCTCATTTGATGAACCAACTCATCTACAATCAATTCCTGATGTACAGAACAAAGACCCTAAGCCTGTGAAGTTTCAGGAAGATCATGGGAAGTTCAAAATCCACAGCTGCAATGAAAAGTTACAAAGAAATCAGAAGAGAATATGGTAAGAAACATTTCCAGAAAGTCTCTCAGCCAACAGGAGTGTTGAGACTCCAAACACCAAGCTCCCTGTAGCCGCTGGAGAGGAGCTGACTTCTGCCCTCTCTTCCCACTTAAGCTTTTCCATCATCTCACCAGTTCCATACCATCCCTCCACCTGTAATGTACTCCTGGGCTCTTACTTGTAGAAAATAACAGGTTTTCCCTACACTTACCTTCTGCCCTAGCAGTACCACAGACAAGAAGCCCAAAGAAAGCCACACAGAGCAGCCTCAGAGCATGGCAGATGGGAGCAGCACAGCAGATCTGAAGGATCTGTATGTAACAGCTTAGTAAATACCAACTCATCAGTCTTGCTGCTGAGCTACAATAGCTACAATGGGACCAAACAAGAATTTGGACCAAATGAGATTCATTTGCATTAGGAACCATGTGCTAAGCTCCAAAGTACAGCAAGCATTAAACCTCAACACAGTTAAATTTTTTTTTTAATATTGACACTATATAATTTATTTTTCCTCTAGTCTTCAAAGTAGTTTGAATTGGTTTTGCTGAAACTAAGAAAATTAGCCTGAAGAACAGTTGCAAATAAAATTGTCCATACTTGGCATGGAAAACTTCAGTCCAAACAGTTCAGCAATGTTGTAAGCAGCTGAGAATAAGGTCTTGTGAAGGAAAACTGAAGGCAACCTTAGCTATGATGAACTCCGCTTTCAAGTCAGAAACATATTATGAAATAAGCGTCTTGTAGACAACATTATTCACTGGCCACAAACTCAGCAAAACTCGAGAGAAACTAATTCAGTAATTCTATCATAGAATCAGTGATTCAGACATTAAAAAGAAGCTGTCACCATCCAGTTCTAGCAGAGCATTTTGCCAAGAGAGTCTTCTAAAACAGGTGTTATTTACTACCTAATCATCTAATTGGACTGCAGCTCCAACCCTCCAAATCCACATGCTGCTAAAAGCCATAGTTTTAACCTGCTAGATTAAAACAGGAGTCAGGACAACAAGGGTATAGAAGCTAAATTGTATGGCCTTCTCAATGGAAGTGTCTTTTTTTTCATCAGAACACAACACATATCCCCTCTGTGCTTAAAAAGAATATTAATCTGTCCAGAACAGTTGGTATGACACCTTTTCAAAAGCACTAAATGATTTTAAGATAGATAGATGTTTAAAAGTACCCCAAATCTATAGATTGAAGTAATCATCTTTTGATCAGATAGCTTGCAGCAGTAACTAATTCCATTAGTATTTCCTACAGTAACTAACGTTAAATTCAGCACCTGCAAAACTACTATCTGACTAAACCAGAAAGCAATGAATATGGAAAAAGAAACCTGATACTAAGCTGGCACATGGAAGATGTGAAAGATTTAAATAGAAAAGTTCATGTGAAGACTGTCAATAGGCTCTATATTTAGGAGTTGCTCTTGATGGAAGTATATTCTAAGACCAAAAATTCAAGTCTACGGATAAAAAAGGTCAATTTGTTAAGAATTAAAGACTAAAATGTTCCGCTCCAAAAACTAGGAACAGTTCCTTAATATAGAAAAAAATTCAAACAGCTCATTTTTCATGGAACTACTACAGCTTTTTCATCTATTATAGGTTGTTTATTTCTCAAGATTGTAACTTCAATAAAAAGGAAGTTTTGACTAGTTCACAGTGCACCCTGCTGAGATTATAATAAGAGTTAAACATAAATTCCACACAGAATATCCTTATTCTTCATCTGAAGTAAAGATTCTCACTTTTAAGGAAAAACACATCCAAGATGATCACAAGTTGCAAGGGATGTTGAATACAAAAGGTGGAGGATGGGGGACTAGAGAAGAGGAAATAACAATGGATCATGAGGGATACAAAAAAACAAGTGCAAATCTGAGAGAGAAAACTGTCCTTTCACTTACAAATATTTATTAAGGCTGTAGTAAAAGTAAACCGTTCTAAAACTTTGAAGCACATTTTCCCTTGGGGAGCAAAGGCAACTTAATATGACAAGAAAATTCCTCTCAGCTGTTTTTAATTCCACTTATTTATGTCACTCTGAAGCACTCACTATGTGACTCAAAACCAAGCAAAGTTTGAGGCTTGAACTGATCCTCAGGTTTAATAACATTAAAATTTTACCTATCCAGTGTTACTAGGCCTCCCTGTAACATTGCCACAAAAGCTTAGCTTGAACACAGCAACTGGTTTTCAGCCAAACCCAAGCTCTCTCTCAAGGGTTTAAGTAAAGAAAAGACCAGAGTTAACACCTATTTTACACCCTGTATTCGAATGCTGACACTACGCTCTGGGAGGTCTTCTTAAAAATGTCTTATTGCAGTACACTCCACCTCTGTAACTCTCAGCCCCACAGAGATCCCTACAACTATCGCTAGTCCACGGCTGACAGATTTCTGGACCACTTTCCAGTTCTTCTGCTGTGAGGGTGAGAGGCATCAGGAAATGTTTATTCTTTCCAGCTGCAGCTGACATGTTTGGTACACAGAAAAAAAAAAATCTATTTGCTTTACAACTTGACAGGTCATATTAACTATACCAAATAAAAGCAACAAGTTGTGTTTTCTATTCACCACCTTCCACCTGTATTTCTACGCGCTTCTTCAACCAAAAATTACAGAGACAAGCATACATGCATCTACTGGAGAGAGTCACATCAGGTTCTAAGGTCAAGTTGTATCTCTTTTTCAAAAATGAAGGTAAATGCCATGTTCTATTGTAGTCTCTTAAAACAATTTCCTATTGGGACAAAATTATCACTTCTAAAGACAACAAAAATAACACTCTCTCTGCCAGATTTCTTTAAAAGCAACACTCTCAGAATTGTCCACGAAATGACAAAATCCTGCTGTGTTCCAGCACATTATTTTGGCTGAAGATTCTTCAAAAGACTTATATAATGCAAACTTTAGGTAACAAAATTAAAAGAAGATTGGGGGGAGATGAAACTATTTTTTTTCCTTTTAAATATAATCATTGTGTCTTCAGTATTTCTTATTCAGTTTTTAAATAATACAGTAAAATGGACACTGTCCTGAATAACAAATGCTTTAGGAAATCTCCTAAACTAACTGAAGAACAAAGTACTAATTTATTTTGAGCATCCTGCCATCAGTCAGGTTTTGCTGAGCTTTCATCTAAACAGGATGGATGTCATCACACACAAAAATAAGCTGAATGTTAATCACTACACACAATCTTACCATCCCTCCTCTCAATCTCACTCCCCCAACAACACCTCTGAAGAGAAGAGTTCCTGCTACTGGGGTGCTACTCGGGACTGTTACCCACTAGTAAGAGATGTGATGTATCACTGCTTGGAGAAGAAAAACACAGCCAAACTGCAGAATTTTGGTAATTCAGAGCAGCAGTACAATTAACTGCAGAAATACATACTTTTAAGATTATCTGTCTAGAGGCTTTGAAACAATACAACTCTGAAAGTATGTCTCACCATCTGAGCTGGCCATTTCAGTGGCAAACAGAACAGCCCCTAGAGAAAAGGAAAAATACCACAACACTCTCTACCCAAGAAGGTACTTTCTAAAGTGATGGGTAATTTCTGTTTTTCTTCTGGAACATCTCTCCCTCCAGTAAAATAGATGCAAGTGTTTTAGGCCAGTCTGACAAACCTATTGGGGAGTTTTAGAATACTGTTTATACTTATTTTAGAATACTTTCTCTTAAAAGCGATGAAATGAGACAGTACCTATAAACAAGATGAAATATTTTACAGCAGCATAATACCAAACTGCTTTTTCATCTAAAAATATCCACTTTTTTCCCAATACAGGTTTGAAATACCTCAGGTTCAACCATTTATTTAACGAGGTCTGTAAAAGAAAAAACGTATTCTAATTACATAAGTGTATGCTGAGCACCCGTAGGCATCATTATAATGACTGTACTTTCCTTTTCCAGCCCCTCCCTGAGAATTCTGGCTCATGATTCTGCAGATGATACTACACTGGCAGCATCAAAACTATTACTGAATTCCATATCAACTTTAAAGAATAAAGCAAAGCTTCATTTTCCCAAGACATAAGTGATTAGAACAAATAGTTTTATAAAGCGATCCACTTATAGAGAGAGAGCAAACTCTTTCTAGAACCTTTTTTGGTTTCAGAGGCAAGGAAGCTTTAAGAGGAAAAGGGAGAGAGGGAGCATCAACAGATGAAAAAGAAACCATCCCATGTCCATGGTTACGTTCAGGACAAATCTAACATCACAAACCTAAGGGAGAAAAACAAGCAAAGGAGTGCTGCTTGACTTTCTGCAAACTGGCTACTTGGGACACTACAGCTCATAAAAGTGTATTTTGCCCACAATTTCGGTTCTGAAGCAGGTCTCCAAGGCAAGACTTTACATCTGAATCATAAGCATAAAGACTGATGGGATTTTCCTTTAAGAATTTAAGGCAATAAGGCGATCCAAACTACTATAAAATGCTGCATAACCGAACAAATTCCTCTGCTGGTTTATGGCTTCAAATTTCCAAACATCTGAGCTGCTGATGCCATGCAAAATTTCTCTGTGTTATAAGTAAAAAGCTGTAAAACCACACTCACAAAACTACAAGACTTAATAATGCAGAGTTAAAAATTTAATATTAAAGTCCCAGCTCAGCAAAGAATGTAAACTTGGACATTTTGCTGATTTAAGCTGGAATTACTCCCTGCATAACACATGTATGTTTAACTGTTTGCTGGACCTGGACTCAAACTTTCTGAAGTCTGCCACCTATGTGCAGTATTTACCAAGGGCCTTTACAAGGTCTCAACTGCGGTTTTGTAAAATTCATCTCTGAGGAAAATGTATTGTCTAAACAGCATGGGAATAGCAGAAACTGGATCTTGATTTCAAGCAAATTATCCAGCTTACAAATCCCTCAAATCAAACTAGTGCACCAAGACAGGACACAATTTCACAGAGAAAGGAAAGCCCAAAACAAGCAGCAAGAACACCCCTGCTGTTGTTAAAACTAACACCCAAAACCACTGCAGCAAACATGCCAAAACCAAACAAACAACCCTCCCCACGCTACTCCCCTGCCTAAGCTTATTTCTAGTCAATAACATTTCTGCTAAGAGCCAGATTTATGATTCACGTACATCTGCCACTCAAATAGCAGGAAAAAAGTGATTGTCTTGAAATACTATTGACACAATTGTAAATGCCATAAAAATCAAACTGAAAAAAAATACTTAATATCTAGGAGTACTTTTAAGTTTGCTACATCTCATTCAGATTTTGGATATTTGCTGCAAATCAGATTTTTTTTTCTCCATCATATGATGCAGCTTCAAAAGCCTTAAGACTCTAAAGCCAGTGGAAGCAAAATTAACATGCTAGGTCACGTAAAGGTAATCGCCCTCCCTTATTTTTCAGGTCCCTGACAAACGTTTTAATAACAAGCTTTGTATTCTCTGCCCAGGAAGTACTTCTCGTGATTTTTAAAATACACAGAAATTTATTCTGATGTTCAAAGACGCAGAAGGCTGCAATGAACTTTGCTTCATTTTTGTAGCCTAATCAACTGAGCCTTCTCAGATTTTAGCTGCAGCACAGTGGATAAAACCATCACGGTCTATTTTCAGTTTCAGCAATGCCAGCATCCAGAGTTTTCATTCACTTGAGAGTGTTTCCGCACAGCACTGTGCAGGAGAAAGTCTCCGAAGCAACTCCTGAAGAGCAGCAAAACGTCGCTCAAACACTGTCCTGCGAAAGCACCGAGCAGCCGAACACAAACTCTCTCCGGTAACTCAAGATGTTATGCCACGGGCAGAGTTCCTCTTCGCAAAATCCCCCGTGGGAGGAGCCACGGCTCGCTCCCAGGTTTTAGCGCTCAATTCCTTGCTCTCCTGAACTCAACTTATCGTCTACATTTTCCTCAATAAGACCTTAAAAAACAGGCGAACCAGCCAGAAAAGGGGAGTGGCGAGTTAGTGGGGTCAGCGCCCGGGACAGCGCGCGAGAGCCGAGCCGTGCGGCGCTGGCTTGTGCGAGCAGAGGAGGAATTCCTGCCGCGGGGTCCCTACCTGGAAAGCACCGGGGGCAGGGGAGGACACGGCTAAAGGGCAGAGGGTGCGGGGCAGGGGCCAAGCCAGGGCAGGCGGTGTCGGCAGCGGCACCTGCAGCCGGAGGGGAGGGCGGGAGGGCAGGCTCGTACCTTTGAGCTGGGGCAGCGGCGAGAGCTCCACCGGGCTGCCCTGGCTGCGGAACTGCGAGGAGCCCTGCGAGCGCTTCTGCCTCTGCGCCTTGCGCACCGATTTCCGTGTGAAGCCATCCACCTTCTCCGCGGCAGAGATGGCCGCCGACATGGCTGGGCGGCGGGGCGGCTCTCCACGAGCATATATTGTACCGGAGGGAGAAGCGGGCGGGCAAAAAAGAAAGGGGCTTAAAAAAAAAAAAAAAACCAACAAAAAAACACCACCAAAAACGAAGTCCTGGCTGCCCTCACACACCACACCGACGAGGAGAGGAGCGGAGCGGGCTCTGCCGGGCGCTGGGGAGGCTCCCGGGTCGCTCCTCAGTTCCTGCTTCCCTCGCCGTTTCCTCCCCGCGCGGAGCCGGCAGGGGAGCGGAAGGGGGGAGGAGGAGGAGGAAAGGGAAAACAAACAAACAAACCCAAAGACAACTTTGCCCGGCGGGGCGGGGGCGGGCGAGCTCCAAACTTTCCCTCCCGGGGTCCCGCTCTCCTCAGGGCAGGCGCGGCGCGAACCGCCGCGGGACGGGCTCGGCGGCGCCGCTGCCCCGCTCCTGCCTCGTTCGCTCCGCGTCCCCTTCAGCCGAGCCCGCTGTCATCGGCCGGACCCCCCCCCCGGGCTTCAGCTGCTCGCTTCCACACGCCCCTTCTCCGCCTTCAGCCGCAGCCGGGCGCTCCCCGCGCCTCCGCCGTCATCCCGCCCCGTCGCGCTCCGCCGGGGGCCGCCGCGAGGGCCACCGCCAGAACCCCAGAGCCGCCGGGCAGCGGCCGCGCAACTTGGCGGAGCGAGCGGAGTTGAGCGGAGGGTGGGGGGAAGGGGCGGGACGGGGGTGGCAGCAGCGGCCGCGGTTGGCGGCGCCGTGAGATTGACGGCTCAGAGCAGCCAATGGAAGGAGAGGACCGCGGAACACCCCCCACTCGGCCCGCGGCGGCCTGAGAGGGACGCGGGAGTTGGGCCGCGCGCCGGGGGCTGGCTGATTGACAGCCGGCTCCTCCAACCGGGAGCGGGGGAGGCGGGGTGGGCGGGGTCTCCCGGCGGAGGCAAGGGGAAGGGGCGGGATGGCGGGCGGGGCGCGGGCCGGCCAATGCCGCGGCGGGGAGGGAAGCGGCGCAGCGGGCACGGCGGGTCCCGCATCCGCGGCGTTCCGCGCCCTGCGGAGCCTACCCGGGGATGCTTCCCACAGGGACAGCGCCAAAACGGTGTTTGACAGGGAGCCGAGCGCGCCGGGAGTCGCGGCAACGCGCGGATGCGCTCCCAAGCGCATCTCCGTGCCGTCTCCCAGGTGCTCCTGACTTTTTTTTGGTTTTTTGCCCACGCTCCCGACGCCTCAGCGCTTCATGTCTTCCTTCCGTCTCCGCGCGGAGTCGGGCGTTTGACGATGAGCGTTGGCGCGGCGTTTCCTTTCTCGCAGGCCAGCCGCGGGCTCCCGTGGTGCGGGCTGGAGGCGCGGCACTGCCTGAGCCGAGCACGTGCTGGGCTCCCAGGGATGGGCGTGCAGGGAGAAACCGGTCCTGCTGCTTTGTGCGGGTGCTGTGGCCCGGGCTGAAGCCTGCCCGTGAGAAAGGAGAACTTTCCTGTGGCTGCCGCGGCGCGCAAAAGCCGTGACCGTGCGTGCGCTTCGGGGCTGCACTGGGGTCTCGCTTGGCGCTGTCCCGTTTCCATGTACAATTCCCCCCTCCCCCGTTTTGCGCTGCAGACGCGTGGAGTGCCTTACCTTGCAGCCATTCACGTACAGCTAAGTTTTATGCGCATCAGCACATTTCTTTTTACTTTATAGTTTTAGATACCAATTCAGCAAGTAAGTATTTGTAGTATTTTAAGCACACACTGAAGTTTCAGTAGCTGTGGTAGGGCTTAAATACAGTAAGATCACCGTAAATGTTTGTAAAATGCCTTCATGAGTTGGACTTTAATCTTTGTGTGTATAAACCATAAATCAAAAGCCAAATGATTATAGCTTTATGTGAACATAAAAGGCTAAGACTGTGGAAGCCTGTTCAGTAGAAGCACTCTCTCTGTTTCCTTCTGTCTGTTTTCTTTTTCCTTTCCTCTGTCAACACAGTCTCTAGCTTGTGCACTTCCCATCTTTTTTGCTTTTGGTGAAATAATCTTTAGTAGAGAGAGCGAGTATGGGCCATTCACCTAAGAGTTGGACTCAGTGATCCTTGTGGGTCTTTTCCAACTCAGAATATTCTATAACTCCTATCTGCTGAGCTGAGCTCAGAGAGTCCTTTTCTGTACACTTTAGATTCGGTTCTGGATACAACATATCTAGAAATTATAGGGTATCAGTGTAATGTACTTTTTTCTTTCTCGTAGGTGTGTAGACTTTTTAATTTAATTTTTTAAAAATATATTAGAAAATCCATTTTACAGACAACATAGCAGTCTTTAGGCACTTGTCCTTTAAACTGCCAGCTCCTGTATTGTTTCTAGTAAAGGAAATCCTTGCATTCCTTACCTGCTTAATTCGCATTTCACTTCAAGGCCCACAGCTCCTACTGAGAGATCACGGGGGCCAAGCCCTTGTATCGGTGTGTTCCTCTGTTCCTGCCTGCCCTCCAACAGCTGTCATTTTCTTCTGCACCCATTTTTAGAAACTGACACTGCCCAGCATGTCCTGTGTACTGTTTATGGGCAACTCAAGCCTTGCTGCCAGTTCCCAGTGTAAAAGCGTCTACCTTAGAGCTTCATCAATATTTCAGAGTTCGTTAAGAAAGCTTTATACAAGTTCTAGGTAATGTAAAAATGTTTTTCCGAGGTTTAAAATATTTTCTCCAAGGTTGCTTAGGCTTAGAAATGCTGTTTGAAACTGCGCTGTAAAAATCTGTTGGCAGTCGAAATCCATGATACAAAGACCTCCATAAATAATAGGTGTAGTCTCGCAGAGATGGGATTTTCTTATTGACTGCACTGGAAGATATTTTCAGACTGTATAATTTGTAAAAGAAACATTGGTGAAATCTGAGTCAGCCACGCAAAATGAAACTTCTATTCTCTCAAATAAATGAGAAGCATTTTTAGCCACTGAGTTTTCTTTTGCCTTTTTAACATAACTCTTCTGTTTCAGAGGAGAATGAGCAGCATCTCTGGAGACAAGCTGCCATTTCCCAAACTGAAATGGTAACGTTTGCATTAAGTTACACTTGAAGTCAGTGGAATTCCATGGATGTATGAAACCATTGGAACATACAAGCCTGCAGGACTGGGGTATTTGGACATAAAAAATGAAAGCGAGAGCTGTGAGTGGCAGTCTGAAATAACTGTGTTTGAGAAGGCTGGAGATTGCCCTTCCCCACTTTCTGCACATACTGCTTCCTACACAGCTGTCGGAGCTGCTCTGAGTCAGCTTCTGAAGCCCCTGGTTTTCAGAGTGTATTTAAAGGCACACAGGGACCATGCCAGGTTACAAGCTGCTGGCTCCAGATTCAATTCATCATAGTCCACGGTGTCCACAGAGAATGTTGTGAATAGTAATTTTATGCCAAGTTATTCCCACTCCTAAATCAGGGCCCTCAATATGCACTGAAGCCTTGGTTCTGCAAAACCTCTTGCACGTCTGGAACTTGGGAGAAGTCTCATTATCATTCATGATTGTTATTCAGAACACAGAAGCAACATTCTGGAGCAGATTTTACTGAAAGTCACATTTACAGTTCTTTTCATTTAGTCACAGAGGTTTATTTCCTGCACTTTCTTAGCATCTTTTTACCCAGAAGAGAAACTCTTGGAAAGGTGAACAAGAACATGACGCATAATTAACTTGCAGAATCCTGGCCAAGTTGGCTTGCGAGCGTGGTGCTTCAAGTACCAGGTTGCTGCTGGGTTTTTGCTGCAGGGAGCTGCCTGGCTGCCAGCAGATGAGAGGTTAACTACAGCTCTGCTTTCCCATTCTTCTATACAGATGCTTGGAGGCCAAGCTGCCAGAAATCTAGCTCTTCTCAGAGACAGTGGGAGGAATATTTTAGTAAAGAGGATGCCCGAAGTGGGTGAACTCTCAGCCAAGAAGGTTTGTTGAGAAAATTTTATTTCCCTCTCAAAATGAAAATGAAAATGAAAAGCCCTGTTGACTGCAGCTGTGCTTATGTTTACTACTGCACACCCCCAGGAGTTTTTCAGGGTATTTCATAGAATCATAGAATGTCCTGGGTTGGAAGGGACCTTAAAGACCATCTCATCCCAAACCTCTTGCCATGGGCAGGGACACCTTCCACTAGACCAGGCTGCTCAAAGCCCCATCCAACCCGGCCTTAAACTGTTCCAGGGATGAGGCATCCACTCTTCCAGGGATGAGGCATCCACAGCTTCTCTGGGCAAGCTGTTCCAGTGCCTCACCACCCTCATGGTGATGAACTTCTTCATAATATGTGATCTAAATCTACCCTTTTTTCAGTTTAAAGCCATTGTCCCTTGTCCTGTTGCTACATGCCCTTCAAGTCAGTCCCTCTCCAGATCTCTTGTAGACCACGTTTAGATACAGGAAGTGCTCTAATGTCTCTCTGGAGTCCTCTCTTTTCCACGATGAACAACTCCAACTCACTCAGCCTGCCTGCAAAGGGGAGGTTCTCAGTCCTAGCTTAAAATACTTCCTGGACTAATGCCCCAGTAAAAGAAAGTGAGATATTCACCTAGTATAGGTTAAATTGTATGTTTACATGTTCTGTAGTCCGTGTTGGGTAGTTGCTGTCTAGCATAAGTGTTCCCAAGTCTTCTGCTTGATAAATCCTTAAATAATACAGCATTAGTTATCTCAGGGCCATCTGTCACCTTCCTCCCAGAGCAGAACTTGAAATTCAGGGATTGGAATTCAGAGATTAGTTGGCAAGATCGTCTTTGCAAGGGTCCTGAGTTTGATTTCCTTCAGCATACCTATGAATACCTCATTACAGTCTTTCCAGGCAAAACTATGTGTATGGGTAAGTGGATTGTTGAAGGCAGTGGATTGTTAAAACTAGCTCAGATTCTTGTTGTTATTTTAAAAACCTTTAAACTGAATCTTCTGTCAGACAATCCAGTGTGATTGTGTTGCAAATAAAAAATGTATTTTAAGAATTTTGTGTGCACAGGCACAAATACACTGATCATTGTAACTGATAGTCCAATGAAAATGTATCCCAATTTAACTCCTTAATTCTGCCTGTGTCTTGAACTGTCATTTTGGGTGTAAACAGTGCTGTCTGAGAATTCAACAGCAATCTTTCTGGCTCAGTAAGATGCAAAGCATCCCTTAGGGATATAGGTTTACAACGAAGCTTTCACAGTCAGTTAGCATCTTTCCCATAATGACATTTCCTTAGCTGGAATCTACAGAACATGAGCATATGTGTATTTATTAATCTGTTCTCTGTGCTGAAGATTTGTATTTTACGTATACAAAATGGGTAACGATCTTCAGCAAGAGGAGTGGATTCATAGTGTTTTGAAATGTAACAAATGGTATATGTGTTCACTGAAATGCAAAAAGGACACCAAGCCCCACCAGCCAGCTGCCACTGCCAACAACACAAACCACTGTAGCCTTTCCACTACCACTTTCTAAATGCTTTTGTCTGTGGCAAATCAGGCCTCTGTAAATGCCCATGGGCACTACCTTCAGCTTTACAGCCTGCTGTAAAGATTGTTCGACGCAGCATTACGAAAATAAGAGAGAGCTACTTCTGGTATGGAATGTTTGCATGTGAAAAAGAACACCTGGAAGCCCGAGTTCTTTCAGAAATAATTCCTAATGCTCAGTGAAGGGAATTAAACAAACAGCAAGGTTTATTCTGTCAGCTTCGTAGCAGGCTAACAAGAATTACTGCGTGCTAAGAATCAGCTGCTCTTGGAAACTTAATGAATGTGGCAGCCAGAAAAGTACAAAACGTGGCCAAGAGTTGCAAACCAGATATATATAGGCTGTAGTGAAGAAAAATGAAGAGGATAGGCAAAAATCTCTCCCTAAATCCAAGGTGGAAAGGCTGTATTAGGGTTTCCAAGCAGTTTGATGGTGTAAAATACTTTCTGTAAGGAATTGGGTGTGCGTCTAGGATTGTAATTCCATTCCCTTGTCGGAAAGTAATAGCAGAAAAGTTTTTTTATATTTCCATGTGTCTCTGCTGTGATTTGGCAACTGGAAACAGAGCCAAGTCAGCCGAGCAGCCAGTTCTCCACGGCCCACTGGTGACTGGGCTGGCACCCATTGCCTGCAAACTTACCCTCAAACCAGGCTCAGATCCCAAAAATACCTATTCAGCAGCGTTGTTTAACCTCATTTTGCAAAACCAGAATGAGTGATACTAGTAAGGAAGAGTCCTAAATATTGATTTAATTAAAATCAATCCTTCCACTCCCTGGTTAATGAATGAAATGAAGTCACATGCCCTTGTGGATACTACTGATTTGTTGTATGGGCTACAAAGTTTTTGTGTGCAGTTGTTTCACATTTTGAAGTGTTTTTAGAGCTACAAGAGACTTAAAAGAGACAGCTGTGACTTTTATGTAATAACATGATTTCCAGAGCTGGATCTTTGAGGAAAAAATTTAAAAGTAAGACTTGAAATGGTGTCATAAGTGTGGGTAAGCACACAGAAGAGATTGACATGAGCTTTAGAGCAATGTAAATAACGTTTACAGTAATTTAGTCCTTTGTCCTTTTGTCTGTAACATCCAAAAATATCTATTTTTGCAAGCAGATGCACTAAATGGTCTCACTGGTGTTTCAGAAGCCTGTGTCTCCACGTTAGGACTTGTCTACCTCGGGGAAATGTGCTGCCCTTCCTACAGCACCAGAGCCGTGGTGGTTGAATTAAAGCAGCGCAGTGATGCCTGTGATTTTTCCTTATGTAGATGTGCTCTGAGTCACGAGGGTAAAGGCAGTGGAGCTCCTTTCTGCCCCAGTGAAACGTGACATTACAGCAACAGCTTTCCCTCACAAGTCACCGTCTGGAGCAGGATCCCGGCGTTTCCCAGCTTTTGCTGAAGGATGGAGCACCTTTGGTGACCTGACTTGCTCTCCTTGCAGCGGATCTGACACCACAATCACTGAGCACAGGCCGTGCAGCAAGCTCACTTAATCTTACCCAGCGAACACATGAGCCGCCGTTTGCCTTTCAGTCTGTAAATTGTTCTTTTGTTTTGCAGGCTTTACTGAACACAGTTTTATTTCATGTGACTGTGCTATTTATGGAGGAGTAAATATTGCCGGGGGTCTATTTAAAAAGGCCAATGACCTGGATTTTTTTCCATTTGAATTATCTCCAAGAGTCAGACATGTTTAACAACTGATTTTTTCCCCCCCTGTTTCTGTAGACTGCAATCGTTTCTAACATCTTAGATCAACACCAACTAAAAAGACGAAGATTTTGAGTGAAATAAAACTGCTTGTAGTATGAATATGATCAGACAGTATGCGACCTTGCCATTTTTGGAAGAGCTGAATTCCATCCTGATTTAACAGTTAACAACAAAGCATGTATTTAACCTCTGAATATTAGCCTTTTTGTACTGTTGTAGTAATTTGAGTTCATAACTCTGGTTTGTTCCTTTTATTATTGTTTTTACAAAACTAGTTATCAAGTGTGTTTTCACAAATTATAGGTAAATAAATAAACAAGCCATGTTTTCAGAAAGGGAAGATTTGAACAGGCAAATGTTCTTCTCACTGTTCCTGCAATCTAAATAGCAGTATTCCTTTGCTATTTAAGAAAGAGAAAGTCAAACATTGCAGGGGAAATTGTGCTATATTTTCACTTTCAGGAAAGAGCTTTGTGAATGCAAACAGGTAGCCAAATACCTGGAATATTAAATAGATTTGAGTATTCTTACAAGTTGAGCCAACCGTATCTTTTTTAATGTAAATATTTTCTTAACAGTGTACAATGAGTTGATCACAGTAAGTATAATGGGCTTCAACCTGAAATTTTGCTGTACACGTATTTATCTTTACCCAGTCCTGTAAAAGCATGAAAAGATAGAATTTTATACTGAATGCCATTCAATGTATGTTCTAAAGTCTGTGGTGTTTACCATGTCATTAAAAGGCACCCTGGCTTCAGTGCAAAGCTGGCTTCAGAAGTCACAACCCACTTTTCCCCTGGAGAGGTGGAGCAGGTGGGCAGGGATGGATTCCCTCAGGCTGGTCTTACTACCATCACACCTGGTCGCATTTCTTCAAAATTAAATCTTTCCTGGGAAAGAAGCATACAGGACAACACTCAGATAATTCAGTGCTCTGATGGTGTAAATGATGAGCACGTCTTCAGTATTGTTCTGGCTTAAACCACACCACATCAGGGAGCAGCCATGCTGTACAAGCTGCCCCAGGTGTATGTGAACATTTATATATGCATACATTTACATATACAAGTTCTACCAGTCCTGCTTAGCCCTTTGGGAAAATGCTAAGAAGCAATGGCAAATCTTCATGTCCTGTTGATGTCCTAGGAGAGACAGTTAGTTCAAGGTGTTGGGAAAAATATTCCACACAGCTAGCCAAACTTTCATTTGATATTTCTTCAAATGAAACAAAACTGCTTCCTTGGAAAAGATACTTTACAGAGAAAAAAGCCTTTTTTTTTTAAGGTTTTCCACTTAAGCCCACCACTTTTGACTTCAACATTCTAATTTTTAGTGGCCCTTTTCAAACACTGGAGTTTACCAGCAGGTTATTTCACACTTTAAAAAGATGTTGTCTTCCCTGAGTAAAAATTGTTACTGTAAAATGAACTGCAGTCTGTGACACCTACAGCCTCCACTAAGATGAGAAGTACAAGTGCTGTTTCGTTCTCAGTTGTAACAGGTCTTCAGTTCTTGTTTGTATTACCTAACAAGAGTTTTCAGATTCTAACTGAAACTGTCTTTCAAAAACAAATTAGCTGAAGCCTTAATTAGCCAGCACTGGTCAGAACAGATCACGATGACTGCATATGTTACTCAGTCTATCTCTTCGTTAAAAAGTTGACAACTTATGAGAAAATAAAAAATTCAAACTATTTTCTCTCGTAATAGACCCCAGAACTGTCTGAGGTGAAGCAGAATAACTATAGTATGACCGAGCACCTGCTCTAATTCCTTTCCAGATTATTGAATTATATGCATGCTCTCAAACAGGGGCATCTCAGATTCCCCTTCCATTTTTCCTTTCCTTTAAAAACTGGTGGCCTGATTATTCTCTACTCTAGTTTTTGGAGACCCCAGAACCACCAAAGTCATCAGATTTACATTGACATAAAATGTACTAATTCACGTCATTAAGGACAAACTCCTCAAATGAGCTTGAAGGTCAGATTTTATAATTGAAAATAGAAGTTTCCATTTTCTGAAATTATTTTTTTTTAAATATTAAGTTTTCAATAAAAAAATAACATTAAAGTGGGTTTCTTAAAAGTAAAGCCGTGGTAGGCAGCAGAAGTATGAGCTGATGTGTAAGTAAAGCTCAATGCTGTTCTAAGAGGATCAGTTCTAAATTGATTTCTATAGTTTCTATAGTTAAAAGTTGTCTTCCAGTTTTATTCAGTACAGGCATAGTCAACTGTCTTTTTTCTGGATCATCCTAATGGATAGAAGATGGCATCTCTTCTTACGATGACTTTTATTAATATTCTCCACATTTCCAAAGTAATGCAGACAAATTGATACACTAACCGTATATATGATTTCTGTGGTTCATATCTCTGAATATATATCCTAGATAAAAAATTGTTTTCTGTCTTCCACAATTTTTACCACAGAGATTTCAGAGGATGTATGAGTTCTTGGCTTTTTGAGATAGAAATGTCTTTGCTGTAGTCCAGTGTTGAATGTACTGCTGTCTACACACGTAATTACTAAACATTACAAAACTATTGTGACTGAAATGTCTTTAGTATTTGTTTTCCCTGTCCAACAGGGCAGTGGGGATTTCAAACGCTTTTGTTTCTGCAGCTTTATTATTTTTTGTGGGGAAAAAAAGAGAAAAATTCAAAATCGTTGTTACCCAAGTCTTACTTAAGTATCTGTGTTAATTGAATTGGCTGGTCAGCTGCTGTTTAGGCAGTTAAAGTAGGCTCAGTCCTGCACTCTGTCTTAGAAAAAAACCCCATAAAATATCTCTTCTAAATGAAATTTAAACTCTATTTGATCCCAGACATATGGGGTGGCCCACATGTTCTACACATGTGATGGATTTTGGATGATGTTATTGTAAATGCTGTGTTTTTAATGTGGAACAGGCAGTTTGCTGCTGGGTCTATACCACGTATTTGTCAGAGTGATGGAGAGGCATTAACTTTAATGGCCATACCAGGTAAAGTGGGAAGGCCTTAGACAGAAAGAAGGGACAGGAATTAAAAGAATACCAGTTCCAGAGGGTCTCACAGAGGGAGCAAAGGGGGAGATTTGCAAGTCCTTCAAAGGTTTTAAATTGGAAAGAAAGCAAATTTTTTGAAGCAGGAGAAAAGGGGGTTTAACTATGAGACACTGCAATGACAAAGAAAGGCACTCTGATTTTGAGGAGACAAGGTGAGATGCAGGAAGCTTGTGGATACTCAGTAGGAAATCTGACCTATTGCCAAACAATACCATGGAAAAAACACCTACAAAGCTGGAGCTATACCAAAGGATAAACAAAAAAAATCCTTATCCTGAACCGCAAAACCCGTTATGTGCTTTGCTGCTCTTTGTCCAGCTGCTCTCCCTTTGGGTAGGGGTGCTTCCCTCTTTGTTTCTCACACTTTAGAAAATAGTTGCCACAGCCCAGCCACTTTATGCTTTTCAGGATTATTATTACAGGTCTGAAGAAACTTGGAAGTCTGCGCAGATCATGAGAAGAGACTGTCAGCAGTACTTGGAAGAGTGGGGTTATTTGCTTTATAAGTAGAATATTGGAATGTTCTGTTCATCTGATTAATAATAAGCACATTATTTAAAGTATTTTTTCTTTTGTTAGATAATGCAAAGTGAAAATAGTTTTCATTAATTTATGTTTTCCCCCCTGCCCTGTACTTTTGTGACCATCCTAATTTCTAGTACTTGCTTTGGGCCACTCTTTTTAGCTCTATTACATTAAGGAAGTTCATCACCTTCACCAAAGATATACTGATTGACATTAGTTGAGGATCTGGCAATTTCTTCAGTCTTTTCTTAAGATGTTTCTTTTTTTTTCTGCCCCCAAGCCATATTTAGTTTTTTACATTCACTGTTTTCACTGACCACTGAACTGTTTTAACTGCAAACACTCTGTCACTGTAGGAACAGTGTTGCTGTGTGATTTACTTGTTGCTTTTAGCTCTGCAGACCAGTGTTGAAATTCTTTGTAATACTTTCATAGGCCAAGTCATGCTGGGTGCCTTTAATTAAGATTGCGTGCTGCTATCATTTGGCTACATCTGAACATTAATTAGGCATTTTGAGGAGTAAATAGTTTTAATACATTTAGGTAAATGTTAGTAACCTGGTAAGAAAAAGGATCTTTTATGGACCAGGTAACCAAAAGAGTAGAAGCTGCTTTCCAGTGTTCACACATATGCAGGTAAAGAGGTTTCACTGAGTACAATTTGGTAAATGTTTCTGGTTCTGTGAGGAGGGGCAGAAAAAACAGAAACTGAAACAGGACAGTAAGAAAGGGATCACTGCAGCCACAGAAGCACCAATAGTCTGGCAGTGTTAGAAATAATTTGAAAAGAGAACCTTTGGCCAGATTGCTACCTAAAAAGGGGATTTGATTTGTAAGCAAAGCCTGCCTCTTCTGCTGCTTGATTCCTTTTGCTTTCAAGGACACAGGATGTTTTTCCTCCCTTATAAATAAACAGAACTGAACAAAGTAATACTGGTTCCAGTTTCTTTGTCTGTGGAAAGTAAATTTCACATTACCAATTCTAGATAGGAAATGGTTAAAAGAAGCAGCGTGCTAGTCTCATGGTTGCTGTCCAAAATCAGAAACTCTCTGTTCCCTTCCTCCTCAGCCAGTCCAATTGGTGATCCTGGGCTTTCCCACGGGCACAGGCCACATCCTCCTGTGGTACCAAAAGGTGTGATGCTTTCCAGGAGATTAGGGTAGCTCTCTCCAGAAAATACTGGGGGGTATAGAGAAGGCAAGGAAAGACACATTTTTATGATGCTTTCAAAGTCAGAAAATCTTATTGTCAACTGACAAACTGCAAACTGGTGCTAGTGTGCTTATCGGATTTCCCTTACTGCTACCTTCAGTGCCAGGGATTAATGGTTTCCAAAGATGCATATTCATCTCCACAAGAGAAAACATTGGAAAAATGCTTAAGTTCTTTAGTTTTCATTCATTGCTGCATGTGAGTTACAGGGCAAAAGGTCTAGTTCAACATAAAATTCCATATAATAATAAGGCAGTAGAATTATTTTTTTAAATGTCTCTCAGAATGGTAATCTCCAGATGATGTGAGCATCAGAAGTTATGTTAGAGTAGTGTAATGTTTCCATGCTATTTCAGTGTGATGCACTTGGAACTATGAGACATTAAAATACTGGCTTCTTGACAACACCTTCTTGCAAACTTATCTGTGTTGCTGTGACCTTTAACTGGGATTTTTCTTCTGTAGATTAATACAAAGAAGGGAACAACAAGCTGTGCAGCAGGACTAAAGGGGCCTGATTTCCTCTGGTAGGTACCCGAGGTCCTGCAGCACCTCACCAACCACAGATTATTGTGGTTAGTGAGGTGAGTCCCTATGACCTCCCTGGTGCCCCAGTGCTCCTGTGGGCAGGACACAGGCAGTGCCAGGCCTGGCTCCGGGGTGTGCTGCACATTGAGCAGAAGAAACCCCTGTGTAAGAGCTGTAGAGCTCTTACAGTAACTCTCTCGTGCTGGAGCAGCTGCTGTGGTGTCCCCACCACAACCCACGTGCAGATTTGCGTGACATTCAGAAGGTGCTTTTATCTTTCAGACCCCTGCCCTTCTGTGGTTAAACTTGGCCAACAGACTCAGGATTTGTTGTAGGGGTACATCTAACGGGCAGGAAAACAGACAGTGTGATTGCCTAAGTCCCACTTCCTTGAGAAAGCAGGAAAAGATGTAGCTGCCATCAGCTTTTGGCGTGAGGAATAGCACGACCTGCATTCTACACACTAGCACATCAGTCCAGGTGGGACTGGAGGTGGCACCACCACCCCATTCAGGCCCACAGAGCCCTACACCTCCAACCTGACCCCGTGTGTTCTCAGCCCTGGCAGGAGCTATGCCCCACCCTTGGCTGCCACGGCCACCATGGCTGTCCGTGTGCCAGGGAACACCACAGGGCCTGTCCCTCAGCTTGCACAAGGTCTGTCCCCATGGATCCCTGGCAACTCCAGGGTCACATATGAGGCAGGTCCCAGCTCTGCTGCTTCTGTAACCCTCCTTGTCTACCCCCCAAACTCCTCCATAGGAGCCGGGAAAGGTCCTTAGCCTGTGGTTAATCCTTACTGTGTTCCCAAGAGATAATGACCTTCAGCACTAATAATATCCCGACTCTCAGATCTGTCCCAGATTGGGTCACCCCCTCTGTGGAGCACAATGACCCTCTACTCCAAGACAGGATAGGGACATGATTTTCGAAATGAAAGGGCGTTACCAGTGGTGGTCACAATTTGGCTGCTTTGCTGTAGTGCTGCTCCTGGTCTGAGGACAGAGAAAATGAGTATGAAACAAAAACAATGCATGATGTAGGGGAAAAAATGTAGTATTGTTTGGCAAATAAGCTTACAAAACTTGCTTCTCTGTTTACATAGTTAATTTAGTCTATCAGTGAACAAATTGATTTTTCAAATTTGCCTCTACAGCTCTTTCAGTTGTTACAAATTCCTATGCCTCTTTATCAGGTAAATAGTTCAGCTTATAATGAACATAATTTTCCTACCACTATGAGTTTTGCAGCAGTCTTCTCTAGCATGATTGGTTTTTTTTTTCTTTATGAGCTAGTAGGGATTTTTTCTTTTAGAGACAAAAAATTTGAAAATATAATTGTACTTATTTCTTGTCAAGATGAAGTTGCCAGCTAAATGGAATGATAGCTTTTGCACAAGTTATGAGGCAGCACTCCTCTGAAAAGGCTTGTTTCACTTTCAAAGAGTGTGTGCTCTTAAGTCAGACCTGCTGGTTATTTTAAACAAATGCAACTGATTTAGGAAGATACATATGCTGGATACTGAGGATATCCCTATTTTATCGAGTTGCTTTATTTCCTCTATCTGAATTGCCAAATGTGTTGCAAGGTTACCAGTATTTGGTGAATTTTCTAAATGATGCAGTGACATGACTGTGAGAATCATTATAATTTTCCATGCTTGACTTGTGGAACGCGAATGCTTGCATTTGGTTTTATGCATGACAAAAACCTCAGTTTCATATTATAAGGGGTTCATCTACATGTGTTGTAGGAAATTCTTCAATCTAATCAGCTTTGGCTGCATGGTGTTAGACAGCTGCCTATGTAAAACTAGATACAGCCACTTATCAGTTTCTCATTGGGTGATACTTCTGTTAAATCAGACTTCCAGTGTGGGAAATGTTACATCTTTTAGAGAAGCCATGATATATGTGGTAATTCTGATGTTAAAATCCACCCTTCTTTAATTTCCTCTTGCTTTATCTCTGCGGGCAGCAAGAAGATAACATCTTTCAGTGCTTGCTATTGCCAGTGCCATTCAGGACCAAACACAGGCAGTAGTAGCGTTCCCACAGTCTTACAGCAGGAGAGAGAAGTCAGTTTTACAAAATAATTTTAAGGAAGGAAAATTGCAAGGTAATTTACTTCTAGATTGCTGTCATCACGTCCAAGCAATGCAGAAGTTAAGAACTGATAGCTCCGAGAAACGTCTGCTTGAATATCTGTCCACGCCAATCAGTCAGAGCTTGCATCCCATCTCTTTTGAAAAGAGAAGGGACTGGTACCTTCAGAGCAAACCATCACTGGCTGTGAACTGCTAGGATGGGCAGAAATGGGATTTTAGAAATGGGAACTAGACTGTATTTTTAGCTATTAGGTCAGTTTGTCCAAAGTCCAGAAAATTTAAATGCAGATAGAAAGTCACTATGATTCATAGTGTGCAGCCAGCATTAGCTCCTCATGTTCTAACAAGGAGCTGCAATGTTTAATATTAGATCCATTTTTATAAGAGAAGAATGAAGCAGCTGGACTATAGTGCTGTTGTGTAGTTTCCACTGAATACTGCTGCTCTTATTTGAGCATTTTTGTGGCTTGAAGGAGTGGTGTGAGCTCTTGTACATTTTTTGCTTGTGCTACCGCCTTGCACTGTTTTTATTTTGCTTTTACAGTGGCCCATTTTTCTTTGTCATTTATTTTGTTTTGTGATATATCTCTCTCTGATAATCAGCTGGCCTCACCTCTGTGAAATGTCATCCCAGAGTGTTGCTTCAGCAGTTGAAAAGAAGTGTGAGTTTCAACACCTCATGGCTGCAAGCAGGTTTTAAACAAAAAAACCCAAAATCCTTGGGCTGTGCTGGCTATCTTACTATACAATAACTGTACAGAAAAAAAGCCAGATGTGACTCCAGGGCCCAGAAATACAGAAGAAGGTAGTGCTCCTACCAATAGTGGTGAAAAGACTCCATCATGTTGAATATTGACATCCTCTCACTATTGATGATGGGGTGTAGAGAACAAGTGCTCTTATCAAGTGCTCACTTGTTTGCTCAGGTAGGAGAATTTAGGATCCAAAGCCACCCCTTTTAAAGACCCGGTATATTTGTTTTCCATGAAGCCTGCATCTGATGGTGGGGTTCTGAGATGCAGAACCCACCTGAGCCTGCCAAGCACCCCTCGCCCAGGGCAGTTTTCCTGCAAGGACTTGAGACTCTGTGCTTCTACACGAGCCAGGCAACTCCTGCACACTGTTATTTTAATCTGTATTCCAGAATAGCTGCAGATCCATTCTCCTGGGTGCTGGATAAGCCCACAGAAATACAGTAATTATTAAATAACCTATGTATTTCAGATGGATTCATATCAACTAATCTTAGGCACAAATGGTGCCTGAATTAGGGATCTATGCTCCCTCTACAGTCAGTGGAGATGCAGCTGATGGATGTGCTGAAGTTCTTGCAAACTCTCAGTGTGGGGATGATGAGGCATTGATGTTTAACAGGCTCAACCAACTTCTGGAGTGAAACTGAGCTAAAGTTTCCACCTATGAAAGATGCAGTAAAAAGAGAGGGAGGAAGGTAACTGTGTCACCTTGGACAAAAGGCTAATTTGCTTGCATTGTGCTGGCTGTGTATGCACAGTCATGCTAGTGCAAACCAGGAATTTCACTGGAAAACTCAGAAGCAATACAGGTAGGACAAATGGGCACACAATTGTATGACAAGCCTGCTAGAGTCATGGTCAGATGAAGGCAAAGAAAAAGACAGTATGTCAGACAAAAAATGTGGTCTGGGTTGTTCAGCCAATGCCAAGTTTGAGGTAAAAATTGTGGGTTTGTTGCTGCTACCTCCTGGGTTTGAGAGGTGATAACTGGAAAGTGGTTGAAGGGCAGCCAAGTAACGGATTGGGAATACAGTCCATGGAAGGACCAATGGGGGATGGCCTGTTTGGGAAAATGTATAAAGATAAAAAGCAGGTCTCAGTTCTGAAACTGAGGTGAGGGCATGAGGACGAGAGGCCTCCCAGTTCTGCTTATGCTGGGGCTACTGGGGCAGCTGGGGAGTCTAACACTTGTACAGGTGCTGCCCCTCGGCCCATTTGAGAGGCTGGTGGGGCAGGTGAGCAGCTCTAGAGCATGATCAGAGAGGCCAACCGGACCTTGACGTGTCTTTGTTTCTGCTGCAAATACAGACAAGTATGTATCGTGCCTGTTTTGAATTACCAGACTATCTAAAATGTCTGCAAAGCCCTTGCTAATAATTGTATTAACTCAAAATAACACACTTGATAATTGCTGAAATTGTAGGCAAACCGTATGTTTTGGTTATGGTTTTGGTACAGTTTGTTCTGCTCAAATTTGAAAGGATGTTATTTTTCATAAAGTCTTGAGAACAAGTGAGCACTATGTGAACATAAGAATGAAGGAACTGATTCATAGGTTTGGAAGTAATCTTCTGCTGCTCAGGTCCGTTATTGATTTTTTTGTATTCTTAAATATTTACTCTTTTTCTCTGGATTTCTCTGCTGTGTGTGTTGAAGTCCACTGCTGCTGAGTGATTTATGGGGTCCAAGGGCTTTGCAGAGATGATCATCAATGGCTGAAGTTTCTGAAAGCTCAGGTTCTTTGGGTCTTTCACTGGGCCAGCCTTTATGAATAATGTAGGCTCTCTCCATTTTTTATATTCCTTTATTTGAAACTCTGAATAATGTTCTCTGAGTCTCATTTCTGAGCAGCCATTTATTTAGGTGATTTGGGTCTACAGTGACATTCTGTTGGACATTCAAATTACATTCAGATTAAGTAGTTTTCTTACCTGATTCAACGTTTTATCTCTTAACCTCCTAAATCCAGACTGCAAGTTTTCAAGGTGAGATGAATTTTTTCTGTACCATGTATTTACTCTTGCAAAAAATTTCTGTGGGTGCAGCCAAGGTAAGGCTTCCCTCTAGAATACCAGCTTAGGTTAAATATTCTAATAAATGTTTTCCTATGCAAAGATGAACATGGACTGTATATAGCACTTATGTACTACTCACGCTCAAAATTAGGGGGTTTTGCATCTTAAGGGTTACATAAGATTTGCAAAGTGTGGTGGATTTAGTTCCTAAATCCTTGAGACCCATTTGTGAACTGACATATTTGCAAAGACAAGCAAGCTGGTGTCAGCAGCAGCTGGTAGAGACCAGCCATCTTCACTCATGAACATAAGCAGAGTTCTCTTACTTTGTGGTTTCTTCTAATTCAGATTCTAATTACCCTTTAAAGCTCAGCTTCTTGCAGCAAGGAAATTTGGGTTGAAAGTGTACCCTGATCCATCTGACTGTTATCATAAATAGCAGCCCAAACCACTGGTGACCTGCAGCTGGGAAAGTAAGAAGAGCCCAGGGAGAGAGAGCCCCATGATGCCAACAGCTCAGGAAGGTGCATTGCAGACCCCTGGCCATCCACTGTGCTCTCAGACGTGGTATTAAGCGTGATACTTTAAGGCATGGCCTTTAATATAACAAAGTGCAGGTTCCTCCACAGACTGTCTTGGCAAAGACACTGCTGCAAGGCCCAGGCACTGCATAATTTTCTCTTTTTATGTACAATAAAAAGACAAGATGAAACCCCTCAAAGATGAAGCCTTTTGCTCTGTGACTTGCTAATTTCAGTTTCCAGGCATCTCTGAGTTAGGAAATGAGTCATATGGTTATTATTTACTCATCAGCTCTGCAGTTTCTGGTGTCTTAATCATATTGGTTGTAACTGGGAGTGTTACCTTCTTCAAAATAAAGGCTTGAAAGATGAGCAACTAATTGCAGTCTTCACTCCTTTGATTACAAAACAGCAGTATGTACAGGGCTGCCAGCCACGTTAATGCCTAGGATGAGGTACTTTCCTGCAGTGTTTAGAGGGATCTCTCGAGTAATTAGTCCGTAAGGAGATTTAGAAGAGATGCAGACAGTAATACAGGGATATCCAACTACAAAGCCATAGCCCAAGGCCTTCCAGTGCCCCTGTGCCTGGCTGGACTCCGAGCCCTGCCACCTGCTACGCTCATGGGCTCAGAGGTGTCGGAGCTGGTCCACAGAAATGCTCCAAAACTGCCATCCTGTCTCCCATGAGTCAGATGGCCCCACTGTGATACATTGTTTTCTGTGATTTGTCTCTTCCTAAACAAAACCGTGAAAAAAAAAAATCCACTTTTCTGGTCCTTTATGGTCTCTAATTTTGACAAGCAGTCTCTCTCACTGCATGACATCCCTTGCAGTCTCGTCCCACTCACATGAAAATGGATCAAGAGTTTCACAGTGGTGACTCTCTATGAAACGTTTTCTGAGCCTGAATACACCTGTGGCAGCCACTGTTATGGTGTCTGAAGACCTCAAACACCACTGCCACGAGCTCTAACTGCTGCTGCTTGCCTAGGCATAGGTTTAAGAAGTGTGGTATATTTCGGGGCTGCAGTTTGAAGTGACCCACAACAATGTCTGACTTGCTTGTGTCATCTTCCTTCTTTGTGCAGCAGTTGGGGAGCTCAGGGTCTCGTTTGCTTTCGCTGGCAAAGCAGTGTGGTGGGGGCACAGGCTTTTCTACAGAGATTTCACACTCACCCACAGCTGCTGGTGCTGCAATTATTCCTTTGCTAACAAGAGCTGCTAGTGCCTTATTTGCTGTCTCTGTCACTGCCACAGAGCTGTACTAGATGTCACTTATCCATGGACTACTGTCCTTTTCAGTAATCATTAGACTTTCTCACTGCACTGCAGGGCAATCTCCCTGTAGGATTTTTCACTTTACTTCTTTTATGGAAGCACCTACGGGTGCTCCCAGCAAAATATAAGAGCTGCAGTTTGAATCCCGTATGCAAATCCATAAAAATAAGTTGTCCCTGCCCCAGTTAAACAGCTTACAGTGTAAATAAATAAAAAAATAGCCACTGATTGGAGAAAGTTAAGCCATTTCTGTATTACTGCATTTCTGACATTCGGCGTCCCTCTCAGAATTGTTGGCAGGATCAAGACACTCTGAGAGTGCGAGTGCTGGTTCCAGAGAGGCTGAGAAAAAGGGAAAAAAAAAAATTCATCAGTTAGCCAAAGAGTTCGTCTTTACAGCAAAATGCACACAAACCATAACCCAAGTATCACACCGTCATTAAGTGCTATCCACTTACCTACTTCTTTCGTTCAGGGATTGTGTTGCTTTTAATCTTTGTGATCTGGGTCATCGCAGGATTCAGGCTGATGTTTGAGTCAATACGGGGCTTCAGTTTCCTACTCCTAGCACTGTGTGTTTTGCAGTGTGTCTATTCTCACTCAAGTGGAGTAAATATGAAGGAAATCACATTTTGAACCTTGGCTTTTTTTTCTTTAGTAGTCACATCAGTTAGGTTCTTCCCTTATTTGGTCCCTAGGTTGTTTAAATGACTGACATGAAGTAATCAGGCATCAAACCCCCACCATACTCAGCACTGTGCAGCCCTTTGCTTCCCCAGCTCCTAGAGAAAAAAGCTTGAAAGTGTTTCAGGTGAAAGTGAACTTTCATGTCTGGAATTACAGGTTAGTTCCCTGAGTGATGTTTTACAGCAGCCTGGTACCTGCCCCATCTGCAAGGAGGACATCAGTCAAGTGCAGGCAGCTCTCCTATGTCCTTCCCGTGCTTCTCTTTTGAGAATAGAACTGCTTCTGCAGCTGACACAACCAGCAGAGACATCATCTGTAAGTTTACAAGTCCGAAGAGTTGCAGGACTTCTTCCTGGACAGTCAGGCTGTAGTTAACATAAACATACAGTTCTCCATACTAATTTGTAACAGATGAGACTGGGCTGTCAGTCTTCTCATCAAACTGCCAGTGCCAGCTGTGGCATGAAGACGTGTCCAGAGCTGGTGGCTGTCTTTGCTTCAGATGGAAGGTTCTGCCCCTTTTTGCCTCCAGCTCGTGACTGCCTCAGAGAAGGACAAGTTGATGTGTGCTCAGGGGCTTGAGGGGATGCTGACTCCCTTCAGGAGGCATGGAGGAGTAATTCCAGTAGTGATCTCCTGCTGTCAGGACTAATTATGTCGCTGCTACTAGAGAAGTAGGGAAGACAGACCTACACATGTAGGTACCTTACCCAGATTTGTGGGGCGGCTGTTAATTTCTGATTCAAATGTCTGATAAATCTGAATGTGCAAGAGCCTCAGAGAGAACTTACATGGTGAAAAACAAGATCTGCACTTAGGGAAACCTCTTTGCAATGGAAAATAGGCTGGTGAGGCAGTCTGATGGTAAGAAGTAAACAACCTCTGTCAAATTGTATTCATTCCCTACCTTTCTATATGAAAATGCAGGAACAGGCAGGTAACAGTATTGCTTAACATCCACCTGTCCTGCTGGAATAACCGGGCTCGTGCTGGCCTTCTGCTCCAGCTGGTTTGTTAACCCAGCTGACAGGAAAGAAGAGGAATTGAATGTTGTCAGGAAAAATGGAATTTAGATGATCATACACGTAGGTTTGATCTGAAAATGTTGCAAGAAGACTGGGAGGAGACAAGCCTGGAACCAAACCTGGAGAGGGGCTTGGCAGCTGCAGCAGCACACACAAAAGTGCAGCAGGGAGGGCAAAGAGGGGTCGTGATAAAGAGATTCCCAAAGAAAACCTCAGAAGAACTGATAGAGGAATAAGCAAGTTCAAGTAAAGGTGAATTTAGTTGGGACTTATACCTAATTGACAAAGAGGTTTTATTAACAAGCATATGATTTTTCTTCTGAGATTTATATAGATAGATATATAAATATACATTTAGCCAGTAAAATCTGCACTCTGCATACGAAGGTATAAAAAAGTATGCCAGAATACCCTGCTTCAATGTGTGTAACTGGACTGAACTGTTCCAGTATACTAGCTACTGTGCCAGAAAGGCATTATGCTGCTCTGTGTTAGCATAATTAAAGTAGCAGAACTGGTAAGCATAGATGAATCCATGAAGACCTCGGAATGTTGCTTGGAGTCACGTGGAGCTGCTGGCTTCATTTGTATTGCGTTGCTTTTTAAAAATGTTTTTCTGTTTTGGTGTTTTACCCAAAAATATTTCCTTATTGCCATATAATCCCACTGAGAGTGCTGTATGCACTTAACAGCATATGCTGGTTTGTTTCTGAAAGGTTTCCTTTTCAATGTGCAGGGCTGCTGAAGCTTTGAAAAGAAATCCTGACTCACTTTTTTAATGAGGTGTGGAAAGCGAACTGTGGGAATAAGTGGACTTGGCTGGACTGCAACTTCCCTAGATCCCCTGGGAGTTTTGAGTGTCTGAGAGATGCAAGAGTCCAATGTTAAGAATATCTCAGAAACATGAAGTTCCTGAAGGAAATACTAATCATCATCACATGCATTCTAAACCCTAGCAGCTTCTGAGTTTTGAAGCATTTACCCTGTACCTGCTGCTTCAAAGGAAGTGTGCCTGAAGGGAGTAGTTAGAAGGGAGTAGTAGCTTTCGCAATAAAGTCCGTAAGTATTATAAGGCAGTAAAAATATGTTCTAAAACAGTAATATTAGTAATTAGTAATAACCTGTCTCAAATACCGTAGCTTCAACAAAATGTATGGGGGATGATTCTGACCTCCCTCATCCTTTGCAAAAGGCAGAAGCACCATTCTAAACACCAGGGAGAAGAACAGAGCAGGATTGTCATTCCTTGGCTCTTGGGAAAGATAAGCCAGATTCAGAAGGTATGAGAGACATTTCTACACACGTCAGTGCAGAGAGGGGACGTTTTTCTGAAGCACTTGAAATATTTATCTGTTTAGGAGGAGTTATAGCAACAGTAATCAATGAGGTATTGGCTAAGAAACTTGTGAAGTAATCTGGAGGATTTTAGATGGAGACAAAATATCCTTGGGGGCCTGGAGGTGTACGTGCAACCATTTTTCTTTGAAGAGAATTAGAAATAGCTTTTTTTTCTGTGGTTCAAACAATGCTAAACGCAAATGGGCCTTGTCTTTGCTCCAACTAAGAGGATCTTGCTTCTCTAAGCAGGAATATTTGGATTCTGCCTGGGAGGCTGGCACAGCTTTGCGTGCTCCGTGTCTGCTGAGTGCGCAGCTGGATACCTGCGAAATGCTGGGTGACCACAGACTCATTTCCATGTATACTACAGCATTCCTGTGGGAGGAGAGGCTCTTAATAAGCCTGTTCATAATGGACGTGTAAGCATGCAAGCTTTATTACCTGCCCCTGCCAACTCACCAGGAAAGTATGCCATTCCTGCACCAACGGATGTGTAACCAGGGCTGTCTAATTATCATGTGCTGCGCTGCCAGAAGCACTGGCTCGCTCTGTCCTTGGGCTTTTCACTGATATACACAAAGCAGGAGCCTCTTGCTCGCTCCTCTGAATTACCACTGGTGTTATTGCAGCCGCTGGAGAAAGGCAAGGACATACCAGGAAAGAGCTGGGCTCACTGCTTTATGAAGAAAATTGAGGAGATGCCGATGTCGGTGCAAATCCTTGACTTAAAAACTCTGTGCCTGCAGCGTGTATGACATTTGAGATACCCTTAAAAAAATGTATTTAAAGGACTTTTTGCAAACATCGTCCATTATAGTAGTTTAAATGGCAGGATTTAGACACAGAGGGTTTTTCTCTGCCTCTTCCCATGCTTGCAAACTAATGCTCTGAGACAGACGTGTAGTGTTGCCTTTTCAGAAGCTGTGCAGAAGAAGTCTGATTACAGAAACACTATAAGGAGCTTGAGAAGCAAAAATAAAATACAGCAAAAGAAAGTTGAGGGATTAAGAAGAAAAGGAGACTATAAACTCCAGCCAAACCAAAGCCACAGGAAATGGAGTCTGAATGTAAGAGCAGGATCTAGACAGAAAGGGGTTTGGCAGGAGAGAAATTGTTGCAAAGAGTTCAAGGAGAAATATAAGGCCCAGTCCTGTAAAACTATGCTTGTGATGAATTTTTATCTCTGCAAATGAACCCATTTGCATGACATTGCCATCATTTTGTAGGTCTGGGATCTCAGAAAAATATCATCTGTTACAAAAGAGTAGCAACACTGAAAAGATAACAAGGTAAGAAGAGGGCAATGCATAAGGTAGAGGGATTGCTTGCTTAAACCTCCCTTTGGCTGGGCAGCAAGGATCATACCCACAGTGACAGGTAGTGGCTGTTCTTCACCAGATGGATTGGGTGTTTGTTGGGAAAACAGTGCCTCTGGTTGTGACAAAAAGGGGTACGTTTCACATATGCTTATTTGCCAGTTCTTCTGTTTCTGTCAGGATACTCTTTGTGATGCTGGATTCCTTCCCAGCCTCCTGCAGACTTTGGAAAGTCTCCCATTCAGCTGCCATGTAGAAGGCTTTGAACTTAAAACGAGAACAGCCGAAACGCACCCAGTGCTGAGGGGACCCTCACAATCCTTGTTCCATTTCTTTCTTCCTCATTGGGACCACCAGGAAGGTGGCAGGCATCATCCTGGGACTAGCACTGTTGGCAGTGAGGAAAAGTGAGGATTGCAGCACAAAGTGAAAACTTTTGAAGATGGACGCTTGGATGTTTAATTGTAGGCTAGTGCCTGATTAGTTTTTAGGATGAAATTAAATCTCTTGGTGGAAAGGGAGGCACTTGCCCGCAACTGGGTTCTAGCTGGGCAGGGTCTGTTGAAGGGACACTTATTTCAGAGCCATAAGAGTGTGTGTAAAGGCTGAAGAGAGAGGTATTCCCTTACTGTGGAAAAACAGGTATTGTTAGAAATTTTTTGTAGAAAAATCTACAAACAGCCTTCCTTTCAAGGAACAGACACACTGCTGAAGAAAATGCCATTTGTGCATCAACTCCCCTCTGACAATAAATTTGTCTGAGGTCAGGAGAAATGGAACTGCAAACTATGTAGCTGATAAGGACAAGCAATTAATTTAGCTGAGGTGTGCAGTAGGTAGGTCTTACACCAGTGAAAGTTGTGTGCAGCTAAAGCTGGCTCATAAAGCAAACATGACTCTGGGCAGCTACTCAGCAGAGTCCTATCCTGCTTCATCCCCTTTGGAAGCATAGTCATGGCACTGATATGTAACATATTCATTTGTTGATAGGTCTGATGTTTGTGTATAGGGTCTGAACTGGAAAGACAAAGAGATACTCTGAGGTGTGATTAATACTGCCCTCGATATCCTTGATATACCCAGAGCTTTTTTTACCTCTCACAAGACATTTGAGATACCCTTCTCACCAGCTTGAGGAGCTCCGGAAAGTTGTTGATGTGAGTGAGACAGCACAACAACCCACTTTCTTCACTTCCTTCCTCACACTCTTGCGTAAAGCTGTGGTCACCATCACAGCAGTAAAAATAATGCACACTCTTTTTGGTCCTTCTTTTTAAAGGCTTTATCAGGTTTTTTGCCTGATGCAGCAGAATTAGGCTTCATTTTGCTGCAGGGACCCTCATGGTTGCAGAAGATGGTGTGAAGCGCTGCACCTCACAAGGGGAGGTGCAGCCGGCCCGTAGGTGCCTCTCTCAGCTTGCCTTGGGATGGAGGTTGGAACAGATTTCAGCAGTGATGTAAAAAAGTGTCCCACCATCTTACAGGGATTTCTTGCAACTTCAAAAGTGGCTGGTCTGTGATAAAGGATATCTCACTAAGGAGGGGTTTGAGCCACACAGGAAATTTAGACATCACAAGGATGGGTAGTCCATTGTTGTTGGGTTTGTGGAATTTAAACATAGCAGATAAGAGCTTTGTTCCTTTACAAAATACAGGGAGGGGGAGCAGGATTTTACACAAATACAGCTACCCACCTTTTATTTTTTCCTCCAGTGCATTTGAAAAAAAAATTCTTTTAGTTTTGTTTAAAAATTAGGTTGGTTGTCCTGGTCAGAAAAATGCCCAGTTACTAAAATTATATCACTTGCAAGATATAGATACCTTGCCCTGAGATAATGGGCTAACTTATGGATGGGAGGTACTGATCTTTAATAATTCGTCTGTCAGAATTAGCCAGGTTTACTTATCCAAGCCTAGTTTAAGGAAATACTCTCTAATCTGTCTTTTCTTTCAATAATGTGGAAAAATTAGTAGATTTTAGACTTGAAATGTTCTGTTATTTTCCTTGAAAACACCTGTCCAAGTATCTGGGTGAGGGAAGTATATTGCTTGACTTGGCCAGTACCAGCGTGTTCTCCTGTTTGTATCTCTCATCAGTTCATAGTTGTTCCTGAAAGAACACACACCCCTGGCCAGATGGTGCAAAATTGGGGTGACAAACACAAAGCCATCCAGAGGATTTGTGGACTCCTCCCTTACTGTGCATCTTGAGGATGCATTTCGCTCCATATCCTTTAGGAAATATTTAGGTGTTCTACCTCACCCATCCAGGAGAACCAATTTTGGCACAGTGCAGAGATGCTAAAGCAACTTGGGAAAGGAATATCACCTTCAGTAACATAATCAAATTCAGCAGATTACCTGGGATTTGGTTTTTTCCTGCTGAAATCTCTTCTGCTTGTCACTTGGATACTGTACAGTATCCAGGAGGAGACAAAACTCTCCACGAAGAGGTTTCTGAAATATAGCAGGAGAGAAGATAATTTACCGAGAGCAGTCATGGACAGAAGTTGCTGTAGTGCTCTGTTTTACTGGTATTTAACTTTCTGAAATGTGTGTGGGCCAGGCCCTAGTGACTGTAAGGATATCCTCTGCTACACCAAACTGGGAATTGTTTGAGTCAGCAGCACTGATCATGCTTTATGCAAACACAGTAATATCCCCTAATACGTCATGAGGGAGAGGATGATTTATTGATGTCAGTGATGCAACAGGAATATTTTGGTGCTACCAACCAGGGAGGAGAGGCAGACTGCTGCTGCCTCTTGACAAATGTGTCAGAAGTGCCCTTTGCTTCTCCAGCACATCTGCCCAGGAGAGAACCATCATGCTATGGGCCAGCTAATCTCACTCTCTCTCAAGGCTTTGTCTTAGAAACAAGGATTAGCCATGTGAGAAGTTTGAATACTTGTGTTGGAAAAAGTGCAGAATTCAGGACCTTCTAAACCATGCAGTGTATCCGTTTCAAACTACAAAGCATTTGAAAGATCGGTGGTCAGGGATTTACTAAATGATTTATTGTGTCAGTGACCATTTAGATACTTCATATCGATGGATTGTTTTTCTCTGTCACAAGAAGAAGATTTGTTTTTATCCATGGCCAAAACCTGAAGTCATTATTAATTTTACTACTTAGGCAAAATTCTTATTAAAGACTTAAGCATTTGGCTTAAGACTCAGTATTTCAAAGGAGAATGTATTTAGAATAGAAAACAGAAGGAAGATCTTTGTAAACATCCGAATGTCTCTTTAAATTCATTCAACAAACACATTAAATCTTTTGCAGTGCAAGCAGAGAAAGTTAATTCAGATGTAATTCCCACCCTTTGTCCCTGCCAAGAGATGGATCTGTTTACTCCTTGTGGACATAACTTTGTTTGTGCTCTCCCAAGACAGCCTTAGCCTCTCCCCTCGTACCACCTTCATCAGATGTGAGCCCTGCCAGGCTGCTTTTCAGACCTGTGTGATGCTTATCATCCTGGCACCCGAAAGCATCTCAAATAGCCTCTAAGTAGAAACAACTCGAGCGATAGAGGCTCTCAAGTGCGCTGTCAGTGGACAAATGATGTGGTCACTGAGGAAGCCTAAAATGAAAATAAACAGCGTACAGATTTCAGATTGGCCCGAGGGCCCTGAGAGAAAGATTGAAGGAACACAGTGCAAACCTATCTGCAAGCGTATATGGGCATACATATTCTCTCCTAAATCAGTTGGAGAAGCGGTATCTGTATAAATACAAGGTACCAGCAGATTCTGCAGGTATGTTGTCAAGTTTAATTGGATACTTTTAAAATATGGAAGTGGCTTACCTGTAATAGATTATACTTTCATCAGTCAACTAGATTTGATAATTTCTTACGGCAGGAATTATCTTTGGCTGTGGTGCATATATGGATGACAATTAAAAATTTAGTAGTGTGTGGTAGGAGATCTGGAAATGACTGTAATTTGCTTTGTTTTTCTGAAGAGCCTTAAAACTTCTGCACACTGAGAGTACAGTAGCTCTACATTTGTACAGTGGTGAGCTGTCAGATTTCAGAGATCAGTTTTCAGCATTAGAGTTTCCTCATGTAAATTATACCACCTGCCATCCTAAAAACACATTTTACCTCTCCATCCATTTATCAAAGTAAAAAAAAAAAATTCTCTAAATTCTCAAAATTGAAATAATGATCAGGAATGTTTTAGGAAGGAGTGACCTAAGTTTCACTTAGTCCAGCTTCTTGATAGCAAAAACAAAGAATGGTTTTCTTGAGTATCCAAAGCAGCATGAGGATGAAGCACCTTCACTTGGTAGAGCTTTAATATTTAGAATTCACACCATCCTACATGGTCCAACAGCTCAGAATGCTGTTTTATTATTCCACTGTGTATTCCTCCTAGTCCAAACATCATTACCTGAAACGACACTCTTGGCTGTTCAACCAGAGATAAATGTGTATAAAGACTAATTTAACCTCAACTGCAGAGTGAATCTGAGCAGATCTCAGACACTGGTGCACAGATGTGAGGCAAATCCATCATTCAAATAAAATGTGCATTTGTTAGGTAACCTCCTACTCGGAACCTTGTAAAAGCCATCCGCTGTGTTCAGATGAGAATTTTTTCTTCTCTCACATTCACCAAACAGTTGTTATGCATATGGACAGTTCATTTGCCCAGAATTTATTAGCCTGGACAACACTCGCATATTTCAGGTATTCCAAAATAAGTCTTTTCTATGTGATCTGGGAAAAATAGGTAGCAGAGAGAGATTAATGATCTTCCATATACAATTGCCATATTTAATATATACCACACATGGAATATTTAATGTCCTTTTACTCCCTCTTGTAAGTTGCAAGGGCAAGTGCTCAGGGCTGTTGAAGTGCCAGATATATATATATTTTTTTTTTTTTAACCGTCTATAATGCATGATTCTGTCTCTTTGTGCATCTATTAGCACAGCCTCCAACCGCTAGTTTTTGGCAAGTGATTGGGCCTATTTGTGACATCCAGCTGCACAAGAGGGATTTTCCCACTTGGGCCCAGGTGAGCCTTTTGGGAACAGGGTATGTGCCCCGGGGGCTGCCCAATGGCCGTGTGAAGATGCCGGGCTGGCAGCTTGGCGTGGCCTGGGAGAGCAGTGCCAGCGGCAAGCGAGTGACCTCTGGATGCAGTAAAGGCAGCCAAGATCAGCACTCTGCCGCCTCATTTGGGTCCATGGCACAGCGCACAGGCAGAGGATCCTGTAGCTCCTGAGTGTGTTGTGCCTGGCCTTGTGCTGTGTGTCCTCGGTGCTGCCCGAAGGAGCCGCCTGGGCAAGCACCACCAGCCCGGCTGGGAGCCAACACGTCCAGCGTGCTCCGTCACCGCCTGTACCGAGGGGCTTTTGTGAGCTTGGAGGAGAGATAAAAAGTGAATTTGGTTTCCAGGGCAGCCTGTAGGTCACCTGTAATAGGTCACCCTTAACAAACAGCGTTGACACGGAGCTGGAACAGGGGCAAGTGAATGAAACTTAGCTCTCTCCTATTTGAGCAATGGAATTTATTCCCAGCTCTGACCTTGTGCAAACTCTGTTACCATATTTATCTCATGGAAAGAATGACCACGGCCTCTGCCAGCACCCTGGGCAGGAGGTCTCCTCAGCCAGGTCCTGGACCCTGAGGAGCCAAATGACCCACAGTGGTGCTGGGGGATGGAGGGAGGAGGGATGTCCTCTGCTCTCCCACCTGAATGTGGGGATGTCACAAAAGGCTGCTGAACCCAAACGGCGCATGGGGCTGTGCAGGACGCTGGGCTTTGCTGCTCCGCAGGGTTTCTCTTCCCTCTCCCTGGGTGCCTGTGGGTGCAGGAGGGCAGTACCCCGAGCTTTGCCTCCAGAAAGGGGGGGAGGAGAGCTGGCCCAAGCGCCTCTCTCTGTAGCTGAAGGCGGCAGGGCAAGGTGATTGCGACCTTCCTTTCATTCTCACGCTTGAACTCAGCAGCTGCATCTCTGAGGCACGGCTTTGCAACAAGAGATGCTGTGCCCACCCTGCCAGCATCTCAGGAGGCCTGAAGGGAGGGGGATTTCTGCATGAAAAAAATTCTTCCCTTTGAATCCCCTGTGCTGTCAGAGGCTACTTAGCTACTTATACAGAAACTGCCCATCCTGCACTCCCTTCTGTCCGCTATTCCCTTCTCTTCTGGGAATGTTCTTTACCAGAAACAGTGACTGACCTCCCTGAGCATACAGGAAGCATCCTGCTAAAAAAAGAAGGCAGATCATGTGAACAGAGCTAAACTTCCCACAAGGTGTGATTTCTCTCCGTTTGTTACTTTTAAATGCAAATGCATCATGGCAAAAAGATACAAAGGAAGTATAAGAGAGCAGGGGAAAGCTCTTTGAGCTCTTGGGACTCATCTGCTTTGCATTCAGCTGTCCTGAGCCTGGAGAGACATTTGTGCTAAAGGTTATTTCAAAGTAGCTCAAAGGGGAGGCTTATTCTTACTTAAGGATTTTTGTTAATCAGCTGTGACGCACCTCAAATCATTCACCTCTTGGGGCTTTATCTGAAATAAGTCCATGTTTTTCCAAGTTGTTGCAATGGAGGAAGGAAACCTGCTTTCGTTCAAGTGCAGGCTCTGCTAAATAGCAGCGAGACTAAAAGCCAAGCCCAAGGTGCAGGCACAGCACTGCTGACACTGCTGCTTGGCAGCCCCAGGGACCCTGCTGGAGCCAGGCAGCCTCCTGAGAACACCGGGACAGGATTTGCTGTGGGTGAGGGCTGTGGGGAGGGATTCCCTGGCCCAAGCCTGCTTTTTTTTGGTGGCTTATGGCAGCACTGTAAGAACATGCAAAGAGTGAGAGGGTTTTTTACTGATGAAGTACTTGTTCATTTAGACCATATGACTTTTTCTGGAGGGCTTCAGCAAACCTGAACCAATATAATAAAATGTCCACCATAAAGAAATCATCCTATGAAGCAAACTCCTTTTTATTGCTTTAAGATGTTGATTTAAATATTATTTCACAGCCCTACTGTAGTGATCCTTTCCTGGGTTTCCCCTGCTCTCACCCACACTGAGATGCCAGAAAGAAGGAGTGTTCATCATGAAGCATCTTTTTTGCTTCCCCAGCTGTGAGCCAGAAAGCCTGTAATTACATTAGCTCTTTGGATTTGGGGGGGGGCAGTATGCTTTCTCCTCATTCCACCAGTTACCCTGGAGCTGTAAAGTGCATCTCCGTAGTTGTCCTTCTGTGCAATGATTTTAAAGCGCTTTGCAGTGGGAGATGCCAACAGCATCAGATGAAATAGAGAGGAATAGCTTTACAAAGGAGGGGAAACAAAGAGAAAAATGTCAAACAACCTGCAGAGAACTTGCTGCTGGCAAGAACAGGGTTCAGCTCCAGCCTCTTGTCCTGTGGGCATCCACAGGTGTATGGCCACCCTGCTGCCCTGGCTCCTCAGGGTGTGCCTGGCATGAAGCAGCACACAGAGCTTGTGCTGGTGGATCTAATGACTCATCTGCAGGCTTGGTAAGCAGAAACCATTATCTGTGATAATGCAGATGATAGCTTCCTGCTATACACTAGAGATACAGAAATGTAAGAAACTACCAACAAATTGCAGCCATGGTAGATCAAAATTTTGTTGTGTATTATGGCTTGGTGAGCAAGCCTTTCCTTTCTCTGTGGGTGTTTCAGTCTTGTTTCAAGGTGGGGCTGGGTGCTACTGCAAATTTCACTTCCTCGCCATCCGCTTGCATCGTGACTGTGTCAAAGCTGCCCAGAGAAAGTGGAATTGCAGCTGAGATACAGCTGAGCAAGATTAAACTGCTGTTTTTGTTTGCTCTGTTTATCTTTTCCCTCGCCAGTGCACTTCCCTGCATTCCTCTGGTGCACTTTAGAACAAGTAAGGCTTTTGAAATGATTCTTCTAGCACACAGAGAAACCACCTCAGGCAGTCATCAAAAACCCAGGCTCAATTTAAATGAGGCATACTGGCAAGAAAGAACAAAGGTGAAGCTTTTTGCCTTGAAAAAGTGTGAAGCTGACGGTTGCAGTCTGCTGCAGAGGAGATTTTATTTAGAAACACACACAAATATGGTCATGTAAAATATCAAACACATTCATAATTCTACTGGCAGCACATTCTTGCTAACGATGGTTTGAAGCTTAAATTGGACAAGAATAATATGTGATTATTTATCTACTACTTTTCTGTCTATCCATTGGCTTCACAAAACATTGACTTCATCACTCCTCTTGGTGTCAGTTCCCCTCTCCATAGTATGGCCCTTCCACTTACTCCACGCTCTGGCCCTTCAGAAGATTCATAAGAAGTGCTGGAGGTCTCTCATATTTAAAGATGAATATTGATTGCATAAAAATACATTGGTACTCAAGAGCTGAGCTGGAAAAATATGCTTCTAAGGTATCATTATTTTGCCATGAATAGGATGCTGCAGAGACTTACATATAAGTGTTTGGTTTAGCACAGCACGACTTCAGTGTGGAAAATGAGCAATGTGCAAGCGCGTCAGCACAGGGCACTGAGAAAGCAGCCAACGTTTTCGTGCATTGATCTGTCTGATGATTTGATAAATCAGTAGGTTGTGCCTTTAAAATAGCATAGAAGAGTTTCAGAGGCTAAAATTTGAAGATGCTAGTCTTTTCCTAGGTGAGATTTTTGTTCTCATTAACTCAACCTTCATAATTTCCTGTGGTGGAAAAGTTTCCAGTTTGATGACGGCAATGCCCAGGCTGGATGCTGGGCCAGGAAGGCAGGTGACAGCAGTGGGAGACCAGCTACAGTTATACTGGGAACTGCCTCCAGTGGTACCTGGGATACAGAGACCCTATGAGGAAATGATCTCTCCATGTGCTGAACCTGCTTGGAAGTTAGTGTATGGAAAATAAACAGCTTTGGTCTTGCCAGGTTTAGTTGAGACTGCTTCCCCTTTCAACAGCTATTCAAATGCCAATCTATTTTTAACATTCCAAATATTTTTACAGCACAGTTTTGGCATGCATTTTCATACCGTAGTTTGGAAGGCCTAAGTTAAGGTTTTGCTTTTACTTTTTAAAATGAAACCAGAGGTATAATGCACCACCCTCTTCAGCCAAGAGCCTGCCAATGAATGTGATTTACCTTGTAGTGAGATAGAGAGTGATTATAAATTAGAATCTAACACCTGAAATACAGTGAGCAACACCTTCCCTTAGTGTGAATGAGCAGAGCTGTGATGTCAGTGGAGCCTGACTGATTTATATCTGTGGGAGTCTGGCCCTTTGCCTGCATAACTCCTCTAGGCCGTGACTGGCAGGTCCCAAAACAGCCTCCTTTTCTGCTTCTGGATGGAGACTTTCCTCTGGCTCCCATGTGGGACTGGGAGGATATGTCTTGCAGAGTCAGAGCTAACCCATCAGGGGAGTGCTTTCCTATTCTGTCTGACTCTGATCCTAGCAGGTGACTTTGGCATCAAAAATCACCTGTCTCTGCAGGTATGGGCAGGGCCAGACCCTCAATGGGGTTCCCTACATGTAACCCCTGCTCTGTTTAGTGAGTCAAGCTTTAACTGAAATGTTCACTGGTGCCAAAGGTCCTTGGAAGAGAAACTCCTGCTTTCAAACATTGCTGCAGAGCCTGCCTGGAAGCTCAGGCAATGAAGGCTCCTCAAGGATTCAGGCACTCCTGAAGATGAGTGGGAAGGTGGGAACCAAAAGCTCTGATTTCTGATTCCATCACGTCCTGCCCACATTGCAGTGGCTGATGCTCCCCTACTTTGTTCAATGGTAGAGCTCCCATTTTGTTGTTTTATTTTTATTAGTTCACCAGGGTATAATGTGAAGCAGGGGTGATTTGGGTTGTGAGCTGCCAGCGAGCTGTCAGTCAGCTGCAATGGATGTGTTGTGCCTTGGTCCCTGGCAGCTGATATTGCAGGAGCAATTGAAATGGTTTATTGGGGTGGTATCACTGCACCCCGACCTAGACCACAAGGCTCTGTTCTGGCGTTGACAAGAACGATGAACCACAGTGAATTGACGGTGACCCTTTCACCTGGTCAATATGAGATTGAATTAATCCTGCTGTGGGAGTGGGGCCTCACAGCACCCGAGTGTGGCTGAGCAATGGAAAAGCTGTCAGATGTCAGAGGGAAGGGGCTTTTCTACCAAGGATAAATCATCAGCAGGGTTATAGCTTGTTTGGTAAATAGACTGAGAAGCTGAAGCAAAGCTAAAAAACCACTATGCACCCAGAGGTGTTCAGGAAACCACTGTGTGCTACAGCTTTGTAAAATTAAATAGCTGCCCTGTTTCGACCCAGACGTGGTTAATCTTCAGCTGCAGATGAGACTTTGTTTATAGCAAAGGCAGCCTGCAAGGGGCTTCAGTTAGATGCAGAACCCCTATTGTCAACAAGAATAACCCTTGATTACTAAGAGCTGAAGTCCTTGCCAGGAAGAACGTCTCCAAGTTTATACCCTTATGATCAGAAGGATAATCTATCGATAATCCATTTTTTTAAGGAAGAAGAACTGGAAAAGCTGTCTGTGAGCAGCTGAGACTGCATTTTGTTGGTTGCCAGTGGTGAAAGGATGTATTATCACAGTCCTGGGCACTTAATCATTGAGTGGAGTACACAAAAATAGCCAGGAAAGTTGCAGGCTGTGCTGAATGGGTTGAAAGGTTGTGGGAACATGTTCTGGCACACCCTTGTGCTGTGGTGAGATACACAATGAGGGGGGAGAGAGCATTTCAGTGGGCCTGAGCAAAGGGGAATATACTCTGGTTTCCAAACCCTCTTCTCTCTTTCACTCAGCATCATTTTGCTTCCTGGAGCAGAAATAATTTCCATTAGTCATTCAGGGTAACACGTTTCTAATGCATACAATGTGGAAATGTCTCAGCAGCAAATCTATGGCCCAGTTCAAACGCTGGGAAAAAGCTTTAGTATATTACACAATAAAATATTTGTAAACACAGATGACTTGAGTTTAAGAGGAACTTTGGTCAGCTGGAAAATAAACCAATACAAAATTACAACACAACAACAAATGAGCCAAGTAGGGAACCTGCCCGTGGCGCTTAAAAAGCCACCACCATTGCAAGAAAAACCCAAGGCCATTGTTGGAGCAGGTAGGAGAGCAGGTACCCCAAGGAAATTAGGATGAAGAGACATTTGGTTGGCTACCTGCGATACATAATAAGAAACAGCCCATAAACCCCAGTCATTGTGCCACAGTTAATATCGAGTTAGCCGCCTTGCTGCCAGACCAGCCAAGGCATGAATACTAATGCTGCCCTCCGCTGCCACAGAAATTGTCTCTTTGCATAAGAGGAACGAAGACCTTTTGTCCTTAACTTGCTTGTGCCAGGACTAAGCCAGGAGCTCCAGCTGCATCTGCAATCAGACAGGCTCTGCTTAGCAGCATTGAACTCGCAGCATTATATTTAAAACTCACTCTTCTCCGCCTCCCAGGGAGAAAATGAAAGGGAAGGCTGCACGCACGCCCTGTGGTAAGGGTGGCCCAAGGTGGTGCCCCTGCTGGGTGTGCAGTGAGCAGATAAAGGCACAGCCAGAACGTGCTTTTTTCAGCACTTCAGCTGTGTGAGCACAGTGGGGGACCCACTGTGAGCCCTCTGGGGCAGCAGCAGAGACAGAAGGTGGTGGGAGGCTGAGATGCAGGGCTGTGCTCAGAGTGGTGGAGGTGCAGGGATGCAGGCATGGCCTCAGAGACGCTCTGGGGCCGGGAATGTGGCCACTACTGGAATACCCCCCATTCCATGGGCCTGTATGTGGTGGGAAAGCAGAGCAGCACAGCTTTGTACAAATCCATAAGGGAGTGGAATTCTTTCTCACTCAGCAGAAAGGTGAGGGGGGCTCTGCCACCAGGAAGCAGGGGCAGCAGCAGTGGTCCTTTCAGCCTTGGATGGGCAGAAGCACATCAACAGCCAAACCACAGGTTGTGTGGCCCAGCGCCAGAGCCCTTCTCTGTGTCCCTCTTTCACGCTGATACAGCTGGAGGTGCCAAGTCAAGGAAATTAAGAAATTAATTTTCATGGAGAAATTTTTCCTGCTGCCTGCATGCTCGAAAGTATCGTTGCTTTTGTGTTATACCACTCCCCCTGCAGTCTCGCATGACTTTCTTGAAGATTCGCCTACATGGTAGAGTTACTGTAGGGCTGTTTGAATAGCTGTTTTTTCAGAATAGCTGTTTCTGAACAACCCAGGGCAAAGCCAGGCTTATTCTGAAACAAGAAAACCTTATTCTGATTAATCTCAGTACTCCGTCAAAACTGACTGCTTTTCAGGAGTCGATTAGGTTAAATCAGAACAGGTGGATGAAGAGTGTCCACAAAGAGAAGGACCAGGAACAGCCTTCAAATTCACACCCTCTCTTAAGCAGAATGAATTGGCAAGCATGGACAACTGTCCAGAGGAAAAAAATAAGAGTATAAAGATGTGAGTCTGATACAAAAGTGCGGCATGGGCCTCCCAAGCCCTACTCCTTTTTCTAAGCATGTAACAACTGGATGAAGATTAGATTTTCCTCTCAGTTGCCTCTCTTATGAAATGTACTTTGTTCTTTTACACTTGTGATTGTTTTCCCCCAACTAACTTGTGCAAACATCAGCTTTCTCTTTATCACTCTTCCAGTCCTGCTTCTTCAAACAACTGGAGGTGTACAAACAGCCAATTCCTTATGATGTAACACTTCCAATTTTCACATAATCACCTTGCTGTCAACTACCTGGAGGAAATTGGTCCCTTCAAGCAAATAACTCATTGCAGCTATGTCAGTCACAGGTTGTTTTCAAGAATCCAAGGGATCTCTTGATCTCAGTATACAACCTGTCACTTCCTCTGTCAGTGAATCCACAAAAATCAGCAGAACAAAAATAACGGTGACACTGAATAATTCAGTAATACACTCTGACAATATCTGCTAAACTCCTGTCAACACAGCCTACCTTGCTGTTGCTGGAGCTGGCTTTACAGTCCCATGGACTATTATTAGTCTGGTTTTTGGATACTTAACACCTTTTGGAAGAACAGGAATAGGAGAATAAACGGATATTTTTACCATAATGATGTTACAACTAGAAGGATAAAACCCCTAATCAAACAGGTTTGTCACAGTTACAAGCAAGTCAATGTAAGAATGATCAGCTCTACTAGGTCAGCCTTGTCTTTGCTGCTTGGGTTTGTGTCCATCTCCTCCTCTGCCACACTCACAATACAACGTGAGAGCACACTTATGAAGCAACCAGGGAGTTACATAATTCATGACCCAAATGAAAAAATCCAGGGATGGCACAGAAGTGGGTGGTTGAAGATACTTTGCCAAAGGATTCAGTCATTCTTCTACAAGAGAAGTAAACTACAAACCTGAGTGGAGACAGAATGGCTTTGGTGTTAATATAAGTGGAGCTACTACCGTGGCTCTTTAACGTGAAGGAATGAAGCACTTCCTTGGCTGTTCTGGGTTTTGTAGGTAGAATCTCTTTAGCTCATGAAAGAGGAGAACAAGAGGTGGTTGTCTCATGTTTGGGCTTTCTACAAATTGGATAAAAGATCTAATGTAGTATAAATATCTTCAACCCAGACCAAAAAGTGAGTAACCTGAGCTAACAGGCAAAAGACAAAGCTAAACAAATTCCAACAATCAGTCTTTTCCCAGTATCTCAACTCTAGAATAATTTATGTGCAACTGTAATGGACCTGTAATCATGCAAAGCGTTTAAATCAAGACTGAACAACTTCAAAAATAAGAACTGCTGTAGCTTCAGCAAAGTTAAAAATACCATATTGAAAAATTAAGATGGGGTATTCAGACTTCATTATACATAACGCTTTCTGATCTTTGAGTCTTTGTCTAGCTGCACAAGACTGGATAATGTGTCTTCCTGCTGCACTTTTACTCCCTGGAATTTTTCCATAATGCACAAATTAAGATGGAGAGTTAGTTATTCTGATTAGAAAAATATGTAATTCAGACTGAGGCTTAAAATGGAAAGGTTATCATCGATTATAATTTTGCTTTTTCCCCTTCTGAGTTCATGCTACCCTCGTATCAACTACGCATTATTCTACAAAACAATTGACATGAAAAGTTTAAGTAATTTTAAAAGAAATTACATATGGACTCTTTCATGTTTGCTTTCCCCTCATCCCTGCTTTGCATTGTATTTGGCATTTTGTGCAGTGCAGATGAAGAGCAGTTTGTTATGGGTAAAGCTGTTCTTTGAAGGACAACACATGGATGCTGTATTGTAGCAGGATGTATTTTATTTATTGTACACTGGGCTATGCATAAATCAGAGAGGGAAAAACATGAACCATTGGGTTCTGTGTTCTGTGTAGAGAAACAGAGAGTAATAATTTCCACTTGGAAAACTGTTTAGGTCAGCTTCAGGAGGGAAAGAATGAAATTTTATTGTAGTGGACCTGAAGATGAACACCATTTCCCATTTACTGGCAAATAAATATTGGTGATGAAAAACTCTTAATATTTGACCTTGAGGAGCTTCTTTAAAACAGTCATACATAAACCCTTGAATACCCAGCTACCAAATGCTTTTGGCAAATCCCTGGCTGAAAAGCATCTATTTCTAAACAAAACTTCTTAAGAAATTATATACCAGTTATAGAGAGCAACTAGAACATTTTTCAATGCCGCAATAGCGTGTTTTTCTGTCACCTCAGTTTACAAGGTGGTGTGGACGCTCACCATCCTGGAGATTTCAGCCATGTTCAGTGGCTGCAGAAACAACCGTGCCAGAGGAAGACTCAAGCACTCCCTGACCAGCAAGAAGTGGCCAACTCTACACATCAAGAGGCAGCTTGACAGCACAGTCCCCTTGGTGACAATGTTGTCCCCACACGCTCACATCAGTCCCCTCCATGGTTCTGGTCTACAGCTATCTGCTGAGGCAGGGAACTGAGGCAATTAAATTTTAGGTTTTCTTGGTAGTTAGCTTCCCCAAGGGACTCTTAGGTGAGTGCTGTTCCCAGCAGAAATGCTTGCCCAGGCTTGCTGACCATGCACCTGTACAGATCCTGGGAGTGCCTGCTCAGTTTTGCCGGGTAGGGTTGGCCTCAGTCGCTGTCAAGCTGCCCTTAATCCGAACTGGTTGGCTGCTCAGAGCTGAGCAGGGACAGGCACAACTTCCAACAGAGCAGCAGCAACAGCTGTTGGGTACAGCACCATCAGAAACTGCTGTGGTCAGCCTCAAATCCCACCTGGCAGTCCGACGGTGAATGCTGAGGACAGAGACAAGACATCAGGAAGCACTATCATCTGCGTGGAAAAACCTGTAAGATACTTAAGGTGGGATTTACATACGTATATAGGATTTGGGAATAATACCTTAAAAGGCTTAATTTGATTGTAAAACACGGAGGCCAGAGTTTCTGTAAATCCTTTAGAAGGAAAGAAAATTCGGAGGTATAGCTTGCTGGCCCAAAACAATTCAAAGCAGCTCTCTGGATGCTTATTTTATCAAGCTTCTCAGGTAAAGGCAGCACTGGGTACCTTGAACCACCTGACATACGATTTGTATCAGCAGTTTTTCTGTGCTTTTGCAATTTTGATTTTATCACAATAAGGCCAAGGCAGTTGGACATAAAAAATATGTTTCATTTAATTCCCCTAGACTCTGAATTAGGTTGACACCAGCTTCACATGAAAAAAATAAATGCCTGGTGGTCCATAAAACAAGTTATTCCACTAAACAAGTACCATCTGAAAGAAGAAAATCTCATATGCCCACAGATTATTCACCCAAGTGGTAACCCATTAGTGTATATCATCCCTACGTAGCCATTTACAAGATGTAGGAGATAATGGTTTGGCTGCAGAACATTCTGGAGAAGGAAAATATCATGGAAGAGTGGAGAAACACGAAATTCTATTGTTGAAGTGTCTGATGACTCTCATGTATTTCAATAGGGTTCAGATTTCCTTATTCTGCAATGTTTTTTACAAAGTGCATGGAAGAATCCTGCATGAAAATCTGGTTGTAGGCAAGGCAGGTTGTACTCCACACAGCCGCTATAATAATTAAAATTAAGACTGAATTAAATCCCAAACCTACTTATTTTAGGTTATGTTTCTACTACTTCCATCTACTTCAACATCCAGAAGTAGGTTAAAATTAAACTAGCAAATTTTTTTATATTGCTGTTTTGCCTAAGATGCTAGATCTAATCAGATAATCACTTTTTAAAAATCCATTTTTTAAAGAAGAATTACAAAAAAATGCCTGAAGCACTACAGTGCCTTTCATAGGATGATGGCCTGTAATTCAGTAAACAAGAGAAAGCTGTTCTGGCCCCTACTTGAACCCGAGTGCTTCTGCTAAAAGATGCAACATGATAGTAACTACTTTTCTTTTTTTAAAAAAAGCACACTACACATCTACTTTTGCTTTGTAGCTGTAACAAACCTTTCACAAAAGCCATTTTCTCTCAAGTAATTTATTACCTTGCAAAATACAATCTACCACATAAAATACAGACCAGCATGTTTCCTTCTAATCCCTTTCAGCTACCTTGCTTTCCAATGTTACTGTGAAGTAGGTGTTAAAATTTAGGCTAGAAAACCTGAGTTAGTGGGATCCTATCCCCTTCAAATACCTCAATTCTTCTGCAGTGGAAAAACTGAATAGGAATTCAGAGGGTTTGATTGGTTTTGAAGTTCACAGGAACTATTACACCAGAAAACAGTGTAAAAGCTGCAACCTAAGATGAGGATCTTCTAACAGAAGATCCTACTTCCACTAGAAGATCCTGGGGAAAGCATGGCCGAGGAATTAGTGTCATTAGCCAGCAGGACAGTGATCTCGTTTCAGTGACCTTGTTCTATCAGCATCAGGGATAACTTACAATGGCAAAGCATTTAAAATTAATATGTAAACGCTCTCAAGTGCTTTCTAAAATGTCAGTTGCCTCCCCCGCAATTTACAAGGTATCATTTTGTAACTACTGTATTATAAAAGTGTTATGCAGGTATGTTATAGGCAGTTACTAATGCCTTTGCTACAGGCTGAACCTGTAAGAGCTGACTGGCAACGGGCTGTTAGGGGACGCCTATTTAGGATAGACCAAACTAATTCTTCTAACACACCTTGCTAGTATTTTATTTCAGAGAAGTGATAAACTTCTGGTCTCAAGAGCTGTAGTGCTGATGGTTGAAGAGGCAGCTAAGTAGATAAATACAGTAGTTTCCAGAGTGGAGAAGAAAGAGGATGGCAAGGGGAGTACAGGCATTATGTACTTGATTATACTTTGTCTCTTCTTACATCACAGTCACCATCAGATGGACATGGAGTATTTAAAAACTTTTATAATTCATTAACACATTGCTAACTTCCCTGCTGGAAGCAGGCAGTCATTGCACTGCTAGAGGAATAGCTGCAGAAATGCCGTTTGGCATGAAGAGGCTCAGCTGTACCTCCAGTAAGTTTCTTACACACATTCCAACACTTACTTTTCAGGAGGGTGTAATGATTTACACACTACTCTTAAGCAGAGGCAGTTTGAACAGCAGATTAGTGACATAAACTGACAAGCTATATGTGCCTGTCAACAATACTCAGCAGAGCTGTTGCTGTCTTTGGACTAGAACAGTTGCCATGTAAAAAATACTTTGTTTATAAGAAAATACATACCCTAAGTCAGAAAGAGACCATGAGTAAGTATTGTGTAGATTTTATACACTCAGCTGACTTCAACTGTTAACAAACTTTAAAAACAGGAAGACTAAAACCTCAAGTCTATGAAGTTCTGACAACAAATTTTGTAATCCTGGTGCATCGTTGTTGGCATTGTTAGGTCTGGTCTTGATACCTCGGTGTCAGCATCCCTCAGGTGTAAGCACTGCATGCTGCTTCAGTCATTCTGTGGCTTTCTGTGGAAGTATGTGCAGATCTTCCTCATGGAAACTGAAGTGGCTGCAGCCTAGCAAGAAATAAAACCAAAACCAATGTGAAACACTTCTAGGTTAACAGTTCATATGCTGCAGGAGTCTCAAAGTCTCCCCTCCATCATTGTTCCAGTTTGCTCGGCTTCTCAACTAAGAGAGTAAATGAAAGGTTCTTTATTACAATCTGTCTCACAGATAAGAGGCTTAGTACCTACAGGAAATGCTGCCTAAATCCTAGGGTTGTCCCACTGCCACGAGAAATGCACTCCAGCTGCAGTTTCAGCTTCCCTACAGCAGATAAGAGAGCTGCAGATTTCCAAGACACAGCAAATTCAAGGAATGCTGTTGGGTATTCCTGGCATCTCCTCGGGCTATGAGAACAACACAGGAGCATCCCAAAATCTGAACCAGAGCATACTGGGCAGGAAAGATAATTGTTCTATAGTAATCTCTCTCCAGGGCAAATCTCTGTCTTGTGTTTCAACACGTACAGCATAAAGCACAAGCAGTCACAAGTAGTTGTAGGTTTCCTATAGCCAAGATTTCTTGGTACAACCATGACGTGAAGAGTCCAGCTGCTACGAATAACTTAAGGAGTGGTGGCTTGCCCACGTCATATCTGATAGAAGTGTTGGAAGGGATGAAAACAGGTAAATGAGAGAAGTCTCTATGATGGCAACAACTTCTAGCATCAGATATTCAATTGAGAGTACAACTAAAATTTGATGATTGAAAATTTACCTAACATTTACTGAAATAAGACTCAGTCAAAGACAGTGGAGGACTTGGGAGTCCAGTTTCAGAGACAAGTTTGGTTTGTTTTAAAAAATGTAATTGTAATTTCCTAGTTAAGCCCTCATGCCAACGTTTTTAGCTGCTTTATAAACTTAACTTTCATTTCGAGTCCTAGGATGAGCTCTGTGCCAGGCTTCCTGTACACCAAAAGTAGGATGATGTAGGTCAAATCCTGCCCCCTGACTCTTGCACAGCTCTTGTTTTCTGCCAGTTTTCCATTGAAGGAACTGAAGGCATTATTTAATGCCTCACAGTTTTAACATGGGTAACAAATTCTTTTGCCACCTCAGCTGGAAGAGAATTTAGCTCTTTCTTCCAATGCTTAAGTAGCTTTCCAGTAACATAAACAGGCAGATGTGATGGTGAACACGTAAACAGGAGATCTGCCAGGAAAGCTGTTGGCATTATTGTGCCTTTCAGAGTAGAGCTGTATTTAAGATGACGGCTACATCCTTCAAACATCCAGCTGGGAGATGCAAGGATCTCTGAGCTCCTGTGTGCCTTAAGTCCCTTGAAAATGAAGGACACATCATAAAAATTCTGTTCCTGCGTGGAGGGGATTAGTAGATAAAAGCATTAATGTATCTGGCTTATTAGGCCAGAAATCATCCCTTTTGTCCATAGTCAAAGGGATCAGGTAATTCCTTGTGTCTGAGCAAGAGAGAACAAACAAGGGGAGAGTGGCAGCTAGGGATAACTTCTTTCACGACAATGTTGTTGGCTGCCCTACTTACAGTTTTCGGCGAAGTGGCCACTGCCACAGACTCTTGTCTTTTCACACCAGGACTGCAGGATGACAGGGGGCTGTTCAACGTGCTCTGGCTGCCAGGTCTGCCAGTCCGTAGCTTCTCTCCCAGAGCAGACAACCAATTTTTTCTTTCAGGAGAACTGTTCTCTTTATCTACTATCTCAGTGTCTTTCCCACGTGGAGATCTGAAAAGCTGAGGGGAGTTTGAATGCCTGATGGATTAATATAGCTTCCGGAACGGGAAGACTCTTTTGGGCTCTGGCTGGAGCTTTCATGGTCGTTACCCAAGTCAGTCAGGCTGAGAGAGTCTTCATCAGAAGCTTTTTGGTCTGGAACCAAGTGACATAAATTCAGCTTGGATTTCTTAGCTGCATGGTCCAGCTCAGTGACACAGCTACAGGCCTGCAGACACTTCTGCCCCGCATCACCCTCCTTGCTGCAGTCAAGCCTTCTCTTGGCACGCTTTTCAAACTGTGAGTGTGGGACTTTAGGAGGCCAAGCAGCTTCCAGGAGACCCTGGGTGACTTCTGCCAGGGCTTTTCTAGGCGAAGGAGCCTTTTTCTCCACTTCTGGAGGAGAAGAGCACGGAGTCCTTGTAACCCAGTGTTTGATGGACATTTTTGAGGAAGAGACCACTTTGGGAGAGGCACATGGGCTGGCTCCAGGGGGCTTGGCTGGGGTGGAGGCTGTGGCGGTCAGGGTTTTGAGAGCGACCGTCGGAGTGTTGGTTGGCAGCGGAAGGTCTCCGGAGTAAGTGGGAGCACAGGCAGCGGGCCGTGGCGAGGAAATGCACACGCTGCCCGCTGTCATGGCCTTGGCAGGAGTGCTCTGTGGGCTGGTTGGTGGCCCTAAGAGGGGAGAAATAAGTAGTCTGATGAGGAACACAGAACAGCAGATTAAGGACAGGCCTTTTAAAAACACCCCTTCCAACCAGGAGACGAATCAGTGCTCAGACCTGTGCCTCAGACCTACCCTTTTGAACTAAGAAGTTGTATAAATCCCTCTGATTTTAGTTAAACTAGTACAAGTCCTTTATAAAATCCTGTATCACACTGATAAAGTATAATGCAGTACATTTGAGTAATGTCTGACATCTATTCCTTCAGTAATAAGCACTCTTACATGAGCTACAGCCAAAAGGAACAGACAAAACAAATCTGGAATCTTCCAAGTTTATCCATCCTTGCTGGAGCTTTGCATTGGTTCAGTCCAGAGAGCTTCCTGGGAAAAAGGCTGATCCCCACCTGCCCTGCATCTTTAACAGCTGCATAACTGAGCGGAGTGACAAAGGTACTGTAAGCAGGTCCCACAGCTAATTACAGTTCCAAGGAAGCCTTACACTGTGATGCCCTAGCATGTGAATAATGCTCCTAGTCAGGTGTTACTAGCTGCATATTTTAAAGATTTTTTTTGAAGTGTGAGAACAGTGAAGGACATATTTTCATTCTCTCGTCTTTTTGCTGGAGGATTTTCTGCAATGCTGTATCAGAATGGAGACAGTAGTTATTTAACACACCCAGGGAAGTTTGAGAAATTCTTCCCCTCATGAACAAGGACTTATATTCCAAAGGAAATAAAATCTGTCATTGTAAGAAGTTATTCCTTTAAAACAAATGACTCCCAAATAGGTATTTCACAGTGGCTTTTGAGCTTACTAGCCAAAATATAAATGCCTCTACTTGTAAAAGAGAAGTTCTGAACACCCAGAAAACAACAGTCATAGGTAGGGGCCTAAGGACCTCACTAACAACTGTGGGAATCATACACAGCAAAGATTTTGCTCTGCAGCGATATTAGACAGGGTTCTTTTATTTTTAAATTTTTTTTTATTTCCAGCCCCCTCCAACAGAGAACACATTAGTGGGTTTGTAAGATGCCTGCTTTCTCATTCACCTAACTCATGGTGATGCAATTAAATAGGGAAGTGCCTTAAGTTACTCTGTGCATAAGAGCACTAAACATTTGGTGTATACCAGGGGTTTAATCCAAACTCCGCACTCTCAGCACTAGCACTTCATTAGAACAATGAGAAGTCTAATGTGAATAACCTGCCATCTTCTTTACAGTGCTGGGCTGTCTCACAAACAACATGTTGAGTGAGCACCTACATGCCTGGTTATGTACCATACTAAGCCTCTTCTGATCCTTCCTTTTACTGTATTATCTATCTAGTATCCAAAATACAAGTACTGCTGCATCCGAACAAAATTGAATAGGACCCCATATTAAAGGATCCCACTACAAATAACTTAAACACAAAAAACAGACTTAAAGGCTCCTTTCCTGATAAAATATGCTAGTCCATAACAACTTGCTTCAATGTGGACTACGAGAATGTAACTGTCAAGATTTCTCCTCCTTAATCTTTAGTTTAATGAGCACGTACAAAACAATAATAACTCAGCTGGGGAATTAGTTGCCCTCAAAAATCTGAGCTCCTAGAGGGAGAAGAAAGTAGCAAGCTCAGCAATTCTTGATCCATAATGACCACTACAAATTCATTCAGCAGAAATATTGCATGACTAGTTGGGTATGAGCACTCTGAATCCCAAACCAGTCTGAAAGTTATGCTGTGGACACACTGGATAATGGAAAAAGAGTTATCCTGGGAATTGGATGAGTGTCATGGCAAGAAGCAAACACAAATTTGAGATAAAGAATAGGAAGATCAGGCTTATTTTTCTAAGGCTTCATGTATTATTCAGGCTTCTACTAAGCCAGTTTCAAGCTGTTTCCATTTGTGCTGTCATTGCATGTGATACAATACTGCAAATACCTGCAGTCAACCTGCATCACACCAAAGCAGGTTATTTTGGATGTTTCCTACCTTCTCTGCCACAAATCTTCTAGAATGGTATTATCAGTCTCCAGATTTAAGAATCAAAAATTGTCCATGCACAGGCCTGCTCCAGAAATTTGGTTACACAAAGCCACAGAGAAAGTAGTACAACTTAAAGAAACCACAAAAGTAATTGCTAAAGAAAAGGAAACTCTGCTTGCTACACTTGATGATATAGGTCAACAATCAATACCTCAATCTCATAATTTGTTCCACAGAAATGGGTGGGGAACTACCTAGGTTCATCCCAGCAGGTCTGAAATAGTGCTCTGTTTGCCAGCTCTGAATCAGTCTCTGCAGATAACTCCTATACTCTAACAGCACGTGTTTTGTGCTCAGGAGCCAAGGTCAGCAGGAAGCCTGCTGTTGTGTTTGCAGTGTCTGTGTACTTCCTCTTCCCTCCTGTGTTGCTTTAATGCAGCAAGAGCAAGGAGAAATAAGTATTTTTTCTGGTATTATTGTCAAACCTGACTTGTAAAGTTTTAGTGTATAAGATACTTTAGATTTCACGTTTCTGGTCTAGACCTATGCCTACTTCTGTTTTTCTGAAACACATAAGGGATTTTTGAGCCCTCTCTGAGGAAGAGTGTGTGCACATGCAAAACAATTACCAGCTATGGAGTGGACCTGGCACTCTCCCTCCTATTGTCCTGCAAACTTCCTGCTAGACTTGTTACTCACTGGCGAAAGGTTAGAGGTAATGTTATCCCATCAGTGGGATTTGGAGACCTTCAGCCTTTATTTGTGTTAGCCAAGATGAAATTCATTTGGAGGGTGGCTCGAAAAGATAGGTGGGATGCAGGAAGTCACAGCAGCAGCTGCTGGGAAGCTATTGTATTCTTAGCTCAAGAGCTACTCCGCAGAGAAGCTCATCTTACTTCACTTTGGGGGGAGGGCAGCTCTTCTTTCACCTCCTCTACTGTAACAAAATGCAGGTTTCAAACAAATTAAAGTAGTATTATGATCAGGGGTCCTTTGTTCTGGTCTAGGGTACTACCTGCTTAGTGACTACCTTCTCTACAGAGCCCACGTCTGCTTGCTAGCTCCGAGCATGCTGCACAGCTTGTCTGAGTGCCCAGGCTTTGTAGAAAGGTACAGCATTTGTTCAGCAGACTTAACACAAGAATAGATGATTAATTCTGGGACATTATGATCATCACAATTGTCTACATGTTCTTTTGAAGTACTTTCACTACACAGCATTTGGCTGTATATGGTCAGTACCACCGACTAAAGATGAAGAAAGAGACACAATACTGGTAACTGCACCTGAGAAATCTGTGCACAATTCAACTCTGGGCAGAAGCAAACAGTTCAGAGTTCCAAGGCTGTGTATGTGCTGCCAGCCCTTTCCAGAAAACTGGAAAAAGTGTATGCTCTCAGTTATTATTTGATATAAAGAAAAAAAAAAGTGTGAGTTTTTGTTACGGTGGCATCTCCTTTGGCTGTTCAGTTATCGAACCCTGATGAACCCCGCTGAAGATCTGGCTGCCCAACAAGCTGTGTCAATGAATATTTGCTTTGCAGCCTGGCCATACAGACTTTGCCATACTTGTAAGCTATTTCAGCCAGCCTGTCCTGTTGATGGCAGACATATTTACAAGTAGAAGTGCTTGCCTGGCTATATGAGTTATTGCCTAATATGAGAAAAACATCAGAACGTTAGTAAGACAAGCCAAAGGCTTTTGTTGGTACAGAGAACAGACAAAATTCAGCAGCCATGTTGCAGAGAACAATAGCTCAGCTCAGGTGCCTCACCTGCTCCATGTTGTTCTTCTGGTTTCTTCTGAGTGACCCAGCCCACCAAGCTGGCTTTTCTGGGTACTGATTTCTCCTCCTCAGGACAACGTCGTAAGCGCCAAATCCTCACAGTGTTGTCATCAGAGCACGTGGCAATCTAAGTATAAATTTGTGTGTTAGAGTAACCAGGGCACATCCTACGGATCACTGGGTGAGTGAGCTGGAACAGCTACACCCGACACACGATGCCAGTATGAATGATGGTGAAGCTTGGCTGAAGGGGTACACGACTGACCATTAAACAGTGAAAACAACCCAGCTCTGTTTCATTACTGCACCAGGCAGCAGTATTTGCTTTAAAGCAGGCAAGGCTGCTGCATCCATGTCTTTCTGCTATAGAAATCTCAGTCACCACCCATTTGCCTCACATGACTGTGTAAGAGACACTGGTCTGCTCAGCAAGGGTCATGGCACATTTCGAGATTTCAATCCTTCGGTAGACAAAAGCAGCCATGCTCCTTTTTGCACCTGCATCTTGATCTGCCTCTGTTGCTGAGGACATCTTCTGTTTGGGGACAAACATTTGCAACACACTGAGAAGGTGACATTGGAAGGCTGTTGCACGAGCCGTGCTATCTCTTCAGAGTCAGATGTCAGCAGTAACTGGCAGAGAACCCAACTCTGCCAGGAACACTGGTCTAGAGCCCTGCCACAGCATCACGCACTCCAACAGGATCTCTGGAATCCTGACCAAAGGAGCAGCACCCATCTAGCCCACATTTTATGGCTCTGTTCAGGCAGATTAGCTGGTGACTCAACAGGGAATCAGTAGAAAGAAAAAGGAAATGCTGTGGTGCAAGTTCACAGCAATCTGAATGGGAAAGTGTCTCTACTCTGACCTTTTTCACACCAATGTTGTCCCTACAGAAAGCAACCTTGCCTCTCAAATCACACCAAGCAGCTTCCTGACCTGTCTTAGCACCACATTTTCCATTTTTCTTCATACTTTGGCATCTGAACAATGGCTGACTATTTCTTCCCTGCAACAGTAACAGTTTGAAAGGCTGAATTGGTCTGCATTTCCAACACATCACAATCAGGATGCTGGGCTACCTCTAGATCACAGGTTTCATCTGAAATGCCAGTTCTCATATTGTGCCTCTTACAAAACTAGAACAATTCGTCATGTTTGCCTGCAGGACTCCCACCCTCCTACACTGTAATGCTTTTCTGAAGCCCTGGTGCTGCCATGCAAGCCAGGGAAAGCAGCCGACCTCTTTATCATTGTGGGGTGGAAGAGACTCTTAGGACACTGTTCAGGATTTTTCAGGGTTATTTCTAGCTTTGAGCTAGGCCAAACATATGAACCAACTTCCTACTTCAGTTGTTTTCCTTATAGTGATACCTGGTGCATAACTACTGACCCAATTTCACTAGAGGCTCTTTTAGTCATAAAAACAGCTCAGATTTTGAAAAGAGGTCACAATGAAAAGGGTCTATATGTTTTTTAAAAGGCATTCCAAACTTCTTGCCACTCTGTACAAGACTAGCAGATGTATCAATGGTCAGGGGGAAAGGAAGATGTGAATATTGAACAACAAAACAAGCCTTTGGCTTATGAAAGCCCTGATTAAATGATTTCACTGTTTCGTCTCTTACAGGTAGTATCAAGCTCTTATCAGGAGAAGTCTTTGCCGATTTTCAATTCCTTAGGACTTCTTAATTAGCCTAAATCATCTGAAAGTAATAAAAAGGTTCTGATACATTGTGCTAATATGACACAGTTGGATTACTGTCCCCTAAATGAACACTTTTAGAAGTAATTGGCTAAAACTTTCCCCCCAAAACAACAAATGCTGCTGCCATTTTGAAAAGCAGATGTTGTCACATCACATCTACTGTTTCACAGTAAAGACCATTCTGCAGAAAACAAACCTTAGTGAAGTCTGAAGGACACCAAGCAATGGAGGTAACTTCTTGAGAGTGACCAAGGAGTATCCGTGGAGGAAGGCTGGGCTCGGAAACCTGAAAAATTCCACAGAAAAACAAGCAAACAGTCAGAAGGCACACAGCCTAAGATATTTCTCTAAGAAAAGACCCCATAGCCCACCTGGGAAGCAAAGGGATACTTCCCATCTTTCTTGTATGAAATGCATAAATCAAATGCTCTCAGCATGTCATCACGAGGCAACAACTGAGGAAGCCCTAAGCAGCAGCTCACGGAAACAGTTGTTCAATTCCTGCTACACACAGGAATTCTGACTCCAGAGTTGTCAGCCCAAAACATGACACAAGCATTTTAAGTACCTCTACCTGTTCCAGGTAAGATGCTTAAATGTTGGGGGCTCATATTTTGCATCAGGTTAGGCAAATAGTTTCTGCTGCCATTTTACCAGCGTTCCAGTCACAGGTCAATGGTTTATTAAAAAACCGAAACCACTGCCAACAAAATCCCATAGATGAACCTTCACTGGCTTCAGGGCTGGCATTTGTGCAACTGCCAAGTGCCTGTTCCTCCTCCAACCAATCAGCTGGGCCAGAGACCCTCTTAAGAGTTCATAAAAAAGCTCTCTAAATCACCCACCTTCATTCAACTGATCTCCATTTCTCTCACACTCTTCATAAACATATTTCTCCTGTTCCACAGTATTGCTATTTATCTTCGACTCCAGCTCTTGTAAGTGACAGACAGAGCTGAAGCCAGCATTAAGTGGCCCAAAGAAGAAAACACACACACACACACACAGATTCTGTCCAAGTTTTGCTTGCTTTCAGCAGGCAATCCTTTCTGGAGCTGTGAGTCACCATCATTGATGTGACATTATCAAGGGGATTTGCATAAATGACTAAGGGAATGAACAGATCCTTTACTAAGTGGGAAAAGGAGTAGACATCACATATAGGTTTCAAAGGAAGATGGAGGACTTTGGGGAAGGCTTCTGATTTACACACATTTTTCTCTTGTGGATTATCTCCTACAACAGCCTGCAAACCTGCAGCTGAATATCCAGCTTCAGAACTTAAGTTGTCCTGATACAAACAGGTTCATCTTAACAGGACCCTTTTTTTCCCCCTGGCATGACAGAGGCAATCACTTGACTAAGTATCCACTAAATGCCTTGGTCAGAGTATTCCCTTTACTGCCAAAACATGCAATGCCATGGAAACTAAATCCTTATTTAGAGAACAAACAACAGACCTTGGTGCAGAGAACACCTTCACTTACAGTTAATAGCAGTCTTGCTATTACACACTCCTAACAGACACAACAGTGGTCCAGTAGCCACTGATTGCTGGAAGGAAAGCAGAGGAAGGGAATTACTCTTTCTAGGACACAGTGGTTTTACACTATAGTAGTGTAAATTTAATCAACTACACCCAATTTATATTACTGTGAAATGAAGAAGAGTGCAGAGTTATGGCCATGTCCACTGTTTGGCAGAAGACTGTGGGCCAGTCTGTGCCTGTTAAGTCAGGATCAGCCACAGCACAGGCTGCTTTTTGTGCCTGAATTGACAGGATATTGCTGGGGAAGTGAGGCCTATTGTGGAGAGGTTAAAAAGAGAAACCTAGGAAATGAGACTTTTTTTAGTAACTCTCCTCACTGGACACAGCTGTTACATCCATCTTCAAGAGGCAGCATAGAATGGTGTCTGTGGTTTTGTGCACCCTATGGCACAGAAGCACGTACATTCCAGGGCTGGGACAGGCCAAAGCATAACTTGATATGGTTTCCTGGGAGTGATCCACATCAAAGGATTGAAAGAACAATGGAAGTACATGTCTACAAACGGTACTTTTTAATTACCCCGAAGGTACCTCAGGTACCATCCTTGTGGAGAAAAACCTCTCTGCTCTTCAGCTTTTATAATCTTATGGTTGTTCAAGAGTGAGACTTCATTAATTAATGAACTTCTAATTTAAAAAAAAACCAAACTCAACACAATAAAGGAAGCGTTCATTGCCTGGAAGTGACTTACATATGAAAACAGACTGAAACAGCGTCCTTGTCAGCAATAACTTCTATCCACAGTGCTCCTCACCCAAACACAAACTTAGCACTGATGCTAAAGTTTCTCAAAGAAATCATCAAAATGGAAAAGGTCTTCCTCTGCCTTTCATTCCTCTCTAGATACAGAAAGAGGTCCTCATTAAGGTCCTTAGAACGTTACCTGTTAACTGCTCATGCAACATCTAACCACGTTTTTTTCACAGCATAGTAAGTAAGTCCTCATGCCATGAAAAGATATATATGTTTCAGAGTCAAATCTGCCAACATTTAAATTAAGAAGCCTCTGAATATGACAGATCTTGAAAGAGACAAATTCACTGGAAGTCCCACTTTCTAATATGACTATGGGATTAAAATAAAAGTAATCATCTGATGATTTATTTTATAAATATGCAATATGATCTGTCACTCATTTGCGACAGCAACAGAAGCCTTCTGTACATTAATGCATTTTAAATGTGCCTAAATGCTTAAATTTTGAGATATAATGACATCCTTGAATACTCTCAACTGAGTCCCAGCCTGTGTTCCAAGAAAGTATCAAAACACATGAATGCAGAGTGCGCAACTCAAGTTCACACAGGCATTTTTGCTGAACTTGCACAGAACACAAGGAAGGTTAAAATTACACCACTTGGCATAGTAGTCATGCTACCACACTCCTGCCTCTACTGAGCGAGCAACCCAGCTGCTTACAAGTGTTCTCCAAATTAAAGAGGCTACATGCTCAAACCACAACCTCAGCAGGCTGACCCTCTCCTCTGAGAGGTTTGCATTTTACTTTCAAACTCGTTGTGAAATGGATACACAAATCAACATTCCCTAAAAATTATCCCAAATCTGAAATAGGCAGTCACCTGTGGCTTCTGTCTATTCTACTTCACTAAGTCTACTCTGTTCCCACTTGGGGAACACGGAGAACAGACCTCAAAGCATGCCTTATTCTGAGGTGCCTGCTATTATCTTGGTGACATTTGCATTTCCTACACGTCACTGCAAGATGTTAAGTGACGAAGCCTCTCAGCTGTCAGACAGTGCTTTGGAATTTTGCTGAAGGCTCTGGCTGAGCCCTTGCTATAATACAAAGGCTTTAACTACTGTAAATTAAGCGTGAGAAAAAGCTATGGCTGAAGCAGGAGCTGGAAAAGGGAGAGGTGGAGGGAAAGAGCGCCCTTTAAAACAATTAAACTTCGAGGTTTCTGCTAATGTGCTCCACTGCTAAATATGAACCGAGAACTGTCTGTCTACTTGTCATAGCTGCCTGAATCAACAGGACTGCAAGAGGATTTTAATGCCCATTAAAACCAGATTAAGAACAGCACTTGCAATAAGCAGCAGCGATGAGAGACGTACTGATGGCAGGAGGTTAGCTCTGTTCTACATTAAACAGTTACATGAAGCCTTGACAGCAACAGACACACTCTAGGCACAACATGCCACGCTGCTTTGGGCAGGACTGGGAAGCAAGGAGTGTTCTATGTGAACATGAAAGGCAAAAGCAGCTCCAAGCCGCATGCTAGGGTCTCCCCCCATTGCCTCACCTTCCAGATGTACGCGTTGCAGTCACTCGAGCCACTGACCAGGAACTGGTCATCTGGGCTGGTGCTGGATTTGATGTAAAAGGTTGAATTCTGGTGTCCGCTGAAAACAGCCACTGTGAAGAGAAAACAAAATATAAAGATAAATAAAAGCCCCACTCAATGCACAGCCCTGCAGTCAGTTGTGCAAGGAGGGCTGACCTTACAGGCTTTTCCTGCCTAGCCACATATCCTTTGGAGAAAGTGGTTGCACTTCTCCCTTGCTCTGGGGCTCTGGGAGCAGGAAGTTTTTATTATTCACCCGGAGCCCTTCAGGCTTCCCAAACAAACCAATGGCAGTTTCATTAAAGCTCTAGCTTGACCCATATCACAAGCAGGCTCAGCCATCACCTGGGCTGCCCCCCTACTCTGGTTCAGGTTCCTTGTCTCTTCCTCCCTCAGTGCCACCACCAGTCCTGCTACATCAACAAGGGCAGTCCCACAGCAGGAGCCTTCTTCCACCTAGGTGGCAACAAAGGTACTGGCTGCTCCTTCCTCCGGCTTCCAGCAGCTTTATTTCGTCAACAAAACTTGCATTTTGTCAGTCATGCTCTCCTGTATTTAAAGTCTCAGTAGTGTTTGCTAAAGCCTTGAAACCATCACCCCAAATGGCCGACATTCCTGCTGCCACAAGGGCCTTCAGCTGGCCTGAGAGCCGAGTGTGGATCTGGAGTGCTTGGCTGCACCATGTCCTGTCCTCCCATGGGCACAAAGGACAAGTTTCCCAGTGTAGCCCAGGGCTGGGCCAGCACCGTCTCCTCCAGCCCTGTTTTAGTAGTGGCTCCCGCAAAGGAAACAATCCACAGACCAGAGGACACGCGGCTGCCTTTGGTGGCCTTTGAAGAGTTGCAAGACCCCAAAGTACCCTTTAAATTTTTTTGCCCACAGCTCTCCCAGTGCAGTGGCCACCAGACAGCGAATCCCTGCCTCAACCAGGCAGCAAGTGCTGTTCCAGGAGGATTTCCTGACAAACAAAAGCTGCCTCAGTGCTGGATAAGAGCAGCTGCAGCCGCGGTGAGAGCGGCACAAGGGCGGGCAGGCGCTGCCCTCTGCGGGAGCCGCCGCGCTCCAAGGAGCCGCAGCACACGAGTTCCATCCAGCTGGAGCAATGGAGACTGCTCCTGCTCGCCTCGGCTGCACACGCAGGGCAAGAGCTCCATGAGGAGGCCGAGGGCTGCGCTGGCGAGAGCCTGCTCCTGTGAGGGGACAGGCCGGGCAGCCCATTCCCACAGAGCAGCCGGCCGTGGCACACGGGGTTAGCCTCAACAACCAAGCTATTAATATTTACTACTTGCAGCACTTCTCCCCTCTGGAAGCATTCCCACCCACCAGACTGCCTTCCTGAAGAGCAGACAGAAGGACACATTGTTCATTTAGCTTCAGTTAACTGAGACACTGAGAAAAGGCACTGGAAAATAAATTATGTGTCTGGCTGGAATGCATCTAACAAGTTTTGCCACTTTCTGGGAAGTGGCCACTGGCCTATGACAAAGCAGCTTCGTGCACCAAAGGCTCTGGGCCATCTTGTGCACGTAAAGGTCACAGATGCAGAGCTGAAGGAACCCAAAAGGTTGAAGCTTCTCAATATGCTGGGGATTCTTTCTCCCAGAAACTGTGGTAGAAGTTAAATTTAAAATACACCTTAAAATATCTGAAGTTATCAGGTGATCACTTTAAATGGATTCATATCTAGAAGTCTGACAATCAGTGACTGCCAGTAAGCAGAAGATTCAAACTGGCTTCAGGCTGGATAGCAGCCATTCCTCACTGGATAACGAGAGCTAACGTGCAAACTACCATCAGTCTGTCTGGGTGAACCAGTATCTGCACTCATAAAAGTTTTTGTGCTATCAATTTTAGGTAGAAGTCTTAACACAAAATGTGGATCTCTCCTGCACAGCTTTAGAGATAAGAGCATTGAACAGACTTCCTTTTAAGTGTTGAACTTGGTCCCTGTCAATGTCAGAGGGACAAACTTGCCTTTCTACGCTCTGTAACATCTGGTTTGTTGCAGCTAGTTCCACCGATATCATGCTTACCTGGAGTGGTCCTTAAACTTGTCATATTGAACATGTAGACACTGTCATCAGTGCAGTTAGCAAAGAGATTAGCACCAGTGGAATCCAAAACCAGGCTAGAATATCCTACAGACAAAGACAGAAGTTCTCCATAAGGAAAAAAAATTTGGAAAAGAGACATTCTCAAAGAAATGCCCAGAGAAGGAAATTTGGAAAGGACCCGTAACATGTATGAGATTGTCATGGTAAAGTTTCTATGTTTGACAGAGCACTTGCTGAAGAAGAAATGTTTCTAGAATAACACCCACATTTACTCATGAGGATTCAGGGTGGTGTTTAGAAAGGAATTGCACCTTCAGAGCAGGCAAGTGATTTATTTTATAGTTTCAAACAGATAACAGGAAAAACCAATTGTAGAAGTGGAGGTCAAAAATAAAGAGAAATCCCCATGCTTTTGTAGAATAAACCATCCTCTGATTTTCTAGTGATTCAGGTTCAAGAAAAATCTTTCCCTGCAGGCAAATTATTTCACAAATGCCTGCTCAAGGATTACCCTCATGTTCCTGGGACTGACACTGACCATTACCACATTGATTAGACAAGTCGTCAGGAATTACTGTGTTGCAACAGAGCATTGTAAGGCATTAAAGGCACAAAGAAGACAGAGAAACATTAACAAGTGTGGTACTGTTTTGATAACAGTTTCAAGAGGTGATAATACAAAACCCCCATCCAGTCTGTTGTCTTTGCAAGCTACAATGCAAAGGAAGTTCAATCTGAATTTTACTCATGTATCAAAATGACTAGCTAAATTCCTCATCAAGAGCTCTACTGTTCCCTCATCTCTGTTTAGAAAACGCACTGCTGAAGCTTTTGCAAGTTTTTATCATTGGTGCGGTGATACAAAAGTTGGGCATGTTCACTCTTCAACTTGAAAATTTGGTATTGGCAATCAAAATACCCTGCAGAGTTTGCCACTCTGATCAACAATTGCCCATAAAGATAAGAAATGTCACTTGCAGTACTTCTTAAATTCACTCTGCACTCCAACAAATCTACGTCCAGTGCCTTACCAAGCTTGCGAGTGCTGGTTCCAGGGTAGCAGAAAGACCTGACGGGCAGTGGGTCCTGACGGAAGGCGGCGTAGTTCCTGCGCAAGTCCCACACTTTGATCACACTGGAATAGAAAAGCACAAGTGTGTTCAGCTTCCAAATTGCCCTTGCCATGCTGATAAAGCCTTTTAGGAGCACAGGAAGTCAGGTTGCTCACGACTGAGGAGTGTCCAATGCTAAGGAGACAACAACTGAGCAGAAGCAGAGCAGAGCTGCATTGAAAGCAGAACAATTGCTCTGCTGGCCATGGGTGAGGAGGCAGCACTGCCTTCTGTAACTTATGACAAGTAGTTTTAGTTCGCAGTTTTAAAAATCAAGTCTTCCAATTTTTTTCCTTGCTCTCTGGGAGCAAGTCTCTGTCACAAACCATAGGCAGGAGAGTCAATCTTATCAGCCTCAGAAAGGCTCTGACCACATGGAACCTGCTAAAGAATGGAGCCCAAGAGGGTCATTTCCATGCTAATCAATAAGAGAGTTTGCTTGAGCTCTGAAATGCTGCAGGGGATCTGGCACCTAAGAGAATGCATCTTTTGTAACGCAAAGCAACATTTTCTCAAGCACACCTACACATATCCACCCACCCACATCCAAAAAGGCTGTCTAACAATAGTCTGTCTGTGTGCGGTCTCATAGGTCCATGAGAACAGAGAGAGAGATAAGAATTGCTCTCATTCTGCCCCATAGCCAAGACAGTAAAATGAGCATTTACCACATATGCACAATTTGTCCAGTGCTGCAATCTCCAGTGAGGAAGTAAAGCCAATGTAAGCTGACAGCGTAGCTGTTGATTCCACCTAGCAGTAACTCTAGCCTTGTTGGCCACTGAGTGATCTTAGAGCGAAAACGTCTCTATCTTTTTATGCCACTGAGCACACAGAATAGACAGGAAAGCAGGCATCCTCCCTCCTTACCCATCAACAGCTCCTGCAGAGATAAGAGTATGCTCGTCCTGAAGCAACACCACAGTTACACTCTGCTGGAAATCCTTAAAAAGAAAAGAAGAAAGAACTTTATTTTCTTTTAAGGGCAGCAAGATCTTGCTGCTTAGTTCAAGGCCATGTGAATGCAGGGAAAACCTCCTCCTAGCCAGGCAGGAGAACCTAGAAACACCAGATGTCATTTAGGACACAACAATCCTTTGAACACTCCCACCAGTGAAATTGCCACTGAGAGATAAGTGTTTGGGCAGCAGTTTGAGATTATACCTTTCAGGTCACAGATAAGAGACCTGCATTCATCACAAAGTTTAATATATTAAAAATGATCAAGTCTTATTCCAGTAAGGCAGTAATTTGTTTGGTCAAATTAGAGGGGTAAAAGAAAGACAGAAAAAAAAAAAAATTACAACCCTACATATCTCCCCCTCAAAAATGGAATGCTGGCCACTCCTTTCCTCTCTGGGAAAAAAAAATCCCAAAAAAAGATGATGTATTTTCACATAGCATTTGCCCAAAGTTGGCTTTTATGACACGTGGGTTGCTAGGCAACTAAACAATGTCTAAAATTAGCCACAGCAAATGACCATGACAAAAAAACCTATCTCTGCAAAGATAAATGGAAGCATTTACCACATACAATCCACATATTTCTCACTATATTTACTTAGGAAGAATTCTGTGAATAACACTGTCCTCAGAAGACACATTTTGTTTGTTCTCCAGATACCTACCACCAAGGGAGCAAGTCCTCTCAGGTTCTGCCTCTTCTTCTTTGGTTTGGAAGGAGTCTGTTTGTCAGCCACGTTGTGCGCTCCACTGATTTGATTCACCTGCCTGTAAAAGCCATCTGAAAGAAATCAAAGACATCTCAATTAGTAGTTGACATGCAATTTTGTTATCACTTTAATAAAACAGGCATCAGCTTGGAATTAGTCCTAAAAGGTGTCTGAGGCTAACCTTTAAGATCACTACTGTATTCTGAAAACAAAAATTGTTACTTACATACGAAACCAGTGAGAAGAATACGGTGCAAAAAATTACAGAGGCCAGTGCAGCATGGACAATGAAGGCAAAACTGATCTAGGCAGGCTGCCCTCGGAAATCATCACCGCTTGGTCTGTTTTTCACATGCATCCTGCTCTGGAGCATTCAACCCATCTCATCCCAAGCAGAACTGCGCTCACTGGAAGTTTCCAGTGCTTTTCCACGGTATTTTATAATTTTCTGTTTAGCCTTTTGTCTGTTACTTTATGAAATGTACTGCTTCACTAGAGTTTACTACACTTTTCTACTTTCTTTTCCTACACCTTCCAGTTCAGTCACGTGGAGTCACTCTTTTCCTCCACTTGCCTGTTTGAAAAGCCCGGGAACCTGGGACAGACGGAAGAGCAAGACATGTTCAGGCAGAGAAACGGATGTGGCAGAGCAGGGAACTGGGAAAAGGCATAAGGGGAAGGGGCTGGAGTAGGAAAAGGTCCAGGAAACAGAAAGAGAAGCAGAATGAGCTCACACTGCATTTATAGTAGGTGTTCCCACAATACATTCATTGCTGCCAGCACTCACAAGCTCCTTTTTTTCTACACTTTCTGCCTTCCTTCCTACTCTGGCAGGAACCTTCCCAGCTTTTTTTCCCCCCTCTGGATGGCTCTGACCTAAGCAATCTCTCCCATCTCATCTGCTTTTGTGATGCCCTAACAGAGATGCATTCTGTATCCCCTCATCTCCTTGCCAACACACAGGGAATTATCAAACCAGCCTGTGTATCATGATGCAAATCTGGGACTGCTGAAAAGTGGAAAAATGTATTATACATAGCAGAGATACCTACTCCATCCTTTTACAGTGCTAAAGCAGTACAGTTATCTGAGACTCCTCTGCTGCCTATACTGTAATCAAAAGTATCAGCCCAACAAGTCCATCTGAGCAGGACTTTCATGTGAGACACCAAGCTTTTTTCGTACATATCTGAAAGTTTATTTACCTTTCTTGTTGCACCTGGTATCCCAAACCATGATGTTTCCATCTCTGCCTCCAGTACAGAAGACAGCTGAGAGAAAAAGAGTGTTATTAGCTTCCAAAAGCATTAATTTAATTAACTGAATGCAGTACAAAGCCATCTATGTACCTCTGGCTCTTCTGTCCCAACACTTGGGATGCCAGTCCTGGAAATACAAAACTCAGGCCACTGTTTTGCCATACTTTTTGACTAGTTTCCTTACTCTTGCTATTCTTTTCTTACTCCTACTAGAGAAACCAGCTCATGAAAAGCACATTCACACACTCGGGTATGGAAGTAGATATCCTATCTTATCTTTGTCCAAGATCAGAAATGTGCAGATTTTAGCATCAGGACACCATCAAGTTCCAACAAAGTCAGTTTTGCTTTCCTGGCTGGGTCACTGCTCAGTCAGCCTGTGCTACTTCTACCTGTCAGTATCCAAAGCCCTTTTTGAGCCCTTAAAGTATGTTGCCGAGGGAAAGAAGAAGGAAAAAACAAACAGGGAATATCAACATTTACCTTTCTCAAATCTAGAAAAAGCAACTGACTTGAGGCTACACTGGTGACCTTTGCATATGCCAAGAAGCTCGCCAGCTCTCACATCCCACACCTTGGCTGTCTGATCTCCTGAAGCAGTGACCTTCAGAGGGAAAAATAAAAAGCTTTAGTCATTTTCTGTACACAGTTGCCAAAGCATTAAAAATAAAGTTAGATGGCAAAAGACTGCTTACAATCCTGTGTTCCCCTGGCACCCAGGCAAGGTCAAATACAGCATTTGAGTGAGCCTGCCATTCTAACAAGAAAACAAAAGCCAAGATTAGTTCAGTGCATTGCAGCATGATATTTTGCAGAAGACTAAATGACATCGGACACTGAAATCAGAAATCTTGTCAACAGTTTGCCCTAGGCATGAAAACCAACAGAGAACAATTCATCTACTACTACTGTTTCAAGAGCACATTCATGCTGCTGCTTTGTAAAGAAGACTCAGCAAAGTATGTGGAAGGATTTAAGTACTGAAATTGTAATTCATGTTTTAAGGACTTGCAAAAAGCTCCCTTTGATTCCAGTGAATCCCATACTTGTCACATCAAATGAAGATCACCTTCTATACAACATTTACCTTTAAAAATGAGCTTGCTGGTGGTCTGTGCTTCAGTATCATACAGTCTAACAAACCCTTCTTCATTTGCAACTGCCAGTACGTGCTCCAAATTTGGGGCTGCAAAGAAATTGAAATGTATTATATTATGGAGCTGATACATAATCACACCATGCTCTTTGTGAAAGGCCACAGATGCTTTAAATAGGGAATGCAGCAAATATATGGCTGTGGAATAAACAGCATTTACATGGCAACCTAAATGTTAAAACACTGAAATACTGGCAAGCATTTTTTCTGGATGTTCCATTCAGGAACGACCATACATGAGCAATCACATGGCTCCAGGAGCAACTGTTGAGATAATGCCTCTTTGACCAGCTATAATAGTTCTCTAGTTACAGTTTTCTGTATCTATAGCACATATCATCTACAGCTTCCAGCATTTTCCACGATCTGAGTTGGAAAAGCAGGAAGCCACCTTAGAGAAAAGTAAAATCTCATGCCAAAACTAGAGTACAATGAATGAAAGAGTTTTGCCCTAAAGATCCAGGAGCTTCATTGCTTACTCCTTCCCCCCATCACGCGGAAATGCTGTGTGTAACTGCCTGGTGACATCCATCCACCTCTGATTTCTACCTAATGTTCTCCACCCTGTTATAGCTTTCATATATTTTGAACAAAGCCCACTCTTTCACCGATGTAGCCTCACACTGTCACCAAGAGGACATACCTTGAAACAGACACAGATCAAACAAAGAGACATTAAAACAAATGCTTTGCAGTTGCTTCTTTGAGGGAATACTTTCCAACAGTACATCTAGGAGCACCACGAGCCAACGTGTACCACGTGCAGGAGCAAGTACACTGTTATCAGCTCACTTTAAAACAAGAAACTCTGCTGACAGCAGAGCCCATACCCTGCCCCCCAAAAGGGCTTTAAGAAGGTGACTTTACCTGTAGAAAAGGTGCAGCCGAAAGGAGGGACAGGCATTCCCGTTTCTCCGTAAGACAGGTGGTCATCTTCTTGGCTGCACTGGTAGCTCTCCAAGAGATGCTGCAGGGGAAGCGCTGAGGACCGACCTACAACGGGACAGACGGACCGTAAGCGCGCCAGACACCACAGGCTCGGGGGCCAGGAGCGGCGGGGCGGCCGGGGACGGACGGGGACGGCAGGGTGTGCGGGAAGGCGCGGTACTCACGGGCGGGCGCGGCGGCGGCGCGGCGGAGCAGCGCGCGGCACAGCATGGCCACGGGGACACGGCGGGCGCGCGCCGCGCCAGCTCCCGCCAAACGACCGGCCCGCCAACAGCGCCGCGCGCCCCCATTGGCCAGCGGCGAGCGCCCCGCGCCGCGCCCGCCTCCTCTGATTGGGCAGCGCGGGGGCGGGGGGCGGGGCCTCCAGGCCGCACCCGCCGCCGGTTCCCGCGGCCGGCGGTGGGTGGGCGGGGTCAGGCGCGCGCCTGCGCGGGACCGGCGCGGCGGAGGCGGGAGCGCGGCCGCGCGTGCGCGGGGCCGGCGGCGGGCGGCTGCAATGGCGGCCAGCGCTAAGTCCTTCCTGGCCGACGCGGGCTATGGCGAGCAGGAGCTGGACGCCAACTCCGCCCTCATGGAGCTGGACAAAGGTGAGCCCGCGCGGGCTCGGGGCTGTGGCCGGCCCGGGCAGCGGGGCCGGGGTGGGAGCTTCGCTTGGTGCCGCTTTATCCACAGCGGCGGGCGGAGGAAGGACCCGGGGCTGGAGGTACCTGCTGTAATTCCTGCTGTCTCCTTTAGGCCTCAGGTCTGGCAAACTCGGGGAGCAGTGCGAAGCCGTCGTTCGCTTTCCCAGGCTCTTCCAGAAGTACCCGTTCCCTATTCTCATCAACTCGGCGTTCCTAAAGCTAGCCGATGTTTTCAGAGTGGGGTGAGTACTGTCGGGCAGGTCCTGTCCATTCCTGCCGTCTGAGCCGCAGGAACGCCCTGTGCCTTGGAGTGTCGCTGCTTTGGAGTCTGGGATGTCGTACTTGCCTGATAACACTGCTGTGACACCCAGTCTGTTGAGGTTGTGCTTGACTGAAACTTGTTTTCCAATCCTTTAGTGGGCTTAAGTGGCTGTGAGTGATACCGACAGTTCCTTTCCTTCTGTCCTGATTTGAGGATTCTCTCCCTAAGTTCACTGGGGTAAATTTTGCTCCGTAGGCAGATTCTAATCATAACTCATAGATGGATGAATGATCATATGTACAAGTTTAATCTCTAACAAAGCTCGAAGCAGAGCTTTTCCAAGTGCCTGCTGCCTAAGTGATGTATATAGTGGGATCAAAGCTACTTTGTAAAAGCTTACAAAGGTGTATGTTGATGTTGTGGAATCTTCACTGTTGTCTTCAGGAAGGAAAATAAATTTGCTCAGTGCTTGACAGTGGTAATTAGACTTCTCTGTCTTAGTCTTGGATGTGTTTTTCTAGCAGATTTGGATCCCTAGGTGTGCACAAAACAGGCATTTGCTTATACCCCTCCTCACTGGTGTCGACAGGTTCATTTCCCTGGGACTGGGCTCTACTTTGACACTACCTGAACTAGAAAATAAAGTATATTAATAGTCTCTTTTTTACTATATCAGTGTACTCAAATGTTTCTAAAGCATAGACATTTTCTTGTTTTAATTTGCTCTCAGAAGTTGTATTTCACTAATTTAGTATTTAAAGTACTTGAATTTTTATTACAAAATAGCCTGACAAAGAAATGTGTGTATTTTCTCACAGGAACAACTTCCTGAGGCTGTGTGTGCTGAAAGTTACTCAGCAGAGTGAGAAGCACTTGGAGAAGATCCTAAATGTGGATGAATTTGTGAAGAGAGTTTTCTCAGTAATCCATAGCAATGATCCGGTCGCTCGGGCTATCACACTCCGGTATGTATGGCGGGAATGATCCTGATTTCCTTCAAATCTGTGGGTAACTATCAATGTGCTCATCTGGAACAAAAAGACCAAGTGCAAGGTGCTGCATCTGGGCCAGGGCAACCCCTGGTATTAATACAGGCTGGGGGATGAACAGACCGAGAGCAGCCTTGCCAAGGACTTGGGGGTGCTGGTGGATGAAAAGCTGGACATGACCCAGCAATGTGCACTGGCAGTCCAGAAAGCCAAAGGTGTTCTGGGCTACATCAAAAGGACCCTGGGCAGCAGGACAAGGAAGGGGATTCTGCCTCTCTGTTCCCCTCTGGTGAGACCCTTCCTGCAGTGCTGTGTCCAGCTCTGGGGTTCTCAGCACAGGAAGGACATGGACCTGTTGGAAGGAGTCCAGAGGAGGCCACAAAGATGGTTAGAGGGATGGAGCACCTTTCCTATGAGGAAAGGCTGAGAGAATTGGGATTGTTCAGCCTGGAGAAGAGAAGGCTTCAGGGTGACCTTCAACCTTCCAGTACCTGAAGGGATCCTACAAGAACAATGGAGAGGGACTTTTTACAAGAGCCTGTAGTGACAGGACAAGGGGGAATGGCTTCAAACTGAAAGAGTGTAGGTTTAGATTAGATATCGGGAAGAAATTCTTTATTGTGAGTGTGGTGAAGCACTGGAACAGATTGCCCAGAACAGTTTTGGATGCCTCATCTGTGAAAGTGTTCAAGGCCAGATTGGATGGGGCTCTGAGCAACCTGGTCTAGTGGAAGGTATCCCTGTCCATGGCAACAGGGTTGCAACTGGATGGTCTTTAAGCTCTCTTCCAACCCAGGGTGTTCTATGATTCTATGAGTGAAATAAAGGAGGCTTTTTATGCATTGCTCATAGAGTTAAAAGCAAAGATATCTGTCTTTAAAAGGGGTGAATGATAAGGATCGGTGCTAACAAGAATAAGGTTATTAACCATTTATGATGGTGAGAATTTTGTGGATGGATCCGGCAAAACAGAATTTGCAGTGTTGAAATTTTGTGTGCTCCGGAGAAGAACACTGAATCTGTTGTATGCATCATCCACACAGTAGCTATATGCAATATACCACATGTTGCCTATGGTATGTGTAGACTAAGTGAAAGTGCTTCTTTTTGTGTCAAAGTAGTTTTTGTCAACTTGTAACCAAAATTTACACTAATCTTGGTACTTTTTCATTCAGCGTTGTCCTAGAAGTTTACTGCTTGTTGGTCTCTGATCAATAACTTCTAAGGAAGTGCTGTTACATTACTGATTGCTTTGAACTTCTGGGAATCAAGTGGGAAAACAAATAAAATTAATCTGTCTTTAACGTCCCTGTCCTGCTGGTTTGGTGTGTGTGTCTCTAATGTTGTCCAACATGATCCTCTTAACTGCATCTTCCAGCCCCTGTGCAGTTGAATTCAAGTGTGAAGAGAGCACTTTTCTTTCTGCCTTTATATTCTTTTCTTATCTCCATCTAGAACTGTTACTGATTTCACTATTGGGAAATGGGAGGCATTAACAGGGGTTTGATTGATTAGCTCATATGTCCAATTCTTTTTTCTTTTGATATTTCATTTGAGATTATACTTTCATGCCCTGGTATCTCAGAAATCTGTAAATACAATATGTCTGCATGTTTTCTTGTAGTTCCACTTCAGTGTTCTAACATAAGATTGCAGTTGTTGACTGGCATTGAGGGTTATCTGCTCAAGTCTCAGGAATCCTCTCAGTTTGCAAAAATACATAAATCACTAATAAATTCACAGGATACATCAAATAAAATCTTAAAATAGCTGTTGGTTCAGCAGTTTCAGTTTAAAATCTTCTGTTGATTTGTTTTTGTCCTCCTTGAATAGTGTCAATATAGAAGAACATGTTGAAAGAAAGATCTGGTAAAACAAAATTTTGTCTGTGGAATTTTATCTCTAGATAACTGTGTGTATTTTTTATTTGCACAGAACTCTTGCTAAAATTACCATCAGTATAAATCCTGCATTCATTCTTCTTTTAATTGGATTATGCTAAATATGCCTGAAAGGTATCTTGGAGATATTTTTGGCAAAGTATAGGTTGATCTGCTACTTTTTTTAGCAGTTACACAAAAGGTGTTGCACTATTTTAACTAGTAACCTTATGTTGCATCAGTGAAAGATGTTAGAAACAAATCATTCCATAGTGCACCCTTAATTTTAAAAGAGTTTTTGGTAAGTTTCTCACTGTGTCAATTTCAAGCTAAAAGGTATTAAAATGTAATTAAATTGTTGTCAAACCACTGACACAACCCACATGACAAAATCTGTTACATTTAATTACATGCTTGCTTTTAGCATGTGTTTATTTCTGTGGCAGATGTGAAAGAGCACATTTTATATAAAATATAAATATTTTAACCAGTTTTTTACATTTTTATTTGGTTCTATCATTTCTTCATGATCATTGTTCTTCCTGATTTTGCTGTGATTGATTTCTGTAGGATGTTGGGCAGCATGGCATCTATCATTCCAGAAAGGAAGAATGCACATCACAGTATTCGTCAGAGTTTGGATTCCCATGATAATGTGGAAGTTGAAGCTGCTATATTTGCTGCTGCCAACTTTTCTGCACAATCTAAGTAAGATCTATTTTTTTTCACTTTTTCATATTACACAAAATGGGAACTCCGTTAACAGTGACATTCACAAACCTTACTATTTTCTGTTGTGCTGTCCTTTATAGCAAAACACTTAATTATGTGTGGTAACAGTATTGTAAGGAAATCTGAATACAAGTTCAGCAGATTTTTTTTTTCTAAAATGGAAAGCTCATAAATATGAGAATGAAAAGTGGAATAGCAGCTTTAATCATTAGTTATTTTATGGAAGGTATATTAGGGAGCAAAATGTAGTGCAGCTTGTCAGTTTTTGAGAGCTTTCATTTTATCATTTGATCATGCCTGTGTGCAGGGGTTCTGAAAAGACAGGTTTTGGCAGGGACTCTTGTGTAACTTTCAATTGTTAAAACGCAGTGTTTGGTAGGTCAGTTGAATTTTTTCTTAAATTTTTAATTACTTAATTTTTTATTTTTCATTTCACCTGGTTTTTTCTTTTCTCCACAGGGACTTTGCTGTCGGAATATGTAATAAAATCAGCGAGATGATTCAAGGTACGTGTGTATGTTGAATGATAAATAGGAAAAGCTTTAATTTCTCTGAAAATTCTTTATTATTCATATTTACATATTAGATATCAGAATGCTGTTGCCCTTATACTCAGATGATTTCAGTTTTTTAATTGGCTAACCAATAATCTGTCTGGTTATCTTAAATCCTCTTAAAAATTAAGTTTTCAAAGCACCTGTTTGGTACAGAGTAAAACCCCATCTATAGTGTGATGAATAAACTTGCATAGACTCTCACAGGTTGCTTCAGATGAGTTAATTTGTGTGTTACCTGCAGTGAAGCAAGGAGCAGCCTTCTCAACCAGCCATGAAAGTGCTTGCTAGTGCTGTCATTTCATACCTAGCTAGGACATGGGTTATTGGAAGCCACTGCAGGTGTTTGCACAGTCTGCTTTCAGCAGTGGTAGCAATCCAGACATACTCTATGCCTCAGAACTGCCAAAAAAAGCCAGCCCAAGGACTAATTCTGCCTGTGTTTCTCTCCTTGTTGTAGGTTTGGCCACACCTGTGGACTTGAAGCTGAAGTTGATCCCTATTCTGCAGCACATGCACCACGATGCGAGCTTGGCCTCCAGCTCCCGGCAGCTGCTGCAGCAGCTGGTGACATCCTATCCCTCCACCAAGATGGTCATTGTCACCCTGCACACCTTTACTCTGCTTGCTGCTTCTTCTTTGGTTGACATTCCCAAGCAGGTAGTTCTTCCTAAGGCATGCCTTCCACTTGAAGTGCAAAGTACATTTAAGAAACACTCAGATTCTGGCTGCTGATAAAAAGAAACGGTGATGGCTGTGCTGGGTTAGTTGCTCCTATGTGCTGTTGAGGAAGAGTACCCTGAAAACTGCTGCTGCTTTCATATTTTTTGCCTTTTCTGGTTCCATTTTGAGGTGACCCCATCAAACCCACTAAGCCTTTTTTACAGATCATAGCCTGTCTTTCTCTAAATCAGCTGGGATTCAAATCAATTAGGATAGATCAGCATGCAGGAAAATAAACACCCTGACTTTTTCTGAAAACACTTCAACTTGCCTGTAGAAGCCAGGCTTCACTTTGCACTTCTGTATATTGTCTTGGGTTGTGGGTATGCCTTTTGCCTTTCTTTTATGCAAGCACATGAATATTTCAATAGCACGGAACGCATTTAAAATGTATTTTTTGGGGAACTTTGAGAAATTTCAATTGGTTGCTTAAATTCAGGACTATAAACCAAGTAATGGGAAAACAGTGATGGAAAAATACAATGCTTTTAGGCTCTGATAATGAGCTTTGTGGATGTGATTTATAGAGCAGGTCTGAACACAGTGATACTTGAGACTCATCCAACTAATCCTTGTAAAGGAGTCACAAGAATCGATTTGCTTTCTTTCAGCCCCATAGAGCCGTGGAAGGCTGGTGTCTGTGACTTAGATAATAGCATTGATCTGTCTGAAACTCTCTGCTGTGGCTCACTTCTGTGTTTCAGATGATGCTTTTGATGGTACTGAATCTAAGTCTACTGAAACAACATTAGAACACTTAATGTGGTGCTTTCATTTTTTTTTAATGGCAGTAAGCATGGAAATTTAGGCTCTGTTCCTGCAGCACAACAGGCAATACTGCTTAAAACTGATGTAGCCAGGGTGGGGGTGGAGACTAAAACCATGGATGGTGTGTTCATGCTTTTTCAAGTGAGTTTTTGGCTCGGTGCGCTCAGCATTTTTTCCTGGGTGCTTTTGAAGGGACTTCCTTCTAGTAGCATCTCTATAAACAATGAATTTGTTTTGTTGCAGATCCAGCTTCTGTTGCAGTACTTGAAAAATGACCCCAGGAAGGCTGTGAAGAGGCTTGCAATCCAGGATTTGAAGTTGTTGGCCAACAAGACACCACATACATGGAGCAGAGAAAATATTCAGGTCTATATGTTTTTTAAGCTAAAGTTTATTATGAAACTTCCCAGTGAGTTGTAGAGTTCTTTCCAGGAGAATGATTTGGGAGGTAAAGAAAGGAGTAACATGCATCTCCATATCCTTCAGTTAGGTTACTCTGCCAAGCAGAGTAGCCAAGTATTAATGAGCAGTTCATGCAATGCCTTCAAATGAATGAGTTGACACTCAAGGGTTAAAGTTGAGCTATTATGACGGAGGGAAGGCATGTGCCATGTAGTAGGCCTTTGTACAGTGAGGAAGTAACTTTTCCATCTGACAAACTCAGATAACAGGCATGAATGTTTACACTGATCTTACCACACTGAGGACATACCGGTGCTCTGAAGCAAAACAGAGCCTCTGGGATTTGTCAAAACATGTCATCCAGCGAGGTGTACTTGAAAGGACAAATGGAATCTTGATTTCATTTCTTAGAATTAATGGCTTATCTTCAATAGTAGCCTTTTGACTGCTGTTATGTGAACAAGAGGGTGTTTATAGTGCACCTGTGCTATTTGGGGAAACTAGTGTTGTATTGTAGATATTACTGCTGCCTTCTTTCAACCACAGTTGCGTATGAACTTTTTTTTTTTTCTCCTTTCTCTTTTTCTGGTAGAAATGACTATGGAAAATAACTTCAGTTTAGATTAATGGGAAAGTAAATATTTCAAGAACTTGATGGCACAGGGTTACAGCTCTACTTTTTCCTGAGTCATTTTTTCTTTGCTTTTGTTACTCTTGGAAGCTACTTTTGTTCTATGCTGTTGGAGCGTAAGGCAGCTGGGAGGAAAAACTATGCTGGGTTTTGTTAACAATCATGTGAGAAGTAAAGCATGTTCTGCTTTGTCCCCAGTTCTTGGAGATGATGATTTGGAGTGTGCAGAGGTTTTTGCTTTAGTGAAATGCTTTATTCTTCATAATGGGTTAACTCCAGAAATATATTTCCTTTTAGGAATTTTAAGGGATTGCTCTGTGGGTTGCTTTATGGATTTTTGGCAGAGAAAATGCTACTCTATCCCATTATATCTGGTTAGTAGTTATCTCACTACAAGTGAGAGACATTGATAACATGGCTTTCATCGTCAGGTGGTGTCTTGAGGTAAAGTGGGTGTTCTGATGGTTGAAATGCATAGGGAAAAGTTCCACTGATGTCAGAACTAAACCAGTGACTAGGTTAAAACAAAACTAGTTGTCTGAAGCTTGTTACTGCTTTCTGAATGGCATGCAGAAATAATAAGAGCTTTTCTGACTTCTGAAATAAAAAGTCAACATTTTGAGTTGGGAAATCGTCCTCCATAGTAATGTTTATACAACAGGGACTGGAACAGACCCTGCCTTTCCCATGGCAAGACCTGCCTCTTGTACCTTTTTACCAACAAACATTGGTTAGTTTCTTCAGCATTTTAAGTCTGTCCTATGTAGGTCAGTTGGGAAGTTTGGTCTTTGCATTGTGGAGGCTTCACTGATTTCTAGACAGCAGCTTCAGAAGCTGTTGCTGTTGCTGCCTGGAGCAGTCCATCCTGCTAATTCCTCTGTGCTCCTGGCAGTCTTCACAGTTACTGTTTCAGATATGCCCTGGGAGCTGATCTGATAGCACTGGAGTAAAGCATCAGTGTCTTGGGAGACATCAAGACTCATTTTCTACCCCAATCATTGGATCTTTCTCTGTCTGTTGATGCCACACTATTCAGTGGATTAGCAAAATACTAATTGGTACAAATCACAGATGTATTTAGAATTTAACCCTTACACAATACGTATGCCTGGTAAGAACACCATGGGGGTTTTTTGTGTTCTATGGAACTAATTGTGTTGTTTTTCTTTATTCAGGCTCTTTGTCATTCCGTTTTGGCACACTCTAAAGCAGAATATACTTACATTTTCCATTTGCGTCTCATATTACTGTCCCTCCTGTTGACTAAAAAAGCATCCAGAATCAGTGAATGACTAAATTGTTTGCAGTGTTGGCATAAGGAATTGAGAACAATGTGCATTTTAAGAGTTATTCAAACCTAGATGTGATAAGGCCTGTGATGAGATCTGGCAAAAGGCACAAAAGTAAGACAGGAGCTCTACTACGAATGAGTTAAAACAGAAAATACACTTTAATATATTTATCAAGAACCTCAAAGTCGTGTTGGACACCAATACTGCTAAAGGAAATGACACCTGAAACTTAGCTCTTCAGAGGTGTATATTTATATAAAACCTTGCAGATTGTTACAAGGCAAAATAATCAGTATGCCTCAAACTGTCGTAAAATCTTTTATAGCATTGGATCAATGAGACCTGATCATATTTTTGCCACTGATTTTTAATTAACAAATGACTTGTAATTGATGTTTCCTAGCATATAAGACCCACTCTCACTTTTCTGCAAGCTACATCCTCAGTCCTCTAAACCAGATGCTTCAGGACTTGACTTTTGATTTTAGTACAGTATTTTCTGTGGGAAAATCTTGACTCTCAAAACTTTTCAGAGAAGTGCAACTAAATTTTTCATACAGGTAGCTCATGGGACTTCTCACCTCTGTACCTTTTTTCCTGCTGATTTTTAGGCACTCTGTGAATCTGCTCTTAACACTCCTTATGACAGCTTGAAAATGGGCATGTTATCTGTTCTTTCCACGTTGTCAGGGACCATTGCCATTAAACAGTACTTCAGCAGTGCTCCAGGTAAGAAAACTGGCTTAGATGGTTACCTTTGGCATTTTAACAGGTTGGTTTTCTACTGATGATCAGTTTAATCTAAGCACTTCGTAGCATTTTCTAGAAGTATTTTTGAACTTCAGAACACTGAGAGTCAGACTGTGTCCATCGTATGTAAACTTAAAATGGGACACTGTATAGTCATGGATAATCATGGTCTCAGGTTTTGTTTTGTTTTGTGGGTACTGTGGTATATGAAAAGGGTTTTTGCTTTTGAGTCTTTAAGTTTTCTTCATTTTGTGAAGCAATGTATTGCCTCTGAAATGGCTGACCTGCATTCTGCTTAAGGTGCTTTAAAACCATGGATTTGCATAAGTTTTGAGTAGCAGGGAGGCTTCATGGTGTGAGAGTGGGCTGGCACGTTACCCTGCCACCCTTGTGAGCATGACCTGCAGCAGTACCAGATGAACCTTTCTGCTTTGTGACAATATACTGGAGAAACTGTAGAAGAAGAGTAAACATTTAAAAGTGATTCAAGGTATCTTGTTCTCAAAATTATGATCACGCTGTTTTCTTTTTTCTTCTTGAAAGCCAGACTGCCCTAATGAGTATTATGAGCTCAAATACATGGTCTGCAGAAATGGGAAAAAAAGAGTATATCCTCTTTAGTCATTCTGGTATGGCTTAATAATTAATACACTCACCAGCTTTTTTTAATCAGACATAATATTTCTTAAGGCAATAATTCTCTGAGTCCTGAAACATCAACCTTTAGGTCCAAATGTTCTTTCTCACGTGTCTAACTTGTGTAGTGTTCAAGAATGAGAGAGTCTGGTTTTGCTTGAGGAGAGAAAGCTATTTTCATCCTATTGTTTAAACATAAGAAAGAACTCTAAATCAATATAATTGTTTTGCAGAAAGGTACTTAAAGATCTGTGATATATTTATGGACTGTGCAGTTTTATGTTCCATTTGCCTTGCTTTTATTTAGGAGCAGCAGCTACAACTGCAAGATCATTTGATTTGGTAAAACTAGCACAGGAGTGCTGTTACCACAATAACCGTGGCATTGCAGCTCATGGAGTGAGAATCCTGACCAATATATCAGCCTCTTGCCAGGAAAAAGGTAAGGGAAAGCAAGGGCAATGAAGAGGCTCTGTTTACAGTCAGGCTTATACACTTAACACGTATTAACTCGTCCTGACTGTGAACCTGGCTGTAAATCTGTCTGATCCCTCATGCTGGTTAGGGAGAATGGGGACTATAATCTAGTAGGAAATACTCTGTCTGATTTTATGAATGGTTGGGAAGATTCCATCTTTGTCTAATTTAGAGAAAATTACTGGGCACAGTAGAACTGGTGCTAAGTAAATGCTTTTTTTACCTCTGCTGTAAGACTGCTGAAGTGTTGGTCAATCCTTGAAAGCCCTTTGCACAAAGTGTGTTGCAAAATAATAACAGGCCGTTTAGAAGTCTTTAGTCCCAAGATTTATCCATGCTTTACTAGTGTCACTGTGACTGCTGAATAGCTACCCAAGACATGGAATGGCAGAATTGTTTCTCATCAAAGTAAGGTAAAGCAGACACTTTAGGAAGATTCTTAATTGTCATGGCTGCAACAGCAGTGCAAGCATTACACCAGCTATGGTCAGAGAACAGAACAGAGAACAAACGAACTCTTTTTAACTCTTTTTCTTTTTGTAGATCTTCTGCCTTTGGAGCAAGATGCAGTTTTTGGCTTAGAAGCTCTTCTTGTTCTTTGTAGTCAAGATGACAGCCCAGGAGCTCAGGCTACCTTAAAGGTGACATTACTGTTGTCTTCCCCTTCACAGCTGAAAGGTGTAACAACAGCTTGTACAACAGAGAGGCTGGTGTGCACCACATCCTTTCTGGTGGAAGCACAACAGACTGGAGGGGAAAGAAGATTTTTCTGGTTTGTCCATAATCAGAGTTCAGAGCAGTAGAGAAACTGAGCATAGCTATAGTACAGCTCCTCAGCTCTAGAGTAAGTGAATTGTTGTGGGGGGCAGGGAGCATTCCTCTCAGAGGAACAGCTGTAATAAAACATGAACATTGGATGGAGGTATCTCTGGAGGACAAAGAATCTTGGAGAGACCTTGCTTTTTGGAGATGGAGTTGCAGTGTACATGATCACAACACTTCTATAAATAATTATTCTTATTTTCCCACTTCAGAAACTCTCAGTAATTTTTCTAGTTATTTACCTGTAAAGGCTGGTGGTGTGAGAGACTATTGTTGTTTCTTGAATTTGTGATGAATTTTTGTTCAGGGAGCTCAGGGACAAAGGCTTGGGCTCTTAGAAAAATCTCATCTTTTGTAGAGTACGTGCTTCTGAAAATACCAGGTCTGTATTTCTGCAGTCCTGCTTGCAGATAAGTAAGTGTGCCTGGCTTTTCGTTTTGAAGCCATGGTGTTGATTGTACCTGTTGACTGTGTGAGTTGCAGATCACGCTGACCTGCATGGTGAAGCTGGTGAAGTGCCGCCCTCACCTGAGCCAGTCCGTGGTGGAATCCCTGCTGACACAGCTGCACAGTGCCCAGGACAATGCCAGGATCCTCATGTGCCACTGCTTAGCAGCCATTGCCATGCAGCTGCCTGTCTTGGCAGATGGGATCCTAGGAGACCTAATGGACCTCTATAAATTAATTGGACAATCTGCCACAGATAAAAAACAGGAACTCTTGGTAAGACCTCCCTTGATGGATAAAGTCTGTATGAAAAACTGTGGATGGATTGTATTTTAAAAGGCAGCTAAGACATTTGTTATGTCCAGGTTGATGTGCCTGTCTGTAGCCACTATTTTCAGTTTTGTTTTAACTTTTGACTCCGTATGTCAGTGTTCAGTATAGAGATACCTCCTAGATGAACTCTGCAGTGTATTCCATTAGATTTTCCAGCAGATGGCACTGCTTAGGCAAACCTGACTATTGGAATTATTGGGGTATCTGTAAAGTAGTGGTTAAAGGCCAGATGGCAGCTAGCTCCATTTATGTAGGGTGCTCTGAGGCAAATGACTTAATTTACTCTAAGAGAGAAAAATGCTTTCATCACATCTATTTGGAGAAGAATTTGAATTTTAAAAAGAAAGTACAAGCTTTCTGTTAATTTATTTGGAGCATTTGAAATATCTCAGCTAAAGGGCAGAGTAGAGATCCTTTGAATGAAAGTTACTTTTATCTACAAGAAATACTTGGATTGCTGTAACTACTTAAGAGATATATGACTGAGAAGTTTTGCAGTTAAAATATATATATATAATCTTCTATGTAGTTTTGAGTCCAAAATAAAACAGAATTGGCTTGGGTTTTTTTTCTTTTCTTTAGTTACTGAAATATAACTTTCTTCCTTACTCCTCCGCTCTGTTCTAGGTTTCTCTTGCCACAGTGATATTTGTTTCCAGTCAGAAAGCTTTGTCCACAGAAATCAAAACTGTTATCAAACAGCAGCTTGAGAATGCCTCCAATGGATGGACAGCCTACAGGATAGCCAGGCAGGCTTCCAGAATGGTAAGTGAAAATACCTGGAGAAAAATGGTTTGCTGTGATTAAAGGGATTTCTTTGAATTGGGTAAGGGAATAAGGAAAATTGTAGGACTTGGGAGGAGGAAGTGAATGGGGGGAAAAAATAAAAATCACTTTCCCTCTTAATTCCCTAGAATGCTGATTCTGATACATATCATTTAGGACACTCATCCCTTCAAAATGTTTTTTCATTTGTGTTTTTGAAGTATTTGAGAAGGAAGTAAGTGATGTCCTGGCACTTTCTTGAGCACACACCTAATCTGTATTGTCTGAGTGTTCTTCAGAATGTGATAGAGGTCATCCTGATGTATGCTTCTCTTTCTTCAATGTGAAGAAAGGAAGAAAAAGATACTGTTTCCCTTTTCCCTTCAGTAGATTCACATTTGGGGTTAGAATTACACAGAAATCCTAGTATGAGACGCTGAGGTAAATTTCCATGTTTGTTTCTCATCTTATTGAATTATCTTGTGTAAATAAATACTACACTTTATACAGGCTGGCATTTCCATAAAATAAGCATTTGTGCTTTTATTTATTTTTAAGATTGCCATGATCAGATGATTGGTAAAAGTTTCACTGTTTCTATTTTGAAGCTGGGAGTAGTCCTGGAGATGTTCTTGTTTTCTTCTTTGTATAAGTTTTGTAGAAATCCCCCGCCTTGTTTCATGTCCCCTTTCAGAAACATTCTTGTCATTACAGGGCAACCACGACATGGCCAGAGAACTGTATCAAAGCCTGCTGACTCAGGTGGCTTCAGAGCACTTCTACTTCTGGCTGAACAGCCTGAAGGAGTTCTCCCATGCAGAGCAGTGCCTGACAGGCCTGCAGGAGGACAACTACAGCTCTGCACTCTCCTGCATTGCCGAAGCCTTAAAATCCTACCACAAAGGAATAGCATCCCTGACGGTCAGCACACGTCTTTCGTGGTGATGTTTCTGTGTACTGCATCATGGCTCTTTGCTTTCTGTTCTTAACTCTCTGAAAAGTTCTTAAATGTGTCTGGCATCTGCCAGACTCTGGTTCTTCTCAGCAGGAGTCTCAGTTATAACACACTGCATCTTGAGAGAAAAGATCCTGTCGCTCAGCCAAGTGTGATTAGCTAGATTTCTCTTTGCTTTTTCTTCTCCCTCCACCCCTCATTTCCTGCCTTGATCAGATCATATGAAATGTGACAGATCTTGTTTAATTAAAGTTACAATACTTATGATTTTCCACTCCTTGCTTTGGCTGAGTAAAAGCTATTGTAATAGTCAAGCCTGGGAATTGGCCTAAATTGGCTGCTGTCTTCTTGAAATATAGAGAAGGATTCAATTGTCTTCCTCCCTCCTTCCAAGTTCATGTTGCCTTGTATTTGACAATGTGATATCATGGAATCCTAACAGCAAGTTAGTAAGAGGAGGGAAGACAATTCAGTTTCATCAAATCCAACTGGTACCTGCTTTTATGCAAATACTTTCTGCTTCTCCGAAGTCGTAAAGATAGCAAGAAGCTGTGTGATGTCTGTGAATGTAAACAAAACAAAAGCATTAATGAATAGGGACCTTGAGTTGCTACTGTAAAATAGCTTCTTAACAAAAGATGATCCAGCTTCACACAATGCTTTCTTTCATATTTTAGTTTCCATGAAGAAATCTTTACATACAGTTTTCTGTATACCTTTTCAGTGAAGCTGCTTTGTTGTTTTAGTTACTGGACTGTTAGGGTCATGACAATTCAGACATTACTTTTTAATAAAGTTCAGATATTATTATTTATTAATAAAATGTCCCAGAATAAGCTGAAATGACATAAATTTCTACTTTTGTCCTCTGAGAGAAAGACCCATCATCCCTGAAGTGTTTGTCTTTAACTGTTGGCTGAGTGAATAAGGCTTTTAATTCAACACTTCGAGATTTCTCTAACACCAAGAAGACGTTGAGAGGAGGACCTCATCTAATTAGATGTTAATATTTAATACAGGCAGGAAAATAACTTGCTTAAATAGGTCATTCTGTGATCCGGTAATTTAATTACCCTTTCCCTGGAGTTTGGGACTTTTTTCTCTTGAAGGATTCCTATCTTCATCTCTTCTGATGACATCAGTTCCTGCATGTTGCACATAGTGCTTTTCTGGGTGCAGTGCCCTCCTTGTGGATCATTGTGGTCCAGAGGAGTAAGTACAGGTTTTGTAGGCGAGAGAGGAGGAAATTGGGTTTTACTGCTGGTTGTTGCTGACTTGTTGCATTGCTCTGGACAATTTTCCAACCATGCTTGAGTGTATCAGCTGTAAAAGGAGCCACTCACTGCTTGTCTATAGAACTCAGCCTCTCCAAGGGAGCAAAGTGCCATAAAATGCACGTGGCAGCCTTCCTGCTGAAGGTTTTTGCTGTCTCTTCTCTCTCACTTGAGCTCTCCTGTTGCTGCTGTTTCCGTGCAGAGCATGACTCAGCACTGCTGGTACCACAGACCAGTGGTGCATGTGATGAACCTTGTGTAGCTGCTCCACTTTGTAGCTGGAAAACACGGTGTCAGTAAATGTCTTGCAGATGTTCAGTCAGCTCTGTTTAGCAACAATGAAATATGCAGACAGTGCCTGAGCTTGTCGGAAAATTTCTCAATTCCTCCGTGATACACATAAAACTCTGTCTTGCACTGCAGACTGTTCTTTCGTGGGAATTAGTGCACTTGAGGGAAAGAAGTCCCACTGCTTTATCCATAAGAGGTTCTCCCTGTGGGAGAACAGGGACTTGTCAGGGAGCATATTGACCGCAGCTCCCATTGGTCTTGCTGTGTACTTGGTTGTAGGGTTAGCAAAGGTTTTGGATGGGTCCTGCCCTTTCTGGCACAGATCATCTGTCTCAGTGGAAGCATTGGGTTTATTTTTCAGTGCTGGTAATCGAAAGAAGATACAGAACTTGAACAAAGCACTAATACAGCCATTGGTTAAGTAGCACTAATTCCAAATATGTTGATAGCAAGTGGTGGTGTTTGAAGAACTTGGCTGAGCCAAAGAAATATTTCTGTCACTTTCGAAAAGAATTGTAACTCTTTTATTGCCCATGGCAGATAAGGTGAATTGCAGTATTAATGAGACAAGCTTGTATTTCCATTTACAAGAATCAAGTCCAATTTGTGCTACTAAAAATGTCTGGATTTTCTGATATAAGTACTTTACTCTTTAAAAGCATGTAGTCTCTCTGGAGCAATTACAGTGCAGTGTAGCCCTCTTCCACAGAGGGTTTTCTGAAACCATCCTTGCAGGATAAACGGAACAATTCCAATTCAAAAGGGATTTTTTTGTGCCCTTGGAGAAGGAAAAGCAAAGGGATAGATAAGAGAGGCTTAATGGCTCGAGTATGAAATAGTCTTATTTTTTCAGTTGAAATCTAGTTCATTAGTTTAAACTGGTTGCTGTGGGCTGATGTTTCCTCACTTCAGTCAGTAGTGGGTCAGTTCTCAGATGATGTGATGTTTTGTGAGAAAATAGTTAGCTGGTTTTCTGCCAGCAAAGAAATGGCTCTTAGTAAGGTTTTGGGGTAGGTTATAACTTCCTGCTTTGAGAAGTGACCTGGTGAGGAATAAGAAGCACTGGGGAAGATCGGCATAAGTCTAAGAGAAAGTCCCAGTGCTTTGTTTTACAGAGGGCTTGTTCTTCTCAAAATCCAACAGTTTAGGAAAAATAAGTAGTGGATTTTTGGCTTAACTAGTATCAAACCTTGGGTACTGCAGTTTACCCCCTCCTGGGTGTCCTAAGCTGTCAGATGCTTCTACAAGTCAGATAAGCTCTTAGGGAGCAAAGCTTCACAGAACTGTATTTTCTGAACAATAGCAGCTTGTCTACCCTCCTGGAGTTGTTATTTACTGCTCTTAGTTACCACTGGACCGTGTCTCTTCATCAAATGCAAGGTTCAGTGCCTTCGTAATGTTCCCATCCAGTTCACAGTTCCAAAAAAATCACCCCTTCCTCTTGCTGTGGGTAACTTCAACCAATTCTTTCTCTTCTGGCTCATGCAGAGAATCACTTTTTCAGTCCTTGTGTTTCTGTTTGCCACCCAATTCAGTGTACATTTTCTTATGGTAAAGACTATCTGGGCTAATGTCATTTGAAGCCTAATGGCTTGGCCTTGGAAAAAGGAAATAGGTGCCCTAATGGCATTTTAACTGCTTAAGTCACATTTGTTACAAGGGTGATATGCTTCGAATATGACTTAGTAATTATGTAACTTCTGTGTCATTTATATTTAGTATGATTGAAATTGAGCAAACCTGTTAAATGTCATTTTAAAAAAACAGCTTTTAGAATTGGACTTAAGAATTCAGTTGTCTGTTGAGACTGTTCAGTGACACTGCAGTGTAATTGTATCATTTTTGCTTTTGACCTAGTTTGCCAACATCCCTATTACTGTGTTTCAGGCTGCTAGTACACCACTTAATCCTCTGAGCTTTCAGTGTGGGTTTGTGAAACTCAGGATTGACCTCCTGCAAGCTTTTTCTCAACTTATTTGTACCTGCAACAGCCTAAAAACAAGTCCACCACCAGCTATTGCCACAACGATTGCTATGACATCGGGAAATGATCTCCAAAGGTGTGGACGCATCTCTAACCAGGCATGTGCTCCTGTTCCACTCTTGTGCAGTTATGTTTGTGTCTCTGGTATGAATTTTGCCTCTCAGCAAACTTGTGTGACAAAATAAATGAAAAGTAGTTGTGAAGTGGGGTTTTTTTGAATAGTGGACCTTGGTTTTCACCTGTAGCTCTGAAAACACCTGCCTGTAGCAGGCCGTGTTTTGAAGCTGAGTGTGCACATGTGTTTTCTCCTCCAGTCACACACACAGCTTCCAAGGATATGCACGTAGCAAGTCACTTGGTTCACTCAAACTTGCAGCAAGGCTTTTTACACCTTGCTTTGAAACACCTCAGACACTCTGAGTACACCAAGGAAGGATATATATATATTCATACCTGAGGATCGTTCTGCAACTCCTTTTGCTGAATGTTGGCAACTGCCTTGGTACTGTATGGAACACCAAGGAGGTTTCCTTCTAAATGCATGTGGTTTGCACGAAGGAACCAGTGGGTAGTCCTTGAAAGACAGAGCAATTTGATTTATCAGTTATTTTTATTTTTATTTATTTTTTATTTTTATTTATTGAGGCAGGAGGTTGTTGATGGAGTTTTCTTTTGTTTGCTTTGTTTTTAACCCAAGGAGGTTTTGTTGGTGCAGGAGAAATATCTGTTTAATGCATTGGATGAGAGTCTGTCACTTTGGTAATCTTTATCTGAGTGAAGAAGCGAGAACTTTATGAATTTTTCTCAAATATGCCACCTTATTCCTTCAGTGTTGTGATTTTCTGGATATGTGGGGGTTTGTTTGTTTTGCTTTGCTTTGTGTTTTTGCCTAGTAACATTGTCTCTGCAGATGAAACACTCAATGGAGGAATTCCGAAACTTGGCTACACGGTATGGAGATCTGTATCAGTCATCTTTTGATGCAGACTCAGCAACTCTAAGGAATGTAGAACTGTATCCTTTTAAAAATCTGAGAATTTGTCCACTTTCCTTCTCGTGTGGACAGCATGAAGCGTGAGAATCCTCTTTTCTGTGAAGACTGCCACAAAATCATTTTGAAAGTTAATAACATAAAAATTAGCTGCCATTTGCTTCAAACCTATTTGAAAATAAACGTTACCATACTATTGTTTGGAATTACTTCATAAACAAGACACAAAAATTGGAGCAGCATATAACTTGGTATTTTCACAGTTCTTGCTCTTTGTTTACTAAATGAGTAATGACTGTAGGATTACTTCACAGAAGCAAGGAAAAGTGCCACTAAATACACTACATTTCTTGCTTTAGGTGCCAACTTTGAAAGTCTTTTAACTCCTTAGTATTAACATCAGACAACAGCAGAGCTGCCTGTTGATTTCACATGCAATAGAAGCGCTGATTTTGGATCCAGAATCTGCAAGGTAGGTTTGATAGTTAACTGCATACTCCTTTTCTGCTTATTAATAAATCCTTGGAGCTTTAAACCTAGGAATTCAAGGAATGTTCAGAAAGTTTCTCAGTAGACCCTTCTAATTATATTCTGGGCAGGCTTGAGGATCTGTTGCTGCTGTGCTATACCGGGCAGGCTGGGGACTCTCTTTTGAGTTCTGTATTTTATACTGATTTTGCTCTTGAGAGCACTATAATGGACTAGTCTTAAATATAGACATGAACTTTTAATCTCCCCTTTAGCCACTTATTTTAATTTGTGTCATTGTGTGTTAGATCCCATACCTGTTGCTTGCACTTGTAGGTGCACCTTTGCTTCCTTCGAAGTTGTGAAAATACATGCACTAAATTAGTTCAAATTTTTAATGTAAAGCCATCACCTCTAGCTCTTTTTCTAACAGTGAACTTCAATCCACTAGAAAACAACCTTGAAGTAGTGATGAATTGAATCACTGTTTAAAACTCTCAGAGTTTAAATGGAGATTAAATGGAAAATACTGTGGATAAAATCTCTTTGTGATTTTATAGCTGGTAATGAAGGTGAACATCCTAAGTGACTATAGTACTCATTATGAATTAAGCATTGCTTAAAGGTGTATTAGTCAAATTTGTATGAAGCTGGGTGTCTAGGAGATGGAATTGTAGTCAAAGCAGGAGATTATAAACTTCCAGATTTAGTCTTAATTCTGACTGGCATTCTTGCTTTGTGCGGTGAGATTTTTATAACTGTTACAAACACTGCAGGGTTAAATAAAAGCCAGGGGAAGTAAGTGTGCTGAGTCTGCTAGAACTTTCACTGCTTCAAGTGAGAGGGTGGGGACAGAAAGTAGTGAGTGGTAGTTAAGAAAGATTTAAATGTAAAGGGCAAGTGTTATAGTGGAAAAATAATAAAAAACCCAGAGTAAACAGTTTGAAAGACATTTCTTAATGGTTTTCAGGTTGTAATGTCTTGTTGGGTCTGTTTCGTAGTGTGCCTTCCAGGTTATGATGAGGAAAGTAAGTTAGACACAATGAAAAGTTTATTTTTCTGGTTTTTTTTTTTAGTTTCCAGGAATATAGCTCAAATGGAACAGCTCATGTTGAAAGTGAATATGAAAGAAGAATGATGTCTGTATTTAATCATGTACTAGAGGAAGTGGAATCCCTCAACAGGAAGTATGCTCCTGTGTCTTACTTGGCAAGTAACAGTTTTAAATGTATATTGTATAGAGAAAGGGGCCAAAACCCCATCAACTCCATATATCTGAGGTTGGCAAGAAACTGGGAAGCATTCTCAGTTACTTAACATTACTGACACAAATGGTCTCTACAGAGACACACTTGTTTAAAAACACTTCAAAACCAGTTTTGCTAAAACATCTGTAACCTTACTGGTCTGATTAAAAGTAATCTTTTAAAAATTCCCATACTAACAGCACAGCAGATACTGATAAGGTAACTACAAGTACTGTCAGCTCTCTGCCAGACCCCTCACCACGCTCACTGTCAAACACTGGAGCACATTCTCTTCGTTCCTGTTCTTGCTGTGAAGGGATTCTCCCCCTCCCACACAGCAGCCTAGCTTTGGTCCCTGAGCTGGTGGTGGTGAACGCTGTGCTTTGTGAGTGTAGCATGTCTCTTATCAATGCAGGTCATCAGCGAGCACAGAGTGGAGTGTGCCGGCTGCAAACAGTGAGCTGATAACGCTCTCCTTTACAGGGCTCGTGGGTTTGTCTCTTACTGCTAGTGAACTCCATAAAGCTGAAGTGCATGTTAGTGGGAACAAGGCAGTTTGTTTGTCATGGCTGGCATTTATTTGGTTTCTAAATTCAACAGTCCTTACCAATTCTAAACAGAATAGAAGAATGAGTCTTGTAAACCACAGCAAAGGTAAACCTTGTAAACTTAGTTGTGACTGGCTCCACACCAAGGCAGCTTGGTGACTTCAGTGGCACTGCTTGTGTTCATCTGAGCCAGAGGCATGGTGCAGCAGGGAAAAGAAGAGTAGACAAGAGTCTTAAAACTTAATTATTGCATTGCATTAAGTTGTGATAGATGCCAGTCTTGTTTGCTTGGAGGGGAGTTGTTTATTTGAGGGTTTGTGTGTGCTGGTTTTGTGTATGAGTGTTTTAAGCAGATCCTGCTCTGCTGACTCTAACACTAGGACTGGAAAGATTTGTATTTTTCTTTTGCTTGGCCACCTTGTTCTTTCCAGAGCAGAATACCTCCTTCAATAAGGGGCAGAACATAAACAGAGAGGCTGAATGTAGTCACTGTCATCTTAGTGGCTGTAATTCTATGACTGTATTAATATATTTTTGGACTTATAATGGAAATTCCTGCTGTTTCAGTACCTCAAATACATGTCTTTTTCCTGTGTCATGAATGATAATTTTTCTCAGTTGTTTTGGCTCTGTTTCTTGCAGCATACAGCTTGTCTCTGCAATGCTGTCATTGCCTTGTTGAAGGTGCCCCTTTCATTTCAAAGGTACTTTTTCCAAAAGCTGCAGTCTACAAGCATTAAGGTATGTGCTGCTCAAATATGGCCTCAAATTACTCTTTACAGAGTCTTCATGAGAAAAGCCCTACTGAAGGCACAAAGCTTCAGCATTTTTAATCAAGATACATAACTGCAAATAGCATTTGGGTTAATCTGTTAGGAATTACTTGAATAACATGTATGTATGGTTGTTCAGAACCACTGGGCTGTGACTTAGGCAAGTGGGATTCAGTTCTTTGATTGCAAAGCCTTAAAGGTAAAATGTAGCTGGAATTTTTGTTGATTCTGAGTCTGCAAAGCGAAATAATTCTGGTCCTGGGAAGGCAGCTTTTATAGATTTATGTTGGTTTTTTTCCTTTTCCTTTAAAAAGCAATGTTTACTATCTTGGAAGAAAATTGTCATATATATCAGCACACTGACTCAGAATGACTATATAGGACTATGGTCATGTTTTTTCGTTTTACTCAAGTGCTCCTTTTTTCTGGGAAAACTGAAAGCCTTAAGTTTTTTAATATTTAATCTTATTGCATTTTGCTTCTTTGTTCAGCTTAATATACTTGTGGCTATTTTGTGGAAGGTCTTTTTCCACATCTTCTAAAGAAGTGTAGTGAATGAAACTGATATAAAGATAATATCTGGTGTTGCTGATGATGTTTACTAAATAATATAGTAATGAGTCTCTGATAATGTCTGTGTTTCCATTTGCTGCTTTTCCTACCCAACCTCTCCTTGGAAATTTTTCTATAAGAAGGTGTCCTGTTTCATCCTTGAATTTTGTTTGCTTTTCTGGAGGCTTATAATGACATTTTGGTCTGTTTACTTGTATTCCAGCTTGCTCTATCCCCGTCTCCAAGGAACCCAGCAGAACCTATAGCAGTACAGAACAACCAGCAACTGGCCCTCAAGGTGGAAGGAGTGGTTCAGCACGGATCTAAACCAGGCCTTTTCCGTAAAATCCAGTCCGTCTGTCTAAATGTCTCTTCGGTGCTGCAGAGCAAATCTGGACAAGACTATAAGGTATGGGTAGAATAGAGCCAGGAGGAGTCTTCAGCTTTTTTGCTGTGTTTTCCTTTTCTTTTGTTTGACTCTGGGTAGCAGAATTTCCAGGTTTTCCAGGTTGAGAAGAATGGGTGGTTCTGTAATCCTTTCACCCCAGACAGCTGCCATTCAAGCACTGGCCAGAGCCAAGCATAACGTGTGGAGGGGAACTGGGATTTTTAAGGCTGCAATATGTCAATACCTTTTTGTAACAGCTCTTCTTCCAAACAAAGAGGCTTTGTGATGCTCAGAACAAGTCATTAGGAATCTGCTTGAGATGAGGAAAGTTCAGCCTAGTTATATATCATACAAAACTCCACAGGGAAGAAAAAACAAACCAGGAGTAGATTATTGTCTACCATATAGTCTCTAGAATTTTTTTATAGTCATTTTAAGGTTCTTTTATTTTGTTTGTGGAAATTGTGAGGACAGACTGTCCAAATGAAATAGCATCTGAGGAGACACATATTAAATTAGAGTCAACAGTTTTATCAAAGATTGTATGCCTGAGATTTAGGTTCTGCTAACGTGATACTTAGTGAAAGGGCTGTTTTGGTGGGTTTTGGGGTTGGGTTTTTGTTTGTTTTGTTGTTTGGGGTTTTTTTGAGGGGGAATAGGAGAAAGTCAATGGCTTGTGAAAGAACAGGACTGGGAAGTGTGTAATGTTTGACTCACATTAGTTTGTGGAAAAGTAGAACCTCGGGTAGAAGATGACTTGTTAGCTTGTCAAGCTGTCTCAAGTATGCATATGTATTGATTTAGGAAAATTGAGGACAGATTTTTCCTTTTTTTTCTCCTCTCTCCTTCAAGTGGAGAGCTGAAAACTTATTTTTGGCAGGCTTATGTAAAATGGTGTTTTAACCTTCCATCTGTGTTCTCAGATTCCTATTGACAACATGACCAATGAAATGGAGCAGAGGGTGGAACCGCACAACGACTACTTCAGCACTCAGTTTCTGTTAAACTTTGTGATCCTTGGCACCCACAACATCACTGTGGAGTCCTCTGTGATAGATTCAAATGGTATTGTCTGGAAAACTGGGCCTAAAACAACTATTTTTGTGAAGTCTCTTGAGGACCCGTACTCGCAGCAGGTTCGTCTCCAGCAGCAGCAAGGACAGCCTCCATCCCAGCAGCAGCAGCAGAGAACCGCATACTCACGGTTTTGATTCCCAGAAGTGACTCTGTCCTGCTCAATTGGTATTGCAGTTTTTCTTGGACACTGTTTTTTAATTTTTTTTTTGGAAGACCTTTTATTATAACCTTCTCCTAGAAAGTCTCAGATGCCAATTTGTTGCTTTTTAAATTATCTGGGGTAAATTTGAACTTGATTCAGCAGAGGCAGCTGTTCAAATCTGGAGTTGTGCTCTTCCTATAAACTTCTACCTGATCTCTAACTTTGTTTACAAACCTGTTCCAGCAGGCTTCATAAACTATGATAGCAGGGGACACTACGAGCTTGCTGACTGGTACTTTCTATGCTGTTGCTTTTTGAAGCACATAGGTTTTAATGTTAGGCTTACAGGACATTGGGAAACACTTCACTTTGGCTGGTTATACCGAAATGAGTGTAATACCAAGTGTGTATCTTTTAATGTGAAGGAATTGGCAGGAATATCCAGAGATTCTTTTTCTGACATTTTAATAGTAAGTTCCAGCATTTGGAATGTATGTTATTACAATTCATCAGCACTACTTAATGCATGCAGCTGAAAGGAAAAAAATTGCAGTTCACTTGTGACACCCAGTCCTGCAGAGGGAGGAGACTGCTTGAGGGGTTGCTGTCTGGGGAGTCTTCCAAGAGGCAGAGTTTTACAGGTGGGAATAATCACTGTCTCTCAGATATGGAAAATATTACTGTATTGTTTTTAAATTTTCATGCACCTGTATTTCTGAAGCCTTTCGTTTTGTTGAGGGTTTTTTTATTTGCTCTTTTAAGAGGGGAATTAAAATGAATGACAACTTGCAAGTTAACAGCTTTGTTTTTTAAAAGGAGTCCTTTATACCAAAGCTTTGTAATCTTCTGTATTCTTTGACCAACTTGCTAATCTTAATTGTTAATTTTACAAGATAACTTGAAATAGAATTTTGCCAATACTAGAAATTGATCCAGAATAATTTTGGAAATGCACTGCTTCATACATAATTTTCATGCTTCCTTTGTGATATAAAAGGCTGAACTCTGTGTCCAGACTCACAGGCAGTAGATCACATAACATGACCTTCACCTGCTCTTCATAAAAGTCTCTGCTTATCACTCTGCAGGAAAGTAGGACCCACTTGAGTGAGGAGTAGGAAGGATGGCACTTCTTACGGACTTCAGCTTGTAAATGGTTTAATCCCTCTCACTGGAGCAGAAATTTTTATTGTTATTTTCTCAGCAAATTCCTATGATACTGTTATTTCTTCAAGCTGATTTCACTGTAGAGCTGACTGGAGCTTGCAGATTTTGCTTGCTTCAAGTACAGAGAATATGATAATGAACTGCTGTAAGCCGAGGCTTCCTTTGCATAGCAGGATGAAGAATTTTTTGCTGTGTTTTCCCGTAGTAGTTCCTTTTGGCTTGAGACTATCCAAAAAAAAAAAAAAAATGGAAGCAATGATACTAGATGTCATAGTATCTTGGTCAGGCTGTAATCCTAACTAGAAAAGATAATTGGGATGCAGGGTTGAAACAGAAGACACAAAATTGGTGAGAAGTTGAGCAGCATCCTCCTTAAATGATTTTGCTTTTGAGCAGGAGACACAAAGTGCCACTGCCTTTCAAGCTGGCTGAGGAAATTGGTGGTTTCTGTCCCACTTTTGTAGTTCCATGCCTACAGTTTTGTGTGTGTGTATATACATACAGCTTTGTGTGCACACATGTACCTGTAGCTACATCTGGTTAAATGGTCCAGAAAGAGGTGATTGACCTGGTGTTGTGTATGCTGTCTGTCAGACTGAAGATCTGAACTCCTTGTGGTCAGTTGGGTTTTTTCATTAAAGCCACAGATCAGTGTCTTTGCCACAAAACCCTCTGTATTTTAATGCCAAAAAAAACCAAAACAGAGAGACTAAGAGGTCAAACAGTTTCTTTATCCTGCATAATGAATGTGGGTTTCTTGCTCTGTTATTGACCAATATGTTGCTGGAAACCTTTGATTGTGCCATTCCAAAACAACTCAGAAATTACAAGACATTTCCACACTGGGGAACAAACTTTCCTCATAAGTCATGTGATGTTCACAGTGCATAGATAAACTTATGAGAAGCCTAGCAGGAAAAAAACCCAGACTCATCCAGGCAAAGCCCTGCTCTGGCCTGAGGCTTAACTGTCTGTGAGCTGGTAAGATTAACCCTAGTACAGCTGAAAAAAGTGTTCCTTCTTTAAGCAAGTCTGCTCACCTGATCTGAGACGCCTCTAAAACTCCAAGAACTTGTATCAGTTTTAAAGCCAAGCAAATAATAATTGAAGCCTGAGAATCTGGATGTTAGGTACGGGAGATTGCAGGGGGAGGAAAATTGCAATTACTACTTACTGGAAATTAGCTTGTATAGGAAGTTGGCTTGCTGTGCAAATACCTGTATTTCTAACAAACTCTGAAGGATTTCTCATGCTGGCTCATTTGCAGGTTAATTATATGTGTGTGCTGATCAGGAAAGGCCCTGGACCTTTAGTAAATTGTCCTTTTATGTAAGCACAGTGTTTTATGTTTTATTGGATTTGTAGTGAGGTTATTCTTGGGGGTGTGTTGTGTTTGTTTTCTAACATGGTGTATTTTAATAATAATACACTGGGAAATACACTTGTCAAACAGAAACCACGGGTTTTATGGCAGACAATGGCTCAAAATACCTGAAGAGAAGTGAGGAAGGGTGTTAGAGTTAAAGCAATGTGCAGAAAGCTGCTGTTGGAGCTATCAGCAGTGAATGCGATCCTTGACTGTTAGTGAAAGCAGGGAGGTTATTCTTGCTTGTTTCCTGCATTCTGTCTCTGGTGCCTGTACTTGAAGATGTGCAACAAAGAATTTGGAAAGCACTTCTGAGATATGGGCCCAACTTAAATCTCCTTAGTGCTTCTCAGTAAACAAAGCAGTAACTTGATTACTATGCATAGCTGCACACTGATAATGGAAGACAATTCAGATCTGTTTCACTTACTGGCAGAAGAAAGAAAATATTCAGTGGCTAGACATTGGTCCTGAGACAGCTGCTAAGAATTCAAACAACAGAAGGGCTTATGCAGACAGCTACGTCATGATCTGTTCCTAATCATTGAGATACACTTTCATCTAGCTTTGATAAATTGTTGGGCTGAGCAGGAGGAGAGATGATTGAATGAAGATGACTGGAGGTGCTGATAATATGTGCAGTTCAGCGTTAAGACAATAGTTTTTGGTGCTTAGGCTCTATAATTTGACCTGACTTCTCCACGGATGGTGTAGGATTGTGTAGCCAGTTACTCTCAGAAGTACTTGCTACTCACATTCCTGTGAACATGTGCTCAGGCATACCAGGAAGTGTCATTTTTAGATTCCTGGCTGATTCCTTGCTCCAGGCAATGTGGAACTGGATGCAGGGCAGGGAAGGAATGTCCGCTGTCAGATTCTACCTTCCCGTGGAATTTAGAGTGTAAGCTCCTGCTAAGGTCGTTCAAGTGTATTTCAAAAATGATTCCTGAAGTTGCACTCATCGTGCGTACTCATGGAATCTTAGACTTCCTTTCCTATTTTTGTTTCCTTGGATATGCCCTCATTTTACCCAAGGACTGATATGCCTTAATATAGCTGAACTTTTTGTATTTGATAGGGGATATATTTTGACTTAAATCCTGTGAAACTGTACGGGAATTGCACAGGTCTAGAAGCAAGTTTAATGGTTCTTTAACCATGTGCATAAACGTCTAAGAATTATTTTATTTAGTGATAGCACAACTTTAGTTTAAAACCCCACTAACCTACTGAAAGAATTGATAGGATTTGAATGAATTCTGTTGCATTCCTAAAATATCTTTTGAGTGATATTCAGTGCGTGTGTGTATGCATACAGAGAAAGAGAGATCTCATACTGCACAGTATGGAGGCATCTTGCCTTCAAATTAGCTTCATTTCTTTTCTGGTTGTTGTCTTTCTGTTTGCCTAAAGTGCTTGCTGTGTCCTTGGTCAGCATATTTACACACGTGTCCTTTGAGTTCCTGACAGCATCTTCCCTGAACAATCTGTTCCCTTTGTGGCAGTGCAGGTGTACTCAGGTGTCCGCACTGTGCAAACCAAGACGCCAGGGGGGAAAAGCAGAGGGTAGAGGGGGGGAACTTAGGAGCCCTGCCAGCTCTCAAAGCAGTTCTGAGTTGAGTAAAGCCCAAGAACTGGTAGTTCTCTCTGCCTGACTGCTGCAGCTCTTTGTCCAGCACTATGGGGGCTGCTCTTGCTTCACACACATAGGTGCCTCCAAGGACACAACCTGGGATGCTAAGCAAAAGCAGACTTACCCAGAACCTTGGCATTTTCACCTCCACAACAGAGAGAGTGACTGAGACAAAAACACTTCTTGAAATCAAAGGAAAACCAAATGCTGCACTGCTTTTTTAACAAGGCATATTATGCAGTGTTGCAGTTACCCTCTCCCCCTGTGAATTTTTAAGCCAGGTGCCGTTTTGTGTTACCAGGAAACAAGCCTATCTTAGCAACCCCTGGTAATTCCTGAGTTGTTTGTACTCCAAGGAACATCTCTCTGACAAACAGCAGCTGCTCAAACTCACTACTGAAGTTACAGATTACTGCATTTCAGTGAGCACTCATCCCAGGTCTGCACTTCAGAAAGCTGCTCTACTTTGCTGATTGTCAGCTGAGAAATAGGAAGCATTTTCTTGGTGTTCTTATTTGCTTTTAGGATAAAGTCTTTACTTCTTGCTTGCCCACCTCCAAGTGATGCTATCAAAATTAAGGGCAGCTTGGTTGTACGTTAATAAAGTTTGCACTTAGCCTCAGCCTCCTGATACAAGGATCTTAGATAAGGTAAGAGCAGTGTTCAGTGAATTTTGAGAGAAAAGTTTTTCTGAGGTTAGAAAGAGCCTATAACAATGCCTTAAACACTTTAGTCTGCTGGACACCTAACTGTAGTAAAAAGCTGATTTTTCTTTTTGTCAGTGCTGAACCAGTGACCCAGTAGAGCAGTCAAGGAGCTACTGAAGCTCTTTTATTGTATAGATACAAAACTTAGGCCATAGCCACTTCACAGACGTAAAAATAATCTTTTTTCCCCTGTAGACAGGGAGTGTTATATTCACATTCCCTCAGATATGAGTGTGGAGTTCTCCAGAAGTCTTTTAAAACTTTGATTACTGAAAGCAATTGTTTGGAAGGTTTTTTTAATGGGTATCAATGGTGACTACAAAGCTCTAAATAAGATAGGATAAAATAAGAGACTTGTGTGGGTTGGCTGATTTAAAATACCTTTGCTCAACAGTTTAAGTATGTGACTTGCTGGCAATCCATTTTATAGAGACCTTCCTTGCTTCCTAGAAGCTCTAAATTTAGGAATACAGTTAATGTGAAATTAAGAGCTGTCCGTGCTTAACACACGGCTAACTACGGAGCAAATCCAAGGAGTAGCAGTTGACCTGGAAGAGACTGGGATAAATATAAACTGAGTGTGATGTGGATGGGTGGACTCTGCCAAACATGGTGGGGGAATCTTCAGGGTACAGTTTCATGCTTCACTTGACACTGTCTAGGTGTGTGGCAGTGCTGAAAAGGGACTCTCTCTTGTCCTTATTCCTGACTCCAGCGTTGCTCTTTGGATCAGATCATGAGTTTATCCAGTTAAAACAGTTCCATTTGGCTAGGGTGTTTTTTCAGCCGGTTTGTCTTGTCTGACTGTACAGTGACTTGGTCAATGCAGGCAGTACAAGAAAGGTGCTGGGGAAGACGTGTGGTGTATCCTGGAAGTAATAGTGAACCGCTGGACTGGCTGACTGTGCACCTGCAGTGTATTTCTTTATTTGACAGGGGTCTGGAGGAAACAATGTGTTTGTGTCCATCTGAACTGTGGCTTTTCTGCATGGGCAGCTGGAGCGGGCAGAGAGCACTGCAGTCATTCCCAGCCAGCTGCCCAGCCTTTCCCGGCTGCTCTGAGTCACCCCCACGAGTGGGTGAGGCAACAGAAGGGAAGCAAAGCCCTTTGGAGCAGTGGCTGGGGCCAAGCCTGTGTGAGTGTCAGTCTCTGCTCTGGAGCAGGTGAGGTGTGCTTGGGTATGTCCTGATTTGCCAGTAATGCATGTGAGCAGCAGCTCACAGCGGTGAGTGATGAGGGCTTCTGACTCGCCTTATTTCACCAAATGCCAAGGTGTGCAGAGGTCAAGGTTCTGATTTCATGTATTGCAGTTTATACCAGTGTTATTCCTACATGAACACTCAAAAGTTCTGGCTAAAGCTAGGCTTTTAGAAATCCACTGGCACTAGTTTCATATTTGCAGCAACTGGTCTGTGCAAATGACAGTGTCCAGACTAGATTGTTGAGTGAAGTGGATGGAGACTGCTCAGAGCTGGTCATCCACTTCAGACATAGAGGAAATTTCAGGAGTTGTAATAATTGACAAAAAATGTATGACTTCTTCAGAAGGTCTTTCCCTCATTCCATGAGGGAGGAACAAAAGCAATTGTAACTAATTAGGCTAATTATTGCTGCTCATCAGTGAAGCTGACACATATAAGCAGTGAGCTGGTCCTCCCTCCAATGTACAAATTCTAATAGTTTATTTCCTTTATCTCTGTCTGTCACCAGTAGTGAATTGATGTGCATTTTCACCCTTGCAGAGGAAAAGGTTTGCCTGACAGCCTTCTGTGCCATGTGAGAGAGATGCAGGAGCTTTCCTTGTTTCTCCTGTTGTAAGGGTTTAAGTTTTAATGTGGACAAAGTCTTTGTTAATTGGGTAGGAATTTCTGAGAGTGCACAAGCCACATCATAGATCCACTACAGAGATTTGTATTTCTGTTAGCATATGTAAATTAGGTCAAGAACAAAAATATACACTGATTTTCATTTTCGGGGGAGTGGGTCAATAGAGATGAACCAGAAGAATAGCTTGAAGGCTGTATGTTTAGTTGTATTTCTGGTATTTCAGCCTGACCCTAAAAAAAGCACCTGATTGTGTTGGTTTTCCTATTTAAAACAAAACCAAACCAGATAACAACAACAAACCCCTAATTCTTTGTTTTGCTGTTCAGAGCTTTAGGAATTCACTATGGTCATACAAAATATTGTTCTGTTTTGTGGAGGGATATTTTTTCTTTTTGTATAGGAAAAGGGAGGATACAACCCAGGACTCTTAACTGTGCTGCAATGCCTCCAGTAGTTCAACTTGGCAAGATAACAAAACCAATGCAGAACTTAAAAGGTAATTAATGCTTTTGAGAAAAAATATTTTTAAATGCCATGCTGATGAATCAATCATTTTTTTTTTTTTATTAAACCTTTTTTCAACAAAAACTAGTGTTGCCGATCAGGTACTCATGTTCAGGTCTGCCCTTTAGTGATGTGAGTGTACTAAATGGCAGATGGGAATGTTGATGATTCACTGAATATATTTATGTGTAAACACTACCTCACCAGAAAACAGCCTACCAAGAGGGATATGGAACTTGAAATTTGTTTTCAGTGAAGCCTGCTCTGTAGTACAAATAGGGTGAGCTCTTGCTGTGAGAAGACAGATGGGAGAGCCCTCTGTGTTGCCTGTCCAATCACCTGAGATGTGCCTTTCTGCTGCTCTTTGTGCTTTCTGGGCACTGCCCTTCCAGTCATGGCTAATAACAGCACTTAGAGGCTGTCCTGGTTTCAGACATCCACTGCCAAGTCAGCCCCTGTTTACCTGTGATGTGGTTTTTCTGATTCATGAGTTCTCACCTGTGTGTGACCACTTATCTCCTCCTGGCAGAAATGAAAATATTCTTTGCTATGAAAAACTGCTGGGAGCTTGACGTCCTCTTCCTGCTCTAAATCTTTGACCACTTCCCGCAGCTCCAAGGCAGCCCAGGGAGAAGTTGGCATTGACCACTTCAAGTACTCTGCTGTGCAATCTGAATAAATTTGAAAAATGCCACTTTTAATCTCTTGAGCTTTTACTTTCAGCTGCTTCTCTCCAATGATGACAGCCATAAATCACATTTAGCATAATCTCATTCCTCATTTTTATTTTTAGTAATTGACTCCAGGAAGCGTGGCTTAAAAAAAATAAGTTTAAAAAGAGCCAAATGCTCAGTAAAATTTGTCCTTCCACCAGGATCGTTAGACAATTCAGTTAGTTTTGGTTTGACCTTCAAATGCCCAGTCTTGCTGGGCTGTGCCTGGTATTTGGCCGTTCAAGGAGTAAACGATCAGCAGCACAGGAACTTGAAAGAAGTTTTGCAAGCCAAGTGTCTTCCACTCCATCCTGTGGGTGGGACTTGGGCAGCACTTGTGTGACCTGCAGTTAACAAAAGTTGATGGCAAATTAGTAATTTAAAAATTTATCACTGTAATTATCTCCTGGTTTATTTCCTCATCTCCACCCTTTGGAAGAGATAAAAAACCCCAGCATCCTCTGGTTGTGCTCACAGAAATAATTACAAGTAATAAAGTTATTTATTTAGTACACTAGAGTATAGAAATACTGAGATCACTGTGAATAAAAACACAACTCCCTTTGTCCTTTACTTCAGGAAGACTTTGACCAGTGTTTTAAAGAAGCTGTGGGGCCTGGGTTAGTCACAGCAGTCCAGCTGTTTGAGCAGTGATTCATTTGTACCCGTTCTTAGTTCTAGCTGTGGTGTTGGTAATGAAAAGCTGACAGCTGAAATTAGAGGACAGAGGTGGAAAGGACTTTGTCCAGCAAGAGAGCAGCAATCTACAGCTGTGCTGCCTGAGATATAATTTGTTCACCAGTGATTTGATTACTCAACAGTCTACATGGATTCACAAGCCATTCACAGGAATTGAATTTCTAAACAGAATGTAGACAAAAGTTTCCTTTAATGTAGGACAAATCCCCCTAACGCTGTGGTAGGGTTGACACAGGGCACAGGATCTCTGCCATAGTTCTGTGTTGGGCTGCTGTTAAAATGAGGTGCATAATTCATGCTCAGCACAGGCAGTTGAGACCATGACTCATTTGTGCCTCGCTAAAATATTAAACTGCCAGGCCACTTCAATTACAAGCCTGGCAAGACATACAACCTGGTACAGTAAAATATTTAGCTGTGTTATCCAGGCAATGGCAAAAGAATCCAGTCATTACAAAGAATGCTACTCGAGATTAATTATTTAATTAGTTTCTTTAATCATTTTGGCTACCTAGGAGTAGAAGGAGCTGCAGTTGCATGAGCATTCCACTTACTAAAGTATTTTGGAGATGCATGAAAGCCTTGTATCTTCAGGAATTTAAGCCTTTAAAGTATTTGTGCATGTGTAAGCAACTGTTACTCTGAAGGAGGGTGGAAGAGAAACTGGACAAACTTACACTTCTGTAACAGCAAAGATTAAAGATGAATTCTAAAAGAGAATCTGAAAAAGATCTCAGGGTATTTGAGTTTTGAGGAGGGGGAAATTCTAACAGTGCATTTTATAAATGCACTCAAATAGCACATGTTAAGTAATGAAGCTCTACTGATTAAAGACTAATTTAAATGTTCTTGATGATTAGGTCTAATGTAACCTGCTGTTACATTAGTGCTTCCGAATTGCTAAAACAGGAACCTTGTCCATGAGCATTCTTTTTCCTCTAGCTGGTAGCAATAGCTAGATTTTACATGCATTGTATCAGGGATTCAACATTCAATTTTTTTGTGTTTAAATAGGCAGCCCTATTGAGCTCTGTTTGCAGACAACAGATGTACTTAGCAGTGGACTTTGCCTGGAACTGAATGCATGCAAATGGCTCTACATGTGAAACTGTAGAATGCACTGAAAAATCTGAGTATTCCAGCTCATGTTTCCCTGCATAATGAAGTCACTGACTAGGATGATCAGATTATAAAGAGTCATCTTTGGTGTTTATATAATACCTAGGTTCAGCTGAACTATTTTTAATCAGGAATTCATATTGTTTATCTTGTATGTTCATTTATATCCTTTCATCATGCATTTGCATACACTGTGCTGACCTTTTGTGGAAACCCTGCAGGATTTTTATAACAGTTCAGCTGAAATTCGATGTGAACTCGATCAGCTGTTACAGGCTGGGTAGGATCTCAGCAACACAGCTCACAGGGTGAAGAGCTTCTGTGAACAAGGGTGCAGAGAGTTTTTCTCTGGTACACAATGCTTTTCTACTGGAACAGAATGTTAATCCATTTATTTTGTAAGGATATTTCATCTTTCATCTGTTTTTAAAGATAGTCATCAGGGACTGCAGGGTTTTGGCAGCTTCTGATCTCTGAGCTGCGGCACTGCAAGACTCAAGTTGCAAGTCAATGTTTTTATCTTTTTGTTTTGATCATAAAGTCAAGTGGTGGTGTTTTCTAAGGCCTTTGACAAATACTGGTGAAGAATGACTGCTCCTGGGTGTGTTGGTTACAGCAGTGATTTGCAAATCTTCCTGACTTTCTGCAATGGTGTAGGCTTCTTCAGGGTGTATTATGTAGTGTATTTGAGCAATCTTGATCAGCTTTTTTCCCTGCAATCTATTGCCTTCATTCTACAAATTCAAAAGCTGATTATACTCAGTTGTGCCTTCATTCAGCTGCCAACTTGCACTTTTTTATCCATCTCCTCGAGACATAATCCATAACTTCTAACAGGTCATCCTGCACAGCAGTGCTTGCACCCAGTCTTTCCAAATATACCTAGTGATCCTTTCTGTAATTTCCCGAAGTTATCTTTGCAAAAGTTGTGATGCTTATGGGTTTGTGTCAGAGAGGAGGAGGAGCAGAACGAGCTGGGAAATGCTGTGCATGTGTGTGGTGGGGCAGCAGTACAGATCACCCTCACAGCTTTACAGTCAGTGGCTGCCTCTGCCTGACCACGCGTGTTAGGGCTGCTCCCTTCCTCACTCACCTTTCACAGGGAAAATTTAGTGGCCAGGAGCAAGGGGGAAGGCATCTGGCAGCGTAATGAATAGCAGAGATTCCTCACCTGGAATGTGAGCCTTTCTGCTGTGGATTTGGACAGCTGTAATTTGTGTTTGCTTGCAGCCCTAGATACTGCTGCTGCCGTCTAGGAGAGCGGAGCCCAGGGAATGTTTTTGTGCACTCATCTAACGACTGATACTGGTTTAGGTTTGGGGTTGGTTGGCTGGGGGTGTTGTTTGTTTGTTTTTTAATGTGTACCACATCCTTAGGGGAGGGATGATCAATATTTAAGGAATGTAACAACTCCTATACTACCTCCACTTGGAGACAGAAGTTACCACAATAGGAGTGTGTGTTGTAGGGAGTGGAATGTGCAATATAATTTACATACTCCAAATTACTGGCCTCCACCCCAACCTGAGACAGCAATAGCTGGTGTGGAACTAGAAGGTGTCAAGCCTCTGCTTCCATTCCTCCCTGCCACCAGGAAAAGAAAGAGTTTATCACTGGGCATGGTAGATACTCCTGGAGATGCTCATGTCTGAGACACTGCTCTGGCCAGGGCTGCTCCCTGCTAGGTTGTCAGCTGGTAATTTCAGGCACCAAGATAGGCTGGAATTCAAGGACCGCCCCATAGTATGTCCTGTTTCTTCACCAGTCAAGCTTGAGACCCCTTACTAACAAGCTGTAACAAATGCAACATAATTTCTTCTTCAGCTGTTTATTTTTGTGTTCATCTTTGGTAGCTTTGCCTTGGTAAGCGTCTAACTCAGTCATCACTGAATATTAACAATGGAAAAGAGGATGCAAGGCTGGGTTTGAGAGGCAATATTCCCTGGAATGCACAAGTACAGAGAAGAGAACATTAAGTAGTAGGTTAAATACTCAAGCCTATGCTCTGCTGCATCTAGCTATTTCTCTAGCACATTACTGCTTTGATCCATACTTACAGTTTGCCAATCAAGACACATTTTATGACAAGGTAACATTTTACTTACTTTTTTCACATTCTTGCTCTGACTGGGACTTTCTGCTTCTCTGTAAATGTTTGGCCTAAAAGGTTTGAGTTGATGTCTTCTCTTTAGACAGATGCTGCCATTTAGAAGTGTTATCTGGAAGACATGCAATTAATTCTTGACCTCAATTAAATCAGTACAAAGTTCTCACAGCTGAGTGTGATAAGCAGTTATAGTTCTATGATACTGAATTTGCTGTGATGTATCATTCAGCATTAACACAAGGCACATCTTGTTTGATAATTTTTCAGAATCTCAACACATCAGCCTGTTCTGTCTTCTCCTTCCTCCCCCCCTCCAAATCTAATTATAGTGGCTTCCACTGCCGTCTGTCAGTCTTGACAATTGTAAGTGGAAGCAAGTGGAAAGATCTGAGTTCTACCAATAACCAGACTTTATTTATCAATCTCAAAACGATATTTAATACAATTTTTCAACCTTAAAGCCGGGGATGGATCCCCACCTGAACAACGTGGTGGGTGTCCTGCTCAGTGCCTCCAGCTTCCATTGGAAACCTTGGGGCTGTAGAGCAGGGAGGTGAAAGCTGGGACCTTAGAGAAACTTGCATTTGAGACAGTGTGAGATGAGGCATAAAGCACTGGTAGGTTCATCAGCTCCAGCCTAGGCCATGTGGGATTGACAAGGGGGTGTACAGATCCAGAGGAGCTCAGTGAAACTGGGACTACTGATATTTCTATGTGGAGAAAAAGGGACAAGAGTTGAGCAGATGGTTGAAAGGGTTTTTATCTTCCACTTGCATCACTTCTGTTTAATAAAAGGAGTTTCTGTTGTGTTTTTACTTTATTTAATAACTTTTTTTTTCTAAATACATAGTAGATTAATAAATCTAAGCAAAAATAGCATTACAGTTATATCTGTAACTATGAAACTATATCTATAATTTTGAAACCTTACTTTTGTTTCCTTCTGCCTTTTTGTTATGAGACCTAGGCTGAACAAATCAAACTATGTAATCCCTTGTGGTCTGGCTGGATTCATCCATGCCATTAGGATTGCTTTTCTTAGCCACAGTTAACAATGGTGCAATGGATTTTATAACATTTTATTAAGTTGAAATGCATCAGTAGCACTAATGAGAAACAATTGTGGTATTTTAGGAAGAACAATTTCCAGCTCTTACTGCACATGCCAAGCTGTGGAGCTTTTGGGCAACACTTGACTGTGTGGCATGAAAATAGGGAGTAATTCTCCCTTACAAACATGTTTGTGCTGTTGTGGCACCGACTTAAGCAAACTGGTCTTGGATGTCTGTGGTAAAAAATATATAACAGCATTACTACCATCTAGAATAAAATTCCTCTTTGACTGATGACTGTTGCCTCAGTCTGTGCTGTTGGCTGGTGTAAATCAGGATAAAGTAGTTTGGATTGGCTGTGGGGAGGACAGGAAGGGGCTTTATTGTTGATGCCAATCGCAGCGCAGGGCATGGTGCCTCCTCCCTCTCCTTCCAAGCATGCTGGGCCTGCCCCTGGCTTAGGATGATAAACTTAACATGAAACTACAGGTAAGATGTATAAGGGTTTTCTGGAATTCAACCTTCTCCTGCATCTACAGAAAAAGGAAGGCTTTGGTTAAGACCTAATCGTGGCTTTGCGGTACCTGAAGGGAGCCTACGAGAAGGATGGAGAGGGACTTTTTACAAGGGCCTGTAGTGACAGGACAAGAGGGAATGGATTCAAACTGAGAGTAGGTTTAGATTAGATAGTGGGAAGAAATTCTTTACTCTGAGGGTGGTGAGGCACTGGTTGCCCTGAGAAGTTGTGAATGCCCCACCCCTGGAAATGTTCAAGGCCAGGCTCAATGGGACTTTGAGCAACCTGGTCTAGTGGAAGGTGTCCTTGCACAGGGCATGGGGGTTGGAACTAGATCATCTTTAAGGTCCCTTCCAATCGGAGCCATTCTGTGATTCTATGATCTTTCTCTGGAGGAAAAATAAACAAAACAGGATACCTTTTAATGCCTAACTGATAGTGTTGTCTACCTTAATTAATGATTACTCATTTACCAGAAACAACAGTATCTTTAACTGCACTCTTCCCAAATAAATGATTAATTCCTGTTAACAGTTGATATCAGTATTCTACATTCAGCAGAGAGACAGCAATAGTGTTTTTCAGCCAGGTAGCGAGGCTGCAGAGGATGTGGGTAGCTTGAATGCAAATTAGGGTGTGACTTCTCCTTTTGGATTTCCCAGTGTTGCATTATTTCTACAGTCAGCTTGAGCTTGTGCAAAAACTTCATAAGCAGCTTGCAACATGGATGTGTTCATGACCTTTTTTGGGTAACCAAGTTAAACATAGTCTTGAGGAAGCTCAGCAAAACAGTTGCAAAGCTGCATATGGTATCATAAGACAAGGAGGTTGCATGCTGCGCTAAACTGGGGGAGGGAAGATGAGGAGTTTTTTAATAGACCTCTGTCCTGATAATTTTTCAATTATGGTATTTATTTTACAATACCTGCCTCCTGGAAATGCACAGTGGACCTTGGATCAGACCTGATTATTTTGTCCCCAGGTCTTCAGTCAGCTCAAATAGGATGGATCTTTGCACTTTGCCCAGTGCTGTCTGAAATCACTGGAATTCAGCACATGGACAAACAGACTCCCCCTCAAAGGCAGCTGTCATTCTGACATTGGACTCTTTACTTTCTTTTTCAACTAGAAAAAAACACCACTTTCCTGAAACATCAATATTAATTTTAGATTGTAACGATATACAATTCAATAAACCTAAGAAGGATAAAGTAGTCTGAATAACTCTTTAATTTTGTAACAAGCTGTTCACTGGGGATTTAAGTGTGAGAATCATCTTAATAATAGTGATAAGTATTTATTTAGTTCTCTTACATTTATGGCTTGGTCTACAAACACTAACTTGGTGTTAAGAATTTACCAAAACCCAAGTAGGTCAGTCTGGTAAATGTTGACTTGAAGTGAACTTGAATGAAAATAAGAGCTTCATCTGATCTTTGTGCAACATATGAACTTCATGATCAGGACCATACAGTGTAGTGCTTAATTTGCCAGTACAGATGGAGAAAAACATTAGAGATTAACTCAGGGCAGTCAAATTCCTGGTTTTTATATATATGTATATGTATATTTAAATGGCTAATCACAAAACAGTGTGATAACTAGAAAATGTTAGGGGTCCCATCTGCCTAAAGATGGGTTGGCTTCATCTTTGTGTTTGTACCATGCTTCCTTATGCAAACTTAATGGGCTTACCAAAAAATCTTGCAAAGTGCAAGCTTATGTATAATCAGCATGTTATCTTTGCCTGAAGTAGTAAGATTCTGTAGATGGGACTGAATTAAATCAATGTTATGGATAAAAGATTTCATAACCAAGCTAACAAATAGGTTAAAGATTAATTCGTTGGAGTAACTCAAGAGCTCCTTTCTTTCAAAAAAAGCCAACAAACCAACACAAAACAAAAAAAGACCCCACAAAACAAATCAAAAGCAAACCCTCAGCTCAAACTTACCTTGGTGCCAGTAGCGTCAAGGAGGGGGGAGGGAGGGGCAATACACCCATGTAACTGAGATGAGAACTCAGCTTTGTTGTGCTCAAGCTGCCCATTGACTGACACACGGAGAATGGCAGAAACACATTCCATGCAGCAGCAGATGAAAGTGTTGCTCGCTGACCACCTGGTTGCATTGTGCTGTATCTGTTACCCATCTTTAATAAGAGGCCTCTGTAAAAGTCTTCAGCTTTAATGAGAAATCAGACACCTCAAAACACCTGAATTATTCAGCTCACAATTACAGGGGTTGGTATGGGGACTTTATTATGGTATGAAAAGGCGCTGTAATAGCAGGAACAACCTCTCTGGATTTTAAGATTATATTGATTTGGACAACTGTGAAATACATTATGAGTAACCTTAGCAGGTCTGCATATGAGTTACAGAACATGTAGCTGCAATAAGAGGGCTTATATTCCTCATATGCTGGACCAAGAGTTACCCAAAAAATTATAAATGTGACACATACATCTTATGTAAAACAGATTGAAATGGAAAATCCAAGAGTGGCATTGTGTGAAGGTTAACAAGCTCTGCCTAAGTGGAAAATTATGAAATTTGCATAAAGCTGGTAGAAGAAAAGGAGCGATGGCTACATCTGCCTCACCTCCTGCCAGTCTTGACTAGCTGGCAAGTTGTTCAAGTATGATATGTTCAGGGTTTTGCCTGTCTTACAAATGGTGAAGGTCATGAACAAGATGACTGCACTGTTCTTAACCGGCTCCAAAATTCCTTGATTTGCTCCTGTTTTGCTGTAGAAAGAAGTACATTCAGATATTAATGTACCCAAATTCCTTTGGGCGATCAAGATAGCCTTCACTGAAGCATCATATGGCTTTGTCCCCCTCTGTAGTTTACACTTAGAGTCTCTTTAGATTCTTTGTGGTGGAAGTAGTACACATGCTGGTTATCACACTGCTCGTGTGCCACAAAGGAAGTAAATGCATCCAAAAATAGTTAAAAACAAACCCTTGACAAATCCTACATGACAGAGTGCTTCTACATATTAGAACATGATCTCCACCTGAAAAACTTTATAAACAATCACTTTTTATGCTTCCATACCCAGTAAATCTATTTTGACACCGCCTTGGACTCAGCAAACAATTAGAAAGCATGTGATAAATAAGAATCAGGTATTAAATGGGACAAAAATACATTCCCACAGAGAGTGCCCAACTATGCTGGCCAATTAAATTGAGCAGCAGCAATCCACCAGATGAGCTCCATCTGAAATGCAGAGCAGGGAGGATGCAGTACACACGTTCCTGACAACCTCACTGTATAAAGACCCAATTTGATGCAGGACCTAGGAGATGGAGTGATGGGAGCACAGCCAGCCCCAGCATTAGACATGAGCTGTCTTCTCTCTTCCCCAGTATTTTTGATACATTGATTTTGTGCGGCTGTGTCTTCCACATCACATGGCCTCCTTGCTTATGCCTTGGTTTGCTCTGAGGACACCCCAGAAGCTGTGTGTCAAACTTTATTTTTTACTTTGTGTTGGACAGAACTTCAAGCGTTGCACTGGAGTTGCCTCACTGGAGCCAGAGTTTCTTCTTCTGTCTGTGTCTAACTGTATAAAATTCCCTTGGGCAAAATTACAAATGCAATAATGCCTAGTTATAAAATGTTTACTTGGTTTCATTTAGGCTTACAAAAATTTTGGAATGAAATATTAACTTAAAGAGCTATGTAACAATCCAACTTGCATCATATTTAATGATTCCTGGTTAAAAAAAACCAAACAAAACCAACCAAACAGCAACAACCAAAACCCATTTCAGGTCAAATGCTGCTACTTCAATGCTATTTTTTATTCACTCAGGAAAAAATACATTTTGTTTAGTCTCTCTTACACTAGTAATAAAAAAATGTCCCTAAAACAATTCAAGGCCTTAACTTGGCATCCTGCAGTCTTGTTAAACAAGCACTGTCTAGGATCTGATGTCAACTCAAGCTAAGAGAAGGGAGAAGAAAAGTGTGCATTTATCATGAGCCTGAAATCTTTGGTCACACTTGTGAGATTTTCTCTGAGGCCTATAATTTTTTTAATGTGAAAAAGCCTTTCATCCAACGGTTTAAATATTAGAGAAAATGAGCAAAAATGACAACTCTGTATGCTAGAGCCAAGGGAACTGGCAAGGCTGACTTGACTGCAGCTGGCTGATCTTGGTGAAGGGATCTGGAGGTGCAAGCAAGGGAAGGAAGCTTGTCAGGGGGCTGAGATTCAGTGTCAGCTCAGTTAAAGCCTTTTTATACAAATTCAGGAATGTGACAAGTGTTAAAGTCAATGCCACAATTTACTTCTTTTTTAACTTCTGCTTCATGTTACCCTGAAGTGCCCTTAAAAGAATTAAAGTGCAAACAAAAGCATCTTCGACCAAAAGGTCAAATAGTCTGATAACATTTACTTCCTGGAGAGAAATGACAAAAGGAAAGTGGCCTGGGTTTTATGTTTTGTGTGTGATAAATTAATGCAAGCCTTCAAAATGAACTTGTGTGTCTGAAAGATTACTGAAAGTAGATCTCTTAAAAAGCATGTCTGCTGCTGGATGACAACAGGAAAGAATTTGAGATCAGCTTGCCACTGAAGATCGAGGGACTTTGACAAGCATGGTTCCTCCTGAGGTGCAGCTGGTGGAGATGGAGTAACTGATACTGCCCTTTAAGAATTTACTTGGAGAATGGAGGTGATTTTGCCTCTCTTACGGAGGTTGCAGTAGAAGCTACTGTTACAGAGTATTTTGGAAGGTTTAACTGTTGTAATGAAAATGTTTAATGTTCTGAAGACAGTAATGCAAAAATCCTTCTCACTGGGGTATTTGACACTGTAAAGCAGCTCAGAATTGAAGGTTAAATGTAATTAATTTTTTTCCAGATCCTAAAACTTCCTCCCTTTTGTGTTTTGTTTTGGCTTTATCTTTTTTCCCCCTTTCTTTATTGCAGATTATAGAAAACATAGTTAGGTTCTTGATGCTTCTTTAAACTGTGACTTTTCCAAATCCAATGCTAACTACTTAATTCACTTGAGATGCTTTCTGTATTTATGCTCCCCTGAGTATATTCCCTATTTCATATCATGCATCTTCCAGCAGCCTGTGCTCTGCCTGTTCCCATCTCTGTAGTTCCTCATGGCAGTTTAGTCTTCTTTCATGTTTCCTATCATGCTCTTTTTTTTTAAATAAAATTTTATTTAATTACCCAAGTCACCAGTTGTTTTTTTGGAGAGGCTGGAAACAGTAGTTGTTTTCTGCTCTGTAGAATTTATGAGATTTCTCAGGCTATTTTCTTGTCCTTGCTCTCTGTATGACAGAGATTATGATTTGCAAAGGCCATTTTGTTTTTACTGCCATCAGCACACGAGTGCATCCTTCTAACCCTTTTTTCTCCAACCATATGGCATCTGCAGCTTCAGTTTGCTACAATGAAAGCAAGCAGGGAGGGCTGATTGAATCTAGTCGTGACAAATGAGCGGCTTTTTATTTGCCAATCTTTGACCAAGACAGAGGTTCAAAAGCATTCCAAAACTTGCAGTTTCCTAACTCCAGAAACCAATCTTTCAGCTAGCTGATGTTTACAGCTCCAAGCCTGGATTCCATTATGGCCGTGACTCGTGGACTGCTTGGATGTCTGCGCTGCATTTCCTCCTCGCAGCCACGCTCGCAGGCAGCTCTAATGCTACGGCAAAGTTGGAATGCAAAGCTGTGCCACTGAAGGGCAGAGTATGACAGTGACAGTGGCTTAATTGCTTCTGGAAGTGCACCCAGACATGGAAAAAGGTACCTTCTTCAAAAGGCTTTTGAGGAGTTTATGACTGACACCTGACTGGAATCTTGCAGCCAGATCCAGTGTTCAGATGCAGCCTCTTCCAGCCTATGCAGTAACCTGTGTATTTTTTAGGATTACTTGTTAAAGTAGCCAAATAGAACAGATGTTTGTTTGTTTATTACTATGACACATTCACACCTCTAACATGTTTTCCCTTCTTACTGGCAAGAATTAACCTAACTGTGTTTTTGGTCTGTAGATTTTTATGAAGGTAAGTGGGAGACAACTCCAGTATTTACTTACCTGCTCCAGCAATTGCTGACATCGGTTAATCACCTAATTTTACCAATGTTCTTATCTCTATCTACCAGTTAATAAGCACATTAAAATGTATTTTTACAATGATCAATACTGACATCCCTGTCAGTCTTTCTGTGAGGCTGAAAAGAGAAAGTTATAGGCGAGGTATTCAGTCAAAAAGCATGTAAACTTTAGAGAAATTATTAAAAAGGCCATAAAGTGAGAGCTGTTTATATTAATACTTTGCCCTTTTTTTGCATCTGTAGTAGTAAAATGACAAACTATATATAATGAAAGCTCATGAAGCTCAGAGACAGAGGAATTGCTTCCAGAAATTGGAATTTATTTTTTTAAAACCAAAACAAAAAATCACTTGTGATACTTCTGGGCTTCAGAGTTATTGACCTAATAAAAAATTGCTGCTTTTAGTTGTTTCCTTCTTTTTGTTTGCAGTAACGGCACACACATACATGTAACTTTGTACTAGAAAGGAATCTTCAGAGGCTCAGAATGGGTGACACAGCTGGCTTCCCAAGAGCAGTGAGGTTATTTCATTGTGCATGCTTCCTAGGACCTGGGTTGTCCATGGGAAGGCCAGGAAATGAGGAATAGGGGTGGGTCTTTGCTACGAGCTCATTCAGCAGAATGCCAAACCACAGCTTCCTAAGCTCTAAGGCAGTCACTGACAAAGAATGAATGCTTTGTACGGCTGCTTCCCCATGTGTAATTCCTTTCTGCAGGATAAATTGCCTAATTCATTACTTGTCTAACATCATTTCTGCAGTCTCTCATTGGATGCATCAGATTTCAGAATAGTATTCCAAACTCTGCAGTGTGAATAAAACTAAGATACATAAAATTTTCTGAAAATGAATTATAATTATAATTAATATTTTTAATCTTGGAATTATACATAAACTAAGCTTCATTTTGCTGTTGGATGTAAAAAATTAAAATGTATCCTTAATTATGGTCTAAAAATGGTCCTTTTTCTACCTGAGGATTTTGGAGCAAAATTTTGCTGAGAATAACTTCAAGTGTATACCCAGAGTTGTTTCTATGAGATACATGGAAAAAAGCCCCAAAACCAACATAAAACTCAAGTTCTACTGATGCTGGTAACACTTTAGAACAGCTCAAGCTGACTGCATAATGATTACTGAGCACAACTGTCAGACTTAACTTAGGAATAAAAATAACACAAACAAAAAACCGCCCAGACTTGGAAACACTTATGCAAGATGTGTCCTTCTTGTCAAAGAGGTCAGCAGTTTTGTTTTGTTTTGTTTTGTTTTGCTCAAATAGAACACGATGGTATTATTCGGTTGTTTGCATTTTTAAGTTCTCAAATTAAATTTATCTGCAATAACAACTTTGTTTGCTTCCTGGAATGGAGGTTGGGATTTAATTTTGTTGATGGCACAGTCATGTCGGAAGCCTCATTGTCTAGGAAACGGTAGACTAGTTTTACACATGGCACGGTTAGTATGTGAAAACAATATGTTTTTCAGTCCACATATTACAATTTAAACTTTTTTTTTTCTTTTTTTCAGCACAAAAGACCTTCTACCATGTCTCCTTGTTAAGGTGGTTTCAGCTGCTGCTCTTCCTTAAGAACGCAAGCAGAGCTGAAATCACTTGCAAAGCCATTCTGCTCAGCCTAAGTATTTTAACAGTTGCAGTAAGCTGAGGCCTTCTCAGTAAGCTCAGGCCAGAGAGGGCTGAAGGAGGTCTGGCAGTGCTCCTCCATGGCCTCTCCAGGGGTTACAGAGAAGGCAGGAGCAGACCTGTGTCTGACAGGCACAGTGAACAGACAAGAGGCAGCAGTCCTGTATTGCCACAAGGGATGATGCAGTTACACAGGAGGCAAAAAATCCTCACCCTGGAGTGGTTTTGTAAAGGTGCAGGTTCTCTGGATGGGGCTGTAAAGTCTCTGCCCTCAGCTGCTTCTGTGCTGGGGTCAGGTGTCTCTCTAGGTTGGAGACCATTGCAGAGTTACTTGGGAGGTAGATAATGATGTTTGTGGCTGCTGGGGAGGGATGAGAGAGAAGGAAGAAAACTGGAGAAGTTGATCTGTAAAAAGCACGCACAAGGGACTTATGACTACAAGGACAAGACAAAATGTGCTGCTGCTGTCTGGGCCCAAAGGGTCTTTCTGATGGTGCTGAGGGAACCTGTGGCAGCATCCTCTTCTACCTTCCGACTGCCCAAGTTAACCAAAAAACAAGGGTGAGCGAGTGTCGTGGGGCCGAGCCATGCTGCTCCCTGGTCACAGAACCACAGTCAGAAGGGATACACAAGGGTCATCGAATCCAGCTCCCGGCCCTGCACACGACATCCCCAAGAGTCACACCATGTGCCTGAGAGTGTTGTCCAAACACTTCTTGAGCTCTGCCAGGTTTGGTGCTGTGACCGCTGCCCTGGGCAGCCTGTTCCAGCACCCAACCACCCTCTCGGTGAAGAACCTTTTCCTACCACCCAGCTTAAACCTCCCCTGACACAACTTCAGGCCATTCCCCCGTTCGTCCCGGTCTCGTCCCGGTCTCGTCCCGCCCGGCCCCTGCCCGTGCCCCCTCCGCGGAGCCGGCCCGGGATGCGCAGCGGCGGGGCCGGCTGCCTTCCGGGATCCGTCCCAGTGTGTGTGTCTGTGTGTGTGTGTCTCTCTGTCTGTCTATGTGTGTGTGTGTGTGTGTGTGTGTGTGAGCGGGAGGGTGCGGGGGGGGCTGCGCACTGCCCGGCGGGGGCGGCGCTCGCTGCAGCGCCAGCCCCGCTCCCGGGCGGTCACGGAGGACGCGGCGGGGGCGGGGAGCGCGGCCCCAGCGCCCGGCATGAACCCGCGTCGGGGGCTCGGAGGCGGCGGCGGTGCCGAGGTACGAGCCCCCGCCCCTGGCAGGTGCAGGGTCCTCCCCCCGCCCGCGGCACCGCCTGCCCTTGCGGGGCCGGGGATCGGCAGGGTCCCGCCCGCGGAGCGCCGAGCCGGCAGGGAGGAGAAGGGTGAGGGAGGGGAGGGGAAGGGAGGGGAGGGGAGGGAAGGGAAAGAAAAGCGTGCCAGGCCTGGGCGCGGGAGAACCGAGGTGAACCCGCGGTCTGCGCCTGCCCGCCCGGCCCGGCGCTCCCGCCTCCCCCGCGCTCACGCCGCCCGCCCCCCTCTCTCCCTCCGCAGGGAGCCGCAGGGCGAGCAGCGCTGCCGCGGCCGGGCCAGCCACCTCCGGGTCCATGAGCCGCCGCCGGCCGCCGCCGCCAGCCGGGACCGCCGCCGCCGGGCCCAGCTCCCCCAGCCCCGCCGCTTCCGCCGCCGCTCCGCCGCCCCGCCGGAGGTGAGTCCCGCGGCCGGGCCGCCGCCGCCGCCCGCTGCCTCGCCGCCCCGCGGCCCCGGGCTCCTGTCAGCCGCGCCGGGGCGGGGAAGAGGCCGCCGGCAGCCGCCGTAGCGCCCGCCGCCGTTTTGGGGAGGGGGAGATGGAGGGCGGCCGGGAGCACGCGTGTGTGCCCCGCCGGGAGTGCGGGCTGGGGTCCCCCGGAGCCCGGGGGCGGAGGCGGTGCCGGCCGGAGGGTCGCTCCGCAGCCTTCGTGCCCCCGGGGCGGGGGTCGCTGCCTGCCCCGGTGACTCACGGCGGAGGCGGGCTGGGGCTGGGGCTGGGGCCGGGGCCGGGCCGGCGGACAGCCGCGCCTCGCCCCCTCGGGGAGCGCTACCTGTGCCACCTTGTTCTCCCTCTGCCCACAGGACGGTCCCGCGCCCTCCGCTCTGAAGAGCATGGCCGTGACTCTAGAGCAGGCCCGGCGGGTGGGCTATACCTGCCTGAAAGCACTCCTCAGGTTCGCTTTTATGGTCGCCAATAACCTGGTTGCTATTCCGTCCTACGTCTTGTATTTAATTATGCTGCAGCCTCTCCGAATATTGGACAGTAAAAGCTTCTGGTATATCGAAGGAGTGTTATTTAAATGGCTTTTAGCTATGGTGGCTTCCTGGGGCTGGTGGGCAGGATACACAGGTAAGAATGTCTTATTAATTTAAAACGTATTAATATGTTAAAAGACTGTTTTCATATGGGGCTTTATAGGGGAATATCTGGATATAGTAGATATGCAGGATGTTTTTCTTTCAGGTGCCTTACACAGATGTGTTTCTGGGTTGACATGCTGTGTGCTGAAACATTTTTTAAATCATAGCTAGAAACATACTGTTTTGCAATCAGTATTTTTTTCCTAGTAAAATGAGAAATACAAGTTTTCCTTAGTATCTTGATCACGTTATTTTAGTGTTACATGAAAAAGACACATCTCTTCAAAAGAGGGTTGATTCGTACTGTGCATGTAGCTGGTAGAACTAAACTTTCCTTATATTAAGTCTGTGTATCTCTTAATCATCTCCTCTTAGAAATATCAGGAGACAAGGCTAAGAAGTTTGACATGAAGCTCATGTCAGAAGAGTAGGTCTTCTATTCCTTCCAGCAGCAACTGTTTTCTGCCGTCTCAGAACGGAGGGAAGCAGAGAGAACCTCTTTCATTCAAGTAGTGATATGCAATATTTCTCAACTGTATGACTCTTCATTTACTGTTAGCAGAGCTAATTAAAGTATGTATAGGGTTTTTCCCTCTGCATGCTTGCTTTGCGGTTATTATTGAACTTGTTTTTGCTCGTTTGGTATTCATAGGCTCATCAAGGTGATGGACTGAACTGAAATATTAAGGAAGGCTCTGGTCTTGTCCTCGAATGCACTGATTTTCATCCTGGCTACTGCACTTTGTGCAAGCAAACAGCCATCAGTTCTTTGTATGTGCTTTGGAAAGGGACGAAATGAATCTTCTGAGTGCAAAATATGAGCAGCCCTCCTAAAATTCTTTCCCTCTCTTCTGCCCAGGCTGCATCTGCAGGTCTTGTGTAAACAAGAAAAACAAGGAATGGCAGCACACAGCTCTGGAGTCTGGTCAGACTCCTGATTAGTCAGAAAGTCAGTGTTGACCCAGACGGAGTCTTGTTAGGCAACAAGAGCTGAAGCCTCTGTGCCAGTGTGGCTTTTGGTACCCTGTCCCGTGCCTTTCCGAGATGCACAAAGTTTCTATGGATACTCTAGGTGAGCTTCCTGTTCTTCTTGAGATGGTGGCAGCAGCAGCAGCAAGCTAGACTCTGATCTCTCGGGCTAGATCTGTCGCAACGTTGCACTGCTTCAAAACTGCCTTGCCTGGTACAGCTCAAGCTTATCCAGATATGCTGTTTAAAAACCTTTTTATGTGTTTGCTCATTAAAAGAAGTCCACATAGTATTTGCAGTGGCAGGTAACACTTGTAAAAGTCTGCTTTATGTCTTAAAGCACGAAGGCCTTCCAAAAGGAAAGACTGACTTTCAAGGTGTCATGTGTATTATTAATTGGAAATGGGAAAGTTTATGGACATAATGGTGATGTTAAAGTCATACAGCAAATGACCTCGAGGATTCACTGTGTATACTGAATGTGCTGGTTAAAATTCATTGTCCCATGACAACTTTTGAAAGCCATTTCCTCAGGGTAGTTTTACTGCTGACTGCAGAACTGTGTGGTTTCTTTTGCCTGTTGCTTGGAAGGTGGTCTTAGCATGATCTGCACATCCTAGAGTCTTCCTGAAGCATCTGTTGGTTGGTATTGCTGATATATCTTGACAATTTGAAATCATTTGTTTTACAGTCCTGAAATATCTTAGTATATTTGTTTGAAGTATTTACAGACTGCTATGCAGAAGTGTTTTATGGGATGGTGTACGGGTAAGGAGGCCCTTCTTTTTGCTTTTCACTATGAAGCATGGCTTTTGGGGAGGATTTTAAGCAGATGCTTGTATGACATTTTAGTTTAAATGCATTTTATTTGACACGAAGGCGTTAACATGTTTTATACTGAAAGCTGTGAATTAGCAAGAACAGCTTATTTCTTTGTCCTTTCTTTAACCGCATCAGTGCTCACCACCACATGCAGAACAAACCTGGAGAGTGTATCTTTCTGGCTTCAACCTATGCAGACAGGGTAATCTGTATGTCTTTTTTCTGATTAATAGAGTTATAAAAAATTGCCACTATGTCCCCTGTTTTTTATAGAGTATGACATAACTAACTCAGAACTGAAATACTGCTTTATTAGAGTTGGTGTCCCAAGACTTGCAGTGGTGCATCCGAAAGACACACTGCTCCGGAATCTTCTGTTTTAAATTCCAAAACACTAAGTCAGCGGTAGGCTTCAGTATGTTCTATCTTTGCAAAATTAAATACAAGATAGTAGGTATGCATAGGTTCATTGAAAAGATTAAAGATTTTTCTTTTGTCTAGCATAGTAGTTGGTGAGGGGTTTTTTTGTTGGTTTGTTTGCCTTTAAGAGGGTAACCAGATAAATAAGTTTACTTGTCTTTTAATTGGCAGGAGTGGTCTGCTTCAGTTGTGTTGAAAGTGTGTTTTAGTTCTTTGGTTTATTTATTTTTTCCGTTTCCTAGCTTGGGTAATCTGTTGGGTAAGAAGTGACATAAATCATTTGTAATTAGGGACTTAAACTCAGCCTGCAAAATAGATTCAGGGCGGACTTTCTTGCTCCTGTAATTTGTGTGTAATGTGTAGGAGAAAGCTCGACACCAAAGGAAGAAAATATGATGAGTGCTAGCTTATCCTTCTGGGCTTTGCTGCTGTTGCATAATTGTTGGTATATTTTATTGAATATAGCTGGAAGAGCTGAGGAAGAACTCATGAATTGGGTCTGCCCTTCTCTTCCTCGCCCCTGTCTAAACCTGGGAGTTTTTGTTAGGATCGTAGAGGATTTATTACAGAAATTACCTGACCTGTGTCTGTATCAGTAGCTCTAATCTGTGCTTTTTGATAAATGTAGGTGTTTCTGTTTGCAGATGCACTTGATATTATGTAAAGAGATAGCATATGACTGGACAAGCAAAATAAAGAAAGGAGTGGGAAGAGAAATTGTAAAGGTCACTGTCCTCTCCCTAATCTTTTTCTTCTTAAGATGCAAGTATGAGAGAGAACTTGTGCATAATTGGTTTACTTTGATTTTTAAAGGGCAGAGTATGATAAATATCTCTGTTGTTCTCTTGAGCTCTATAGGGTTTCTTATGAAAATGAAAACTGAGTATCTTTTTATGAAGAGTGTACAGACAGTCTAGCAATGTTACTTTATTTTTATATTATTTCAGAAAGGCCTTCTTATAACTCTTCTAAATCTCCTTTTTTTTAAAGGCTTTTTTTACAAATGCATTGCTCTTTTAGGAGCTGTTCAGCCAGGGCACTCGGAATCTGCGTGTTAGTGTGATTTGAAAGGCACCTTTGAATAATACTTCTAAATATTTTCCCGCATTTGTTGGAAGATGCATTCTAAAAAAAGCAAACTCGAGAGTGCTTGATCCTTTGTTGGCAAGTACCTTTTTCCCCTGTACTATAATTTGTCATTTAATAGATGAGTACACCAGATAGCACTAAATAGTGCAGTAGATGGGAGGGAGATGGAGCGTATCTGTGGTGGTGAATTTCTGATGACCTTTTGCTCACCTACAGAACTAGTTTTAAAGCAATCATCTCACAGATTTCATCATCTTTGGTCAAGTATTGCAGACTAAGTGTAATATCCATGTACCTAATCAGATCACCAAAAACAGAACTGCTAGAGAGAAGCTTGCTCAATTAATTACACAGAGACAAACTGTTTTGTTGCCTCTCGTGCTGTCTGAATGGAGGAGTCGGTAGGAGCCTGTGATGGTGGTGTTTCAGTACTGCAATTAGGAATCTCTAGGACAGCAGAGTAATCAGTTGGCAGTGCAGTCCTGACACTCAGGGTGCTGATGTTCTGCTCCGCTCTGCTCCACGCTGCTCGGTCCCGCTGTAGGGAGCGGTGCTTGTGCCCAGCCTGCGCCTCTGGCTGCGGCTGGGGAGGAGCTGGCGGAGGGTGAGTGTCCTCTGGCTGCAGCAATCATCAGCTCTTCTGTCAGAGCACCAGGGGAGAGAAGCCGTGGGCTCTACAGGGTTGTGTGCACCAGGGGAGCGGGTTTCTTCAGAGCTGTGCCTGGAGTATTTGATACTCCAGCAGCAAAGAAGACACTTCTGTCAAAACCTTGTGTTTCAGCCTCTCAGCGACACACACAGTCTTGGAGTAATATTGGATAGGTCAGTGGGCTGTGGGCAGGTGGAAGAGAGTAATTCACCTGTTGCCACACACAAAAACTCTTAGTGCTGTGAGTATGCTTGCTAGTATAATGATGCAGTGCTTAATTAAAAGTGAACCAATCCTATGGTGTTACTGTCTGTGTTAGCCAGGATGGTGACTAATTTTAAAGAGTGTCTGTAAGAATTGTCAGGTTTTGTCAAGTGAGGGGAATTTCTCTTTCCTTCTCTGTTGTTCAGCCAAGTAAAGAAAAACTGAGATTGAGATTTTGGTTTTTGTCTCCGTCTCCTCTCCTCCCAAGTGATTTAACTTTTATTGGCTGATTTATGTATGTGATTAGGATGTGACCACTCTGTAATCTTTTCATACTTTTTTTTTTCCTTCTAATGCAAAATCTTGTTTCCGTTTTATCAGTCAACAGCCTTAATTCCTCTAATCTTCTAAGAATGCAAATATTTTTGTCTTCCAGAGCTGCAAAACATACAGGTGGAGTTGCTGTGACAACACTTCCTTGGTGCAGACAACATTTGCTGTCTGCACTGCTTCTCATGACAGGTTGGCCCCTCTCCTCGGGCAGGAAGTGCAGCAGAAGCTGAAGGACAGCAGATGAGATAAAGTAAATTTTTTCTCCCAAATAAGGCAGGCAGTGTTATTTCAGGAGACCTATGTATGCCTCTAACTCTGCCATTGGTTCTACTGTCCTCAGTTCCTACAGTGTGATTTTTCACTGGCAGTATTTTAGTTTTGGGTCTGGTCCCTACTCTGAGGACTGGGCAGGGAGAGGCACAGTGAAACAGCTTCTGGTTTTGAGGTCAGGCAGTGTGTGAAATGGAGAAGGAAAATTGTTCTTGTTAACGTTTTCTTAGAATGTGCAAAAATACCTGATGTGACTGAGTAGATTTGGGTAACAATGTACCACACACAAACTTCTGGTTTATGCTGTGGGCGTGTGTTGAGTTTGTAGGCAACCTCTGACTCAAATGAAGCTTCCCCTGATGTGTAGGTTATGCTGAGATCAAGCAGGAATCTTTGAATTCATTTTGCTGCTTGTAAGAGGAGGTTTGTGTGTAACTTTGGGACTGTCTCGATAAGAAAAGGTCAGAGTTGAATGAGCTGGGGACACTGGGGCTGTTCCCACCATGGCCTCAAAGCAAAGGCCCATTGCAGCTTTGTGTAAGAGGGGGGAAGGTGTACAGTGAACTCAGTGTCAATTTCTCCGTGCATGTGATGTGTCTGCCAAGAATGCTGTACAAAGACCCTTGTCCTTTTCTAATGACATGAGAAATCACATCAGGAAATCCCCATATCTCCTTTTGGGGACATGGTTTACAGTTACCATACCTCTTTGTAGTTCATCTTATGTGTCAAAAGCAGTAAAGCTTATAATTTATTTTTCTGTTATATCATTTCACTGTAAAGGGTCATTCTAAAAGATTAGATAATGAAATATTCTCTGAGTTTTATTTTCAGAAAGCTTCTGCCTCCTGGCACAAAACTTAGAGTGAAAGCACACACTCTTGTTGTTTGTTGCTATTTAAGTTCTTTTTTTTTATTTTTGTTTGTTTGGGGGTTTTTTCTTTTTCTTTTTTTTTTTTAGAGCAGGTTGGTCTCGGCTCCTGTTTCACCTACACTGGATAATACAAGAGCTATTGCAAGCCTACCAAAGCATAGTAAAGATGAAATTATTGATGAATACCTATACAGAAAGGTGTGATTCTGTACTTTTAAGTCCAGCAATGGCTGTGGGATGCATCTAAATTAGCTCATGTGCTAACAGCCAAAGGAAAACAAGGTTTTAGGAATTCTGGGTTCTGTTCCTCATGGCCAAGTTTGCTATTTTTAGCATGTGCTTTATCCTTCCTAGTTCTTCTGGGCCTTTGTTTTTAGCATATCTATTCACACTAGTCTTCTTACTTCTCCCTTCATTACTGAAAGGATATGACTAAGAATACCTGAGAGATGTGTCTCTGTTCTCTTTACCTTTTCCTGTTCTGTTCCTTGATGGTAGGTTTTTAGGAACCATGTGAAATAAATACAGGAAAGCTTTGTCCAGCTCTGATTTGGACAAGCAAAATCTTAGTTAAATTCTTTGTCCACAAATTCTTTGAAGTGAATTTTTTTTTTTCTGCTTGAACAGTGTCATCATGTGTATTGGAACGTGTCAGAAATTATGCCTTTATGTCAAAGATGCAATTTCTCACTCTCATTTAATGTAATGTTTTAAAGCATGAAAGTTTTAGAGATTTTCAAGAAAGCTGGAGAAAAAAACCCTGAATGTTTAATGTGGAGAAGAAAATTCATTTTCTCTAACATTTTGTTCTGGGAAGTTACTTTTTTAGAATGGGGCTCAAACAGACAAACAGAATACATCAGTTTCCCTTTTTCTCTCGTGTGTGAGAGGGACAGAAAAGTCTTGCTGAAGGTTAGTTTGGCAAGGTTTTAACGTGCTGAAAAATGGAAGAGTTGTGCAACCTTCATTAGACAGGGAAGTTAGTAATTCCTTGATGGAATATAACCTTAGTGGTGTAACTCTCCAGTATGAACTGAGCCAAAGTGCAGCTCCAAGGTATGTAATCCTCTGGTGTTTGTTGCAGTGGGCTGTAGACTCTGATGCCGAGGATGACGTGTCAAATGCGTGATTGCGTAGGCATGAAATTGCACTGCTCTTGCAGCCAGCACAGCTCAGATAATAGTCCAGCCACTTGGATGTGCACTTACTGAAATAAATAAGGCTAATGTGTTTGCATTCCCAAAAATGTTGCATGACACCAGTGAGGGGTTCTGTGTATGAGGGTGTTCTGTGTTTTTTCCTCTGTCCCCCTCCACCCCCCCCAGCATTTCAAGCAGGCAGTGCCACAGAAGAAAGCCAATCTCAGCCTTTCGGACTCATCCTACTACCATTGCTTCAGTTCAGTTGGCCAAATTTTTAATGATTGTATGGTGATCTGGATCACAGGCAGCCCTGGCCCACGCTAAAATCACCCACCCCTTTTTTTGCTGGGTGACTTAGAAAACACAATCCCTAACCCAGTTCGTTTTGTGGATGTGGTGAGAGAAGGTAGGTACAAACAGCAAGGAGGAGGAAGGAAATACATCTTTTGGTGACAGTACCAGCTTTAGTGTATTTTTTTAACTACTGCTTGTGGCCCCAATTCAAGAGAGCAGTCCTGTGCAGGATAGGGCTTTAGTGTGTGAATAAAATGTCACTGACATAGACTTCTTCATCTTTTCTTAGTATTTTCTTAACTGGTTAATGTTGTTTACATTGGAAAAGTGCCTTCTGCCAAATTCTTTTTGAGAAGAAAACTAAGCTTAGGGTGAGAACAAAGGACTAGGATAAACTGAAAAGTAGTTGATAAAGGAATAAGACCAGTGGTTCTGGTGCAAGCTCAGCAGTGGGGTTCCTCTAAAATTTTATACGTGTACTATTTGAATTTGTCAGCTACAGAGACAATTCAAGAGAACTTCAAAAGTGCTTGAGCTGCATGAATAGCTGACACCTTGCAGAAGTTGTTTGGTGTTGAACATTATAAAGTAATAAACATTTAAGTAAAGTAGCAGTTCTGAAAAGAAATGAGAACCATCATGGAGAGCTTAGGGAAGGTTTTGTCTCAATGAACAACTCTACCTTCTGTTATAAAATATGTGAAGAACAGGATGGAGAATAATACTAAAAAAATATCAGTGGTTCACCTTCACAGTTTTGTCTCAGTTGTTCTAAAGCTATTGAGGAATTAAGACCTCTCTAAGAGGGTCATCAGCCTCATTAATGCAGGCTGAAATCAAACCAGAACCGTTTCACTCACAGCCTAACTCAAAGTAGAACCAAACTGGGCAACTCAGTGATTCTGTTTCCTGGCCAGAATAGAAGAGATTCAATCTCCTTGACTCTTTGTAAAGAAGAGGAGTATCTTTAGTGTCCCCATTAAAAGGCAGAACGTTTCAAGTCTTTAAGATTTAATAAGACAGTAGTACCTGGAGGTTTTGTTTAATTTTTTTCTTAAATACTTTCATTATGCCTTTTCCCAGTGCTTTACCAGATAATGCCAATGCTGTTAGTTCTTTTGATTCATACAACATAACCTGAAAACTTCTTGTTTAAATGTTACAGTTCTGGAGGGTAAGGAATTGTCCCTGTTTAAGGAGTTTAATAGTTCGTAGCTTAGAGACTCACCTCAGTTTTGTAGTTCAGGTAAAGGAGGAGAGGAAAGATTAATAGCTTTATTACTGCTGCTCACTTATGTGGAACTAAAAATAGAAATGGTGTTCTAAGGGCAAGGGGCAGAGCTGCTACTGTTTGGGAGGACATGAGTTCAGGAAAGCTGCCTCTTTAGGACAGTGGCATGAGTGCTTGTGGATTTGGGGTTTTTTTGGTGGCAAAAGGGAGGACTTTGACTTCTCTTAAAATTTAGTTTATTTGGTTTTCTAGGATCTCATAGTTACAAACATGGGAGTTTCTGTGAAAGTCCACAGTGTCTGTGTTTGCTTGCCAGAACTGGGGGAGAAAAAACCCCATCAATATTAAGAACACATACTTTTGGTTAATTTAAGCATCAGTTATGTTTGAGTGTGGTGGGCCATCAAACACCATTTTAATGTAATTTTGTGACTTGGGTATTTATTACCCATGTAGATAAATGTGACCATGTTTAAGTATAGTTTCCTGATGAGATTAAGCTACTTGTTTAACAGCTATTCTTTCTCTCACCTCTCCCACACTTCTGATTTGCTTCCTTGCAAATCTGTCTGCGATTGACCAGATGGTTCGGATTTCAGGCATAATTGTGTTCTCATGAGTTTTGTGAAAATTGACAGCTGAGCGGAGGAGAGAGACCCAAGTTTGTGCCTCAGCTGAGGGTAGTGCAGGCAGACTCAGCCATTGTATGTCTTGTCTGACATCTGCTGCTTGTTCAAACAGTGCATCAATGATTTAGGGTTTGCCACAGTGCCAGCATATCTTGTCCATCCTGTTGGGGAGGAGGTTAGACAACGAGGTTTTGGGAAATCAGCATTTGTTACTTCTGCTTCTGGAGCTACACATTAACCTGGCAGTGGCAGATGGTGCTGGAAGCAGCATCCTTTCCTGTGGGGTTTAGTACACCTTGCTTAGCACAGCCTTTTAGGTCCAAAAGGCATATGCAGAAAACTCTTCAGTCTTAATGTTAGGAAAAAGGCTAACTGGTAAAAGAACTTAATATATTGAGCTTTTAATACCTTCTGCTCTAAATTAAACAGAAGTTCAGGTAGCCTCCTAAAAAGAGGACTGGGAGCACATCAACCTGACTGAAACTCCATCCTGATTTTGGCTAGGATAGTGTTAATTTTCCTCTTAAAACCACAACAAACTCTAAAGAAAGAGCAGTGATACTCAGATTACTGTAGGCAGATCAAAGAAAAAAACAGTTGTGAATGTGACCCAGGGATGTGTAAAAACATGAAGGTCAAGGTATATTTGAGCATATTTGGGAAAACCTGGGAGAGAGCAATGGTGTGGGTTGTAAGCAGCATGAGAGTCTGTCAAGAAGGTTCTCTACCTACTGTGCAGCGCTCGTGAAGGCATCACATTAGAAGTGTGGTCTCTTGAGTTTTGTACCTGAACCTGTCCTGTTTTGATATGCATAAATATATATAGATGGCCTGGCAAATCTCCAACTCTAGTAGCTGCCAGTTTGCTTTCCAAATGCATTCTTCTTTCTTACCCATTTTTATTTCCTGTGGTTGTCTCTGGCATAAAACTCTGTTGTTGTTGTTGCTCCTGTCAGCAGCATTACTTGAAAATAAATATAACTGTAGCCTGTGTATACATTAATAGAGAATGAAGGACCTGTGAGGTTCAGTTTATATTTGTAAAAATGCTTCCATATGCAGGCATAGTTAATATAAATGTCTGTTAAACCTCTGGCATGGAGTGGATGATGTGAAAGTGAACAGATGAATATTTTTTGTGTTTGGAACTCTTCTGTTTGTATTACAGCATGCTTTGCCCAGGTAATTCTGTTGTCTTGGTTAACACGTCTCGAAACACTCAAGATCATTTGATGCCTATCTTGAGCTTCTGGAGTGTGACAAGATTTCTGCAGGCTGGAGGAGCACTTTTGTTCCTCCTGTGTTTCAAAGGGAGAAAATACTGAAGCATACCTTTTTTTTCCTCTTCATTGCTTACATGCTCTGATTTGTTTTAACATCCTACTGAACTAAAAAAGCTAAAATGCAGAGCTGAGTTCATGTAACCATGAGTGGCGTTACTGTGCGTCACTGTAGGAAGGCAAAGGGTTATTTGGGTGGCTGCTGTGGGAAGGAACTGTAGCAGGTGGCCTCCTCCCTTCTTTTCCAGTCCCATTGCCACCCTTTCCTGATACTTTGCAAAGACTGTATGATAAGTCTGAGTGTCTGGTCATTCACTGGGTTTGATCGGAGGCAGTTTTCTTGGAGCGAAGTATGGAGGATTTGGTTGGATAGGTAGAATTCAGTGTTGGGACTGTATTGACCAAAGCTCTTACTCTGTGGGGGTGCTAGACTTCTGTAGCCCGACTAATTTTTATTTTTTGCCTAGTTTTCTTTTTGTTTGAAGAAAAAGTCATTTGTAAGACTTTTGGCAAGAGTTTCAGAAGCAGAGTAAGCCAAGGCACTAGAAGCCACAGATCCTAACAAGTTGTATTTAAAGTGCTTACAGTGCCTATTGCTACCCACAGACTTAGGAGTATTCACATTAATCCTTTAATTGTAAAGTAGTAGTTTGAGAGTCATCAAATCTTCTTTCATTTGTGGCACCCTTCTATATTTGAAATGGAGAAGCCCGTTTCCACAGTCTCTTTCACAACTCTCTTGTTCAACCCCTTTATGGGTGCTCTCCAGAGAAACTGCTCTGCACTGAAGTAGCTTTTAATTGAAGTACTCTGAAGTCTGTTCTTTTTCTTTTTTTTGTTCCACAGCATTTTCCTGCTATCATTTTCACCGTTTGTTCCAAATCTATAGAAATTTTTTTATATTTGAGCTGTGGAATTATTTCTTAATTTGAGGAGCAAGAAGAGAGGGAGAAGGAGAAGCCTCAGTTACTGTCATTGCAGCAACATATTTCACAATTTGAGCCTGGGTATTTGATTGAAAGGTGCATTGAATACTGGTTCGTGCATCGAGGATGAAGGATAGGTACTGGAATCGTCCACTCAGGATGTTTCAATAAATTTGTTTCTGTAGAGTGACCATTTTATGTTAGTAGAAAGTACTACTGAAATTCCAAGTAGTGGCTGTTGGCCACAAATCCAAGGTACTTCTTGCAGCTGTCAGCAGGTGTAAGAGGATTATTTGTTTTGTAATAGTAACAGATGCCAGAGAGCTAAACTTTTTTAAAATTAAGAGCAGTAAACTTTCTGCTGCTGCTTTGAGGTACATCAGCAATAATAATAAAATGACAGGCTGTTTTTTCCCTGCTAATTACTTAATTTGTGATAGCCTGAGTGTGCCATTAAAGGTATTACTTCTGATTTTATGATGGGCTTCTGCTTACTGTCAACCTGAAACTTGGCCACACATTTAATTCTTAAAAGTCACTGAACTGGTATAGGATAACCTGGGGCAAATTTAATAGGAGGTTTTGTTCTCTTGAATCATTTGTTGTGTCATACCAACAAAAGTAATACTTAAGTTCCCAGCCAGAACTGGTGTCATACACATTCCGGCATGCTTCTCAAACTTACTGTGGCCTCTTGTTTTAATAATGGGATTTGCATAAACAGAAGCATAAAACTAAATATAGGAATTTGCTATTATATTTATTTGCATCATTAGCTTCTAATTGGTTTATGATTAAATTATTTCATTAAATTTGTGGTAACTGAACATCATTTTCCCCCTGGCCTTTATAAAATCCATTATTTGGAAAAAATTAACCTGTTATCTAGGGGTCCACGGGACAATGTTTTCACAGTTCTTGTTCATGTTACAACTTCCTTGTTGTAAAGACTGTTATTTTTAGCGTGGATGAGAAGTTTTTTGAACTCCTTGAAACCTAATGGTAGAAACATTTAAGGCTTCTCTTAAAAGATTTATATTTCTTTCTTGCATCTGTATCCAGTTACTTTTTGATTCTCTGCAGGCTTTCATTTTTAAGTGTCCCCCTCCACACTGCAACTTGAGACTGCCCCGTGTTTGGGTGTGTTCTGTGGTATACGGCCGCGCTATCCCGCTGGAACTGGAGGATGGCACAGAGGTGTGTGGGTGGAGAAGAGGGTAATGCTGCAGCTGTTGATTAGTAGCCTGTTTTATGGCTTGAGGATATTGATTTTCAGATTATGCTACATCTGCAGTCTCAGTGTTCTTGTGATCACTCAGGCGCTCAGTAGCTGTTTTTTTCTGTCCAGACTTGACTAAGCTGAAAAGATTTAAATGGTCAATGTCCTTCAAGTGGAGACAAGCTCCTCAGTTCTGAGGTCACTGTAAGGAGACAGCAGACAAATGCACTGAAAGGCCTTTTGCCTTTCCCATTTAACCAAGGTGATCTAAAAGTAAAGGGTTTTCCAAATACATCTGGCGCTACTTTTGCGTGGTGATAATTTGTGCTGGACAATGAGCTGGGCTGAAAAACATGAGCTGTATAACAAGACATTGTCATGTCTTGTTGTGGTAACCTAGGCAAGAACTGAAGAATATGAAAAGGTAACTGCAAGGTGTCAACTTGGTTTAGGTAAACAAAAGTTAATGATCAGAGCTGGGATATAAGGGGTGATGTTACCACAGTTAGAGTCTTGACTTCCAGTAATAGTATTGTTTTCTTGACTTGAACCTTCAGCCAGTGATTAAAATCATGCAGTTTGCTTCCCTGAGGAGGAAGAGTAGATTAAGATCTGGTTTTGTTGTTTGTATTTAATCAATATGACTTATTTAAAGGATATATGAAATACCTTGTTTTTCTGAGCCCAGTTGATTTCGACACCGAGAAAATGCTTTCCTTGCTCAGTAGTGTAATTAGGTTTGGTTTTTTTTTTAATGTAGCATATCTTTTGAAAAGCATAGTCTTAGTCCTTAACTGTTGTCACTCTGGCAGCTTTTCTTTATGTGTAACCTCTTGCTGTAGCCCTTGCCTGTGCTCAGTCCCAGGGGTGCAGTTCAGAGCTAAGCAGCTGAATTCTTGGGGGCTGATCAGGCTTTTCACCGTGCTATTAATCGGGGTTTGTATGTAGGGAGAGATGAATGCAAACTCTCACTTGGAGTTTTAGGCAAGTTCCACATCTTGTTTAAAGAAAAAGTAATGTTTGCTCACTTGCAGTCCTGTTGCAGTTTTCTGGTTCCTGTATTTCATAAAACTCAAGGCACTTCAGAGAATTTCCTGGGTACCAGAAAACCCTTGATGAGTTACCTCTCTAACTACTATGTAAGTGCACTAGAATAGCTCTGTTTTATCAGTTTTGTATGAGAAATTGCTTTCTCTCTTCCTGCAGTCCAGTGACAGTTTTCTGCATTCTGCATGCCTTTTACCTCAAAAAGAGCCTCTTGTGTAGTGCTCTGAAAAGTTGGTGGTCCCAAATCATATAGTAACTTAAAACTTGCAGTGAAAAATGTGAATGAGACTTACAACTAGTGTCTTTTCATTGCTGGTCACCCTCTCCAGTCCCTCATGCAGTATGTAATAACTAAATTTGGCTGAGTTCTTCTGCTGTCCCCAGAAAGACTTGGTATTGCATGGCCTTGGGATATTTGTTGGAAAATTGCTGCATATGTCATGTCATTTCTGCAGCTGTGTTTTTTGGGAAAAACATCTGAAAAGCTTCAAGATGCCCTGGTTTCCTTGTTATTATATTGGAAGCTCGCAATCTGCAAATCTTAAAAGGAGAGGAAATGGCCATCTCTTCCTGGGCAGGTTCATTGCTATATGCCACCAGGTACTTGCTCTTTAAAGCCCTGCTTTCAACTGGCATGACTGAAGAATCTAGATTAAGTGAGAGCAGAATTTTCTGTATGGCTGGATCTGTGGCTTTCGAAATACCTCACTCTTTTTTTTTTTCCCCCCCCTAAAGAGTAAACCAGCAATTTTTGCTGAACTTTGTAGTGATAGAGCTTGCTCCCTCTTAACTAACAATGAAAATTTTATGCAGTCTTTATCAGGATTTGATTTTGAGCAGCTCAACAGTTATCAGTGAATATACAGTGATAAGAGATGATTCTTATCTTTATTTCTTTATAGCCATCAGACTCTGCTCGTGTCTTATTTTCTTCTCAAAACAGCATTACAGGTTTTCCCCAATTATTTAAAGCCCTGCTTTCACCTTGTGGGTGCATGTTTTTCAGTGAATCTTTGTCCAGTTTCCCCATAATTTATATTATTCTGAATTAAACAGTGCAGACCCTATTTCTGCCGTATAAAGAAGAAATTTTGATCCCTAACAGAGTCCTGCAGCGTGCATCTCTGCAGAAGCAGCTGAACAGTTGAATGGGATCTGTGGGAGTGCTGTGTTCCTGTGTGGTGACTTGTTGATTATTAGTTTTGGCCACCTTGTTCTAGGCTGACTAGTTTACATCAGGATTATCAGAGTGAGCAGCTGAGACTGCAAAGCAGGTGTCAGCCTTTCCCCGCTTTGAAAGAGAGAGTTTTCTGTCTGTAAGAAACAGGCCTGCAATTTCACAAGTCATTTGTTCTGCATAGACCATTCTCCTAATGGGATTTTTCACCCAGTTGGTTTGGATATACTGTTTTTTGGTGTTGATGACACAATCTGAAATGTATCCCTTTACTCTAGGGCCAAAAACCTGGCTCTGTTTTCTGGGCTTTGCCCCCCCGGAACCTGACTGGGTTTTGTCTGACTGCTTTAGTCCTGCATCTATTAGCTTTTTAAGGCTATATGACAGCCTTAAAATTCAGTTAAAAATTAAGTTTTAATTTAATTTAATTAAAAGTTAGCTGTACTTCTTGAGCCACCTTAACAGTTGAGGCAAGTGAAGTACCTTATGAATGAGTCTTTTTGGCATCATGGGGAATTTCACATCTGGAAAGACAAGCAACAGGATCAGATTAGTAATGCATACCATTGCCAGTGACTCAAAAGGAAACTGTAGTAATGGTATTGTAGTTTTTGATACTGCCTCTGGGTAATTTCTGCTGTCTAGTCAGTTGATTCTGCAAAGACAGCTCCAGTTATTGCAGGATGCAGTGCTTTAACTGTGACAGGCTGTGCTTTCAGACTGCTATCTTAAGGAGAAATATTTTCTTTGGTTTGCTTTCCCCCAAAAAATCCAAAGCCCACTAAAAATTAAGCAGCTGTCACCCTATCCCTGCCTAAATAGTGGCTCTGTAGTCTCTGTGACACATGGCTACAAAAATTTTATACCAAGGATGTTTAATTTTCTCTTGTACATAAGCTTACAAAAAACAAGAGTGAGGAGATTGCAGGTTTTTAGCATGTTCTAAACATGTTCTTTAAAAGAACAAAACTCTACACTTGCTGTGCTCCAGAGACCACAACATGCCTAACAAGTTTGTTTCAAAAAGAAATTCACAGCAATTTTGAAGGTAACCTGGGTGACTTGTACTGATTATGCTTTTCTTGTTGGGCCAACCAGACTTGCCCAGCAGGTCTTCCAGTGTAGCAAACTACAGTTCTATAGGGATTCATCCTGGTTCAGCTGGTGCTTGCTGCCCCATCATGCCATCTTCTCATAGCCCTGATTGTGCTGGCTTGCCCCTCCTATTTTTTTTTTTCACCAGCACAGATGCTCCCATCATGCTGCAGTGACTCTCTTCTGCTTCTCAAGTATAAGAGCAACTTAGGAAACTATTTTAGATAAATATCATAGATAAAGGTAATAAGGGAGATAATTGAGGCCTTCCCACTTTACATGTTGGGGTTCTTTGTTTAATTGTTATTACTCTAAGTTTTGTGTTTAAGTAGGTGTCAGTAGCTGTATCTGAGTATTAAGTAGTAATTTGAATATTTTGGTGTTTGAGTAACTTAAAGTAGCTCAGTTTCAGTGTAGCTGCTTACGTGTGTTGTGTTTGTCACGCAGACAAAACAGGCTCAATAGAGGAGTTTACTTTTCCATGATATAGTTAAAGATAAATATCTAAATGAGTATCTTCAGATGAAGGTATCAAGACTTCCTAGCAGTGAACACAATGGCTTATTCTGGCTAAAATGCATTTTTGCCTTAAGCTTCTGGGTTGGTCCCACTTTTTTGCCTGAGTTTGTTGATCCCAGATGAATCATACTCTGCTTCTTTCATATTAAGGTTTGAACTATCTTTCAGATTTACGTCTTTGCTGCAGTTCTGCAGCAGTAAGACAGAAAAACCTCACCAGTTTGTATTAGCAACATGTGCTTTGTGATTGTAAAGGCTGTTCCTTCTCATGCTGCAGGATGAAGCTGTAGGTTTTGTTGTAGCAGAACATATCCACTAAGAGAGAATTCTGTTAACACTGTGTTTTTCCTCCTGGTATCAGGCTGTCAGAATTGTTTAGGTTGGAAAGGGCTTCTGAGGATCATATAGCTGAACCCCCTGCTCAAAGCAAGGTCAGTTAGAACAGGTTGCACAGGTTCATGTCCTGTCAGGGTTTGAATAGCTCCAAGGATGGACATTTCACAACCTCATTGTGCAACCTGGAAACATACTATAGTAAAAATGTTCGGTGGTTTGGTTGTTGAGGTTTTTTTTTACCTTGTGTTGAAGTGGGATATCCTGTATGTTTTTTTATTTGTCCCTGTTACCTCTCAACCTGTCACTGGATACTTCAGGGAGGAGTCTGGCTAAGTCATGTTCACACCTCTCTCTGTGCCCTTATCAGGTACTGACACATGGATGCGATTTTCCCTCTGAAGCCTTTTCTCCAGGCTGAACATTCCCAGCTCCCTCAGCCTCTCCTGTGAAAGATGCTCTGGTCCCTTAATCATCTCAGTGGCTCTTTGTTGGACTGTCATGGTTTAACCCCAGCCACCCAAGCCCCACACAGATGCCTGGTCGCTCTCCTGCCAGCAGGATCCGGGAGAGAATCGAAAGTGTAAAAGTGAGAAAACCCATGGGTTGAAGCAAAGGCAGTTTAATAGGGAAAGCAAAAGCTGGGCCCACAAGCAAAGCAAAACAAGGAACTCTTTCACCACTTCCCCATGGCAGGCAGGTGTTCAGCCATCCCTGGGAAAGCAGGGCTCCGTCACACACAGTGTTTGCTTGGGAACACAAACACCATCACTCCAAACATCCCGCTTCTTCCCTCTTCCCCCCACTTTATATACTGAGCATGAAGTCATATGGTATTTTCTGACTTGAATCCAGGAGGGAACAAGTTCTCCAGCTCATGCAGCAGATGGGTATTTTTTGTAAGATACTGGTAGTTTTTAAAGGGAAAATAAAGACAAAAGTGCCGTAGCAGTTTTATTCCTGCGTGTTGGTGTTTGCTGAGTCAGACCCTGTTTGTCAGCTCTGTTCCTGCTTGGTTAGTGGCACAGCAGTAGTGATGGGGCAGATGAGTATGGGTAAAGTACTGTAGCAACCTGCTGGGTTCAAGTTATTAAAAATACAGAGCCTCAGCCAACTGTTACTTGCTTGAAAGGGTGATAAGGGTAACAATAATAGGAAGCTTTGTATTTGTAGTATATTTTCCTTACCCAGCTGCACTGGTATGCTTTTTTACCAGAGAAATCCAACACGCCTTCCTCCTCTCTTGCTCTTCTGTAGTACTTAACCTTTTGCAAAAAGCACGCTTGAAATGTTGTTGTGGTGTTGTATTCCAGAATTGCTGCTTTCAAAGCAACTTTTCCTTTTAATTCTGGAAAGGCCAGGCTGTTTTTCATAAATCAATCTTACAGATAAAATTTTCTTTGAGATTAGAATACGTTTTGCATTGTAACCATAGTTAAATTACTGTAGTTTCAATGTACAGTACACTGAAAAGGACTTTTAAGATACCAAGTTAGGGTAGTCCAACATCAAATCTGCCTCTTGTTAAAAGTAAACATCGGTGTTACAGGTGAAACCCTGAGAGTTTGACTCTTGCATTTTAGAACAATGGAAAAGTATTATGTGGATTCTGTATTTAAACTCATGTGCTTAATTGGTGAGAGCCCTTCTTCACTTATAAAAATTATTCTTGTGGATAAAGAGACTGAAATGCAGGACCGACAGCCTTGTCTGACAACAGGTCTAGCTAAGCAAGTGCTGACCTCTGTGATGAGAGATTGCCCGTGGTGTTTCCATCCTTGTCTCTGACCTTGGCCTTGAATCACAAAGTGCATAGTGGTAAAAAAAAACTTGTATGTCTTGGTTGTCTCTTAAAATTTTCAAATCTGTACTTTCTGTTTAAGGAGGAATAAAACATCTCTGGACCAAAATTCCATGGGACATTTTTTTCATACAATAGGTTTTGTGGTCAGTGATTGTCAAATGAGGTTTCTTTCCATGTAAAATTGTGCAGTCTTAGTAAGCTGCAAATCTTGTCTTTGCTCTGTGTAACAACTTAGCTGAGATCCTTCTGTTCAGAATCTCTTTGATGTTTGTTTTATGAAAACATGTTTCTTTGCTTCTGTCACTTGACGTTACAACTTTTTGGTCATCCCCAGTGTTTAGAAGCTTTTGACCAGGAAGAGGCAAAAGTTCATCTTTAGCTTACATACCTTTTTTGGTTTATGGTAATCTTAAAGACAGTCCTGTAAATTTCGTCTTTATTTCATAAATAAAATGAAATAGACATTTTTGAGCATAGGTTGACATTATTTCTTTCCACACTGTAACTAGGAATGACCAAAATGGTACAGGATGTCAGCTTTGCACATAAACTGAAGTGGTGGCAGTTAATCTGAAGTATGTTTACTCTTGGCTCAGGTTCACCTGCCTTTTTAGGACCTTGGTGACAGTGTGCTTCTAACTAGGTAATTTTTTTGTGTGCATACTTTAAAACTTGTCAGGATAATTTTCAACTTTTAGGCCTGACCATTTGATTGCAGTATCCCTTAATAACCTTTACTTGTTCAGATGTTTTATTTTGAAGTGTTCTTTAATGGTGAGAAAAAATTGCCAGACTACCCCACTGTTTTGTTTCTCCTTCTAGACTTCAAACAAAGTATTTTTTTTTCCTGGCCATTATAATGTGTGCAATATGTGAGGTATTAGAGCATTAGGATATTAGTTCTTGAATGCACTGATGTTCCTCTGGGTGGTTAATGTATTTTATCTGTCACCGGGGAGGAATGTGCTGTTCAGCTCCCTGCTTCTGCGAGTGCTCTGACTCATGAGCGCGAGGTATTTCAAAAGGATTTCAGCAGTCCATCTCCTTCTTCAGTCTTGCAGTTGCTTTTCTAAGAATAGAAGCAGCAAAACAGACAGCGGAGTTCCTTCTCAGCTGCTACAGTTCATTACCACTGTAGTCATGAAAGCTGACATTAATGGCAATCTTCACATCTCAGAGTTCCCATTTACCTGTGTGGCTACAAACACCGTGACTTGTACTATCCTTGGGAGCAGGAACCACCGTCTACAGCTGAGCTTCCAGTTTGGATGATCAAGACTGTGAGCTGTGGGACTTGGGTGCCTCTACATTTCAAGCAGTGTTGTGGGAGTGGCATAAAATAACAGACCTCCAGAAAATGTGGAGGGTGTGTCCCATGCAAGACGTGTTCTTGTAATACTTAAGATATATTGGAACTCTTCCTTAAATATCTGCTGTGATCATAGCTTGTGTATTGTGATAGTATCTGTTAATTTTAAACGTTTTCTCATCATATAAACTGCTTGCCTAATAGAACTGCGAAGTGCTGAAGCTCTTGAAAAGGTATTGCCAGTACTTAAGTCAGTAGCAGAAGTTTGCTTCCTTGAAGGTGAGCTAAGGTTTTGTTGATTATTGATTCTCATTCACATATGGGTAAAAGGAGCCCTCTCTTCAGCCACAAGCGTCATCTCCTGTGCCAGTGAATTATAGAACTCAAGTAAACTGTACCCATGAGGTCTTGAACGTGCACTCCAGGAAAATTAAGTCAGTCTTCAAAAGCAGTCATTGCTAGAGCCTATTTCCAAAAGGAACTGCTGTGCTTTAGGAAAAACATGGTTCCTGGGTTGGTTAGGAAGGTGACAGAGCCAGGGCATCTCTGTTGTAATTGTTTCCTGTTTTTAACACTTCTGACTGTTGGTTAATTGAAGTAAGAGGGTGGGTTGACTTGGGGAACAAATATTGTGACTGCTAAAGTGCTCTTGTCCACAAAGTGGATCTGACTTTGAACTGCAGAAGGAAAGGATGGAAGCTAAGAACTGAAAGCAAAAAGAAATTTGTGTTGTTTCCTACAATGAAGTGTAGAGGTGTGCAGAATGGTTTGTTGCAGAAAAATGAAGATTGTGACTGGGATGTCTTAAGCCCAGCCTGGGGTTATTAAAATATATCGTAGGAACAACTTCCCTTTATTTGCAGCCTTCTCTTCCCCAGCTGCTGGTCCTACTCTGAATTTTCTATTGTAAGTTTTTCTTGATGAAAATAAACTGACCTGCACTGACAGTTTTTTCCTGTCCTCATAAAATTCTGAATCGAGTTACTTGTAAAGGATGCTCTTTTTGTTACTAAAATCTGGTTTGAAACTACATGTTTACAGCCTAAAGATATGTATATTGTAATAGCATTGAAATCAACAATACTTTTGTCAGGAAGGGTACATTCTTTAGTAGAAAAATGATAGTATGTTAAGTGAGGCAGTGTTTAATGAGGTATGATATTGTATGTGTGTTTTTTACCTCCTTTTCTGTGCTGTATTTTTATTCATCATCTGTACGTCTTGTGTGTTATTAAAAACAAGATATGAAGTCTTCCTTGGCAGTAGGAATTTTGGAAGGAATGGGTGGGATAGGAAGAGCTATTTTTCTCTTTCCAGTAGTACATGTTTGATTTTATGTAGGTGTTTTTAAATACCTTCTGACCCTAAAATACATGTTTAATAAGTGTAAAAGACTAACTGTATGATAATTAGCTTAGTCCATTGTTTGTTTTCCTTTTTTTCACTGTAGGCAACCAATTCCCAGAAATAAATACCTTTAACCTTTTTGTGAAGGGTAAAAAACATCTAAGTAGTATTTAACCTCTGGCATCACCTCTGGGATTTTATAATGCCAGTTATCAAAGAATTCCATCTATAAAGGAGAGACAAATGAGTTGAACAACTGTACATGGCTACTCCAGCTGAAACATGCTTTGACAAGTCATTTGTGAATAACAGTAAAGCAGGATTGCAACTTGCCAGACATAAATGCTTGAGTAAGAGGGGAAATGCTTAAAACATAGAAACCTGGTTGTCAGGCGTTAGTCACTGCTGAATACCTAACAATAACATTCTTTCCTCTAGAAAGCAGGGTGACTTTTGAGGAAGGCTGTTCTCAGTAGTGCTGTTTATTTGATGCTGAAGGTTTCCAAGCGATCGACTAAAGGTGGTTCTGTTCCGCTCTAAGAGTTGCCAGTCTGCAGCTTCTTGGAACAAGTTTTCATGAAGTCTTGCGACATGGATGCAAGTGATTGCAAGTGATGAGAAGGGAAAATAAACTATGGATGGGTCTAAAAAGGTGGGGTCCTGTACCTTGGGAGGAATAACCGCATGCACCAGCAGCACAGTCTGAGAGCCAGAAAGCAGATCTGCAGAGAATGACCTGGAGGTCCTGGTGGACAACAAGCTGTCCTTGAGCCAGCAGTGCCCTTGTGCCAAGAAGGCCAATGGTGTCCTGGGGTGCATTAGGAAGAGCATTGCCAGCAGGTTGAGGGAGGTCATCCTGCCCCTCAGTTCTGCACTAGTGAGGCCACATCTGGAATGCTGTGTCCAGGTCTGGGCTCCTCAGTACAAAAGAGACATGGAGCTGCTCCAGTGAGGGGCTACAGAGATGATGGAACATCTTTCTTAGGAGGAAAGAATGAGAGAGGTGACTGAGAGGGAGCCTCATCAATCTATTTAGGTATCTGAAGGGAGATTGTCAGAGGATGGACCAGGCTCTGCTCAGTGGTGCCAAGCAACAGGACACAGACAATGGGCAGAAACTGATGCACAGGAAGTTCCACCTGAACATGAGGAAGAGCTTCTTTACTGTGTGGGTGACCAAGCAGTGGAACAGACTGCCCAGACAGGTTGTGGAGTCTCCCTCACTGGAGATATTCCAGAACTGTCAGGATGCAATCCTGTGCCATGTGCTCTGGGATGACCCTGCTTGAGCAGGAAGGTTGGACCAGATGAGCCACTGTGGTGCCTTCCACCCTGACCGATTCTGTGATCTTGTGGAAAGTTCTGGAGTGCAAGTTCTTAAGTTCTCCCAGTTTCTAGAGAAAGCTGTGAATATTGTATGGACTCAAGTCTAATTAGCAAATAAAGTGGATATCCAAATCAATTACATATGCTGTAACTTTAGGTGATTTGTGTTTCAGTAGTTGTGATTAGAGCGCTAAAGGTCACTTCCCAGACCTTGCCATAAAATGTCAGTCTTTTAAAACTCAGTGCCTTTTGAAATAATAAATTAGGACTTAAGTTGTTATGATGCCAAAAAGATCTATGCCAATTCTTAGGGCACACACTGTTGTGAAACTGCTGACTATAACAAAGAAGAGATGGTGAAAATTTCAGACCATTTTTAAGGTTCTAAAATACAGTATGTAAAATGAAGTTGTTCATATTAATGGCTGGGCAGTTGCACAGATTAGTAGACTGCCATTCTTCCAGGTATACTCAAAACTACAAAATAAATTACTGAATTTTTAGTTAGGTTAGTAGTCCTTTGCTCAGCCTAGTGCCATACTGTAATTAAAGTGCTTGAATATTTATTCATAGCATCACTTGCATGCACACGGTTACATTAAGGACATGATTGCAAAGTAGCCAAGTGTTCTGAGAACTCTCAACAGCTAGTAATAGTTCAGTAAAAATACGGAAAAAAATTTTATTACTTTTGTTCTCTTCTTTAAGCTCTGCAAAGATTAGCTCGTAAAAAGCTATGTCTGCAGCTCATTAGATGAAATATTTTCTTGATGTTCTACATCTTGGACTTCTTGTTATGAGAGAAGGATAAATATTTCTGTCTTAGGGCTCATGTAATTGCAAATAAACTTGTCTTCATCCTTTCCTAGAGAAGCCTTTTGTTCACAACCCAAAGTCACAAGTGAAGTCTCTCTTACAGCTAAGTCACATCTATCTTGCCATATTAAAATAATTTCCTGCTCTTTTCTCTCTTTGTGTTACTTTACTATGTTAAACTGCATTTGCAGAAGTCTAACTGTTGTCAGGCTGTAGACACAGAACTGGTGTCCTTATAAAATGTGCTCTGGCAATAGAAGGAAGCTGTAGAGGAATGTTTGCTGGATCTCAGGCCCCCGAGTGATAAATACTTGTCTTTGAGCTGGTTTTTGTCTTCTTACAGTGGAGCAAAGCAGTGTTGTTGGTTCTGCTACCATGCGGCTGAGGTTTTGATTTCAGTGTTTCCAACTTCAGTGGAAGATTATAAGAGTGCAAGTATTTCTTAAAGCAAAAGGTTCTCCTTTGGAAAATTTCAGTGTGGGGAGAAAAGTGAAGACAAGCATTTATTCCCTCCACTGAATTTAAAGGGACACTGTGAACTTAAAATTCTAGAGACTTGAGGATTTGGTTTTTTTTCTTCTTTAAAAAACTGTAGTAATGGCAGTAGTTTTTCTGCACACTCCTGTGCTTTGCTGTTCTCTTCTCGATCCAGAAATGCTCTGTGAAGGACTTGCACAAAGTGATTCTTTTCTCCTTGATAATCAGGTCAATCAATTGACCATAAAGCGTTATTAAACACAAGAGCCAGGCTGCTTGCCTGAGGAGGAATGACAGAGGGGAAAGAAGCTAGAGGAAGGCCAGCTGATACACTGGGATTTAATAACCCACTACCTGTCAGCTGAGTGGCACAAGTTGAGCTGTTAGCCTGGCTCGTTGATAGGTAAAATGAATTGAGTAAACCAGCTGAAGAATTAAATCAAACTTCAGTTTTCTTCACCTTGCATTTGGAGTGGGATCACAGAGCCCACCTTTTTCTTACTTCTCAGCTGAAACCTGTTAGTGCATTGTAAGCTGCTTGTTTGTTTTATACCCTCTTGTATTCAACAACAGTGGGTAAAATAGGCAACCAGAGAAGCTTTTTTCCCTGGATTTCTTTGACTGGGGCCTATCTGAAAGTTTCAAAGACATTAGTCGTCACCTAGTATGTTAAAAGCGTACTTTTTTATAGCAAATTAAGCTTCATAAGTTCTCCTCTTCAGTTGTTTTCACTTGTGTGCTGCTTCTCATGGCTTGTATTTTTCAGTCATGAACCAGTGTAGAGTTAGATCTCTGAATCATTTTGAAGAGTTTCTTTTTAAACTGTTCTACAGTTTAATTTATTAGTGTTAAATGGCTGTGTTCCAGGGAAATATCTATAGTAAAGGAAGGCATTTATTTTCTCTGGGTGATCAAAAAATAAAATAATTTGGAAACAATTAGCTACTTGTGAGAAACCTGATTTTGTAGATACTTGATGTATTTAGCACTTAGTTTTTATTACTTTTAGAAAGCCACAGTTCAGTAAGACTACTGTATATTGGCTGCTTAATAGAAACACTGAAGTAATAATTTCAGAGTCGGTACGTGGTTGCTTTATTTACCTCTAAAACAATTCTTATTTCATCTTAGTTTCCTGCTCTGTGGGATACTGCCATAGTGAGATACGTGAAATACTTGATAAGGAGGGTGCACAGTCAACTACAAACTGCCATGGCCAAGCGTTTTCCAACTTCCATGGCGTTGAGAGAGGACATTGGAGGGAATTGGCACATAATGAGGAGGAGGGATAAAGGGGATCTTCCAAGTTCATGGTGAGAAAAATAAGAAAAGATCTCTGCTTAGCTTTCCCAGGGAAAGGAAAGGAGATTGAACGTTATGGAATGAATAGTCGTCTTCACCTTCATATCTCTCGTCTGATTTTATCTATTTGTGACCAAAAACAGCATTTTATTTTTTTACTTTGTGTTCAGGTCTCAATTCAGTACTAATTTGGGAGCTGTTAGAAAGTAATAAAGTGGCAATTTTCAAAAGTGTGATGCTAATTGATTTCTTCAAGGACAGGGAAGCGATGCATGGGTTATTGCTTCTTGTCTTCAGTGCATAGCCTATTACCTTTGCATCAGTTAAACCATCTATTGAAAGACAGTAGTAAAATAATTGTCCTGTGCTGAGAGTTTTTCACTGCCTAAAGGACTGCTAACAGTACAAAAGAGTCAGTAATGCAGGTGAAATATTTCCTTTGTTGTCAGAACTGAAAATAATAGCCAGTAAGAACCACTTAAGGTACTGAACACAGAAAAATAGTTATGTCCTACCTGCACGGGCAATGCCTCTTATTTTTCTTTTGGAACTTCACAGTGCTCCTCTGCCTGTCCATCCTTTCGCTTTACCCTGCACTGCAGTGTCCATCCCTTTAGTTGAAAAAAGACAGACTCTACTCACTTGTCTCTTTGCCCTAGTAGCCGCGTTAGACATATTCTGGTCTTTAATTTAAGGCACACATTTCCTAGTTTTCCATCCTGTGTTCTTTGGGAGGCAGTCTTCTCTTTCTCCACTTAGTTACTTTGTGGTGATGGAATTACCAATTTTAACCCCTCTTCCTTACCTCAGCGTGGTTTTGATAGTCAGTGTAAGTGTTGGATGATAAACAACTAACTGTATCTTCCTTCTGACATCATTCTTGCCACTGGAGCATCTGGTCTCTGGTCTACAAAAGAGTGACTAATAGTTTCTGTCACCTGAGCAGCATTTTCTGAGCCCACTTTCTTGCCTATAGCTAACTTGTTTAGATTTGAATGAATGAGTTTGTTTAACGTAGCATTTTAAACCTAATGATCCAAATACAGATCTTTTTGTTTTGCTTTTACTGGAGTAGAATAATAGTGAGTGTAGAAATGAAAAACACTTGCTAAGTTTAAAAAAACCCAAACAAACCCAGCCAGCAAAACCCACTGTTGACAATATAATTTTCTTTTTAATCTAATGAGGTGAGATAGATGAATTTGAAAGCTGGGTCAAAAAGCTTATGTAATTTTCAGACCCTAAATATAGAATGGTGTAATGACACAAAGAGATCAATCTCTGTGCACATGTTCCGGTAGAGTATTTTTGTTTTGTTCTTATTCTGCGCATGCAATTTAGAACTAAGCTGGATACCCCCTGCTTGGAAAAATGGTCTTGCTAATATTCCTGCCTTCTGCTACATGCCAATTTAAATTGACATGTAGCATGTAGGTTTCTTTATGATAATAGTCTGGGTGCGGGGTCATTTTGTTTTGTTTTGTTGATAGAAAAATTTCCCTGTGCTCACTGTTAAATTTACCTTTTCTTTTTTTTTTTTTTATTTTTAACAGTAGTGGAATGGGGTGATGACGTTAAAGCAGTGTCGGAAGATGAAGCCATGATGCTGGTGAACCACCAAGCGACGGGTGACGTCTGCACTCTGATGATGTGCCTTCAGGATAAAGGCACGGTAGGCTACACCCAGGGCGTGGGGCGGCTGCTGTGTGCGCGGTGTTCCCTCGGGAGTGCTTGCGTCCGTGTGTGGCCCTAATGGCTCACTTTGGGGTGTTAACCACCAGATCATCTCAGTAGGGAGCTTTTTGTTTGGGTTTGGTCCAAAGTGACAGCCGGTAGCTTGGAGCAGGTATAGACCCTGAACGTTGTCTTTGGAGAAGGTCAGATGTGGGCTGAGTCACTGTGCATCCAGTTGAGGTTAACGCAGAGGGAAGCAGATGTCCTTGCAGGTAATCATGGGCTTGACTTCTTCCTCTCACCTCATGCCATTGTGCAACTCGTGCCAACTTTGCTCAGACCAGCACAGGTCTAGCTTCTTGGTTATGACTTTATTCCAGCATGGAATTTTTCTCAAAGTTAGAGCACATCGTGGATGGGATTTTGGTAGGAGTGAGGGCACGCCAAAGTTAAGGTACCTAGCTAAGGTCAAAATTACTTGAGCTCTTATTTCACAAGCCCTTAAGCATTTCTTGGTGAGAAGTGTAACTAAGGTTAACTGTTTCATGCATTGCTGTTCAGAAAATTAATATCTAAGGAGTGGAAACCGGAGTATAGAATCTAAACGGGAGATCAAATTTATGTACAAATCAGGAAGAATGGGATGTGTGCATGATTAGACTACAAAGGGTGGGAAGCATACCTGTCAAGCTGAAAAAATGCATCAGCTGTATCTGTCTTAGCGTTGTGTTCTTTTTTGAAGTGTCTTTGTGTTGTCTTCCTTCATCATACCCTGAAGAAACAAGAAGTGCTTTTTGTTGCCTCTGCACAGCTTGTAACTGGCACTGTTTTTCTTAGTGCAAATTATTATAGTTAAGTATACACTTACTTTTATCAGTGATTTACCCTTTTTTAGAAAGTTTTCCAGGTCTTACTTAGGACAGCAGAGCTGATTAAAAAAAAACAATTAAAAAAAACCTTTCAAACAACCCAACCTCACAAAGTATGAAAATGCCACTCAAGATGGAGCAGACTCCTTTCTTTCTTTCTTTCTACTCTAGCCTAGAGCAGACTGTTTTAAAAGTACTTTGATTGCTTTTGTTTCTTTTGGAGTTGAGGGAATTGGGTATATATGGTATTCTGTGCTGTACCCAAATGAGTAGAATGACAGAATAAACTCTTTAATTCCCTTCATCAAAATAGTGCATAGGACAATCTTGTGATAAAGATTTGGCTGTGAGGGTGTAGTCCTCTGGATATATATGACATATGATCATGACCACTGGTTTATAGATATAACTCTAAATCATATTTATCCCATTTGACCCCATAGCTTAAAAGTTTCAGTGACAACAGAGCGAGTTGCAGTGAATGTAGGAGATGCTAAAAATGGAGGGAGGCATTGAGATCACAAATAATCTTCACCACAGAAATTTTTAGGTTTGCATGTTTTCAGAAAAGCAGAACATCCTTAAAATCACTATTTTTTCCCTTAAGTAGTTGTAGTCCTTGCTCTTGGAATGTGCATGTCCAGAGCCTAGTATGGCTTTGTTTTCAGCTAATAAAGAAACAAAACAATATGAGCTTCAGTACATGCTTAAAATACAGCAGGAGTAGTACAATTGGATGAAAATAATGAAGAAGATCAGGATAGTTTATCCTTGCTAGAACTTGCTGAATCAGGTGCTTTTAAATAGCATGCTTCATATTGCTAAAGAGAAGAGAATTGTTGTTACTTAGAGTGACTGTGAAAGTACTGGAGGAAAAAAATAAACCTACCTGTCCAGAAATAATCATTATACAGTATGCAAATGCTTAAATTAGTCAGCTTTCCTTAAATCCAGTGTAAACTTAACGTGGAGTCCTTCACAAGTTTGATACTCATCTGTCAGCAAGATAGTAATTTTCAATAATTAAATTTTTTTTGTTAAGGAGGGTTAATCCTGTGCCAGTCCAAAATGTCTTTTGCTTGCTTTTGCCAGCCAGTACAGACCAAAACCAGATGTAATCTGCAAGCACTTAATGCTGCTTCAAAAAAAAGAAATGTTCATTTAAGACATCAGGAGTGTTCAATTTAAAGTTCTGGGTTTTTCTATATGGTGAGGTAAACTCATGAGACAGTTTTGCAACTTGACAGTGTTTCCCAAGGGTCATGTCAGGAACCATGATGGAATTTTTTTTTCTAGTATTCTATAAGTACTTCTATACTAGTAATAGTGTAGCCTATCTGTTGTAAGTAGATTGAATCTCACCAAGCAGTAAGATAAAATACATGTGCTGAGATATTTCTGGTTTTTTGGATTCACTTACATGAATAAGAAAAAAATGATCTCTTATTAGAGAAGTGGAACGTTAGCTAAAAATTAGTATTTTAGTAGAAGGACTGGATTGGCATTGTTTGATTAATGCATTGTACCAAAATATAAGCCAAACAGCAAAGTTTCACGAGAACCAGAAGTGACCTAATTACACTTTTTATAAAGTTTGAGAAATTGTTCCAATTTCTTTGTGAAAGTAAATGTTAAAAAAATTCACTAAGTAAGTTGTGGTCTCATAAATATTGAAGGGTATCTGTTTCACAAAAAGAAGTAGGTTAGAATGCTGCTATTACTGCTTTCTGACTGGATTAGGACTGATAAATGTGGGGTTTTTTTCTGATTTGGAGCAGAAAGCAGTACCAGGAAGGGTGCAGTGGAGACAAAAGTGCAGCTTGCAGATTTCAAGACGTGGTTTCCCAGGTTTCATTGTTAAGTTAGAGACGCTTGAAAGATGGAAGTCAGTCTATCCAGGTTGCTTTGTTATGAAAGCTGTGTAGAGTGCAGTGAAAGTAGGCCTGTGTAATAGGAGGCACTTAGATTTTTTTTTAGATAGTTGGTAAAAGCTTTTTCTAGCTTCTGAACTTATTTAACCACGAAGCACGAAGGAAAAAGGACCTGAAGTGGCGTGCAAAAGTTCTTTGAATCCATCAACAACTATGTATTTGTGTTCAAAACACTTCTGAGTGTCTTTGTTTAAATCTCCTTCAAATGCAAGTGATAAGAAGCTCATCTCCTAAGTGTTGTTTCATTCCTGAGGATACTAAATAGAGGAGTCACTAAATGGAAGAGTTACCAACAAAATTTTGCAGTGTCCTCTGCTCTGCCCTTGGTAGCAGAATAAAATGATTATCCATTAATCTCGTCTGCCTTTTGATTGCAAACAAGATAACTGTGTCCTATTCTTTGAACTGCTTTTTGAATTGATATGTTAGTGTGTGTGTACATTAATTCATACATAAAAATACTTTCTCTTTGTACTTCCTACCATTGCCTGGGCTTGCAGGTAGATTTATGATCACTGGACTCTGAAGTTTGTCTCTTTGTAGCCCACACGCAGCAACCTGTGTGTGTCTTAGTTATAATTTGCATGTCACACTTTCTGTGACAAAATCTTATCACTCCTTCTCAGGAAAGACTGAGGGAGCCCAGGGATGCTAGTTAGAAGCCCTGTGTCACCTAAAACAAGGTGAGATGGACTTCAGACTCTGAAGAGCAGTGATCAACTTGCAGGATAAACCTACCATCATCTAAAGAGAAAGACAGTAACATGTGGTATGATAGGGGAGAAGCACTGGCATTGCTGGGCAGGAGTTCCTCATCCACGATTGCCGTAGAATGTCTGGAACCAGTGCTGACTCCTCAGAAGACACGTTTTCTTTCCAGCAAAGCGGAGTATTAAGCTTGCTTATCTCCTCCAGTAAAATAAGATTATGTTGGTTCAGCTTCTGCTTGGTATAATAGAACAATAGTTGTCAAAATGCCAAAGTAGTAGATGAACATTGGCAGGCCTGAGTGCTGCTGCAGGCTAAATCATCATTAGTGAAATTTTGGTGGTGTTTTTATCAAAGGATGTGGTTCCCTGCACCAGCCTGTCACCTTTGGGTGATGCGTGGGCATGAGCTCATTGTAGTGCCTTGGAGAGCAGTAACACCTCTCAGTGGCACTTTTTTAACTCTTGTCCTTAGGGCACATCTTTCTTTCTTGTTTTTTTAATTTACTGAAATGGAGAGAATGTTAATGTCTGCAGAGAAGAATTTTGCTTTAAGATCCTCACTTTTGTTTAACATAGGCCTGGAGATAGCTGTGGGATAAACGATTTCACCAATGTTAGTCTCAAGTAAGGAATTGTATCTAGGAATGCATTTTTCTTTTGTCACTCACAAATACATAGTGTGCCTTTGGTCCTTCGGATGTGTAGCATCTAGTAAGGAATACCATTGGCAGACAGGAAGGGATACTAGCCTGTCACCTTTATTTCTTAGGCTGCTTTCTTTTGTCTTTGCCTCAAAATATGTGAGAAAGATGCAAAGCAGGAGGTGCTCGAATTATCATCTGACCACCAGAGAAATGTCACAGTCTTTCATGTTCTTTTTTGATAGTGGTAAATGGAAGAGTACTGTGTTACATGACTTGAATTTCACTGAACTGGAATCAGTCTTGGTGTGGCCTCATAACACAGGGAAGAGAAAAGACAAACTAGCTTAAGATTGGGAGCATGTAAGGGACACTGGATTTTCCAATTTTGGAGACCCACTTCCTACCCCTCTCAAAAACTACACGTAGAAGTGATAGAGGAAAAAGACCTTGTGAGAAAAGAAGCTTTTCTCTTCTCTTACTTACTTCGTTGGGAGTAATTCTCCTATTCTAAATCTCAAAGGGCTGAACAGGCAAAGTATCTGCCTTCACTGTCCCGTAAGAAGTGATGGTCAAGTGAATCGATTGGCTCAACCTCCGTTTCTGCCCTCCTACTGTGCTGCTTGCCTGGGACAAGCAGCAGGATTTAATTAAATGCTCAGGGATACATGTGGCTGTTCTGCCATGGCTAATATTGTAGAACTGTATATTACATTACAAAAAGGCAGCTGTTTAATCCTACTCTTGAGAGAGAAGCATAGCACCTGTGCTGCTTTATGTTTTGGGGCGTAAAGGACCTTATTCTATGTATTTGCTAGTTTTATTGCTGTTGTGAGAGTGACAAGAATGTGACCAGGATGTACATAATTCATAATTCTCTGCACCTGATATTCACTCATTCTTTTAATTTATTTTTACTTTTCAGGTTGTCCGTCAGATGATGTGGCTGATGGATCATATTTTTAAGTATACAAACTTTGGCATCGTGTCTCTAATCCATGGAGACTTCTTTATAAGACAGGTAAATGGAAACACATAATAGTGCTTTGATTTATCCTTATATTTGGAACACTGTGGTGTTATGGGACTTACTTCTCATCTCCTAGTTGGTTTGCACGATGAAATAACTATGCTGTAAAGTGTATATTTGGGGAGGTCCTTGTTCTGAAGCTACTTTATTTTCCAAGCTAATTTTATTATTTGCATAGCACAAATGCTTATGGAATCCAAGTTGTGATGGGAGCCTATTATGAGAGAGGTGTACGAGCAAAATACATGGGCAGTCTTTTTTGTCTCTGTTTCTGAGCACACCTCTCATCTTTCCTTAGTGACCTTGACGCCATGCAGAGAGTCTGTCTCGTTAGGTCGCTGTTCTGACTGTCAAAGTTTCAAATTAGGAAAGGCAGGACCGTCCCTTTTGATGGTAACATAATAGTGGATCAATTTAAGGTGGTGATGGACCTGTGCAAATAGGAATTAATTGATTCTTGAAGGTTAATTATTATTTGAGCATTAGGAAAGAATGTTGAGCTCAGTGTCTGAAATATTAGTGAGTGAGACCCTCAGATTATTTCATACAGTTTGGGTAGGTTTTTTGTTGTTTGGTGGCTGTTGATCAAACTGCACCCTCAAAGTAGAAACTCAGGAGGCCAATGAAAAGCATGAACTGCAATATCCATCATACATGTTTCTTTCCTCTCCTTATTTCTTTGCCTGGATATAAAATGTGTGGAGAGCCAGACAGAAATAATGCATTTTCATGTTGCAGAGAAGAAGATAATTTACTCAGAATGAAATAAAGAAATGCTTAATTACAGGAGAACACAGCTAAAGTGAGATTTCTCGCTAACACTAGAGGCATAGTTAGAAAGCCTCAGGCACAATTAGATAAAACAAAGGTCTCTAGAGATACACAACTGTGTATTGTGAGAGGATGGCAGGAAACAAGGTTGGATGCTTTGTAAAATATAAATCTGTTCCAGCAGTTAGAATTTACAAGATGCACGTTTTGAGGTACACAGGGCTGTCAGCCTGTTAGTTGTAATTTCTGAATGTGGGGTTGCAGTTCCGGTCACAAAACCAAACCATTGCCGAGCTGCGTAAACTAAGGCTTTTCCTCATTTTTGTGAAGTGGTTGCCATACACAACATCACGAATAAAATGACATCATCGTGGTTCTGAGTATAAACCAATTGAAAATAAAATGTTTCTAGGCTGTCAGCCTTTGGGTGTGGTAAAATATTTCATGTGAGTGAGTAATTTTTTGAGTAGGTCTTTTGCCTAACTCTGGAAAGGCCCTAGTAATACTTGGATGGTTATTGTTCACTGCTCTTCTCTTAACCATTGTGCTATCCTGGAGTCCTGTGGTCTGATGAGGAAGGACTGGCTTAACTGAGGAACTTTTGTATTGTTCTATAATTGCATTAATATGAGCAGGCAGAACCTTTTCCTTTGCTCTCGTGTGGGAAATTGGAAGTAATTGCAATGGTGAGACTTAAACCTAGGAGAAACACTTTCACAAAACTCACCTTCTTGTCTTTGACTCATCTCCACTCTTTCCAGCTTCCTTCCTCTGACCAAAAAAACCCAACCAACCAACAAACAGGGGAAAGTTTGTGGCAGTTTTGTTGACATTTCAGAGGATTAAAATCACCTCTGCTGAGGAGAGCTTTAATTTTACCCTCCTGTGTCTTTTGAATGATTTGACAAAGTCACTTTGGAGCACTCCAAAATGCTAATTAATGTAAATAGATTCCTCTGAAAATTTGGGTAGCTTGGTGCGTGCAGAGATGGGAAAAGATTTTTTGGAGCACTCCAAAATGCTAATTAATGTAAATAGATGCCTCTGAAAATTTGGGTAGCTTGGTGCATACAGAGATGGGAAAAGATTGTTCCTGAAGATATTTCTGCAGTAATTAAGGATGTATCTTACTGTTCTTAAGTGAAGAAGTTGTCCTAATACATCAAAGAGGAGAAATGAACGAGTCATTAGACCAGTGCAGATTTGAGTGAGATCTGTGGTTCTGCTGTGGTAACCCAACTGAGGCCTGGTCTGTTGGCCTCCAGTAGCTACTCTGAGGAGAACATTGCTTCTTGTTGTCTCAGGGGATTATTTTTATCTCTGAAAAGAGAGAAACCTTAGAAATACAATAATTACGTCTGATGTTGTCTCTTTAAAGCATTCATTTTATCTAGATAATGTTTTATCCTTTCAGGGGAGAACACACCGTGACCAGCAGCTTGTGTTACTCAAAGATCATCTAGAAAAATATTACAGGAGCCGCAATAGGAAATGGATTGTTTTATTTCCAGAGGGTGGCTTTCTTAGGAAAAGGAGAGAAACAAGCCAGGCATTTGCCAAGAAAAACAATTTGCCATTTCTTAAACATGTCACCCTGCCAAGACTTGGGGCAACACAAGTAATTCTGAAAACACTTGTAGCGCCACAAGAAAATGGAACTCCATCAGGTGGAGACACTGTGAGAAGAGGTAAGGATCACTTCACTCTGTGGGTAAAAAGCAAATTAAATGTCAAAGATTTGAGTTAAGAAAAACATCGTGTTGGATTGGTCTCTTGAAATATCAAATACATTTGTAATGGGCCATTGTATTTTATATAAATGTTCGCATATTTAGTTTTAGTTCTGCTAATTTTATTTTTGACCTTGAGACAAAGAAAAAAAGGAAAACCTTAGTTTTAATTTGATTTAGTCTGTGATACAGCTTATTGAATGCTTGGTGTGGCTCACACGATGGTAAAGCAGATAGGACTGGACTAGGCACCCAGAGCGAGCAAGAAGGTGATCCACTCCTTTCAGTGAGATTGATGGTTTGCACTGGTTTGTGATAGCATGGAACTATAGTAAAAGTATTTCTGGAATACTCTAACTGTGTTCATATTTTTATTCTGGGCTTTAAAAGTTTATTTGCATCCACTGCTTATACTTTATTCCTCTTCTTGAACTGCTTTCTGTTCAGTTCAGGTTCTTCTGTTCTGTACAGATCTTTGTGTTGCCTGTCCCCATTGTGGCTGGAGTTAACTGTCACTGATTACTAGATTTGAAGGATTGTTTGGCTGTCACGTCAGAAGAGTTACGAGGGAATAAGAATAATCCTGCAGCATTTTTGTTCTGGCATGCCTGGGCTGTAGGGGAGGGTACAGCTGGGGTATAAATAATGCCTGTATACAGTTACGGGACGTGGTGCTTTAGTCTCTCAGTTTTTAAAATTAACTTCTTGGCATGTTCAAGAGCAGGGTTAGATCTTACTTAACTTCCTTGTGGATTCTTGTTACTTATTACAAAAACAATGGACTGGGAGGTTGTGGTAGTTCCTATTGATGGGTGGTGCTGGTGTTTCCATAGGCAAATTCTGATAATCATTTAGCAATTTGAAACAAAGATCCTTTCTAATGAAGCCACATAGGCAGAGGACTTTGGATTATTTTCTGTCTGAAGTTCAAATCTCACGGTTGGCAAGAACCCTCCTACAGAAATTGCTTCCAGATTTTTAGTTTTGAAGTTATTCTTGTCAACGTAGGAAATAAATCGAGATGATGTTCTTGGAGAAGTGAAGGTAGGTTTTAAAATGAGCTGAAAAATCAAGCTGTGGAATGCATCAGAGTGTTTCCTGTCAGGCTACATTCAGAAAAGAAAGGCTGAAGAAAGCTCTTGTTGCCATAAAACATTTTAGGTTTAAAAGAGAGAAACTGAATACCCTGATCCTTGTTAAAAAGTTTGGATTTTTTTTGAGGAGAAAAGTTTGGCCTGTTCTGTTCTATTTCTTGCTGTCTCAAAAAGATATGAAGAGTAAGAAGTTCCCCAAATTAATTACGAGTCTTCTAGTTCTGGAGGGAGACCAAAAGTGCTTGTCAAATACCAATTTTATATTTTCCTATTCTTAGGTTGCGATCAACTTAGCTGAACATCAAACTGGCTTCCTTTTTTTGTTTCTGCTTTGAGTGGAGTGATTCAGACTCTAGAGAAATGAGCATTTGATAGTAGTTGACCTAACTGAGTAATAAAATAAAGGAATTCCGTCAGAAATAGAATGAAACCATATTGTCCATCCTACTCAAGGAAAGATAAATGGGCAAAAATAGGAATGAAATGCGTGGGTTTAGCTGTCATTCTTTCATAGTAATGGACTTGAAAGCATACAAAAAAGGATGAAAAAGAAAAGTGAAAGTAAATTTTATATGCTAGGAAAAAGTAGTATTTGGTACGTAGTGACACTGATGTATTTTATATCCTCTCTTCTTTTAAGCTCACAAAAATGTTTCTAGCATTGTAAAACTTCCCTTTTGGAGAAGTAGCTCTTAGCTCTTGATTTGTATCTTGTATAAAAGATTCTTCCTCTAATCTGTTGCTTTCTGAATGCTTTTATTGTTCTCTTGCCATGCCAGAAAATGTTCAGTTGAATGAAATACAGTTGTATAAATTGATACGGTTATATTATAAAGTTAGAAGCCTTACAAGTCAGTGAACATTTTTACTTTTAATCTCTTCTATCTTTCCCTGTTTTTAATCACATGGAAAACCCATCTCAGCGAAATCAAGCTTCCTTCCTGTTCACATGACCATTGTTGAGATGTGGGTGCTAGAGCCAGGTGTAGTGCACACAGTAAAGGTTTTGCCAGTGACTTGCATGGAGACTGCGTGTATACCTTTTGTACATTATCATTCTACTCCTTTGCTTGGGAAGTGGCTTTTTTATCAGAAGCATCACACTTTTGAACTTCATGGTTTGCTGGACACATTTTTCATATGCAGCACTTCTTGTGCTCTATACCATTGTAACAATGTTCCTGGAGTCCTGGGTTGCCAAATTATTTAGCTTACTATAATAAGCTTTCTACTCCATTATTTATTATTCTCCCTGTCTTTTTGTTTCCACCAAGCTTTATTGATACTTGTGGGAAATCACCTTCCTCTCCCACCTGATTTTAGTTAAATTGGTTTATAGATTGAGTTCTCCTCATCAAAAGTTATATCCCCTTCCTGTTGAGTTTCCTGGGTAGCTATGTTATGTTGAGTCATGATACACAGTTCTGTTCTTGACTGCTCTCATTTTATTAGTGCTTAATTCATTTTAAATGATCCTTGTAGCTTTTATACCCTTGTAAATTTGATACCATTCTACTTTTTCAGCTGGAGTGATGCGTAAAACTGGGTGAAAGAAGAAAAGATGACAAAGGCTACTATAATAAAAGATGGTTCATCCTTAATATACTGTTATCACAGTTTGACACAAACCAAGTCAGATACAATTGTTTGATCATGTCATGCCCCAGCTCCTCAGCCCCTCAGCCCAGCTGGCTGTCACATGTCACTGAAGCTGTGGCCTTTGAGTTGTAGTTCAGGAATTGGGCTAATCGTAGCTCAATGCTACATCATCTGTCCTGCTGTAAGGTCTCTGATTTGATTTATGGCATCCCTTTGGTAGAGGTGGGTTTATGTTGAGAAGTGCAAGGTTCTGTAACCTCCCCAAGGATTCATTAATCTTAATTATGATACTAGTATTCTTAATACCCAATCCCCATTGCAATTTATTTTTATATTAGTAATGAACTTTCCACAGTTTAGATCTGATTTTTCCTCTGTGAAGTGACAGGAAGAACAAGTGTTCCTGAGCTGGACAATTAATACTGTTTGATAATTCTTGTACTTAAACTGACCAGTTCTTTATCAGTGGCTTTTCCAGGACAAACAGCCTCTATTGTCTTAATTTTCTCCTCTTAACAGTTTTCTTTCATATTTAAAATCCCAAGTACCAGCTTTCATCAGAGTGAATTTCAACTAATTGCTGATAAACACTAAATTAAGTTACTAAAATGCTTGTTGGTTTTGCTGCCTTTTGAAACTCTAGTTTAATTTAACAAAATAATGTAACTTTATTCCTAAATAAATAGAAGGATGGAAAGCCATAGGAAAGGTAGTAGAATCATTTGATAGCATGACCACTGTTGAAGGTAAACAGTGCAGAGAATGTAGCTAAGTGGTGTCTGTCCTTGAAAAGAGAGTTTAAGGTACTTCTGGTGTCTGATGAAAGCCTCCAGATGGGACAGATGGGCCAGCACTGCTGGCAGCACCCTCATTCCAGAAGAAGGTTTTAGTGCAGGATAGAAATATGGGCAGCATAAAAACACTTGATGAATAGCCATCATCACCCTAACCCTGTAGTGACCCGGGTGTGTGTTTGCAGGGGTATTTTACTGGTTTGGGTTTTTTGAATTTTTTTTTTTAGCACAACACTTAGCCCTTGACATGGTTGCAAATACAGTGTTTTTTCAGTTGATAAGAATTGATTTTGTGAGTTTTAGAACTATCAAAATGTTCTAAATGTCAAAAACTGGCAATTCAAAGGAGTTTGGAGCTATTGTTCTTCAAAAGTGCACATTCCAGAGCTTATTTTTGATCAGACTTGCTCTAGTCTGTTTTTTTTTTTTAATTCTGTTTTATTTTACCATGCAGCAGGTGTTGTCTGATAAGAGGTTGCTATGAGCTTTGGTAGAGTCACATTGAAATCTTACCTTGCTGTTCTCAAATGTAGCAGAGAACATTCAGTTCTGATGCTGTTTCTCAGAGAAATTAAATTTTCACTTCTGCAAGGCTGTACATTGAACTTCATAATTGATTTTTTTAAAAATCAAACTTTCTGATTTGCTGTTATAGGGGGAATGTGACTTGAATAACATGTGAGAAAGCTTTTGATGGTTGTTTTTATTTCCCCCTGGAAAAAGGGCTTCTTGTTTTGTTCCAGGTGGTTTGTTATGTCAGGATTTTGGAATGATGGGTAAGATGTTCAGTCTGAGAGTTAATCTTTGGAGAAAAAAGTTAATTCTGAGGGCAGTGATCCGGTTGATCACACAAGGACAAGTAGAGAACGAGGGACACATTACGAGAACGGATTGCTGTGCATGGAGAGCCAACGGCCTCTTTTGGCTGCATTCAGAGTGGTGTGAGTGTTCAGGAAACCACACCTGAATTCTGGTGAATGCTGGCAAATATTTCCTTTTTCAAGTGCAAGCTGCAGGCCTCAGGTGCACACCTGGCTGGTGCATTCTTTCCCACTCCGGATCCAGTCTTGCAGTGTGACGCTGTCCAGAGCTTGGCTGAAGGCGAGGTTTCCTGCTGAAATCTGTCTGTGACTTGTTCTGTTTCTCAGTGGTGAACAGTGACAGTCTGCTGGCGGGTTTGAGGGGTTCTGCACATCGTCTAATCTGGTGTTTTATCATCAGTTGACCCTAGGAAGTAACAACTCCAGGCAGGACAAAGAGGGGGAATGAAGAGAAGCTCTGAGCCCTGATAAATTTGTGATTGTAGACAGTCAGTTATCTGCTGTGAGACGACTTTGGAGGATGACAGATCATGGAGTGTCTTGAAGACACTGATGATATGTTGCTTCTTAAGTGAATATGGAGCAACTTAATATCACTGAATCCACAGTGAAGAAAATAGTTATGAATATTTGCCTCTGCTGATGATTTGGAAAAAAAACCTCAAACCCCCAAACAACAGGCAAGTTAGGAAGCTGTTTAAATTTTGGTTTTGATCTTTTTTGTGTAGGCTAGAAAGCTGCTGTTCCATGTGATTGTTCAGTTTTGTCTCAGCACTCACAAGGCAAGAATGTACCATTCATACTAAGGTACATCACTGCTGTGTGGTTTGGGTGCTGTTGTGTAGGGCATGTGCCTGTGGGCCTGTTCAGAACATTTATGTGCTATTTAAAAAGAATCAGACTGTTAACATTTTGAAGCAGTTGGAGAAATCAAAATCTTCCACCTGTGCTGAAAGTGGCAAGCAGACTGACACCGCAGAAGAAAAACCAGAGAGATCAGCTTAAGTACGGCCTCTGCAGCAGCAGCAGCTTCTGCTGAGGTCTCTGACAGTCAGGCTGCTCAGTCTTTCAGCAAGTACTAGAAATGAAAGATAAGAGTGTCTTTTAATGGTAGGTGGAAAGCTGGAAGAGTTTGGCTGTCAGAAACACATGGCTGAGTTGACCGAGCCAAGCTGGGCTAGAGGAGTTCTTGAGCACAGGTATAGGCAGCTCCCTGATTTTCAGCTACAAATGCCAGACCTGAGATTCACACCACGTTACAACTAATGCAGCAATCTTTGTTTTGAGCTCCTGTTAATGTGCTCCATTTAAAAAATAATAGGGTTTATCCTTGGTCAGAGGTCTGCTTAGACCTGAAAGCAGCATCCTTGGAGATATTTAGGTACCACTCCTCTGTGTTTTGTGCAGTTGTCAGTTTCTTTTGCAGTTTCAGGATCTGTCAGAGCTCCCTGGCTTTAAAATAAATTTGCTCATGAGCAGGTTGCAATACAGTATAACCCCCCAAAAAAGGTAGCAAGATGTATTTCAAAATTAATTTTCTTAAATCCTTGGTGACTTACATCTTTTTGGCAGTCTGATATCTTGGATGATTATGTAAGGCTTATTTTAAACCAGAGCGTGCACAAATACTGTGATTTGAGAGCACGTGGAGGTAGCTGCACTAACACCTGCTTGCTGTAAAAGAAGGTCTGTACAGGCTGATGTTCTGTCAGAATTTTGTTTCCTGGCCTGGGGTTTCTGGTGGGCTGTCAGAATTTTTTCTCCCCACCCTGCCCTGAAAAGGGTTGGAGGTGAGTTTGGAGCTGGACTGAGGAATCCAGTGCAGCAGCAGCTCTGCTCCACAAAAGCAGAAGGTAGGAAATCAGCACAGCAGAGAACTGCAGGAGTCTTCCCTTAATGAAGTGCAAACCATTATCCACTGAAAGAACAGCTTTAAATACAGCTAAATATTGAATAAATTACTTGGAAACACTTTACTGTAAATAATAAGAAAATGTGCCCATGTTCATCTGGCACTTTTTAATTGCAATTAATGATCTTTTTTGCTTACTCACTTAGGCAATTTACTTGTCTTTATCCATTCTTGCTTTACATCTGGGAAAATAATAACTTGAATGACTTTGTTTCAAAATCTATTTCTAAATTAATACTTCTGTTGATTTAATATTCATTTCATATTGGCTCTTCTCCGATTCATTGCTACTTTTAAAATGAAGCACTCTGTAGTTAGTGCTTTTCTTAAGAGAGATTTGACAAGCACTCTGTCATGATGCTGGCAAGCCTGCAGCCTCCAGTTCTCATTTCACTTGTCTGTCAGGGGTTTAAAATACTGTATTTCCAGAAGGTAACACTGAATGTTTCAGCTTGACCTATGCAACTTGGCCTGTGACAAATTTTAGAATAGCATGTTGCATGCTACTAAGAACTCATAGCCTAAATTTTAGGAAATGCTGTCTAGCCCTGTTGGTGTAGTGCATTTGTAACGAAGTAGTACAGCTCCACTGATGAGCAGACACCAAGAAAACACTGGCTGCTTGTTAAAATAATTGGTAGATACATGTGACAGCATTGCTGTAATTTTCTTTTCTCACTTAATTAAATTAAATGTAAATTGAATGAAATTAAATGCAGGTAGAAACTGGCAAGCCAGTCCTTGCATGTGCATTCTAGCTGTAGTCAGTAACTGTGGCTTTCAGGGTGCTGCTCAGACTGAGTGCTGCACATTTCTTCAGGTGTGTGGTAGGACTTCTGTAAAATTAGAGTGGTGACTCTGGGCAGGGCCACACATCTGTCTAGCCCAACATCTAATCCATGACTCCAGGTGGATTCCAGAGGAAGAGTGTGAACACAGCAAACTTGCATCATACTTCTCCCACATATTCTCCAAACTTCAGACAGTTTCCTGTGTGGTGGGTTTCCCCAAGGTGGGGGTTTCTGCCTGGTCAGTTAACCCTCCATGTACTCACTCAATTTCCCCTTGAACCCAGCTCTTGGCATCCTTGATGTCCTTTAGCAAGGAATTCCCCACAGTTTCCCACCCCCCCCCACCTCTGCACAAAGAATCATTTTTCTGTTTGTTTGAAAACTTTTCCTCTTGGCTGAATTTTGAGTGTCTGTTCTTGTATTGAGAAGGATGGTGAACAGTCAATCCCCATACATGTTCTTGGTGCTGACAGTGTTCTTGTCAACCTCTGTTACATTTGTTTTGTAGCTTTCTCCGCTGCAGGCTTGGTACTAAAAGCTAACACTTCTTACATGCTCTTGCCCATGGGTGGCTGTTTCTGATAGTCAGCTTTTTAAATCCTCAGAAATCCTGCCTGGTGTGGTGTGAGCATATTGCTGTACTGGTGTCTCAAGCAGTAAGTGAGCGTTACTCTGCTGGCCTGGGCGTAACGTGAGCTCAAACGCAAGACAGCTCTAGAGCAGAGAGAAAACTGACAAGCTAAACTCAAAGTGCCATCTTGGCAATGTGGCCTTCCTTCTTGGTTTGCTCTACAGATCTGCTGCTCTCCCTCTTAGCAAAGCTGTGAATTGAAGACGTGCCAGAGAGGGGTCATGGCTAGGTTGATTGAGGAGCTGGACTGTTGCTGGTAGTAACTTATATTCAGATTTTATACAGAGTCACAGAATGTTCTGAGTTGGAAGGGACCCACAGATTTGATTCTCTTGAATAATCTTAGTAGCAAGTATTTTCACCTCCTTTGATCCTTTTTTCAGTTTCTAAGTAAGCTGAGCAACATATGAACATGGACTGGTGTCAGCCTTTCCTGGAACCTCGTGGGTGCAGTATCCTCCCCACTGTGAAAACTGACCATTTTCTGTTCCTTGCCTTCTTACCCTGAATACACCCTGAAAGTGGTGTATTTTCTCTGTATTTCCTGCAACTCACATTTTTAAGAACCTTTGAGGGGTCTGCATGGCTGCTGCTCCATCAGTGATCTTCTAGAAAGGCCCAGGTGTAAATGTGCTTGAAGTGTAGACCAAGAAGCTTGGATGTTTATGTTGGGATTTTTCCTTTTGGTGATTGGGGGAAGCACCTCACTTTGGGGCCAAGATGTTGTGTGACTGTACTTAACACCTGGTGAGTGAACTTGTTCTGTTCTGTGTACCACAGTATGTAAGAACAACAGAAATAACCACAAAAATAAAATCTAGGTCTAGCTCAAGTTAGTAAGAGTATTTCTGTGCTCTGTAATGAAATCTGGATTTGATTTTTGATGGTGTAACTTGTTTTGGTCTTACTCTATATTAATGAAGTAATATAAAAATTTAATAACTCTCAAATAAGTGACATGCCATTTGCTTTTTGTTCCTAGAGAGCAAATCCAAAGGCCTCCAGTGGGTGATAGATACAACCATTGCATATCCCAAAGCTGAACCTATAGACATCCAAACTTGGATTCTTGGCTACCGACAACCAACAGTGACACATGTACACTACAGGTAGGAAATAAACCCGCTCCTCCTACACTGAACTCAAGTATTCACAAATCAGTTGTGTCATTTCAGGACATGGGAAATCAGTAGCAGTGGGAGTGGTTTTTTTGTGTCTCACACAGGTGGGCCACTCATATTATTTAAACACAATCTGTATTTATTTTAAAAGTTCAGTGACTATTCCTTATCTTAGGACAGACATTTAAGTTTTGGATTAATGTCCTGTGGTTGAATAGAGTTGTGGGGAATATATTTGAAGGCTAGATCATCTTTTCCACCTTAATGTTAAGGTGCTGGGAAACCCAACTTGAATTTTTTAAATTTTGTTTTTTAGTAATGACAATAAATTAAAAATCACTGTTGTTAAATAAATTAAAATCACTGTTGTTAAATAGACATAAATAATTTCCTAATAGATTATTATATTTAACTTTCTGACTAAGAAATGCCAGCTTTTTCACTCAGAGAATACTTTGAGTATTTGAGCAAAGTAACTGGAAAAAGCAGCTGGAAAACGTTGCAACCCTCATTGACAGCTAGGATGGGATACCATTAAAACTTTTCTCCTCAGCAGTTATTTGACTCAAGACCTAAACTGATGGAGAGAGAAGTTGCATTTTGCTTTCAGATTACAGTTAATGCAAGGAGTCCAGGAGTATTATAACACTTTTCCTAAACCAAATAAGTTGTTGCATTTTACCCCAAAATCACATTATTTTGTCTTACTTCCTTCTGATGATTTGGAGAGCTTTTAGACTTTTACAGAAAGCTTTCAAGTATCCCTGTGGATCCCCTGGGTGGCAGTTTAAGTGGGAATGACCTTCTCCAGCATCGCTGCTGTGTCAGTGTTGTGTGGTGCAGAGTACAGGCTGCTCGCTGGAGCTCCTTTCCACAGCCCTGTTTAAATCTGTCCTTACTTTTTATAGAAAGCTGCCTTCCAAGTTTCCCTGAAGGTGAACATACTTACACCCTAGTTTATGTAAGATAGCATTGTATCTGTTGTGCTTTATTCAGGTCACCTTAGTACTGTCTCAGATCTCTGGCTTAATTGCAAGTTGAATGTATTTAGAATTCTACTAAAGAGTATTTCCAAAAATACTTTCTTTAAAAAGAACAGTAAGTTAACTTGAATTCATTTCCTGCTTCTAAATGTGTATTCACACCTATTTTTGAGCCCAAGCATAAATATGATGTAACCTTCCTTGCATTGAACTTGAATGTTTAAGTTCTTGTAGTACTGAAATTCTAAGAAAAACATTAGAAATTATTTCTTTTGGGGTGTTTGTTATTTTCTTCCAGAGGGTCTAAATCACTGGTTTAGACAAGGGCAAGCCTCTCTATTTAACTGCTCTGTGTATTTTTTTAATAACCTCTATTTGTCATGGCTGACCCTGTAAAAACATTTGAAGTGTGCCCCAGATGGAAAGTCAGGCAGCAACTCGCCTCGGCTGAGCACAGGGTGTGACAGAGTGTCCTGGGTCTGGCTGGAGCTTGGCCTGACTTCCAGCCCTGGTTCTTGAGGCACACGGCCCCTGGACTGTGAGGTGGGTGCGGGTTGGCAGCTCTTGGGTTGGGTTTCACGAGGTGCCCTGGCTCTGGCAGTAGGCAGAAGCACGGAAGTACACGGTGGCCGCAGCGTGTTCTGAGCAGGCATCGCACCCAGAGCTCTCTTTGGGAGGTGCTGCTCAGCCTGGCCCTCAGGAACTTGTCCAGTGCCACTTTAACCTGCTTAGACTGCTACAGTTTCCCACAACACAGCATGGAGCTGCTCAGGAGGGTGGTGGCCAGGAGCACTTCTCTTTGATCCTGCTAAGTTCTCCTCCACCTGATGCCTTCAGCGGGAGCACCCCATTTCCCGTGTCCTGCCAGGAGTGGATGAGTGGTCCCCCAGTGATGCTCTATGATTTTACAGAGTTTGCTCATGTCCTGCCTTAGCTGTCCCCAGCTGTTCCTCAGTAGTTCTTAATTTTGATAACAATTGGGTATTGACTACTCCTTGTCCTTAACAGTGGAAACAAGGATTAAAGCAGTGACTGAGGTCTGAAAAGGCCTGTGTGGTGTTGAGCCCTGAGATGTCCCTTGTAAAGTTGTGCTAAATTGTTAAAGAGTTAAAGAAGTTCTTTGAAACAAGCTCAGTTAGCAAAGGAAAACCCAAGGTAAAGTGAACTTTGTCTTTAAAAAGATGGAAAGTGTGAGAGGTGTGTTTCTATTTTCCTGCATTTGACATGGATATCCTCTGAAATTTTGTTTAAATGTACCTCAAGTCTGTCTGCATTGATACAATACTCCACTTTTCCTGCATTAGTGCAATAAAATTGTACTCATTTTTTTGTTATTTGGAATGTCTTGGGAGATTACATTTGAAATAAACTTTAAGGATAATTTTTAAATAACTGGGAAGAGAGCACAATAGTTTCTCATGTCGTTTCTTCTAACTGAGTTGTGGGGAAAAAGCAGCACCCTTTGGAAAAAGCAAAGAATAGTTTTGTCCAGATGCCATCTCTGCTGTATGAAAGAAGAATCAGGATTTAAACATGCTTATTCCCTTTTAGAGTAGTCCAGAGCAAGGTATTGATGTATGACAGCAGTAGGGAAGAAAGGAACATTTTCTGTGCCACTCAAACTGGAGCAGAAGAGACTGCAGAGCTGCTTTTGTTCTGGTGGCTCACTCAGTCCCTTCTGCTGTGCCCCTTGATCACCACCTGTCTCTTTCTGCCTTACAGACTTTCTAATCTAGTGATTTCCTTTTCTCATACCCTGGGCCTTTGCTGCAGGATTATTTCTTTTTCATTCTACTCAGGGAGCAACAGAAGAGTGTAGAGAGCCCAGCAAGGAGCCTTATGTTACCATTTTTAGGTGCTTTTCTAGCTGATGGAAATGGCAGAGAAGGCTTGGTTTAATCCAGTAATCTTTTTTTTTGAAAGCTCAATTTTGATAATGAGTTGAACCTTGCTTTTCAAGCTTCAATTTTCAGTCCAAATGACACATTTCTCAGAAGTTCATAATTAGGCTAAGCTATGGCCTGGTTTTCCTCTGGATGTCAAAAGAAACTTAAAATGAACAATTATCAAGTTTGAATCTAAAAACACAGAGGTGTGAGAACTTCACCCATCTATTGAGTAACTTTTTGACCCTGACTGGCTTGTCTCAGAACTTACTGGAAAGTGCTGCAATACTGGGTTTGCTCTCTGAAACACAATACTCAAGGAAAATACCTGATGAGCTTGCTCCGGGTCAAACGGCCCTGGGATTTTAGTGGGAGATTTCAGTCCATCTGGTGCAAGGCGTGTCAATCTAGAGGCCATCACTATGGGACCTGCCTTGTAACGAGTCTGTTGGAAAGGTTTGTTTGCTCTTCTCAGACGGTTTAGCTTTATGCTTGGGTCATTGTGGGGTGTGTGTTGACCAGAAATGCAGACTCACTGCACTTGCACGCAGCAGAAATATTTAAGCTGAGTGGTTTGGTGTCTGTGTAGCAAGGCCACAGACTGGCTGCGGTACTCGGCTCCCACTGTTTCTGTGCCATGAGTCGAGTCTGGGGTTTATTTCTTTTCTTCTTGCACCAGGCACTTCATTAGTCTGATTGGCTTGGTGTTTCTGAGCCGATCAAATTTCTCCAGCAGTAATTTCTCAAGTGCTGCGGTCCTGTGTGCAAAACCCGAGTCTTACAAATTGAAAACACCCTGGGTATGAAGTTGACTCGGTGCTTAGCGTCTCCTCAGTCAGGAATGGTGTAGGGCTGGGTTTTTGCCCTGGTTTCCTGCAGAGTGATGCCCTTGGATGCCCACATCCCACGCTGGGGCTGTGTGACGGTGACTGTGGAGCAGCAGCCCTGACGTCAGAGCCAGCCCGAGTCAGCTCTGACGCAGGGGTGGCCGTGCGTGAAGTGCCACACGGGCTGTTCCCAGCTCTGTCACCTTTCTTCTCCGTACCAGCTTTTGTGCTGTGCTGCTGCTCAAACAAGCTTTCAGCTGCTGAGGAAGTTCTATTTTTGTGTCTGCATTGATACAGATTTATTGAAATAAGCCAGGCTCCGAGCTATAAATAAGATGAAATGCATTGTGGTTGCTGAATGAGTGTTGCAGAAGGGCATCCCGTTTGGCAGTGTATTTTAATGCACTTTTTTACGCAAGTAACTTATTTTTGGTCATGCCTGACATCTACCAACAGCCTCCACTGTCCTGGATTTATTTAGAGCCATTGAAGCAGCAAATAATATCATGACTTATATGGTGTAGCGAGTAATACAGAACTTCAGTTCAGGGTAGGACAGGTGATAAAAGGCAATTAATACTTAAAGTGGTAGCTGTGAACTTCAGAATTTAAATACAGAATCAGAGGTTGTTTCTCCAATAAGGACCAGTTAAAAGAGATGAAATGTTTCTAAATACGCCATATTTCTGAAAATTCTTTGGTGTCTTCTGAGAAATGGCCTATCAGTAGCTAATTCCCCACAATTTCTCACATATGCCAACATGTCTTTGGCAGTTACATCTCCTGTTTTTAAAAATCCTTTCTTGTTTCCTGGACTGTCATTTATTCTAATATATTCTGTTTTGGGACATGGACACAAATCTGTGCAGTGGTTTAAGAAGTCGCTGTCCCTCAGTCAGGTACCCGGAGTGTTCCGCAGCTGTTGTCACCTCGCAGCTGCCAGTAGGTGCCTCCAGCTGGAGGATAATGCTTCACTACTGAAGAAAGATTCTTTCACAGATTCCCACTGGAATGTGTCTTTATTTCCACCACCATTTCTAACTTCCCAGGATGCAGCCTGTGCTGTCACTGCTTTTACCCCTTTCCCCGGTGACAGAAAAGCAGCTGTTCCTGTGATGAGAAGCAAAAAAAAGGTATTTCCGTTCTCCTTGATTTTCTGGTCAAGTTCTTATCCAGTCCTATTAAATTCCTTTTTTGCCACACCAGGAACAAAGATGCTCTTATTTTAATACAATGTGAGGTTAGTTTTGCCCGAAAACTAGAAAGATCCAAGTGCCCAAGAAACTCCAGGAGCTTCAGATGTTACGTGTTGACCTTATTCCTTGCCTTGGCAGTTCTGTTTGATGATATTTTATTTTCCTGAGGACATCAGCAAACTGTTTGCTTCTAATGGAATTCCTGATGCTGCAGACCCAGAGGTGGGGTAGAGCCAAGGTGATGCTCATGCCCTGACCACATGGACACCTGTTTACATATCTCATTGAAATAAAGGACTGTTTCCTGCATCTTTTAACACTGGATCTGGCAGATGTCAGCGTCCAGTGGTTGGGGATGACCCTGCTCCCATCGGAGCAGTGGCTCTCTGCTGTTGTTTTGGATCGCCTGTGTGGGGAGTTTTGTAACAGCAGACTTGATCACTTACCTCCCTGAACCCAGTCTCCTTCAAGAGAGTGTTCTTGTAAAACACAGATGCCAGCTGAGCCATCTGATGGGCAGAGAACTGTGGCATTAGCAGTATGTTTAGTTTAAATATAGGGGGGGTTTAGCTTTGCCTTATCGAGTACAGAAAGGGCTTCTTTCCAGAGTTTGAGGATTTTTTAAAAAATACTTAATTTCTAATTTAGATCAGTCATTAATAAGAATGTTCTGCTGGTAAAAATAACTCTGGATAATCTAAAAATACGTTTGAAAATGCTTCTAAATACACTAGCACTTATCATTGCTAAGTTGTGGCAGCCAGTGTAGCGTTATTGGAAAACCAGTTGTTTTTCACTCTGTTAATATTCATTCAAACTGGGTGTAGCAGTGATTGCTTCCCAGGCTTCTGAGCAGCAGAGTTTATATCCAGAGATTGAAGCATTCTGGCAGTGTTATTGATTCACACAAGAGCTGGATGGATTCAAGCAGGGAAGTGGTGTGCAGCTTTCCATTAGTCTCTCACAGTGCTGGTATCACCTGTGCTACTTTGCTGCTCCATTAAAGCGCCAGCTCAGAAATTGTTCCTGACAGGTGTCTTGCAAGCTCCTGCGATGTTTTCAGACTTTTTGTTTCTTGGCAAAACAGAGTTGTTACTCATTAGGTCAGGGAGAAGTGAAGGCAGAGGTGAAGAATATCTGAGACTGCATGTGAAGCCAGGTAACCCTACACTTCTGTCCTGAGGCAACACACGTTCTCGTAGTTCTGAACCCTCTTAAAACCTGCGTAAGCAAGCATCTGTCCTTCAGAAATACTCTGTGAAACACAATATTCAGTTGCTGAGCCTTTTATCTCTTCGCAGCAGATAGGCAGAAGAGAGTAAAAATAGTGCTTGGCAGCTTGGTTGTGTTTGGGGACACAGAGTAAGTCTTTCTTAGTGTTCTACCCTCAACAGAATGGTCCTTGCTCTGTGGGTGTGTTTTTTACTTGCTGCTACGTGGTTTAATTTTAACCTGCTGTACAGCATCTGGGCTTCAAGATAAAATAGTTCTTCATTGTTTGTCTTTGTTCTTAACATGCAGACTGAAAACTTGAGCTGCTTACTGAAGCACCATTTCATAACATTTGTCTTTGGCCAAAGACTTTTCTTCAAACTCTGTTTTATCTGAGATAACAGTTGCTAATTTCTGGTTACCAAGACTGGCTTTACTGGAGCATAGAGAACTCCACAGTGCAAGGAAGATGTAGGTAGAATTACTTCAAAGGCTGCAGAGACAGCTGAGTTCATGTTGATACCATAGTTTGTAAATAAAGTTGCTCATCTCCTTATGTTGAGGTTGTCTCTATATGACAAAGCACCATGATTTGTAATTCACTCCTTAGAGTAATGCTTTGCTGTTTGTCTCCCCCACTTACAGCTTATTTTTCCATGCATCATACTGAAAGGAGGAAGGACAAATGACTTGGCAACAAAGCAGGCAGAGATGTTGAAAACTGTAACAGCAACAAAAGCATTCTTCAGAAGTGCCTTATTTTCTTATTCTGACATTCCCATATCTGTCCAGAGACTGCCTAGATGATTGTGGTGTTACTTCCAATTTCTTGCAGTATAATCAATTAAGACTGTTGAAAATGAAATTAAAATCCACTAATGGAAATAGAAGCATGGTGTTGATGAGAGGCTAAGTGGGAGCTCACCCGGAAAGAGAAACCTACAGTAAAGGCCTTGCATTTCAGAGTGTGCATTTTTCAGGTTAGCCTGATACACAAATCTCTTCTGCATTGGCCTCCCAGTACAACACAGTGGGTATTTAAGGTCTTGTATACATCAAAAGACACTGAGGGTCTGCTGAGGATGTTTCACAGCTACTGTAAGACTGGAAGTTCTGGTCTAAAAAAAAAAATCCAGTGATGTATGGTGGTATTTGAGGGTTTCAGGCTGTGTGTACCACAGTGAATTCTGCCCTGGGTATGTTTTTCTAAGCAGACCTAATATTCAGCGTAGAAGTACCAAAGCACTGGCAATTCTTCCATTGGTGTTTTTAAAACAGAGCAGCAGTATTTGAGTACAGGGTCAGTTTTCAGTGTAAAACCTGCCTTGGAAATTTCTGACAAAGCTGCCAGCATCCTTTGAAAAGCACAGAGGGCTTGTTTTCTGGGATGTGGAAGAGCTCTTGGTGCTTAGTGATGTCATTATGTGGCTTCTGCCTGCTGAATTGTTTCTTCAAAGCTGTGGATGAACTTTCTTTTTTTTTTATTTCTTTGCTTCCTCCTTGGTTTGTGTTTTTTGGGGAGGTAGTAATATAGTGTGGGGGTATTCTATTTAAAAAAAACCCAGCAACTTAGTAGCTTTTATCAAAAGCTGTAGTGCAGCATTTGATGGAGACTGATGCCAGTGTCTTCTGTGTGCTTCTGGATGGGAACCTGGAGTTTTCCACTTTTGTATCTTCAATGCCTCTGTGATCTATGAGTTGGAGAGAGTGCAAATCATGCAATTAGATTTACACAAAAGTTTTGTTCTCTGTGTTTTGTGGTGGGCTGGGGCAGAAGAAGAGTTTTGTTCTCCACATGGAGAATACATTTGCTGGGTTTAATTTGTGTTTGTTTCTTTGATAGGATTTTTCCAGTGAAAGATGTACCTGCAGAGCCTGAAGCTCTCTCAAACTGGCTGTATCAACGATTCATTGAGAAGGAGGACCTCTTGACACATTTCTATGAAACAGGTAGGATGATACCCAGCAAAGAGAACTCTGCTTTGCTAATGACTTCTCTTACAAGGACCTCAGAATGGTTTAAGGATGTGCAAGCATTCTTCACAGGAATACAGGAGATACTATTATTATTATTATTATTATTATTATTATTATTATTATTATTATTATTACTGCTTTTTATGTGCCAAAAAAGTATGATTAAAGAATTATCTAGGAAAGGTAAGTTACCTAGACAACATTAGAATTAGGGTAGTGTTTGGAAGCTGTCAAAACAGCAACACGTAGTTCAGCTGTGAAAGGTGCTGCCGTGGGATTTCATGGAGTAGGATAATTTAGCAGTGTGCAAAGATCCATGACTGGAAGTATGATTGGAAGGATCTGTGAGAATTGCATGGCATACAGTCTTTGGAGCTGTGGTCTGTGCTGTTGGTGCTGGCCTCCTTGCTGCCAGGATCACTCCTGTCATCATACACTTCCCATGTTAATGGAGCAGAGGAATTTGAATAAACTTGGGGCATCAGTAACATTACTGAAGGGATAGTGGCACACATGTGGTTTAAAATATCAGGTAAATACTTTGAAACTGTAGCTAGAGGGGTTTGCTCAGGGCTCTTTTTTCCATACAGTTGATACTGAAGTGTGTCACTTGCCCTTCAGTGGGACGGAGAGGCAGGAACGGGATTTGGAAGTGTGTGTTCAGCATACAAAATATAGGAATACATCGTAATAATACAGAAAAACAAAGTCCAGAGAGGAAAAATTTGGAGTTTATTTTGATATACAGTCAAGGAAGTTTATAAAACGTAGACTGAGTAGGAAAGCTCCAGATGAAATAATGCAACTTGTCTCTAAAGAAAAATATTCTCTTCATTAGCAAATCACAGTTGTTGATGGGGAGTGTTCAGTGTCTCAAATCAGCTGAGTTTAGTATTCCTGGGTGACTATGTTAAAGATGCCTCTTTTGTGAGATGATTTATTGCAAAGGCTGCTTTAATTTAGTTTTGAGTGCTTAATTTATCAATCCAAGTGCTTAAAGAGATTAATAGAATTCTTTAACAACTCAGAGTTGTATTTTGTTTAATGAAATACTGCTGTCACTCAGCCATCGTTGATGGCAAAGTCAGACCCTGCTATATGAATCACATCCAAATGCATATATTGGACTTTATTAGACAAATAACTTTGTGAATATCTTTAAAAATACAAGTGTAGCAAATAGATTGTAAAGAAGTCTTGGGTTTGTGACATTATTTTATGCTATTGAAATAAGACATACCCAGAAAATCTAACTAGTCCAGAATTTCTGAGAGTATAATTAATATAATCAGATTTATTCATTAAAATGCACTTCCAAAATAGGGTAATCTGTATTAATTTGCCAGTGCAATCAGTATGAATTAATAAAGACATGTTTTAAATGTAAATGCTGTGACATAGGGCCTTATTAGGCATAAATTAGCATAATTTAAAGTTACTGCCGTTTATACTTTTTGGGAACTTGCTTGCATTGCTTTAGTTGCCCACTGAAAAAGTGCTGCTACAGTTTTTGCAAACCCCTTGGGAAGGTGCTGAGGTTGAGTGTGAGGGGAATCCCTGAGGCTGCTGCAGAGCCAGCTTTGTACTGACCTGGTACATGGTCACAAGTGGGTGTGGTTTTAAGACTGAGGGCTGTTTCTAATTATTATTATTATTATTATTATTATTATTATTATTATTAAGAATCATTATTATTGTTATCATTATCATCAGTATATTATTTTACAATACACACTGCTTAGGAACTTCTCTTTATAAAGCTTACTTCATAAAGCTGGAGTGACATTTAGTGCTCCATGAAACTTCAAAAGTTTGCATTGACAGTATCGTTGGTAAGGATACATTCTCTTGGCATATTTTTATTTGGGAAGAGAAGGAAAAAGCCTAAAGCACTTTTCTCCATTTTGCTTTATTCTTAAGTGTTAAGAACTTAAATCACCTGAGGAAAACCTGTAATATTGGACCTCTGGAAATCAAACCAAAAAAAAGTATGCCTAAAATTTGACATGAAACTACCCAATCATTTTTTACAGGTGCATTTTACACATTTCATTTATAGAATTAAAACCATTTTGAGTTAATAGCTGTAGGTAACAGACTCCTGTTTTAGGCAGCTAATGGAAAATTTGTTTTTGATTTCCCTGAACTCTTCAGCAGGATGACCTTGAAGCCCACAGTAACACATGTGAGATTACATTTAGCAGGACAAAAAATTAAGGAACTAATCAGGAACTAATTAAGGGAAAAAACCCAACCATAAAGTAGGAGCAGTTGGAAATGAGTGATTGTGTCCTGAAGTCATCATGCTCCTCATTCCCTGTGCTCAGAAGCCAAGTGGTGTGAGGTGATGAAAAAAGTAAGGAATGGCATCCCCAGTGCTGTGGAAACACTTTGTTGTACCAGGTCTGAAACCTCATCTGGAAATCCTGTGTACAGGTCCATCATCCCTGTCGAGAAACAAAAACTGAACTGGGATGAGGGACAGATAACGGGAGCTGAGATTAAGGGGAAGGTGGAGTTGTTTCTGTGAAGGTCAACTGAAAGTACTTGGCTTGTCTCAGCTGGGAAAGGGAGGGGTCAGAGATGGCTTGGGAGGGGGGAAGAGACAGCTCTCTGTATCTACCAGGGAAAAAGGAAAGGTATTTAAACCAGAGGTTACTGGTTGTACAGAAAAACAAATGGGCCATGGAAGAACAAATCCAGCACAGAGTGGACAGATAGAAGCTTAGCTGTGAGTTACTGGGGAATAAAGATGTGGCAAATCTGCCCAAGTGTGAAATACCTATCAGGGAGAGGTGGATGGGGCTCATCAAGGGGGTTTTTAGGTTTTTTCTTTGTTTGCTTTGGTTTTCCTTTTTTTTAATTAAGGGCATTCATGCAGGAAGAAAAGCTTTGTCTTAAATGCTTGATTGCAGTTCCTCCAGTGATTGCAAATGTGAAGCACAGAGATAAGCTGCTGATGTTATCTAATTGCCCAAATTGTGTGGTTCCTAAGATTAAAAATTGACACTGCTGCATCTTTACTCTTTGAATCATTAATTTCATGTTCTTCTGAGAGAAGTTGAGACTCCGTAATGCTGCAGCAAGTACATCATCTTCTCTGGTATATTCAGAGTTTTATATCCCCTGTTCAGGATTAATAACAACCAAAGTGCTTCATGTCATCAAGGCTTTGTGCATCTCAGTAAAATGTAGCACAAATGATTTAATATGCTGATGTAAATATATGCAAATAGTTTGCTTATGATCATAAAGCTCTGATGTATTCAGGCACATTTAATTTAGTGTAGCAAGTCAGAAAAAGTCAAAGTATGGAAAAACCAAATTTCATTGTCAGCTGAATCTCTTCCAGTCTTTCCCATCAGTAAAGAATTTCTGGCAAACTCCATGGCAAATTACAGTGTTTCTTCAGTCAGTATGACTGAGTGTTCAAACAATATGTGGAAATTGTTCTTTTAAAAAAGTTTTGTGTGTATTTACATTTTCAAGAGGAACCTCAGGAATGTGTGTGTTGCTTCTTCACGGTACACAATATCAACGCCAAACAGCTGTAAAGTTTAATATGGAATCCATTCAATTTAATCATGGAGATACTAATAAAACTTCAGAAATAACACAAATCCTAGTTGACAGTTGGATCTCTCTGCAATGGTTGAGTACAGTGATAGCAGCTTCTAAGGAATGTTTTCAGGCTTATGCTTAAAGCTTATAAGGAAATTAACATTGTTCTTAGTAATTAAGATACGGGGTTGTGTTTTGTTTTGGGGTATTTTATTTTCTTGAAGGTGTCTGGTAATGCTGGAGAATCTTTCCTATGTTTGACAGCATAATAGAGCAGTGCCCAATTAGTTGTGTGTGGGCACCATTGCTGGGACAAGCAGTGGTGGTAAAGAATCGTGCAGTAAGGCTGTCGTTCCTGTGCAAAGCATTAAATGTGTTTTCTTTTCTCTTGTAGGAGCTTTTCCGCCACTCCAGGGTCAGACAAAGGCGATTTCTCGGGAGATGACCCTCAGTAACCTGTGGCTGGTTGCCATACAATCATTGGCATTTTTGTCAGGAGGGATGTGGTACTGCCTCTTTCAGTATTTGTACCATTGCCTATTTTAAAAGTGGAATGGGACCTGAGGACACAATGGGAATCCAGGCTCTTGCAAATGAGTATCATGTTGTATGTGCAAATGTGAATATTCAAGAGTAAAGGAAAATACTGGATGGACTTTTACCTCTCTTTGGGGGAATTTTAAACGCCACTAAAAGTGAAGATCAGTAACATAGTGACCTGATGATGTATTATTTTAAGAATTGTCTGTATTTTTAAAAATGTATACTCTCACCCACACTTAAGCAAATTCAGCATTTGGACAAAAGGTGCAATCGTACAACCACCGTAGAAGAATGTCTGTGACAAGAAAGCTTTGTCACCACAAGTATTTCTTGGCATTGTAGTTAGAGCTCAGAAAATTCAGCAACTTGTCTCTTCAGTAGTGTGTACAGCATTGGTGTGGTAGAGATTCCTCATTTGCACAACGTGTACTTTATTGCAGCTCATTGTGCTGGAGTCAGAGATCCTCGACAGAGCTGGTGGAGGTGTCTTTGTGGCTACGCAGTCAGCAGCTGTTGTACCAGACACATGGATCTAAGCCCAACACCCAAATAAGATCCAGTGTCAGGTCTGTCCAGTGAGGGACTGGTCCTCAAAAAGCATTGCAGCATCACAGTGTGATTAAAAGCTGTCCACGTGGGATGAATCAGCCCATCCCTGCTGTGGTCTTGCCATCAGCTCTCCGAGTTCTGTGTGCTACCAGTGTCTCGTGTTACAGGGAAACTTGGAAAATACAAAGTCACTCGGTTAAATTCCCTTTTTGTTCAGAATACAGCTCAACCCTCATCATCAGTTTCAAAAATGCACTTTTAAAGGTGAAAAAACAGTGAAGGAAAGACATAAAACTTAGGGAACAGAGGGAAGCTTTGTTTGTCACGCATTGGAAGGCACAGCAATTCTAGCTGTTTCTGAAGGTCTGCTGGTGCTGCTGGTGATTTTTAGCCACCTTTGTATTTTGTATACTGCAGTCCAACCAAGGTGACCTTGGAGTGGTTTATAGAGGCCTTTTTCTCCCCGGTAGTTTCAACAGTGCTAAATATACTTGTGGGAGAGTTTAAATAATTCAATGCCAACCATCTTAATGTTTTGCTAAAGAGTAATAGAAGAAAAACTAGTTTCGTAAAAAGAAAAAATAGGTGTAATTGCTATCATAAATCTGTAGGAAGATACTACTGAAAAAATAAGTATGGTAAATATTCTGAATAACTACATGGAGGGCAGTATTAATTAGCTCACCACTAAAATCTTACTGCTAGAATCTTACTGGAAGAAGGATGGGTTGAACTGAAGGGCAGATGGGAACAGAAGACACTTTCAGATGTGTAGTGCAGGATCCTTCTGAAAAGATGTCTGTGATGTACAGCCTTACTTCTGGCAGGTCTGGTTGGCATTGTGTTTATGTGATTATGCACAGATTTGCGAGAACTGTTCCTAAAATAAAACTAATCTCTCTAAATACAGGCAGGGTAGCCAGAACTTCAGATGTTGGCATACTGCCTTTTACAGAGTAATTTTGTTGAGAACAAAGTAAGCCCTCAGTAGTTTTGGCTCTGAGCTAGCAATATTGATTCCCCTTCTGTCTCCCTCTGCTGCTACATGAATCACAGGAGGTGGTGTGCAGAATACAAAACCTTGCCAGTGTTCCCTTTCGGTGGGGGGGAGCAAAGAGCATACCAAAACACGAGGCAGTGCCAATTTCCATGGCTTTGTGGAAAAATACCTTGTCAAATATGCCATCCCTGCCCCCCCACATGCAGCAGTGGTTGCTCAGTGGGGATGGATGCAAAATGACAGACCGTAGTAAGGTCCCCTGAAGTCTGTGTTCCCTCCCTGACTCCACAGAACCACTTCAGGCTGGAGGCAAAGGACAGTGGTTGCCAATAGCTTTGTGTTTTAGGCAAGATGCTGTTCATAAATACCATCTCTGCACCCAAATTCTGGTGTAACCATTACAAAGAGGTAGGTATGCCCTGACAGGGAGGGAGTCTGGGCAGTATTTGTTGTTTCACATTGCTCTTGCTAAAGTTCAGCTGATGCAATGAATGTATTTAATCTGCCATTGCACAGGGGGGTGTTGGGGCAGCCCAGCGCTGTTACGTGTAAGTGGTTATTTCTGCTGCCCATGGGACTGACTATTAAGACTGCAAAAGGCAGGTGGCAAGCTACTCACTGCTGTCCTCCCCCATGTAGTTTGATCAGAACCACAGAGATGCCCAGAGTACAGCTCATTTTATTTTGAGCTAGGACAGACTGGAGTGATGCAAAAAGGGAAGTTTATATAAGCAGATTGCACAGCAGTTACTCGCATCAGGAGATTGTTCTTTATAGACCCTGTGAACTCCATGTAAGAGCATCTTGTTTTTTCAAATGCAGTATTTTTATTTTCTTTCCCCAGTGGGTTGCAGTCAATAGCGAGTGTTCACGTGCTGCCTCAAGAAATTAGCACTGCGCAATAATGTTTCAGACAAGCGTTTGATTGATCTGGTCCTGTTCATTTTCACTTTGTTCCTCTGTAGTTCTTACTCTTGCGAGACGTTTGTTTCCAAGGGCTGGCTGTTGTTTCAGTAGGGTGAGGAAAAAGTGTCAGGTCCCAGGCTTCTCTCCTGCCTGCAGTGGGAAATGTGATACCGCCTGATACCATGGCTCCTTATGGCCGAGTTGCTGTGGGTGACACCAGAACGAAACCATTGGAAAGCAACTCCAAAGGACCCTCCCAGCATCATCCTGGCTGCTGCTTCATGAAAAAGAATAAATGAGAGAAAAGAAGTTTTGCTATGAAGGGAAAAACGTAAAATGGATACAATATGTAGGAAATTCTGTCCTAAAAATACCGTGCTGGTCCAGACTGTCTGGAGCTTAGCAGGCGAGTCTGTAAAACATGAATTCCTGTCGGCTGTAGTTCGGTTCTACCTTCCGGCAGTTGGCTGCAGTTCTGGATGTAGTGGGCATTTTGCTTTGCTATCCATGGGTTGCCTCCTTTGGAGAGTTCAAAATGTATTTTGATAGTGATGTTAATGAACCATACAGTTCACCACAAATTAATATAACATTGAATTTATATTAGGGGAAAAATAATGGAAAAATATGTAAAATGATCAAAAATGAAAAATTAACAGAAAAAATTCTAACTGAAAGCTGTTGCACACAGAAGTGAGAACAGAGCAATTTGAGTGCATTGTGAATAATAAGAATAAAGATGGTTCTCTGCCAGGGTTGCCCACAAAACATCTCCACGTTTCTATGTTTAATTGTTCATAAAGAAGTTGTTACAGTTGAAGTTGTGTCAGTCCTCACGGTTTAGTTCTGCTGCTCTGTGAATCCCATGATGTGAAGAGCACCTGCCCATCCACGCCGAGCAGTTTCTTCAGTGCCCTGGGGTGAGTGCGCCTTCATTTCAGTCTCACTTGAGTTCCACACGTGGTGCTGTTGAGTCTTGCAACCATGGTGTCTCTTTTTCATCTTCTTCTTTTTTTTTTTCCCTTTCTTTTTTTTTAAGTTGCTCTCACCAGATGTTGAAAAGTGAATTTTCAGTTTACCTTGCTTTCCTGGAAAATTAAAAGCTTCCCTCTCCTTCTTCCCCCAGCGTCACAAATAAGGTGCATCTTCTTGCAGTAAAAATAAAGCGATCACTGTGGTACTGTTCATTGTTCACTTGGTTTGCAGATGATGTAACTTTTTTTTGTGTGACACTGCCATAAAGTGCTGTTAACTTTTCTCACCTGTTTGTACAAGAGAATAACAGATACCGATCACTGTGTGTGACAGGATTCAACTGCTCCGCTTTGCCTTGACATAAATTTTGGGACCAAAGGTACTTAAAACTGGGATTTCCAAATCACAAGCCCAGGGTTGGATGCATTCTCTTGACAGTCAGCTGGAGGTTTTGTGGTGATCTGATACAATCACACAAAATAATTATACATCTGGGATTCTGTATTTTTTGGAAATAATGGAGCCATATGAAATAAAGGGTTATTTTGCAAAATTGCATATTTGATAGTTTTTACACTTCTTTTAAAAAATACAAAGCAACAATGGGAAGAGCAAAATGGAAACCATACTCGGGTTTAAAATGTCTGCATACATTAGAAATGCTTCTGAGCAGCTCTACTTTTTCTGTAAGAACTGTAAGCTGCCTGGCTGTGATAGAAGTCATTGAAAGGATTCTATGCATTTTAAAGTTAGACCTTTTATTTTATCATGAGATAATGAAGTAATTACTCACTGAACAACTGTCTTATTAAAATGAGTTAGTTCCTTAAAATGACTCCACCATGATATTCATATTGTATGATGAACAGGGTTTTTTTATACCAGTTATCTTCACCTCCAATTCTCTCCTTCCCTTCTCTGTTACCTGCATTTTTGTTTTGTGTGATAAAATGGATGTGGAAGCCTGGAGTGACTGTCAGTGGTTTTGCGAAGGGCTGGTCATGTTTGGAATTATTTTGCTGAATTTATTTCATTGGGGTTTTTTTATAAAATCTTTCCAGCAGCCAAGATGTCTTTCAGAAATGTAGACAGATACCAGGAGCAGCATTTGTCTTTTCCCTGGGCTTTTTTTTTTTTTCTGTGGCAAAAATGGAGTTGATTTTTTTTTCAAGACTGTTTCATATGCTTCTGATCCTTAATAGATGAGAAGATTTTCTTTGATGGTTGTATTTATTGTGCTTATAACTAATGGATACACAACCTTTACTGTGCTTACCATAAACACAACAAATAGTAAAATAACACTTTCGTTCACTGTACAGCTGCAGTGTTAATTTGTGATAGATAGTTTATTAGGAAGGACAGAGAGACAAATGTTTCAATGCCAGAAGTGGTAAGGGGAGGAGTGGAGCAGTAGCGGGGAGAGGGGACAGCAGCTTCTGCAGCCCTCGTTCGCTCCAGCACCCGCTGGAAGCTGTGCTGGTGCCTGGGCTGCAGAGTTTCTCTGCAAGTCACTGCAGCAATGAGTCTCCTTAAAGTTTCTGAGAGCTGAGGGTGTGCCAAGAGCAGAACCTGAGCCCCCTTGACCCTGGTTTGCCTCCTAGAAGGACATGACTCCAGCCTTGTTGGGAGCAAGGCTATCGTCATTGTGACATCCGTACAGTTTTAAAGAGGGATCTGTTTTTAAGCAGCTCCAGCTGGGCGGAGCAGCACCAGGTGGGACAGCCCCGCTCACTGTGCAGCCCTGGCACCTCTCGCTGGCGATGGCTCTTGGCTCCTGTCACCTCTTGTGTTCGCTGCTGGGGCCCAGTTCTGCAACATCTAACGAAGGGAAAAGGAACTCCTTGGAGCATCATGAGACATCTCGCACAGTTTCCAAAACAGCGCCATGGTTGTAGTGACGTCTACCTCTTTGTTTCCCTTCTGGGTTTTGTCTTGTTTTTCTGTGTGGTGTTTTTCTGTGAGGGGTGGGGGGAACTGGGGAGCGGGAGGGAAAACTTGAAATCTGAATATTAAGACACTGGTGGGGGATCCAGTGCTTACCAGCTGTGTTGTCATATTGAAAAAGCCATTGTTTTTAATTCCTGCCTAGTATGAAATGTTTGTTTTAAAAAAATCCTTCCTGCTGGAAAGAAAAATGTATTTTTAAAAAGAAAAAACATCCCTCTTGGCTATGAGAATGTCAGCTGTATGAGTTGTGACCATATCATGACATGCTGATCAGATAAATAAATTTTTATCTCTCAGGACTCTATTGTATTTTTGCTGTTCTGCTAACTGTCAGCTTTTCTGAAAGGATGCTCCATTTTTAAATACCACTAATTTCAGCTGAAACAGCAAATAAAAAATGTGTGTGAATGTCATGTGTGCTTACTCTGGTTTACAAAAAACCATTTTTGTCTCGATTTAACAAAAAAAATTTGTTCAAAAAAAGATACTGAAAAGCTACAGGTAAAAAACCAGGCACCTGAGGGGGTCAGGCATGTAACGTGCTGCAGTTACTTTCATCTCAAAGGTAAAGAAAAGGTACCTCCTTCTGGGGGAGAAAAAAAAGGTTTTCTTGTCAATACCTTTCTGTAGCTAGAATCTGTTAGTACTTCCCATATATCCTTGGGCTCTCTGTGGAGTAAGAAAGAAGTCTCTTGTGTTGGTTGTCCTTTCTAATGTTGGTCTGTTTTTGTACCAGGTTTGACTAAGACTTCTCCATGGGCTTGGAGAAGTGGTGCATCAGGAGTTTGAGAGCAGCTAGTGCTGGGATCTGGTGCAGCTGAATAAAGACTGCCAATAATTTTGCTTAAAAATAAATCTTTTGAGTTTGTTGTAAATGACATTATTGTATAAGTATTAAAGGCTGATAAGAACAGATAAATAGTGGATTTATGTGGATTAAAGGTGGCGAGGAGCTCAGTGGATGGTTATGTGCAGATTTTTAAGTTTACCTTGGGAAAACTGGAAGTTCCAAAAAGTGAGTATTGTGAAAGGGATCAGTAAGATCAAACTCTCGGTCTATACAAAGAATAAATAATAAGCTAACCTCAGTAGGTCTCTTCTGTGTGGCTTTGAAAAAAAGCAACACTGATCTTGCTCAACAAAACTACAAGACTAAATCATATGGCAAATGTAGCTGATTATTTTATGACAGAATATAGTTGGTTTTTTATAATCTCACTTGAGAACCTGAAGGAGAAAAACTAAAAGATCAGTTTATAGTGAATTACTTTTGAAGAGGAAATTTTTCATTTGCAGATGGCTAGCATAATTCTGCAAGTCTGTTCAACTGTGTACAGTATTTTCATAAATTATATGAAATAAACCACTTTTTTTTATTACCAATTTGTTATTAATGAGGACAAGTTGCTGAGTGGTCCAAATCACTTAGTGCAGTGTATGTTTGATACTGAGCAAAAGAAAGGTCATCTAGCCACAAGGAGTAGATGTCTTCCAGGAACAGAAACTATCCCAGAACACAAGAGTTGAGAGATTCTGGCAACTGAGGGCTGCATTGGCATTTCCACTGTAAATAAGTACATAAATAAAAGGGCTGATTTGACCCTTTGAGCAGATAGACCAAGTAGGAGCAGAGGGTAGTAGAATTTTCCTCTGCAACATTAGTGAGACCATATATTGAATATTGACTCAAAACGGCAAGGCAAGACGGAAGGCAAGAGTTTCTAATGCAGTGTTGCACTCTCCACAGTCTCCGTGTCTCCAGGGGAAGCCTGGCTGGCTTTGAGCTGAGATAAATGCTGCCCAGTCCCTTAGTGAGGGTTTCTGCACCTCTGAGGGGTGGCTGGCTGCTTCTTCCAGCTCTTCCCTTTGGTGCAGCTGCACGCTCCCAGCTCAGAGCCGTGACTCTCCAACTCACTGGCTTCCTACACCCTGGACCTTCTTTTGTTCCCTTTGCCTCACAATCTTGGTTTTCAGCTGCTCAGAAGCAGCAGATGCCATCACACAACATTGTAGAAGGTGAAACGTCAGATTCAGATGCACTGGCATTAAACACTCCTCCTGATTAACCTCTGTCTCACCCTCACCTACCATCCCTTTGGAGGAGATGGGTACAGCAGTACTGTGGAACCCCCAGCCTGCCAGTGCTTTCCCCCAAGGTGAAGCTGTTGGGTTTTCTACTCCCTCTGCACTTTTGGAAACACTGAAGATGCTTTTGATACTGTTCTTGTGTTCCCTCCTCTCCGCATGTCTCTTAGGCAGACACACTGGGTCTTCCTCATCAGCAAGGATTTGAAGGGGAGAAACCCGGAGCTGTTAGATAGGGGTTGTCCTGCACCTCTGCCTCGAAGTGCACAAGATGTCAGGCATCCTGAAAGAGAAAACTCCCTTCACTGGATGAGACGGTAATTTTCCTGCGCTGAAAATGCCACACTTAGAATCTGTTAGAACAGAACTGATGGTTTGGTTTGCTTTTGGGTTTTGGGTTTGGTTTGGGTTTTTTTGCCACTACTCTGACTAAATAACTCTTGGAGCTGGCAAAACCAGTGGAACATTTTATGTGCAATGCTCTGCTCTGTTACACCATGGCTAAATTATTTACAGGACCTCACCTGACAAGCAATTTTAAGAGCCTTCAGAGCTGAACCTTGTATCCTATAACTGGGGTGGGGTTGCTTTTCCAAGAAATTCCTAAGCCAAAACTGATGACAAAAATAGGCATTAATAATAATTAATATTTAGTAGAGTCTTAAAACTAAGCTCTGTTAGTTGCCTGCAGGCCAGCAGTAATATTTGCTGAAGCAATTTTGCATAACTAGTGCTGGATTAACTTCTGTCAAATAAATTTTCTCCCACTTCTGTTTACTCTAATAGTAAGTGTGGATTCCACTGTTACTTAAGGTGGTAGCTGATGGGTTTTCTTACTCCAGCCATTCCCCTAGGGAAATACTCACAAGATGCAGTTTGATGTTCCATGTTTGCACCACAGCTGTTCCCTAAAGTTCAGAACAGGCAGCCAAGGATTTGCTAAGTTGGGCAGAAGGACGTGTAGGTGAGAAGTCACCAAAGGTTGCCTCTAACACCTGCTCCTGTGAGGCCCTTACCCAAGTCTCTCTGTTGTGCTGAGAGAAGGATCTAGGTCAAGAATGATTTTTAACATTAATCATTGAATAAGCCTTACACACACAAAGTGAAGCTGTATCAACACAACCCCTAAAAGACCCCAGGCAGAGACAATTAAAGCTACAAAGTTAATTTGGAAAAACTTAGTTAAGAGAAAGAAGGAAGTCTCGTCTGCTTAGCTTATCCAAGGGTTAAGTAAAATACCACTGTGTTATGTACAAGTACTCAGCAGGTGCTGTCAGTCATGGACTCCAGGCTGGAAAAAAAGGCTTAAGATGCAGCAGTTCCGTGCAGAATATAATGAGCTGAGCTCAGGATGAGGAAGGGAACGAAAGCCCCAGCTTGGGCATGTGTTCAGTTCTCCATCCCTCAAGTCTTGAAATCAGAACTGTTGCCTTACACGTTTTATTACAGAGCTGAAATAGAAGTAGGTACTGTTTAGCCTAATTACAGAGGGAGGTTGTGACCTACATTATGCAGGTAACAAGACTAAATAATTCATGGGCTTTGGCCCAAAAGTCTGTGAAACTTAGAAATTTATTAGCAGCTAGATGGCAAATTGCTTTTCTGTGCTTTTACCTTCTCAATGCAACAGTCCTGTTTTCTGCTCCAGGCTTACACACCCTGATTCTGCAAGAAACAGCAATAAATACCATGCTAAATTTTCAGATTAATAATTTTCATCTGTGGAGTAACTATTGAAATGTCTTCCTTTCTTATGTGAACACAGATGATTGGGGCTGCATAGAGAATGAGGGCCCAGATATGTCTGAGCCATTATCCTCACACCCAGAATAGCCAGGACAAGTGCCTCAGGGAAAATTGTAAGGATCCCTGGAGTGGACAAGCATCAAATAACCTTGCTATATATAGGAATTTTCTTCCTAACCCTTCCATTAGAAGTTGGCTTATGTCCTGGCCCACTGAAATACATCCCTGTTTTGTTTTAGTTTGCCTCCTCACTGTCAGGCTTTGTTGGTTTTGTTTTCGGGGGTTTTTTGTTGACCTGATGATTTTTGAGCTTGGGAAGGTTAATGAACTCTGCAGGCCATGTAGAAGCTCTGTCAGAAGTCCACTTACTTTCAGAAAAAGCTTCATTCTTTATAAATCTTCTGTGTTTGCATTCGTTCTTCCTTCCCTCCTGTGTTATGAGAGATTTTAAAAAACCCCAAACCCTGATGTAGCTTTTTTCCTCTACCTTTCCTGCTTTTATATCCTCTGTCAGTCTACCACAACTATTTCTCTGAACTGTTTCTGTTCTCATTGTGGTAGATCCATCACCTGCATAGTTAAGTTCCTTCTGCTTTTTTATTACAACATTCAGAGAATTGATTTTCCTATCAGTATAATTTATTTAAATACTTATCCATACAGCTTGATGGTGAGAGGATTAGATTTATTAATGGATTAGTGATTTCCTGACTCCAGTAACACATATAAATCAAACAAAAATAAGTTAGCAGCTACAGAACAAAAATTAGCTGCCAACAGTTTTTAATTTCCTACACAAAAATATGCACATTTAATTTTATTGCATAGTGAAGAAGACTAAAAGGATAAAGCTGTTCCCGAAGGTAAAGTGAGAATTGGGAAGTTGCTTCCTTCATATTAATCTTTCTTTTAAAAGCAAAAAAAGCCAGTCAAATGAGGTTAAGTTTAATAAGCTTGTGCTGGTATCTCCCTGAAATTTTTGAGATCTAGGAGCTGTTACAAAAACCAACAAACTGCTAACCTGAACCAGAGCCACTGGTCAAGAGCTCTTTGGGGAATTGTCCTATTTCCTAAAGGATCTATGAAAAGTTGGCCCCTGATTTTTATTTGTGACCCTTTAATTTGTTATATGGAAATAAATACAAAATATTGAGTGAAACCAAAGGATGAGGATGTGGAGAAACTCCAAACAACCATGCAAAAGGCTCCTGACCTTTATTTTCTGGTTTGCATTTCTCTCTGCAGCACTTTGTTGTGTAAGGAGATATTAGATATGCTGGGTATGGTCATGCAGGCAGCACAGCCAGCCTGAGTGTATTAAGGGTAGAAATCACAAGGTCAGAAGTGCCAGTTGTACTAATTAGTGCAATCCTGACTAAGAACAGTTACATGACTTTATTTTTAATGAGCACAAGGATTATGGGAATTTAGATAGAACAATAATCTATTTTTATCTGGTATTTTGTAAGCTCAGAAGATGAATCAGGAATAAGCTGCATAGTAAGACAGGCCAGAGCTGCAGCTAAATTACCAAAACCGTAGGAACAAAACATTCCTTACTTAGACTGCTGCATGGAAGTCTCCAGGTTAGGGCAATAACCCTTCCTTGGTATCAAAAATATGTGTTACAGTGACAAGGTAAAGTACAAGTGTGGCACCCACCTCAAGCATTAAGAGAGGTAAGACGAGATTTTTTATTTCTTTTGTTAACACTTGCAAGTGTTTGCAAATCAGGAGGGAGAGAAAAAGCATTTTGCTAGTGGTTAACTATACTTGTTTCTTCTAATTACTGCATCATCTGCTATTGAAGGCTAAGAAGGCAAAAACTGTTAAAAAGGAAAAAAAGTAACAGCAAAAAGGAGCTGTAGAAAACTGCAGCTTTTCAACAGATCAGTCTTTGTGTTATAATCTGACAAAAGGGGGATAAGCTTAATATTGTAACTTCACCAGGGATTCTTTGAAGACAGGTGGTGGTTGTAAGGAACGAGATGCCCCATCTGTAAATTGGTCAATTAGTTGTCGTTACTGCCTGTGGCACTGGGTCAGAGAATGCCCCAAGGCAGCACCACGCAGGAGTTTCACAGGCTGAAAGCAAACCAGAACAAACCAACAGTAAGGCTCCTCTGCCTAAACATGACAGCTGAATAGGCAACAACTGAGAATCCATTTCTGGCTCTCTGTAATGAGTCCTGTCGTGCTTGGGTTTTATTGATTTTTAATCATGATTAATGTAAAAACAATTGAAAATTAATAATTACATAATTTCAAAACATTGTGCCTTCGCAAATGGACTAAATGTTGTCAATCCGAAAGGCTTTATTTCAACACCCCTATCTTTCAGGATCAGGATGCAGGATAGTACACACGCCTTCTTCCTGGAAAGAACATGGTACTTCAATTAAAAAAAAATAACAGGAAAATGAAAAAAAGACCCACCCCATATGTCTTTGAAATGGGAGCCTATGCTCTTAGGTCACTGCTGTCCATATATGCCTCAAAGATGAAGCTGAGTGTCAATTACTCCAGGCCTGTTCCTGTGATGACAACTGTTACTTAGGGCTAAATTAAAAACCAAGCACTAAGGTGCATGCAGGAGCCTTGGGGAGGTGTTTCCATAAGGAGTAGGAGTTGACTTACATGCTTATGTAAAATACATGTTCTCTGTATGGAAAGGCTCTGCACTGGGATTTGCTTACTCTCTTTCCTGCCTCGTTCACTGGCTGCTGGTACTTAAATCAAACATCAAAGGTGGTGGTGTCTCCGTGCCAGGAAGACATTTGCATTGCTGCAAAGCTGGAGGCAGACAAAATCAAATCAGTGGGAAAGTCAAAACAACCTTCTACATCTTGGGACACGGGAAAGGGGACACATGGTTTTTAAAGGATCATTAGATCAGAAAAGGATGGGGATAGAAAGCCAGCTTGTTTCTCCCACTGGGCTCTCTCTAAATGCAGCCTAGCCTGGAACCTGTAACCCATGCAGGTTAAGTGGGTAGGCACAGCATCTGCACTTTGTCAGCTTAACATCGGCCCTTTAAAGTCTCCAGGACTGGGTTCAGAATAGGGAAGTGTGACTCCTTCTCCTGTCCTTACAAACCATAGTAAAACTTTTCACACTTTTCACCACTGCTTTTATCCCCACCTCAGCAAAGCCACATGTATTTTTAGGAAGACCAGATCTCATGAGGGTACCATCTCCTTAGACAGGTAATTCAGCTAACTGGCACTCTCTGGTAGGTCTCAGTATGCCAGCACATTTTCCAGAGAGCTGAAAAGATAACGAAGTGCACCCTGCTGTCCTACATGAGCTGGTTGAACCATTTGCAATACAAACATTGCTGCGGACAAAATATTTTCTGGTGATTCATCTTAACTGGGAAAGTAGGGTAAATGCTGGTATCCTGTAGGAATTAATATTAACAGTTGATAATTTAGACTTTTTTTGATATTACCTTTTCAGATAGGACACAGAACAGGATTTTTCCTATAGCAGAATGTGGCATTAATGCCAGCAAAACTGAACTTGGGTCAGATTTAAACTGTGCTGCTCTTAGTCAAGTAAATTCCCATGATACTAAAAGTCACTGGGTGATTTAACTTTTGGATTGCTGTTTCATGCCCAGGGTCCTGTTTTAGGTTGAAAACAAGTTTAAGAGCACTTGGAGAAACTAAAGTTTAACGTAAAGGATAAAATGAATGTTTCAGCTTGTACAAGGCTTTGGGCTGCTCAGTTTGTTTGTTCTTTGTAGTCCAAGGATTTGCCACAATTGCACAGGCTGTCCTGTCTTGACCTTGGGCAAAGCCCACAGTTTCTTTAAGATGATAAATCTCTGCTGAACACATCCCAAATGCAAAATCCTTCCAGAAATTATGTGCCACATCTAGAGAGAAATGTGTTGTTTCTATCTAATTTCCATTTGAAGGTTGGAGAACACTTCTCAAAGAACATCTTGTAGGCACCAGCTGCACCTGGATTGCTCAGTGCCTTTTTGTCTGGTAGTGCAGCCTGACAGTGTTACCTCGCCTGCTGTGGTTCTGCAGAGGCTCAGCTACCTCAGTCCTTCAGGTCACTGAGTATCCTTCTTCCAACTTGCATCACCAGTGGAAGTTGCCAGTACTGAAATGTTACGAGTCCTTCATCCCCTCCAAAAGGAGATATATAAATAAGAGGATTATTACATCTGTGCTGAGATTTTTGGACCTGACTTGTTTGTTATATAAGATCTGTCAAACTGGTTGCTGTCCTCAGTTTTCTCTGGTGATGCAGCAGGTTACTAATCATGTTGCATTCCCCTGATCCCTGGTAGGTATCAGGTATTTGATAAACTGACTATCAAACAGATTTCCTAGGAAAGCCTGGGCTTCTGTGGCATTGGCTTAGTGTTGGTACCACTTGCTGTGCTGTGCTGGCCCAAACAGGAATTTCTCAGGCCAATATCTGTGGGATCATGAGCTTCTGCTCAAGCAGTGACTGAGAGATTTTACAATAAATGTTTCAGCTGAATGGACAGTGAGACGCTGCTCCCTTATCAGCCTTACTTTCTCCCTGCTCACCTGTTGTCCCAGAGCTGGGTAAGAACTCTGCTGACAACATTCCATCTGGATTTTTAGCTGAGTAGTGGCTCACACTTAAGCCTCAAATGAGGAGAAAGCTCACTTATCTCAGGACTGCACCCTAAAACACAGAAAATAAAGAGGCTGGAAGGTGCTTCTATTCAGCTGAGTCACAGACCTACAAGAAAGACTTAGGAAGATACTTAGAGATTGAAATTTGCTTTAACATTTAGACAAGAGTGCAAAGAAAAGGCAGTAAGTGTATATGTGGCAAAATAAAAAAGAGGAACAGCATTTACAGTGGTGAGTAAACATGACAAGAGGGATGCACTACATTTTTGCAGTGTGCTAGAAAGTCTTTTCTTCCAGCTTTATAAAACATGAATTCTTATGTTTTTATTGGAGGCAGTGGATTACAAAGTAAATGCCTGAGGCTGTGGCTGGGACAGCTGATTGCCTCACCAGGGTGAGATACCCTGTGGAAGAGAACTGCTCAAGCACAATCTCTCAAACCCAGTCACGTCTACATTGCTGGGTACTGTTTAAAACACAACCTGCAATCAGTTCCTAGTGCTGCACGCAGTCCATGAAAAGCAGTCTCTGGAGCTGCCTGCTCACAGCAGTGCCTCTCCTATCTGCAGTACTGGCTCTCCCAGGCTTCCCATAGGATGGGAGCACTGGGGGTCTTAATTCATGGTCGTTTCCTGATTTCTTCGTGGCAGATGCAAAGCTTACTCCTACACCTCTCAGTTTCTCTACCAGTGGTGACCACTACATTAAGAAGTGTAAGCAGGTGTTCTGCCTTCAGATGTTCCATCCAGAGTGTGGCTTATTGGTTTGGACAGGCCCTGATTTCAGTCTGTGTGAACACACCGGGCCAAGGACCAAGGCAGCAGAGGGCTGACTAATCATGCTCATTAGAGCTCACTGCACTGCTCCGGGAGGTTTCCAAACAGAGCTAGAGGAGGGGAAGGAAAGTTCAATAAAAAAACCAGACTTTAGGACAAGGGTCTGGTGAGCTCACCACTGAAGATGAAGTTATGGGACAAGTACTCAGTATTCACCCTGATGGGGGCTGGTTGTATATTTAGCAGCAATTAAATGCCCCACCCTGCCTCTTTGGAACCGTTCCTTGTTAGGGGACTCAGTATTTTTATTACAATTTGTCTCTTCCTGCCTTTTATTCTTTTCTGATATAAGCACCTTACTTCTAGTTTGTTCTTTCCAAAAAGCTGAAGAATTACTTAGCTGAGGTAGTTATTTTGAATGTTAGACATAGGAAGCAGCTTTGTAGAAGTAATTATCATAGAATCATTAAGGCTGGAAAAAACCTTGTGTACTTGCATACAAGCTTGCCATGGTTTAGTTAATTGGCTCAGGCATGTGCAAACACACTTATTTAGCTTCCTCCTAGGTCTCCAAGTGCACCAGTTGTAGTGTTGTAAGCACTGCCATGAACTGGTGCTGCTGTGTAGCTCTGTGTGTAGGCCAATTTCTCCCTCTTCTCTCCTAAATCCATTGCTGCAGGAGTAGCACCCTGAGTTCAGAGTTTTTATAATGGTGAAACAGCCTGTTCTGACAAACTGCCTTGAGCTTTGAAAACAGATTGTATCGAGCTTTGAAAACAGATTAGCATAACCAAGCAGACATGATCTTGTTTTTACTTTCAGGAAGAATGAGAACAATGCCTTAAGAAGCCCAGGCTACCCGCTCCTGGGATCCATTTCCATGGGGGTGTCTGCTCATCCCTCCGATGCAATGTGTTAACAGGAACATTGATCCCTCTAAGCATATGCCTCTTGTCCTTGTTGATAAATGCACACCAGTAGATGCTGTGGGTGATGCATCATTATGTAATTGTGCTTGTGGTGCAGACATTGAACCTCCTGTGACATTACAGATCCTGTATTAAAGACAGAAGCAGCTTTATCCTAAGTATTATTGCTGATGTGAACAGACCTAAACACAAGCAGATGCACCGCTACTACATGCGATGTTAGGCAACTGTGACATTAATAATTTTCAATTTTAAAACTGTCTTGTTTAATTTGTTCATGGAGAAAAAACAAATATTTGGGTTCTAAAGATTTTGTAGATTAACATCTGTGGTGTATAGAGTTGGTATTAGATAACTGTAAGATGTACATTAAGAAACATATTTTGACCTTGACTACTCAGACTTCGATTATTCAGCCCTTCCAGTTATTATAAAAGGGGTCAGGTCCTCTCGTGTCTACTAATTAAAATTAAAAGCTAAAATGTTCTAAATTTGTCTGAAACCTCAAAACAAATTTAGTATACCAGCAGAAAGAAAGAGATTAAAAATGTGGGAAGGGGGGAGGGAGAAGAAAACGAATGTCCCAATTCATCAGAATGCTATTGATTTTGACACTGAAATGTTGAAGGCCATTTAAATATTTTAAGCAACACATGAAGCCTTGTGGTCACTCTACTGGACTGGCATTGGAAAAGCATTGGAAGCCGTTCCGCTCTGGCCTACCAAGTCACTTTGCCTCCCTGTGCTTTTGTTCTGCACTGAATAGCACTGACACAAACCTTATGCCCACCCAAACCAAAGCTAGCTATTTTCTGCCAGCACAATAAGCTGAATTAGGTTGTGGTGGGATCAAACAGACACCAGATTCTGTGATCCTGTCTAAAGTGAACTACAGAGGTTAGGTAATAGGTCAGCATTTCCCACTGGACGTGACCAACATGACTTTCACCTCAGAAAGCCAGGACTAACAACCCCATTTCAAATGAGGTTTAAATTGGGGTCCTACACCTTGTGGTATGTCTTCTAAGCTTCCTCTTTTCTTCTGGATGTCCCATGCAACCACAAACTGTGTCCTCAGATCATCTAGTCACAGAGACCTTATTTTCAGTCAAAATTACAACTGATCTTACTTTATCGCTCCAGTACACCAGCACTAATCAAACAATGAATATTAGAGGACATTGCTATTTTTCACAGAAAGTTGAATCACAGACAGCAGCAATCTTCATCTGAATTTTTCATCCAAAAAATGAAACCTTTCATGGAGCTGACTAAGCTGTCTGTGTGAGCCAGCAGGAGACAGGATTGATGGATATCACAGGGACTGTGCAGAAGTCAGTGATCTGAACCACTGCGAAGCACAGAGCACATGGTCACACCCTTACTGAAGGTACTGAGTTAAAGCTGTCAGTTTAGAGCTGTGCAGGTCAGCACGTCTTAAACAGAAGAATTCAGAGCCAGCTCTTGTTAATTAGGAGTCACGTAATTATGTAGTATGTTTTTCCATTAAAGACATTAGGGAAGGCCTCTTGGGAAAAGAACTGTATTTTACTGGACTGAATAAGAAAAGATACTGTCTCCTCATACAATCTCGGCTGAGTTATATCCATGTAGTTGCAATATAGTTGGTGTCCTTACAGCTGTCAGCTTTCCTGGGTGCTCCTGTTAGCTTAGGTAAAACCACACCCAAATAAAAAACTGAGCTTACCTACGACCTTGCTAGTGCTAATGCTATAAGCACAAATGCATGACACTGTAATTCTCCTAACAGAGTAAGATGTATTAAAATAACTATTTGGACTGTCTGCAGCTAGCCAGGCCAAAGAACAGGCTGCTGCTTCTCCTATTACCTACACGTCTTTCAGCAGCCTATGACTTAATGGAATACTGATCTTAAGGCCAAAAAGCTAAATTCAATTTTTAAAAGGACAGCTTTATAATTAGGCTCAATACCTTATATTTTCAAGGCATTCAAAACGTAGTTTATCCATATATGACATTTTTCCTTATGAAATTTTAGACAAAATTACGGTCTCTATTCACTCCATCATACTAGCAATTTTCAATAAAATATGCTATAAGAATTATCCCCAAACCAAGAGGTTTGAAAATCTATAATGATTATATTAAGAGACAAGATTGTTAAATGCTTATCTAGAACATAAAAAAGAATTTAACCCTGTCATGACAACATAGGGAAACTATCTTTAAAACACAAAAATGCCCTAAGCTAATTGTATTGCACTTTATTGCCATAAAACAGAGGGTTTCTGGGAGTCTTGATATTGCATTTCCACCCCATACATGAGGGGTGGGAGAAACATCCCCAGTTTCCTAAAAAGAGAAGATTCTTGTGGTTGATTCATCTGTTGTCATTCTGCACCACAGATTTCAGGCCTATTGATCATCCTCAGCTTCATTTAAATCCTGCAAGTGTGATCCTAAAAGGGCTTTTTACTGAAAAAATAATAGCTACACAGAGGGCAGACTCCCCAGCTTTATGAGACCCATGTGAGGAAAAAAGTAGGCAGAATATGGGCATTTTATTTAACCTGGTCAGCTGGCCAGTCTGTGATGGCTGTGGTGACTGCGGCATGTGCTCTCCATACCCAGCAGGTGTTGCAGGGAACATGCAGCTGAGCTGCTGTTAAGGGAGGAGGAAGCAGAGTTCAGGAGACAAAGAACTCAAATCTGTAGGAATCCAGCATTCCCTGCCTCTGTCACTCACAGAACAGCTCAAGAGGATTTATCTTCTACACTCCTTTGAGGAATAATTCTTGGCTCATGGAATAAATTACTACAGGATAAATGTATGAGAATATTAATAATGAAAGCATCTTGCTCTTCTATGCTGCAGCTTATCAAAAGATCAAAATCTTGATCATTACCTGTCTCCTGAGAAATTGGTAGCAGAGCTCATTTCATTCCAGAGAAGCAGAAGTGACACACAGCCCCTGTGCCTGACTTGCCCATGGCCGCACAGGAAACCAACAGGGAGGGTTTCAGTAAAAACAAACCACCCCATTTTTATCAGCAGCATGTGCAATAACTGATGTTCCTGTTGTCTGTGTTTAAAGCAAAGGAAGGACTTACTTGACTGTGTTCTGGTTGAGTCTACTGAAATATTTTCTACCTGGAACGGGCACACATTGTTTATTAGATTAGACCGAGTAGGTGGTGGTGTTATTCTCGTAGAAGTTACATTTACAGAACTGTCCTGGAATCCTCTTGTTTCCTGAAGCTTTCCAAGTATCATAATGATAAAACTGATAAACAAGCATAAAACTGACTGTTATACGTGATATCTTTTTATGATAGTTGCTGTGATACCAGGCTAGTTACTAAAATAAGCCTACACCAGCTATGCAGGGTGAAGTCAGAGATGAGGCTCCTACTGACTTGAATGGGCCCGAGACTTCGTGTTAATACCTTAGTAGAACATTAAGTTCTGATTTTACAAATTGAGCTGCTGAGACATTAAAAGTTAAGGAAATTTCTTTCATCAGCTGGATAGGAACCTGTCCTTGCTTGCAATGTCCTCACACATCTTGGCATTTTTGCCATGTTTGGGCTTCTTCAGTGACCAGCTCCAGCATCTGTCTTTAGCCTGGCTCTCCACAGGAAGGGCACAAACTCATTATGTCCAGCAGGTTGGGATCAAGGAGAGGCCATGTCCGAGTCACTGGCAGTGAGCCTGGAGCAGCTCTGTGTCGTGTTTCCTGTGGGTAAGTGCTACAGGCCGGGTGAAACGCAGCTCTCTGCTGAGCAGGGATATCTGGCATGGCAGGAGCCAAGCTCCCACAAGGCAGGTTGAAATCACATTTCATTTGAGAAAGGGGAAGAGAAGTCCAAGGGAAGTAAAGTGGTTTTGAGTGCTGTATAAAGAGACTGGTGATCAGTTTTCTTCACCCTATGCCATTCATTATTTCAGGACTTTGCCCTCATTCTCAGGGTTGCAAGACCTAAATTACAATGTGTGTATTAAAACATCAAACCATTGCAGATAGGGACAGGATCCACTCTGATATTGTGTAGTGATTGTAGCCAGTAGTGTCTGCTTTTATAATTATATTGGCCTCAGTGCTATTCATTCTGCACTGATACCTGTGTTAGAAAGAAAGGAACTGAACGTATTTTAAATTTAACCTGCACTGCTTTTTCTAGTCACATACACAGAATGTGTCCTTCCACTGCCAGTTTCTTTTGGGCATTTTAATTAGAAAGAGAGCCAGAAAGAAAACAATAAGCATTTTTGCCTAAGATATTCTACGGTTTTAGCAAGGTGTTGGACCACATGAGCTCCAGAAATTCATTCCAACCAAAATTAGCTTATGATTCTAGGCCTGACTCCTGTTTAGAAGGAATTGCCACTTCCCATGGACCTGTGTGTGTTATGTACTTTGAAGCCCCTTGCTGATGGGGCTGTTTTCTATCTCCAAGCTACAGCTGCTGTATCCAAAGAAGCCAAGTCCAAAGTTGCTGCTGTGCCTGGACATCGGGGTATATGCGTGTGCATTGTATATGGGATTGTCTGCTGCTCAGAGATTCCTTGTAATACCAAAACTTGGGGGGGATGAGGGGTGTGTGTGAAATGAGGACAGGAGACAATGTTCATAGTAGAAATACCTCACAGTAATAGTTGCCAACTTCATTACTGTCAAATTAATTCTGAATTGTTGCCCATCATACACTGTTTAGCTTGAGGAAAGTGAAATGGTGGCTTTGCCTCCATGGCAGAAATGAGAGTAGCTCAGCCCTCTGAGGAGCCTTGCAGAGTGGCAAAGGAAATGTCAAATATCATTTGGTCAAAGAGCATTTTTAAAGTCCTCCAAGGAATAGTCCTTGCTCTATACACTTTATCTCCACTAGATACATGAAACAGAGGGAGCTCTTCATTTAGGAAGTATCAGCTTTCAGACAAAGCTGGGGATGTTTGGAGTTGAGGCTACATTCGGACTGAGACAATGTAATTTGATTTTACAGGCCAAATCTGCACCTCCAAGCAGCTAAACTTCTTACTTGAGAGCAGCAAAGAACAGTAGATGGAACAACAGACCGAAATTCAGCATTAGCAGGCTCAGTTTCTAGATCAACAATTAACTTGGCATGTGACACCAGGCAGGTCCATGGCATTATCAGCACTCCTCCTCTAATCTGGCTCAGTGAGAATCAGTGCAGCAGACCTTCTAGTCCAAACCAACTATCTCAATATTTGAACTCTCAGGCAGTATCTCAACATGTTTACACACACTGGTAAGTGAGATTGCATGACAATAAGTGTTAAGGATCTGAATAAATGAAAGATTATCTATATAGATGCCTAGTTAGAATTTAAATCCCCAAAGAAGTATATTTCTACATTTGTAGTGCATATGCTGTGTCTAGAGAAAGGAAGAGATAAGGAAAGGCTGAAAACAAGGGAAACTGATCCCTCAGTGGACCTTAATAATTCCCTGGATGCTTTTCTACAGAGTTGCTGTTTCATTTAATTTTTTTCTTCCTTCCCTCACAAGAAAAGATCTACAGGAGCTTTTCTTGAATGTCCAAGCTTACCAAATTGAAATTTTGTGGAAACGCATTGAAGGCGACACTGGGAATATGCAGTGCAAGTCTGTCTCTGTGAGCCAGGTAGAGGTCTTGAGAAAGAAGCTGAGGGTGCTGAGGGAGTTGAATGTGATGGTCTTGTCCAGAAAGCACAACAAAGCTGAGTGCTACCAGACCTATACATAAATACTAGAATGATCTTATGGATGTGAGATAACGACCAGGCCTTCTGACCTATAATGTTACTGATGAGAATGCTACTGGTACAGAGAGAATTAAATCTTTAAGAGTTGTATACTTAGGGTGATCACACAAAACTTGGATTATTCTCTGGGCTCAAGCAACTGCTGTTGTTGCTTAGGGTTTCATAGATGACTGGTTGTTCTCCATCTTGCAAAGTGACCTTAAAATTTCAGTCAAAAACGAACTTAGAAATTGCGATGACAGTCTGCACTAATTACTCTGTTTGTGTACAAGTTATTTTGCTATCCATGCATTCTATGTGCCAGGCTAACAACAGTGCAAGATGCCAGCAGGTGCTGGTGAGAAAACAGGTGTGACTGGTGGGGTAATCTCAAGGAGAGAACAACCCCTGTTGCAAACTTCTCTGGCAGGGACTTTACAGACTCGACAGATTTTGCCCTCTCCCTTGCTTTCTTCCCTGGGCTCAGAGCGGTGGCCGTGTGGCTCCCTGTGGCCAGAGGGAGAATTGCTTTTCCTGAACAATCCCAGTGAAGATTTTATTTGTGGGGTCACTTTGACATAATTCTGGGAGGTGGCATTGTAACTTTTGACTTTTAAATGCTTCAGTCTTATCCATATAAAGCTTTGCAGCATGACTAATTAATACAATAATAACCTCTCACAGAGAACACATTAACTCCCTGAACTCTCAAGACTTACGGGATCAGAGAGAATGCTGGAAGTCACTGAGAAATTGAATTAGCAGACTCTCAGGATGGCAGCCAGTAAGGGACTTCATGCACTCATGTGTACTGAGGGATGAGCACCATGCCCCAGGGACCCAGGCAAAGCTGCTGTCTTCACTGGGATTACACCATGTGGGTACTTCCCTGAGGACAAAAGCGAATGAGCTCCAGAGAGCTCTGGAACTCTGTATTTATTCAAACTAATATTCTGTGAATCAAACGGTCTAATTAACTAAACATGCATTTGACCACAAAAATGTTATTTTTAGCTGGCATTGCAAACCTACATGAGGGTTGCATCTTTTTCTCACTGAAACTCTGCATCTATTTTCTACAAAATTCCCCTATTTCTTCTGCTTTAATTCATCAGTGATCTGCGTGGCTGCTCTTGAATTTTGATTCTCAGAGCCTGTTATGTCTCTTTATCCTTTTTAATGATGGGATAAGCTTCTAACATAAAGACAGATAGAAGTAATCAGGGTGTTTGAAACGAGCTGTACCCAACAATACAAGTAATGTTTTCTTTCTGTTTTTAAGTAGAAAAAGAGAGGGCAATTACAGATCAGTGTGATCCATAAATTCATTCCAATCTGTGTTTTTATTATAGATTTCCAGGCTTCAAGGTAAATTCAAGATGATACTGAGATCACCAAAATAGAAGCAAAATAGAAGCTCCGATTCTGAGCTTCAGCCCCTCCAAAACTGAACGAGGTATCACAGAAATCAGATTTCACATTCAGAAAGAGAAGTTCTCCATGGATTTAAGCATTTGTTTGTCACATAGCACAATAATTGTTACCACCCTAATTTTGCAGACTTGGGGCCTGTGGACTGCCTAAGGTGTCAGCAGCCATTACCCTAAACTGTCTCATTTATACTGTAGCTGTTCACAAGGTATTGCCCTATTGCGAAGCATCACTGTAACATTTTGTCCCTTTCTCTCTTTCCAGAAGGATGGTAGCAATCTGGAAGAAAAAAAACATAATCAAAAGCTGCACAGATGGTTGTGTAACAGCTAATAGGTAGCTGCAGTTGCTGATGAGTATTTTGGAGGTGGCAAACAGCAAGGGCAATGAAGAATTACTGCCAGCATTTAAAGGGACTCTGCCAGGCCACAAAATAATCCTGATAAAAGAAATACTTATCAATTTTTCCACAGTTCCCATCAAGTTGACTTTTGATGGAGTGCCAGTCATGTATCACTGCAGACTGCAGAAGGGGCCTACTGTGGAGTTTGTTTGACACAGGAGGGAGATCTGCGGTGTCCTTTAGGAAAAGCCTTGGCAAGCACCATGAGACCAAAACCATCAGCAAGTGGTTGTTCATACCCCAGAGTGCTGCTGGCTCAAGGCACAGTCAGCCAGACCAGAACTGCTTTTCGTGGTTCCCAGTCATCCTTAGCAGTGGGTTTGGAATGCGGTGCAACAATCAGGTATGATTCTGACATAATGCTCTCTCAAATATTAAGCCCGGAATGACAAGGACTGGTGTTGGTTTAGGATGCTGTGTTAGGAGCTCATCCTTACTCAAAATTCAGAGTAATTCCTGATGCATTCAGCTTCTTTAGGCAGTCCTGCTCATTTCATAGGTGCCCTTGCTTTGTTTGAGGGTCCACTCCATGCACAGACAATTGAAGCATAGCCATAACCTGTTAATGAGTTCTGTTCCTATTGGGCATTTTCCTTAAGCACTCTGAGGTGCCTCTAATTTCTGATAATGTAGTCCAGCTTTTCCAGGAAAGCCTGACAAAAGATATCCAGATAAAAATATAGAACTACCCTCTATTGCAGTGACTTTTTTACCCCCTATGGGCTGTCATAGGACTGAGGGCAAACAATCCAACTGACAGGTAATTCCCCTGGAAAGTCCTGAAGAGAGATCTTCCATGCAGCAGGTTCTCCCTCTGGTCCCAGATATTTCTAGGTAGCTTTTGACATTTTCTGTTGCTGGATTTGTTGAGTGCCAAAATAACTCCCCTTTGAACACGACAGGAACAGCTTCAGTGACCTGGAAAATCACGATCTGTTTCTTCCCTTCCACTTGGAAGATTAGCCTTGAACTTCCCATGCTGCCACCAGCAGCTGAGTCTCAGTGTTTGGCAAGTTGTGATAGGCACCGTGAATCACAGTGCTGTGACCTTAGTGCTGAGCCTGCCTGGTGCCTGTGGCTACACAGAAACTGCAAAAGTTCTCCCATCTCTGATCATAGGTGTCCTCAGCTCGCTCACTGAAGCATTCTGAGCCTGGTTTCCCAGTCCCAGCCTCCCACCTCTCCTCTGCTGTGAGGGTAATGTATGTCGAGTCAGCACATCAGTGTGGGCTCTGAGAGGATAAATCAGGCTGTGCAATCAGGATGGCATTCAGGATCATGGGTAAAGTACAGAAAAGGCAAATACCCTGTGAGTATTGGAGAATCCTTCAGTAAAAGGCTGTGCTAGTTTTAAGAAATGGCCCAACTGATTCCCACTGAAGGCAAATAATTTTTTGGTTGCACGCGAAATAAATATATGTATATATACATGTATATACACATATACACGTTTGGTTTGAAGTACCCTTCTCAAGGTATTTCTATATGAACAAAATGTGAAGCAAAGCACAAGATTTCAAAAGTATATTGGCTGTACCAGTCCTGCAATAGCTGGCTCCCTGCTATCTCCTATTAAGCTGAATGTATTGTGTCTGTTTTTTCCATAATGAGTTCCACTCAGAAGTTGGTGCTGCCTAGGCAAGAGGTCATACTAATGCCATTAAGTGTCTTCCTAGAAGCCTCCTACAGAAATAAAGCTTAAAAACTGTGAGAGAAAAAAGTAAGGTGGCCACCTTGCTCTTTAAATACTTATGCCTTACCCCAGTGTTTGTTGATTGTTTCAAATGAGGACAGCTGAAAATACTTGAACGCATTTGAGCATGAAAGCAAAATTTGCTAAAATGTATCTGTCAACTGTAAATGTTCTAGAGGCATAGATGGGCCCTGCCTTACAGAAGGGATATGGTGAGGCAGTGAGTTCCTTAAAGAGTTATATTCAGTCAAGTTACTTGCCTTCTGTTATTTCCATTGATGACAGTCTCTCTACAAGCCTCACTGCCCACCTCTTGCTTGGCCACAAAGTTTAAGCCAGAAAGAAACATGCTGCCATCTGTCTTAACTTTCTGATAAGAAAACTTTACCCTGCTAATATAGATAGAACTTCAGTTAAAGTTTGTCTTTCAAAAAGAAACACTGTCCTGATCTATAAACATAAAAAAATCAGAGAATGTCCACTCACCTTAGTTGCCTGCTCCTAAATTTATTTGCTCAGTTAAAAATCTCTGCCTTTTCCTCTAATTTGTCTGATTTCATCTTCCAAAAATCAGTTCATGTTGCACCTTTCTCCATTAGTCTAAAGAGCTTGTAAGTACCAGGCATTTTCTCATGTAGTATCAGTAGGACCGGATTTCAGTTTGGTTTGAGAATAAAACACCACAGATTGATAAAATGTACTTCAGGAAGCAGCGGAGCTAGTGAAGTTCGGATTCCTGAGGATTTGTATCTCATAGTTCAATTCTCTGGTGTCTCAAGGGCACACAATAATCAAAGGTTTTCCGAGCAGTGAACCCATCCATCATCATCATCATCATCATCATCATCATCATCATCCATGTGGACTCTCTGGTATAATAATACAGTTGAGCACTTTGGGATGTTTCTTCCCTCTCTGCTGAGTTATTCTTTTGGAATTTGTAGGAGGACAAGAGACATAGAGACCAAGAGAAATACATAGGTGATATGATCAGTTAAGTTTTATTTCCATAGGGAACCAGACAAAAAAAAATCAGTTGATATAAAGAAAACACCAGCTTTTAAACCTTTGCAGTGGAAAATACCACTCCAGATGCTTCCATTTGAGCTGTCTTGTTTTCAAAACCTGTTTTTGTTATTGTCATCGGGAAACCCACACACCAAGATTCTCACTAAGGCTATAGGTGTTACACTTGTATGGCAGCTCCAAAATTCAAATCTTCCCTGTTGAAAATCAGGCAGCCAGTTTCTTTTAATTTGAGCTTAGGGACACCAGGGAGTTCTGCACCATATGCCTGCACCAGAATATTTCCCTTCTGCTAAAAATGTCTGTCTCCCCATCCTCTGCTACAACCACATGGCCTTTTTTTCCTGATGTTCAGTTGCATCGGATATAACTGATATTCTTGGCTTTAGAATTTACTCATTCCTCAAAGCAAAGGATTGTTATGGGGTTTCTGTGTATTTTTACAAGGAGCTACAGGATATCATGCACTTGCATTGTCAAGAGTACAACAGTGACAGGTGTCTCCTGTTAAAACCCTGCTACAACTGTTTATGGATCTTGCTCCATGGAAAATACTGTCTCTACCCCATCTATCTCACACACTGGTCACCTTTAACATTGCAAAATCTAACCATCTATAATGACCAGTGCCCAGTTAAATGAGGCATTGCAATTTGAGATCAGACTGGTATGAAAACCCATTCCTTCAGTATCTGCTACCAAAACCCACACCTGAAACAGGTATTCTACTTGTAATAGATAAGCACTGTTTTTTCTTCTTCTTTTGCTACTAAGTAAGCAAAATGTAGTGCTGATTAAGACTAAACTCTGCCATTGTCCAAACAGAATAGGAATAGGGGTCACACTGTGTCACTGCTGGCAGTCTTTTTTTTAAAAATGCATGATCAGTTCTTGGGCTGAGAGATGGCAGTCATCCTGTGTGAAGAGAAGTGTGTTTCATTTGATGCTTTCTTTTGGTGCGTGGGGGTAGCACAGGTTGTACAACATTTTATGTTCTGTTTCACAGCATCCTCTCTTGACAGCAGTGGATGTGGAACTTTTTCAAAGTTAGATTATGGATAGAACGACATGGAATGAGCCAAACCATGATCTTCATAAGCAACATGTGGTGGCCAGCTATTTCCACTTCTGCTGACAAATCTTCATGCCTCATTACATACAGAAAGTAGACCTGAGCATTATAGATCATCAGAGCACTTCCCTTAAAGACAGGGATTTCCAGTTGCTCTCCAATAGGCCTAAGAGATGAAAGTGTCAGCATACTCTTATAATCCTTATTCTGGATATTGGTGAGTGACTTCAAAATTTCTGAAACAACTCTGTCAGATGACTTTACAATAAGAGGACAGGATCTTGCTGTCTTTCTGTCTCGCTCTTCTTGTGCAACCTCTTTCACTGGGGTTATTTGGAAACATTTCTCATCTTCAGTTACACCAGGACTAGAACAGTGTCTTGTTACGTTTGGGCTGCTTTGCATTGAAGATTTTGGAAAATTGTGCCAAAAGGAGCTCTCTTCCATCTTTTTTTAATGGCCATACATACACTACAGATTGTGTTTCTGTAGCTTGCCTTACTTCAGAGACACCTTTTGCTGTGGCTAACAGTAGTGGCTGTAGTTTAGATGGGAAAAAAAGATAATGGTAGTGATGTGATTTTGGCTTGATGTGGTATCTCTAGATCATGTTTTAAAATCTGTGCCTGAGGTTCTTCAGTAACTTGAAGAGGATCAGAGATTTCACAAATGGATGCTTTGTCCTCTTGGCTAGCATGAGTTAGTGAGAAGCCTCACGGCAGAGAGGGCTTTCCAGCTGAGGTTTCATTGCTCTGAGCACGAAAATCTGTTGAGAACTTTTCGTCTGCCACCAGAGGTCATGCCCTTCTTTTCTAGCATGTTGAAGTCTTCCTCACTGTTCATTTGCTGATCCTCTGGCATGAGAGCATATGTAGGACTGGTATCCATCTCCAAAAACGATACTTCCAACCTTGACTTAAATTGGCAGGGAGTTTCTACTTGCTTCAGTAGGAATTTACCCAATTGTGCAAGCTGCTGGTGGACAGGACCTATTTTGTTTAGATGTAGCATTCCCTCATGTAAGAAGATACAATCTTAGACACAACACCAGTAAAATCAATGCACATTTTTAATAAACATGGTCTTAACTAAAGACCTTTACAATCAATTTTGCACTTTGCTTGCAGAATGATTTCACTTCAGCAATCAATCCTAGCCTCCACAACTCTCTGCTGTAGCAGAATCAGACCCAGTAGCTTTGTCACGGCTTTTAATAAAGACGTAAAAAAAAAAAAATCAAGGTCAGATGCTTAACTGATACATACTGAAACCTATTAAGCACCTGTGCTAGACAATCATAAGAACATTGCTGAATTTACAGTAGAAGGAAATGTGAAATTTAAATGTGTATCATGAGAGAAAAGCAAAGACTGAGATGGATTAAAAACAAACTAACTTTGAATTAACTGCTGCTTCTCCAGTGGTTACATTCTCCTAGGAATAACCTACTCAACACTACAGGCTTGATTTTGTAGAAAGGAAACACACACTCACATTACTTGCACGTCAATCACACAACTCTAAGGTGTTCTTTAGCCTTCCTAAATATTATAAAACCCAGTGAGTTTTGCATCCATAACTGCAGAGGTTCTACTACTTAACTTAAAAAGAAATTTAATAAATATAAGTTCAGTGAGCCTCTGTTTAGGATCATTAAAATTAAACTTTGTGAATCTTTTTATCTAGTAAAAATGAATAAATTGAAAAATAAAATGACATTTACTCCTCGTCTAGGCTGTACCTCCTGCATTTATGATGCATTCATCTAGATGTAATCACATAATTCTATGATTCTAACCAAGAATAATTACAAATAATTATATCAATTTTCAACAAGTTATTTGAATAATTAATTGCATATATAGGAGGAATGAGGCCTTCTGTAGAAGCACACTGCAAATCAAATTTTTTCCTTTGCTTTACCTGATGAGTGGGGATTTTTTTATTTTGTTTTTTCACTTATGGTTTTAGGGATTTTTACAACATCCAGCACTGCAGTATGATAAAGCTAAGACTGATCTTCTGACCCAGAAAGTCTCTTAGTATCTTAAAAAACAGAAAGTCTCAGAAACCCAGAGACACAGCAATTAAACTGAAATAAAAAAAAAAAGGTATGAAAAAAGGTCTGTGGTTTTGAGATAGAGAAATCCTGGTTAACTGTGAAGCCAGCTTAAAAAGCAGCAAATATAGCTGCAGAAGAGAAAGCCTCCTTGATTCTCAGAAGCCACAGCTCTTCTGTGAAGGCTCTGAACTGACTGATGTACTGATGTGGCTCATTTGCCACAGTCTCCAACTTTGCTCCTAAGATCCTATGCACCACTTTAAGACTTCCTAGCCAGCTGTCACTGTCAAATGATTCCTGCAGAAAGCACAAAAATTCAAACAAAATATGTTTTGACAAAGAGACCAGTAAAAAAGAATCTGAACTATTGTGTCACCGTGTTAAGCAGGTTCCCTGAGTTCACAGACTGAAGGTGGCTCAGAGAGGGGCAAGCTGCCCCATTCCTCTTGCAGGTGACTAGAAGCCTCATGAGTATGAGCACTGTTAAAGCACTTCAGTTTCTCTTGCCAGCAGACGCAGAGAAGCACACGTGGTGCCACTGCCACTGACTCGTGCAGAGGATACACTTTTTGCTCTGTTCATCATAGAGGTGCCAAGACCCCTTCATGGACTGCACCTGAGAGAGCAGGGAATGTAACTGAGAGCTCTGATCAAATGTCCCTGTGGTGATGGCGGCTGAACTTGTGGCTTGTCAGCTCGGTGTGACTCACCCAAACAATTCTGACAGAATCACAGAATGGTTTGGGTTGGAAGGGGCCTTAAAGATCATCCAGTTCCAAACCCCTTGCTGCGGGCAGGGACACCTTGCACTAGACCAGGTTGCTCAGAGCTCCATCCAGCCTGGTCTTGAACACTTCCAAGGCTGGGGCATCCACAACTTCTCTGGGCAACCTGTTCCAGTGCCTTACCATTGCCACAGTAAAGAACTTCTTCCCAATATCTAATCTAAACCCGCCCTCTTTCAGTTTAAAGCCACTTCCCCCTGTCCTGTCCCTATATTTTGTTGGTCCCTGAGTTTAAGAGAGAATCCCTTGTGTCGTGGATCTCAAGGTCCTCAACAGAACTGAAAAAAGAATTACTATATTCGCATACCTTAAAATGTTCTTATTTTTACACTCAAAAAAAATCTGTAAGAAATCCTTCTTTCTTCTCCCACCTTAAAACTCACTGACTGCAAAGTAGAACATCAGACTTTGAAAATAAGCAGCACAGATTCCCCAGTGACTTCGAGTTCATGGATATAAAACTTTGCCATCTAAAGTGGTCTCACAATCTGATTGTTACGACTGGGGCTTACCCTTTCCCGAATGCAAGGCAAGGCAAGGCAAGGCAAGGCAGATTCTTGCAGGGCTCGTCTGTCTCCTTTGTGGACACCGGCCTTTCACAGCGTGATTTTCCACACACTACTGAGGCACATTACAAATTTTTGATTTAACAACATTTTGATTTAGGAAACCCACATAGTTTTTGTGGATTTTATCCAGTGTAAGTGCTTCATTTACTATGCACCTTCCTGGAAACATAAGCTGTCAACATAAAAATGCTAGAAAGCTTTCTTTCGTTTTTGTTCCTGCTACTCTTGTAATTCTCTCATTTCTTTATAAAGCCTTCCACTGACATATACAACAATTTATTTGGAAGCTTAATAACAGAGACAGCATAGTGGAAAAGACTCTTTAACTAGAGGATGCTGAGAGGCAGAAGAGAGTAACAGAAGGATGAATATCAGTCTTTGTTTACTGGAAACAAATAAAACCCTGTGACAGTCTCCCTGCCACTGCTCTGCCACTCGTGGAAGCAAGGAGAATAGTCCTTAGCTAAGTACACGTTTTTGTTAAAAATGCAAAAGGCAAAATACTGTGCATAGTGCATAAAATGTCAGTGATTTTCCCAAGCTGTCAAATTCCTAACATTTCCCTGGCTACAACTGCTACAAGAATTTTGGTGACAGGATAATCAGCACAACTTTCAAATGTTCAAAAAATATTCCACGATCTTAAGCCACTTCTTTTTTTCCCAATAATTTTTTACGTCAGTATTTTCAACTTTATCATCGTGATTGAAAATGAAGGCCTCTTGCCCCCAGAATGCTTGTTAGAGCTCCCAACAAAGGCACGTGACTACATTTGCCATCAGCTCCTGTGTATGCCACCTGTTCCCAGAGGCTCTGATGATACCAGGCAAAACTGCCAAATGATACTTCTAAGCAAGGCCATAGGGCAGGACTTTTTCATAGGCCAGTGACTGTAACTGTGTGGCTTGTGCTTCTGGCACCTTAACTTGAAATGAACAGCAATCTGCCCAAACAGGAAAGGCCCTGGCACAGGGATGAAGAGCTTCCTGTTTCTGCCTCCGAGACACACGTTGGCACAGACAGCCTGCAGACCACTGCTATCAGTAAGAGGTCAGCAGGCACTTTTCCTACCTTCAGGTGCAGTTGTATGAGTGCCAAAGAGAATGTAGAGGCAGAAAAGACTTCAGCAGCAGCTGGCGTTCTACCTGCAGTTTTTGCAGGAACTACAAAGCATTAGCCAAAGGAAGTGTGGTGTGAATGAAATTGGAGAGAGCCTGGCTGCTCTCCAGCTGTAACAGCTGGGTTATCAAGGCTTTGCTGAAGCTGTAGAGTCACTAAAGTGCCCCAAGGTACACTGAAGCCTTTTGAAGTCTCTGCTGCCTGCCTTTCCAGGCATGGTGGCTTGTAAGGCAGGAGATATTTGGCAGGAACTGTACACTATCACACTGCCTTAGGACCATCCCTTCCAGGTGTACAGAAAGGTGCCAGATTCAGGGAAAGCTGGAGCTGCACAACATTTTGCAGGTGTGATGACCTGGGAGACAACCTGGAAGAGATTCTGCCATCATTGCTCATGATGTGACTTTAATGTGATTTCTGCGCATTTTTCTCCCACAGGAGAAACAAGGCAGGAGAAAATCTTATTTTGGGATCATAGCATGGGTTTGTAGACATTGGGAGTTAGAGAAATAGTGACTGACCTGGTAATGAAAATCTCCGTGACAATAATGGCGCATGGAAATCTGGTGATGGCCATACTTGAAAAACTTTCTCCCAATATATCTGAAGGGACTGTAAGTACAAATAAATTAATGAAAAAACATTTGAGACTGTCTGTTCCACAATAAGAAACTCTAACATTGTTGCTTTAAAAAAAATTAGGCAGCTCAAGTCAGCAAAGCATTTACTTACTGTATCATTTAAATCATTTTTGACAAATATTTTGAGAGCTTCTAGATACGAATTTTAATCTGGAAGGTGTACACTACCTCCCTTTCAAAAGAGGAGAAGTTGAGGCACAGATCCTAAACTTGTCCGCTTTCCTAGGAATGACTTAGTAAGCAAGCCAACAGAAATCATGGATTATCATACTAGAATCCTTCCTTAGAGACAATTCCAATACTTTAAATTTTGATTTATTAAGGATTTAAGGACACTCCGGAATTACACTTTTGAAGTTCTATACACCTCAAATAATCAGTCTTTTAATCAGTTTAAATAGTGGTCTTAAAGATCAATTCAAGCACTTTCTGTTCTTAAGGTTAATGAATACTATATTGAAAATTAGCATATATATGAAGACATATATACCATATAGGGCTGTTAGCTTCATTACAAGATAGAGAGCTAAGTAATTACATACTTTCAAAATGTCCAGCCATGCACCGTATTTAAATATTACTTTACAGAACATAAGGAATGGATAATAAAGCAAACCTGGAGTTAGTAGAATCCATATGCTCCCCTCTCTGAATGCAAAAATGTGTCTTTTCTCCTCAGTCTCCTCCTCATTAATTCCCATCCTCTTAGCTTGTCAATTTTACAGTCTTTTGTGTAAAGACTTGACCTGCTGCTGAATTTATTTCATGTGGGTTTGTGTTTTCCTCATCTGAATGGTTTGTAATGCAAAACCTTCAAGGTACAGCTGCTGCAACAAACTCCCTCATTGAAGCTTGCCTTGCTGCACACATTGCTCTTGGAGCCTCACTCGGCTTTGAATCCAAGCATTACAGAAGATGAGAAGTAGCTTGGTCTTAAGTACTACAATTGATGCTGCTAAATTTTGTTCCTTTGCTATCCTGTCCATGGCTGTGTTGTGCAGAATTTCTTCAATGATTGTGTTCTTTGCTTTCCTCACAAAGCAATAGTGGAAAAGTAGTGGGAAATTTTATCCTCTGGTACTTTTTAGAGCGTTTCTCTCTAATATCCCAGTATTTTATATGTTTTTGTTAATCCTGCGTATGATTTTTGTCATTAAAGTCAGTAGCCAGAACATTACCAAAAATTATGTTGTCTGTGTACAACAGTCCTAGGTAAATGTAAAATTTCTGGGTATGGACCAAATGAGAGAAAGTGAGTGGAAAAAACCCAGTGTGCATAGAGACATGTAAGGACAAATGCAACTGAATATTAAAAACCCCAAACTACTTCTGTGGTGAAAATGAACTCAAGTAAAACACTCATTGTCTCAGTCACTCCAGTATTTCTAATTCCTCTTGTTGTCATGTAAAAATATTTCTAAGATCTCTTACCTGTCTAATACTGAATACTTAACTCCTCCTTTTTTGCTAGAAGACTTTGGCACATTTGAGATCCTGGACTATGACTTTACATGTCTTTCACCTCTTCAAAAAGAAAAAACCCAAGATTTTTCTCAGCTGTTTTTCTAATTATTTTTATAAAGTGCATTTATTTTTCATCATTAATCATTTTTATGGTTTAATTTTCAGTACTTTTCCTATTAAGCTTATTTTCACTTTCTGAACCTGGGCAATCTTCTCTGACTTGAAAACAAAAATGCTGCCAGAAACATAACCTAATTTGCTACAGTGCTTTACTATACTTTTTTTTGCTATCATTTTGTATAATTAGGCTCTGTTGGACTTCCACAGCAAAGTGTTAGACATTTATTTTTACCTATTTCCATGTAGAAGAAACAAAATATCTTTAGAGAAATATCAAGTTGCCTACCATATTATTTATCTTGATGTAAAATAAAAAGAAGAAAACGAAAATAAAATCCTAGAAACAATATTGTAAAGAGGTTATTGAAAACTACTTGGTGGCTTTTGAGGGCCTGAAGTCAGCACATGTATTTTCAGGACTAGAAATCTGAGAGTTGCTCCTGAACTAGAGACCAGAGTTGAAAATACAATACCTGACAAAAGAGGCCCCCATTTCAAACTTGATACATATTTTGGGATCATTGGCATCTGGGTTCACTTATATATGCATATATAAGAAGAAAAAAATTCTTGTATTTTTTATAAGTATGAAAATCAGAAAGAAAGAAAATGGAGTGCCTGTTAAAAATTTTAATGACCACTTTTAGAAATGCATTTTTCTCAAAGTTAGCCAGCTCTTAGTAAGTGTAATAAAAAGTAAAATGACTCTGCTGCTGGCTTTTGAAGCATGACATTTTGACATCTCTCTGATCCAAACCAACATTTCTAAAGAATCTTTTAAGATAGTCCCTAGACAAAACACAGTATTGAAATCCTACTCTATTTCCTTTGAAATATAAATAGAAAGGCTCCCATTGATAACAGTGGGAATGCACAATGACCTTCTGCTAATTTGAAAGTACAGAAGTTTGAAACAGAGATATTTGAAACCAGAAATGAACCTTACAGCCTGAATAATACATACAGTACTGCTTGTCATTTTTATTGTGTAATGCTGTAATTTATTCACCATGCTAACGGTGCATGTGAGGATTTTCTTTCAAGGTAATTGAAATCAGTAATAAACACGAACCCTTTAGATCACCCTGTTACTCACTAATTACAAAACTGAAAGGTCTTCACACTGTATAATTCATTTGCTCATTTTTTCCTGTAAAGAACACACATTCTCTACAGACAGAAATCTACACAATTTTTATAATGGACAGCAGGAGTTTTTGTGCCTCCTGGTGATAAAAGTAAAGGTTTCGATTTTTCTAAAGATTAATAGAAGAATATTTGATAAATATTCAGTAATAGCATGACATCTACTCCCATCAAACCTATTTCAAACCTGAAACAAAACTGGGGAATAATTGAGACCACATGGAGATGTAATATGAGGAACTACTCTGTCCTGTTGCTGAATTTCTAGGTCAGGACATACAACTGTTCCCCTTCACACCTGATTCAGGAAAGGTGTCCCTGCCCATGGCAAGGGGTTGGAAAAAGATGATCTTCAAGGTCCCTTCCAACCCAGGCCATGATGACTCCATGATTATACAAGCATGTTACAATGATTTGCTGAAGGAGTTTCTGTTCCAGTCACAGCCAGTTCCACACGGAGAGAGATTAAACTGAATCCAGAACAGCACATTGGCATCATTACTTATCATAAATGATGCTAGAAAACACACTACATTCTTCTTAAAATTTCTATGATGTCATTAGTATATTGTGGTGTTACTCAGTGCCATTTATGTAACCACAGTATTTGCTGGCTTAGTGTCTGGATGTGGACCCACACATTGCTGCTTCCAAATTTCACATATTAAGCCATTACGTTATTTGGTTTATTTTCAGCAGGTGGTTTGTGTATGATGTAGCATGGGTGTTCATATGTGGTGGGCCAGTAGAGCTGCCATGACTTCTGTAGTTTTTCATGAACCATTTTTTGAAGAATTATGAGAAATTTTCCACCCTGGTTTTAAAGGACAATTTTCACAGAACATGCTGAGTTGGAAGGGACCCACAAGGATCATCAAGCCCAACTCCTGGCCCTGCACAGGACATCCCCAGGAGTCACACCATGTGCCTGAGAGCGTTGTCCAAACGCTGCTTGAGCTCTGTCAGGCTGCCCGGTGCTGTGACCACTGCCCTGGGGAGCCCGTTCCAGTACCCAGCCACCTTCTGGGTGAAGAACCTTTCTTTAATATCCAGCCTAAACCCGCCCTGACACAGCTTCAGGCCAGGCCCTCGGGTCCTGTCACCGGGCACCACAGGGAAGAGATCAATGCCTGCCCCTCCTCTTCCCCTCACGAGGAAGCTGTAGACTGCACTAAATCCAGAATAGATTTATATTATTTTAAACAGCTTAAGTTTTTTTAAGCATTTCTGAATATTTAAAAAAAAAAAAAACAAACCAACAACTCCGCTAAGATGTTCCAACTTTCTGTCATTATCTAGCCAACAGATGTAAACATTTTAGGAAAGGCGATGATTTACTGTTATTTTTAATGGAAAAAACCCGCCCTTTCCTGAGGAGCTATGAATATGCGACTTATTGACACCTGCAGGCCCGGTGATTTGTCTAATCAGGAAGAAAGGAAGGAAAGGGAAGAGAAAGAAAAACGGAAAAGCGGAAACGCGGCGGAAAAGACGGCAAAAACCGGGAAAACCTGCGCGGGCTGCCTCCCTCAGCCCCGGGCGAGGCGGGGCGAGAGGCGGCCCGGCCCCGCCCCGGTCTCGCGATGGGAGCGGGCCCCGCCCCCGGCGGTAACGGCCGTACCCGCCGGGCCGCGCGGGCGCTGTTTACGGCGGCGCAGCCAATGGGCGGGCGGTGCGCGCGGGCGGCGCGGCCAATGGGCGGGCGGGGCGGTGCGTTTGAACGGCGCGGCGCGAGCGCAGCGGCCCGGCGGGGTCCGTGCGCTGCCCGCCATGCCCGGCCACCCCGACGACTACGAGGTGCTGCTCACCATCGGCGCCGGCTCCTACGGGAAGTGCCGCAAGGTGCGCCGCAAGGCCGACGGCAAGGTGAGGAGGAGGCGGCAGCGGGGGCAGCGCAGCTTTGCCGCTGCCGTGCGTCACTGCCCGGTGCTGGCGGCTCTCCGCGACACGCGAGCGAGCGGCTCTGGCAGCCCCTCTTCTCCCGTCCCAGTCACTCCCCAGGGTGTTTCTGCCTCCGCAGATCTTAGTATGGAAGGAGCTGGACTATGGCGCGATGACGGAGTCGGAGAAGCAGATGCTCGTGTCGGAGGTGAACTTGCTGAGGGAGCTGCGGCACCCGAACATCGTGCGCTACTACGATCGCATCATCGACAGGAGCAGCACCACCCTGTACATCGTCATGGAGTACTGCGATGGGGGAGACCTGGCCAGCTTGATCGCCAAGCGCGCCAAAGAAAGGCACGTGAAATGTGTTTGTGGCACGTTCGGAATGTCTTGCACGAGTCTTGGGCAGCCCAGAGAGAAGGGAAAATTATTTTGTAACTTCTGAGCAGTTTCGGGATTAACCCTTTGGACCCAACAACCCTTCTCAAACGTGAAAGGTTTTGTACGAAGTTACAACAGCGATGGGAATTGTGCTATTGAACGCATCACCGGGCTGGATGTTGGTGCTGAAGTAGTAAAAAAACCCAGAGCTCTCCTGTGAGGCAGAAGCTGTTGAGGGGTTTCTGGCTATGAATGGAGTTGAGAACATGAACCAGGAGGTCACAGCTCTTGTAGATAGGCAGCTTGGTCTGTGGGTTCTGGCCTTCCCCATGAGTAAAACTACTGGGACCCTGTGTTTTATTAGAACACCAAAATATGTGGAAGGGAGGAGTGATTTTGAACACAATGTGAAAAGCTACTTTATGTGCCTATACATAAAGCTTGGGGAGACATCAAGTTGATAAGGCTTCACCTCGGTCTAACCTTAGACTTAGCATCCTACTTAAGTATAGTATCAGTTTTCACGTTCTTACGTCAAACAAGTACATACCACTTCTTTTACTTTGTGAGACTAGTCTAAAACAGTTCTGCAGCTGCCCCCCAGCATCAGTGTTTTCATTTAAGGAAGTTTGTATTAAAAAATCAGCCCTGTTTTGGCTGTTATTGTATGTTGCTCATTATTAACAGGTGACAACATACTGTTATCTTAAGTGATCATCGTACAAGCATCAAATTGATATTTGTGTTGTAAGTAGTGAAAATACTGTTTGTTAGATGGTTTGGGGGAGGAAGGAAATACTGCAGGGTTTCTGCAATAAAAGTCTAAATGTCTTCTAACATATTTGCAGTGAATTTTTTTAAAAAATCAGTTTTAAAGGAGAATACATGGATACTTGTTGCTGATAGTTGTTATTTCAGTGGTGTTTTATTTCAGTAGTATTAAAACTATTTCAGTAGTATTAAAAAAGTTATGGAACTAAGACTGGCAGTGACTAATCAAACTGATGTGTGCTCAGAAAATCCATTAAACAATGTGTTAATTTTTCAGGCATTTCTTGGAAGAAAGCTTTGTTCTCCGAGTGTTGACTCAATTAACATTGGCCTTGAAGGAGTGTCACAGACGGAGTGATGGTGGAGTCACTGTGCATCGTGACCTGAAACCAGCAAATGTCTTTCTAGATGGCAAACAGAATGTGAAACTTGGAGATTTTGGACTGGCTAGGATATTGCACCATGACACCAGCTTTGCCAGGACGTTTGTTGGAACTCCATATTACATGTCCCCAGTAAGACCTCCCTTCTATACATGATCTTCCCTTTTGCCACTCCAAAGTGTGCTGTGTTGGTCTCAGAGTCCATGAATGTTTGGGAGGTTTTAATGAAGCCTTATTGGTCTTAAATGCAGGTGACTTTTTTTGATAGACTATGTATGTTCTGGAGACAAGGTTATGTTGCAGTTATTTTCATCTCCTTTCCTCCCCACACAATCAACTTCCTTCTAATTAAAGTTGCTCTTCACTGTATAAGTTTTGTTATATTCTTGGGACTTTAGAGATGTTGGAGTATATTGTTCCTGAAAAGGAACAAGGAAGTTAGGGGGCTTTTATGTTTCATAGTGTTAAGGTAAAGACCTTATTAAATTGCCTCCTGATAGCAGGATTTTAATTTGTAGTGGAAATGAGTAGGAATTACTTATTTCCCTGATATGGGGCATTTTGTGTGGGAAAGATTAGTGTTGACTGAAATAGAGTTGCATCAGCTGAGGAATGGTGCAACACTTCAGTCTTCTACAGTGTAGTACTGCCACAAATTGTTAAAATCCTTCTAGTAAGAGTAGATATGGATATTAATTAGAATGGAATATTAGAAGTAACTCCAGTATATAATGGTTTATTTCAGGTTTGAATAGTAGCTGATTATCCTGCAATAATGGAACCATGTCTTCATTAATAAACCTAAGATTGTTCTCTTCTTTAGGAACAAATGAACTACATGTCATACAATGAAAAATCTGACATCTGGTCTCTAGGATGTCTTGTGTATGAATTATGTGCTCTCTCGTAAGTATGATAGTGTGATAACAAATGTGGAAACATAACTGCTAATGTTGGTGGGATTATATTTTGTATAGATGAAAGCTTAAAGGTTTCAGAGAGTAGTCCTAGATTTTTATTTCTGTATTGGTCTTGACATGAGGTAGTCAAAACAAACCTTGATTGCAGGGTTTTTTCATAGTCTGATACTTTTGTTTTCTGAAAATAAGTCCTGTAAAACTAGTGAAAGAATCCAAGAAAAATTTTCTTCTTCAGGCCTCCATTTACAGCTTACAACCAAAAGGAGCTGGCAGAAAAGATAAGGGAAGGGAAGTTCAGGCGAATACCTTATCGTTACTCAGACGAGCTGAACGACCTTCTCAGGGAGATGCTGAATGTAAAGGTAAGAATCAATTACTAATGTTTCCACCTATAATTTGAGCTAGAACTGAAATAGTGGTTTTTCTTCTCACTTATGAAACAAACCAACCTGAAGTAGTGGTTGTTATCACCTTGTTACTGGCAGTGCCACTTGTAGGGGGAGGAGGGAGGAATTGTGCTCTGAGTCCATCAAACAAAGGTGGCAGCAGCTCAAGTGTCATGCCAGGGTCACAGGATGCCAAAAGGCTGCCTCAGTATTTGCTTATACTGGATTTCCTTACAGCGTGCTTATTGAGGTCTTAGAATATCAGGGTTAAAATGGTTCCAGTGTGTTTGGAAGTTGGAAGGGGCTGTTTTGTCTTCATTTTGGGGTTTGCTTTATATGGCTAATGTATAGCTTGTTTCCCCCACTGCTGGTGTGGGGGTGTTGAGAAGAACATGGCATGGGACAACAAAGCTGTATCAAGCACCCAGGCCTCCAGCAGGTATGGATTGTCCAGCAGACTGTTAGCTGAGGAATCTGCTGACAGCTGCCTCTGCAGGCTCACCCACCCCCTTCTGACTCTGCAAGGAGAGGGTGCCTGGGCTGGGAGACACAGACTTGCAGCTCTAGATCTGAAGGCTGGTAGCCACCTCCTCCCTTGGCTTTTATCATCTGGTTGTGCTACTCCTTCCTAAGTTGTTTTCTCCAATCTGTCCTTCGCTTTGTTGCACCTCAACTGGTCTTGCTTGGGAATCTCTGGCCTTAATGTTTCTTCTTACAGATGGAACCTGTTGGTAATGTCTTTCCTTTAGGATTACTGCCGACCTTCTGTTGAAGATATTCTGAAGCACCCCTTGATAAAAGACTTGGTGACAGAAGAACAAAAACAGAATTCTGATAGAAGAGGCTTGAGACCATGGGAGCCAGAAAGGCTGCAATACTCAGATGCTGCAGTGAATGAGCTGAAATGGAAGGAGCAACAGTTACAGGAGCGAGAGCAAGCCATTAAAGAGAGAGAACAACGTCTGGAGCGTATGATATTCCATTTTGGGATGGGGGTGGCACTGGGTTTCTGATTCAGTTGGAGGAAGAAAAAATAGACAGTTTTCAGAACACTGATTTTAATGCACTAGGGTACTGTAGTCCTGCATGCACCACTAGAATTGTGTCTAAAGACCAAACCAAGAATGCTCAGGGCTTACTCTGCTATACTAGCTTCTGTTTTAAGTTACTAAGATATAATTGGCAGTTTAGATATGGAAGTCTGTTATGGAAGCAGATTATTAAACATGAGTGGCAGTGAGGAAAGTATATGGAAAAGTAGGGTCTGCACTGTGCAGTGTAGGTTGCTTTTCACCTGCTGTGTAAGTAAACATTGCCTATACTAACACGTAACCTAAGGTGAGCCTGATGCTGGGGAAAAAAAAATCTTTGAGTAAACTGTCAACTGCTTTTATAAAAGCTGCACCCCACAGGTAGCTTACCTGTGAGTCTATAGATGGCTGGTCCTCAGGTGTTGGCATTTCCTGCCCACGTATCTCTTTGCATGTGCAGTAGGCTCTGAAATACAGTTTTTAACCATACGCATTTTTTTTTCTGAGCCTGAATAACAGCTGCTACTGTTGTAAGCAGGGTGTTTAGTCATAGCTGAATTATAGTATCTGGTATATAAACATTTAAATCTGGTGTCATGTGTGCCACGAGTTAATGTGCAGAATAGAAAGTTGCTATCTCTTCGTTGTTGCGGACACGTCAGAGTTTGGGAACAGAAGCGTGCCTGGCATTTCAGAGTACTTGTCAATGCTTTATTAGTGCATTGATAAAGGTGTATCTACACAGCAGTTATCTTTGTTTAGAGCCATAGAATCAGAAATGTGGGTGCATCTCACTGGCTATTACTGCTGTCTTTCCCTGTAAGAAAAGCCCACCGTGCACAGTCACTCTAACATTTACATGTTCACACTGCATACTACCATATTTCTACTTCCAGAGAGAGAACGGGAACTCTGTGTTCGGGAGAGACTGGCAGAGGACAAACTTGCTAGGTATCTTACTAACCTACAGTAGTCTATATTAGAAACTCTACAGTCTTACAACAAAAAGCTTAAACTTCTCTTCCCAAACCAGAGCTGAAAACCTGCTGAAGAGGTGCAATCTCCACAAGCAGCAGCGGGAGGTAACCTATGCGGAAGGTCCAGGTATGCAAATACGCAAGAAGGCGCTTGCTCAGGTCAATGTAGGCTGGTGTGACCAGAAGAAAGCCCCTGGTGCTCAACGGGCTCTGCACAGCCCCCTTGGGGCAGCTATGGCTGCATGGTTGGGAAGAGACTTTTGATTTTCTGCTTTGCAGAAGGACTTAATGAGTGATGCTCAACACAAGTCTGAGTTAGTACTGTTTGCACTGCAGTCTAATGCTGTCTGGGAAATTAGGTTCTTGTGTTGAGCTAAGGGAAGTGCCTGCTTGTAACCCAAACCTTTCTCAGAGCTGCACTTATTTTATGTATGGATGTCTTTTTATAGACCTTTGATTTAGTTAATTTTAATAAAATTGCACATGTCTAATAAATTCAGCTTTCATTAAACTTACAAAAACTTCAACATGGGAAATATTATTTGTTGCAAGGGACCCAGCTGTGATTGGTGCATCATATAAACTATGAAGAATACACACTGCTATTATAGAAAGAAAAACTCAGATTCGAAAATGTGCTAAAATACTTCCTGACTGCCTCCAGTCCAATCTGTTTTACAGTAGTATTTGATACTCACTTGGTTGTTCAGTCCTCGCTATCATAAGGGGCAGTATCATCTGTTTATTGCTCCCATCTGTTATTATTAAAAATAATATTCAAGTATCTAAATGCCTTTTTAGATAGTGGTAGGAATAGTGAAGGGCTGGGTCAGAAGTAGTACTCTAGAACAAAGACATGTGAACACTCTTTAACATGCAGTAACACTCTTCATTTAGTTTTGGTCTGGTAAAGCAAGATAAGCATGTCACTGCCTCCAAAGCAAATAAAACTGAAGTAGCCTTGTTTTTTTTTTTTCAAGAAGTGCCTATCACAGCAGGAAAGGACACAAGTAAAATGCCCCTAGAAAGTGAGTGCTCCTTGAGCAGTTTGTAACATTTCTGTCAGCTTTGAGAATTCCACCCGTCTCTCAACATCTTGTCTGACTTCAGCACATTAAAGAATTTGAGAACAAACTTGCTTTTGGCTTTCTGATATTGCATCTAAAACTGGATGACTGAATGCAAATGAGCTTCTATTCTCTTCTGCATTTCCTACCCTTTTACGTGATATTTTGACCTTACCAGGTATATTAGTTTTTGAGGATAGGCAAAACCAGTTTGGGTGGTTAATACCTCAAGATAGATAATGCAGCAAAGTGAACATAGTTATTATAACTGACCAGACTTTGCAATATCTGTAGGGCATGTGATTTGCTGCTCTTCCATTTCAGTCCAGTGTGCTCTTGTTCCACTGTTTCTAAAATTATGCCTATTCGCATATAAATGGATCAAGTCTTTCTCCAATATTGGTACCAACATTGCTTGCTTGTATTTTCAGTTGCTCAAATGTGGCTGTATTTTTCACAACTGCCTTGCATCTCACACATCTCTTAGATCCCTAATTTCTCCTAGAAGTCCATTGAGTGGTTCACTTGACAGTAAAATGGAATACCTAATATCCTGGTTTTTAAGACAGGCTCCTAGATGCTACCCTATTTTTGCAGGGATTTTCTGATTCTTAGTGAGGCATTTAATGTTAAAACAGATCTGACTTATAGTAATGAAGCTACAAAGTGCTGAAATACTTGCTGGCTTTTTAAATTCCTTCTTGCTCTTTAGTGCTTATTGCATTCTTGCTGTAGCCTCATAAATTGACAATTAAGGCTTCAGTGTTAAGATTAGAATAGTTAGACCTTTGATTAAATAAAAATCACACCTTAAGTTGGGCCTTGTGAAGTTGTCTCTTATGAGAGGCAACTCAGCTGTTACAATAGCTTTTGATGATAGTTTTTGCACTCTTGAGTCATTAACTGCCTTTTGTTAGTGGCATGCTGTAGGATACAACTATGAAAATTCCTGTTCTGGAGGCTGCAGTGAAAGTAGCGTATTAATTTTTAATGCACCTAACGTCAGAGCCTAATTTGTACCCCTGTGACTTAATACAAGGATAGAGTTGGAACAATGTGGGTAATGTACAAAGACCACTGGACAGGTTGAGTCTGCCCCTGCCTGTGAAGCAAAGACAATTTAAAATTTTAAAATTTAAAAAGCTGAAAAGCTGAAAATTCATTCTGCATTTTCTTTTGGAACGGGCTTATGTTACTGTTTATTTAATTTCTGTCCTTCAGAAGAAGCATCATGTCTTTTCTTCTTAATCAACTTAATCAACTAGTATTTCCTTAGGTATTTGGAGGTGCACCCCTATGCACTCTGGCATATATCCTTTTACCACCATCATTTAAAAGGCTTGTTTTCAATTTTTTTCTCAAAAAAGAGAAAAGAATTGTTGCTATTAACTGAGATGCATTTAATTAGATCACTTAAAGCCATAGGTAGATGACAAAATGGGCACCAGGGTTAAAAGCAATAAATGCTGGAAGATGCACTAATGCAGTACTTTTTGATTTCTTAAGATAACGCACTCCTGCTTCCCCTTTCTACAACCAAGAAGAACTCACTCTTTGATGGAAGTGAAGAGAAAGCTGTGCCTCCTTGTAATATGGAAAACTATTTCCTTTCCAAAGGGAAAAGCTCTGATCTCAAAAGGCGTCTATATGCTGCAAATCTACGGGCTCAAGCACTGTCTGAACTGGAAAAAAACTATCAACTAAAGAGCAGACAAATCTTGGGCATGCGTTGAAACTGTAATGGATGTATTTATCTTTGAAAAGAAGATTAAATGTATAGGCAGATACTTGTGCCTCCCTCTCTTAAGCTAGAATCTACCGAAAAACTATTTTAACAGTTGTTGTACAAACTCTTAGTTTATGACAGGTAGTTTATGATAAATGCATAAGATGCTATATGATGAAAATAGGTACTTTTGATACCAAATAAAACAAACTGAATTAATTATATTATCAAAGAAAGATACTTTGGTCCTCCTGTTTACCATACTTCACTCTTCTGAAAATACAAAGAATGAATATATATAAATGATTTGTTTTAAATCTGATGTGAAAAACTTTTTAGGTGAAAAATGTACAGAGATTCACAGTCTGTAGGTTAAAATGATGCTGTATGTAATGCACAGTTGTTGATAAAGGAAGTATTGATATTCTGTATATGTGGGAAAACAGTGCCTTCTTTTCTGCACTTGTAAATATTTTTTAACAAAGGAGCACAAAGATTTTATGCTGTCTCTTCCTACTAAGTAAGTGACCTATCAAAACAGGTTACTTTTAATGTTATGTTTTGACTAATGAGTGGGATGGGTTAGAATAACATAATTTATGAGTTTATATTCCTTTCTGCCTGAGCAGCTGAATGCCTTGTCCATCAGCTCCTGCAAGGCCTGTGTCAGGTCATGGCATTTGAAATAACACCTTCTTTGCCTTGCCTTGAAACTGTTATAAACTGATCCCCTGAGATTGCTGTCCAGGATGGGACACCATCCAGGGTATTAGCATCTGTGTTTTGGGGCGGGGCAGTTGTCCTTTAAATAGTAAATCCTTATTTTCTTGAATCTTAGGAGGTATCTCCATCTAAACCTTACAATGCTCTGCTGGTGTAGGAGTTGCGTGCTTAAGGTGGTGTAAGTTTCATGCACTAACTTGGACTCATAAATTTTAAAATATCCTTTGAAACTGTAATGTCTGGCATATGTTTTATATATTTTTTTCTTTCTGGATTGAAATGCCATAAAACATACATTCTTAGAAAACAGCTTGTTTTCAAAACATTTGTTTCCTTTGGGCTATGAATGTTATTTGAGGAGGAATTCTAGATGGTTTTTACTTCATAGGAGAGAATCTTGTTTGAAACATCAATTTAATTTGACATACTAGGTCATCTTAAGGGTCCCTTCCAACCCAAACCATTCCATGATTTGCTGATAGAGAAGTACTTGTGTAATCCAACAATAGATCTGCTCTTGCAGATTCTTAACCACCCAGTAGAACTTAACATTTGCTTGCAGAGTGGTTGCTGTTTTCACCACAACCTTTGCTTAAAAGAATTAGACATGACTATTTAGTTTGCCAATGTAAAACTACCAACATTCTGGGGGTTATTCCCCAGCACTAGGTGTGGTGGGAATGTCTGGCAGGTGTACACAGCCAGAGTAGCTGTGCCATGTGGATCAGTGCAGCTTTCCTCTGCATTCTTTCATATTTCTGAAGCTTCTCACATTTATGTGGAGGGTGAATCCCTGCTTTGTCACCACGTTTGTACACTCAGATTTTTCTGTTCTGTGCCTCGGTCAGAAGATCTGCAATGGAGTTCTGGCCTTCATGTGGATCTTTATGGTTTAACCCATAAAATATTAAAGGGTAGGATATGCAGTGGTGTTAGTACAGTCTGAAAAATATGTAGGATGCAAGAATGTTTTGCCATCTGTAAAATGCAGGTATCAGCGAAAGGAGGAAAACAAGCAGCCAAGAAAATAATACTGATTCATGAAAGACTGTATTCATAGAATCATAGAATGGTTTGGGTTGGAAGGCACCTTATGGATCATCTGATTCCAACCCCTCTGCCATGGACGGGGACAATTTTCACTAGACCAGGTTGCTCAGCGCTCCATCCAGCCTGGCCTTGAACACTGCCAGGGCCCATTCAGGAAACATCCGTAAATTCTCTGGGCAACTTGTTCCAGTGCCTCACCACCATCACAGCAAAGAATTTCTTCCTAGAATCTAATCTAAACCTACTCTCTTTCAGTTAAAAGCCATTCCCCCTTGTCACAACATGCTCTTGTAAATAGACTGTCATCTCTCTTGTAGGCTCCCTCCAGGTACGGGAAGGCCACAATTAGGGCACCCTGAAACCTTCTCCAAGCTGAGCAATCCCAATTCTCTCAGCCTTCCCTCATAGGAGAGGTGCTCCATCCCTCTAACCATCTTGTGAAAGGGCTGGTGCTTACAAATGCTTTGCTTTTAACACGACCAAGGTAAGAAAGTGGCTTGAGAGTATATTTTTCCCTTGGAATACACATTTCTGCATTGAAAAGTAAAATGCCTTGAGAGCGCTGTCTGCGGCTTTCTTCTCCCTTGAATTCTCTGGTAACCTCAAGATGGCACTGTTGCCTTGTCATTAATAAGAACTTCCTCTATTATACATTCATCCAAAATATAATATCTTATTTACATTTATTTTTACCTGTTTTGTTCTAAGCACGTTGCTGCAAGATGCTGACTTGCTTTGGCTACGGATGCTTTAGTACTTGCTGGAGCAATTAATTATGATTATCTCCGATTTGCCATTTTGCATCTTTTATGCATGCATTATAAAAATAGCTGAATCAAAGTCCTAGTTAACAACTACACTGTTATGAATCCGAAATGCTACAGAGAGTGCAAACTGTGTCAATCACAATGGCAGTAATAAATGAGAACAGCTTAGGTTACAACTGTAGCATTAAGCTGTTTAACTGCGTTACTTACAGTGTCTTCTTGAAGTATTTTCACTCTAATATGATAAATGCAGTGTTTCCTAAGGTTTTTGAAATAAGAACTTCCTACCAGTACGTGTCAAACATAGTGAAAGGCATCCTGGAGACAGTCTTCGTTCTCTCTCAGGATTTTTGCTTTGGAATCCTGAAATTCACATTTTTCTACAAGGGGGTAATTGTTTTTCCAATAGAACGTGTGTGGCATCAGAATCACACTCAGGATGCAATTTTCAAACATATTCAGGAAATAGAACATTCACAAATAGAACATTTATGGGAATGGCGACTGCTTATGGAGTGCTTGCAAAACATTGCCATCATGCTGACGGATATACTTACGTCTTAAAAGGGAAGGTAAGCGTGTACATATGGATAAGAACAGCTTAAGCCTTACAGGATGATAATAACGGTGTGCACTGTGGAATGTTGTGAGAGAAATTAATTAATGTTTAATACAGATGTCAGGAATTTTAATAATATGATTAGTTGTGAGCACCTCTGAAATTACAGAAGTTTTACATGCATAAGAACATCAAGGATAGCCTGGGGGGAAGTTGCATCATCTTTGAAAAACACAGACCAGTTTCCTGATTTTCAGCAGTCATGCCCTGTGCCTTCTGCAGCCAGCTGAACAGCACTTAAACTGTGTGAAAGTGCTGGCCAGATGGGCAGATAAAAAGCTTAATAAAAATCAGACATAAATATAGAAGACCGTCAAGCTTCTTCGTGAAAGTGAGAGACGCCACCTCTGAGTCTCCCTCTCTTTGGGTCCCTGTGGCAAGTGTGGCCCCTGCACCCCAGAAGGATTTTCTCCGTGGTGGCAATCTGCATTTCTCCAGCTGTGGCAGACCTTTGGCTGTTGCTCATCAGCCATTCCAGCAAAGGGATGTGGAAAACATGTGAGGGGACCACGATGCCATCAGTGGAGCTGATGCTGTGCCGGAGATCTAGTACCCCTGCACGGGGTGTTAATAGAGTCTAGGTGTAATAGTATATAAAACTTCTCAGGAACACTATCTGACAGCCAGAACCCACTGTTCTCTGTCGTGTTCTCCACCTCCAAAAAAAGTTGTAAAACAGCAGTAGCAACATTTCCAGGTTTTTGCCCAGCTTTAGTGGTTATTGGTTAGGGTTGATGGTTTATGACAGGGTATCCCTGTGGTCCAGGGCCTATGGTTTATTGATCCCTGTGCTCTCAGGCCTCCTGCTTTCTTCATTTAAGATTCATAGCCTGTGTTTAGTGTTTTGTGGTTTGCTAGAGTAAATTATAAACTCCTGAAAGATATAATTCTCAAATTCTACCCCTGAAGAAAAATTTGTAATCTTCTTCGCTCACTATGCAGGGTTCACCTCTGTGTGGTGTGTGTTGATTGATACTGGGACTCCTCTTAGTTTAGCTAATGAAGTCCACAGAATGGATCAGACACTGGAGTGAGGGAAGGGTTGGATGGGTGGGGAGATGCCAGGTGTAAACGCATTGTAGGCATTTCTCTTCATGAGGAGCTCCTGGGTATAGAAAGGAGAGGCAAGAAGAGACTTCCTTATGTCCCATGATCCCCTTCTTCCTTCAGTATCCATTTTCCAATCGATACATACTATAGTTTATTTGATCACTTTCATGCCAGGTGGCATAAGGCACTCCAAACTGAACCTTGCTAGAGCCCAGCTCTGCCTGCCCATTTTGCAGGGCCCCGCAGGTGGAAGATGAAGAATTTGGGCAGGGGTTGAGCTGAAATGGCATTTTGCCACTTCTGATTTCCTCCCAGCTTTCACAGCAGGGTGAGATCTTGGTCCCTGCAACCCTCTTGCTTCTCACATTCGTATGTGTGCCTGGGTGGCAGTTCAGGGTCACTGGCATGGCTGCTGCAGTTTGAAACGGGAGCTTGTTGTTTCATTCTTTGGGTTGCCTAACCCCCTCCTAACTGCAATAAAGCTGGTGAGTAAGGACACAAAAAGATTGCCTTGGAGGAAGGGGACCAAACGCACAAAGTTTGTTTTTGACAGTGAATGAAGTGTTTTGTCCTCATAAAAGGTGTTTTGTCCTAACCCCCTTCCTTCAAGTTCACAGGCTGAGTGATGATATTTTGATGTGATGAGGTGCTGGCACTCCGGGGAGAGGGAGAGAAGCTGCAACCTGCTGGTCAGTGGGAGAAAGCTCCTGTCCACCCTCTCTGAGGGTCTGCAGTGCTCAAGCCACGCTGGGGCTGCTCAGCCCTGCACTCAAGCATCCCAATTAATTCTTTGTTTTGGAGAAGGGCAGGATGGAGGGATATATGCAACCTTCTCCAGAGCTGCAAGAGTGGGATGCTTGTGTGCCACCTGCACTCTCCCAACACTGTTATTTTCTCCGTGCCATGAAGCCAGGTACCCACCCTGAGACACCCATGGCGAGAAGAACAGCCAGCCCTGGATGATGTCCTCATTGTTGTTGACAGGAAGGTCCCCACAGACCATGTTGTAGAGCAGGATGTCCAGGGACCAAGTTATCACAGAATGGCCATGGTAGCAGTGGAAGCAGACCCACTCTGGTAAGCTGCACTTTGGCATTCCTGCAGGACGTAGGCAGAGCTCATCAGGTGAATGCTGCTCCCTCTCAGACCCTCGTTCATTCAGGCATCGCTTGGGGTGTGAGGGCTGCATTGCTGGCACAGGGCACACCCACTGCCTTCTCACCAGCATCTGACTCTTGTTTACAAACTTTGGGCTGTGAAAGAAAGCCTCCGGTGCTGGAAGAGGACAGCTGAGTAGGGAAAACCCTGCCTTTATCCCCTTACCCCCTATACCTGCACTGGCCAAGAAAAATGTCATAGGCCAAAACTGAAAAAGGGAGTGGAACAGCCCAAATCCTTCTGCGACTGAAAGCAAAAACAGAATCCCTGCTCTCCCAGGACATCCCGGAAGTCCTGAGTGCACTCTGGATGCTCCATCACAAGCACAAAGCCGTCGAGGAGCTCCAACCAGTCCAGGAGCCGCACGACGGCCGCGGTAGCCACGGGAGAACACCCAGAGGAGCAGCACCGGCTCCAGGGGTGGGGGGACGGCGATGCCGCCTGCGGGGCTGATGCTGCCCCGGGGGTCCGGTACCCCCCTCCCAGGGGATGCCTCGGTGTCCCCCTGCCCGGGCTCGCCAGTGCTCGGCATTGCCCGGGCCCGGATGCTCCACGGCCCCCGGTGACCCCGCGCCCGCTCCCCGCAGCGCCCCGGGGAGAGCCCGGCGGAGCCGAGACCGCGGCGGGAGCACAGGGGCGGGGAGGGCATGGGAGGGAAGAGCGGCATAACGAGAGGGAGAGGAGGCAGAAAACCGCTCGGGAGAGTCACCGCTCCTGCTGATGATGCTGCAGATGCTCTGTCGGTCACTTGTTTTTTTGTTTTTTTTATTCTTTTTTTTCCCCAGTTTATATTCCATCTTCAAAGCCACTTTCCTGGAAGTGAAGTAGCACTTGCTGCCGAGGTCAGTTCTAAGCTCAGCATTATTGCAGTGATTTGCAGCGTTTGCACGTGTCCTGCTATATTTGCATTGCCTCACTTGCACGCAAGACTCGCTGTCACAAATGGAAGTTGATTCTAAAGCCTTTCTGCAGGTCCCGCCCCTACATCCTTTACCGAGCTGTTTCTCCACATCTTCAGCTTGGGCAAACTGACAACCTTCTCAAAAAAAAAAAAAAAAAAAAAAAAACAAACCCAAACAAAACAAAACACCAAAAAAACAAAAACAAACAAACCCCCAAAAAAACAAAAACAAAACCAAAAATTCTCACCTTTAAAAAGTGGGATTGAAGAAATTACAGTGCTGTAGTGAAGTACTTTGAGATCTGTACATACTGAATAATGCTATTTAACTCTTCCCAGTTACTAGTGGACAAGATACATGGTATGTAAACAATTGGTACAAAGTTGGAGACAAACTGCACGCTTTGCATGGATTTATTATTGTTATTATTATACAGACATGTATTATCAAATACGCTGCCCACTTCAGTCCTAATCCAGTATCCCACAATATCGGGCTGCGAATGAATATTTTTTAGTGATCTTACAGTAGAATCACCAATTGTTCTCTTACAGGAAATCAGAAGCATCAACAAGGAAAGCACTGAATCAAATCGAGTCTTTGCAGCGGTGAGGACAGCTTTCAGTATATGCAAACACGGAATTGTCTCCTACTCTCCTTGTTAGTAACCAAACACAGAACAATGATCGTCTTCCCCCTTTCACAGGCTCATTCTCCCTGGTGACTCAGCCTGGAAGAATAGGAGCTGCTCACTTCTTTAATGCCAGGAGGACTCCTTACCATGCTGTAAATCCCTCTGTGCTGTGCCAGCCCCAGCAGTGCTGAGGAACGGGACACAAACCCGGCCTCACACCACACGTCCCCAGCTGCATTAAGACCCACGATTAGCAGTGAGGTCCCTTCCTGCCCTTGGCAAGTAATAAGTAACAACAAATGCATGAAATAAGCATGAACATAATACATAATATTATATTTTGTGTATAAATACATAACATATACATGCATATATTAAAATATAAAATAGAATGTCTAATAGATACATATATGTAACGCAAATATAAAATATAATAAAGAATTAAATAAATGCATGCAGTAGACATTTCTCAGCCTGGGAGTTATTCTAAGGAAACTCTTATTTAGGACTTGCATTACCTGGCAGTGAGGGTTTTGGTCCGTTTTAAGCATGCAGCTAGCAGAAACAAACCCATGCTCGTATGTTGTCTTTGCACAGCTATTGGGTCCCTCTCAACACACCAATGCAGGCCACAAGGTGAATTGGAAGTGTCTCTGTGGCAACATCCAGCCTTCTAATTTTCTAACTTAGATTAAGCCCAGTAACTGATGAGAGGAAGTTCGCTCTGAATTAACAGGGTGAGCCTGTCTGTACCTGCACTCAGCACTCTGCTTCCTCATGTATGTTGCTCGGAGTACAGTCACTCGCTTATGTGTTTTATGAGGTGGTTACTTCTTCAAGAAAGAGGAAGGATAATTTTAGGTAATTTTACGTAGATTACTGAGGAGGTATCAAAAGACTGTATTTGAGATACTTTCCTTTTTTAAAATTTTGTCCAAGCTAGTTGTCCCTTGGTATGGGAGGGAGAGTGGTTGTTAAAACAACAGTTTATTTACAAGTACTTGAGGTTTCACTGTAATTTTCCTGCAATGGTAGAAACATTAACCCTAATTCAGCATCATTGGAAGCAAAGGATTTCCATGTAATTGCCTTTTCAAGGCATGTGTTATAATTGGGAATTCTAATTTAGTACCCATTTCATGATTACATCTTCCTCTGTGAGTTATGGAGAAACTTTTTATCAAAATTTGGGCTTAATGTCATAATAAAAAGTCCATTGACCCCTTCAGCTGTTTATTAGGGTCATCTCTTTGCAGTGTATTACTTCTGGATTTTCTCTTACATTAATCCTCATTAATGTTTTATTTATGTACTTCTGAAACATTTCCAGTGTGTGGACCTGAGTGATTTGGGCTGCTCTTGCCAGAAGACACCAGCAGCCAGGGGATAGCCAGACTGCAGGGCTGAGATACCGAGGAGTGAGACGGCTTCCCCACAACCTGAAGCCTTTCCATCACTGCTGGATAGATTTCAAGAGGACAGTACACAATTTAGGCAGGAGTCCCTGATGTGAGAATCTCTGAGTCAGGGTTTAAAGTTATATCAAAGCCACAGCTCCTAACGATCCACCTTTGAGCTATAATTTCAGAACCTGCCCTCGAGATTTTCTGTGAATTTTCTTTCATCTCCCTTACAGCTTCTGCGAAGGATGGGGAACTCCCAAGGAAACCTGTCCTTTTTCACAACGTATAAATCCTGCTAAGAACTATTGTACTAAAAGCTGTTGACAAATGCATTTCCCCCACCCCCCTGCTGGTAAGTCCTTTAAGTTTGAGGCATGAGTGACATCAGAAGAACAACAGTGTGGGGGCTCCACAGCTCTGGGAGACATCTGCCATGCGTCAGACACTGATGAACTGAGGTTTGCAAGCTACCAAGGAAAGTTGCTGCAGTAGAAAAAGCAAGGGCAAGATTATTAGGTTTTGTCCTTGGATTGTGAATGCAGGAGGAATTCTGGCCCTGTGGGAGCCATTGATGCTATTGTGGCCTGGGTTGCGTACAAAGTCCTGTCCTTTTGATTTAGAGTGTTTATTTGTTTCCAAATCTCTTTCCCCACCATCCCTCATTTCTACTCTCTCTGGGAATGATTCAGGGGAATAAAGCCACATGAGTAAAACACCCATCCAGCAAAAACACTTGAGGACACACTTCTAACTGAGCAAGTGTTTTATTACTTCCTGAAGAATGTTTTTACAAAGTGATACTCTTATGTTTATTACAAATAATATGTCTTATAAACAAATTATTTTAACTAAAGGGAAACCTGTAGAAACCGTTCCTGTTGCCCAACAATCAAGTGAGGCTGGCAGAAGGAAGCAAGAACTTTGGAATCAATAGAAATAACTAATTCTAACTCTGCCAATTACTTGCTTTTGATTTTCTTTTCCCACTTGCTGTCTTTGTTCCATCTTGACTGTCTGCTCCATTTCCTTTGTATTTTTCAGTCACACTGTTGGGTTTTTTTACTGGAACAAATAAACCCCAGAAAATTACATTGTTTGTTTGACCACTGTGCTGAGAACGCTTTGGAGGGCTGAGGAACTCAGTTCACTGAAACCATCAGGGTAAACAGAGAGCAGCACACAAATAAGTGTGCTCAATGCAGGACAGTATTTACCTTGGGTATCTGCATATTCTTTTGATGTGAAAGGAGTATTGTACTCTCCTCAGTGCTTTGCCACAGAAGCATTTCTCGAGCAGTAAAACTGAGAAAGCAGGTTTAATTATTAGCTGGTTTGCACCTCGGTGGCTTCAAGAGGCCGTGCGGAGACCTTGCAGATCATGGCACTCAGGCACACCCAAAGGCTGTGCAGGCCTTGCAAGGAAGAGCTGGAGGTGACCATTCCCCTTGAAAGGCTCCAGCTGTCCCAGATAAACACCTGTACAGGAGTGAGGAAGGGGAGCTGGTAGCAGGGCTGAGAGTGGGAGGGTCCCCAAGCTATGTGCTATCCTGCTGGCCCAGAGGGTTCCTTTGCTGGGTGAAGCAGATAAGACAGAAACATGAAGCTGGGCTGCCTCCAAGTTTGGGGTTACACTGGGGCCTGTCGGTCAGAGAGCACAGCACTGGCCTCCTGTAACTGCTTGTTCCCTGCCGCAGGCACGCCGAGCACTGGGATTTGGCTGCCAGAGATCCACGTCCATACTCTGGGATCTGTGTCACCACCCCAACCAGCACAAGCAGCCTGTGTGACACAGTTACAGCATGTCAGAGACAGACTAAGGAGGCCAGGAGCACTAAGGAAGTCAGGAGGACGCTGTGGTATGCGAGGCTAGGGTGAAACACCTCAACAGAGGGAAGGCTCACTCATGCTACACACCCTGGTAGGACGTGCTGGGCCCTTGCTGCCCTGATGGCTGGATCAGGCCAGAGCCAGTGCCAGGAATCCATCACATATGATGATGGCAAATCATAATGACAGAGATCAAGCAGCTCCTCCTCTCCCTCCTGTAACGCTCCCCAGCCTACACAGTGCCTGCATGTTGCCATACAGAAGATTTCAGGAGGGGCCACATGTGCACACCCAAATCCTTGTTCACCCACGCAGTGTCCTAGAGGGCAATCCACTGGAATGGTTGTCTCCCATGGAGGACTGTGTCAGCCCAGCCTGTTAGAACTCCTTGGGGACACATGAACACACAAACACTATTGGCTGACTTTCTGTGTGCTTATAGGCTGTAACCAAGTCTCCATGAATCATTCTCCATGAAACATTTTTCCTACTTAGGATTAGATACAATGGTGTTGGATATAATTACCAACAACACAGAAGCTTTGAAGACCAGTTTAAAAAAGATCTCCTGATTCATTGATTTTTAACAGTTAGTGTTTTGATAGTGCCTATGTGTGTTTTGATAGTGCCTATGTGTGTTTTGATATGCCTATATGTGTTTTGATAGTGCCTATGGTGATTTTATATCACTACAGTGCTATGAAATGCATGTACCGGAGCTTTAACAACATTGGCATGCCATGTTACTGCTCCTCAAATACATGTTTTGCTTATTTATATATTTCCCTTTTTACAAGGAGAATATTGTTCTGTAGGGAGATTTCCAAGAAAGAGATAGGCTCTGGTTTATCTAATTGGCAAAGGCACAAAGATTGTCTATTTTATGTGGCTAATAAAAAACTGAATAAGCATATTCCTAGAACTTTAGTTGGCACTGTTCAGGATCCTAAGGTTATACACAGTTTAACTGCAGCTTTTTGCATGAGAGCTTGACAAATGACAGGAAAAAAGACCTTTATCCCCACAGTTAAGTAACCAGATAATATACATTGTTAGCCAATAAAGGAGATGGAACACGTATTTCACAAACAGATTACTTGGAAACTTGACTGACAAGTCCTTCCTGGGCCAGCCACAGTAACTGCTGGATGTAATAACTGCTTTGTCATCTTAGCAGTGAGAGAATTGGGTTCCCTCCATTGGCTCTGCAGCTACTGTAGAACATCATTTAATCCACCCATGCTGATGGGAACCCTTGTTTCCCCAGACATTAAGGCAGAAACATCTGGCTGGATATAAAGCAGGTTAACACAAATAAAGCTTGCAAGAAGCAATGTTCACAGTCACTATTTTGCTATGCAAATAGCCATTGATAACGAACTGTACAGAATTAGCTCGTAAGATTTGGATGAAGGTGTTTTGAAAACCCATGCCCTAAGTGAGGCTCCTCCATGCTTAATCACCTACATAAATGACCTGCTTTCCAAAAGCAGCCACCCCTCATGTTTGCTTCTGAGAGAACTGTCAACTGCCCAGGACTGATTGAATCAAAGCACCTCTGCTATGTCTGTGAATTTTAGTTTGGAGACACAGCCTTGAGCACCATGTTTCTAGCATATTGGTATAAGCATTGGCATTGGCAGGACAGGCCACTGGATTCTGCTCTTCCTGCTGGCATTACTCAGTTTGTGACATTAAAGAACTCACTTAGCTCATGCTCTTTAATGTAAGAATAAGGAAAATCCTTGTCCTACAGTGGGCAAAACTAACTGTGGGGGCAGGAGACACTTCATTAACCATTGACCTGATCTCCAAGCAGTTCACACCAGGTTTTCTTTATAATCCAGGACAGAAATGCGCACTCTAAGGATGGAATTCATCTAATCAAGTACATAGCACTGTAGTAGGAGATAAACCACATTGCAGACTCCACTGACAAAGGTGATTAGATCTTTGCTGACTCTAAAAGGAAGACTCATGATCACAAGATGTTTGTGTATCAGCTACCAATTCCCAAACATGAATCCCTCTCTTACTGTCCAGTGGAGGCTGTGGTTTCATGACCAGCATAAGTGGATGCCAGTATATGGTCACACACTTTTCCCTGCCCCAATCACATGGTCCTGTGTGTCAGCTCTAGCAATCCTACTGCCCTAGGTAAATAGGATTATCTGGCTGGACTGGCTGAAAAGCAATGAAGATGAAAAAGAATTTGGGTTTTGGTTGCACTGGCAGGCAAAGCTGATGCCCCTCATGGCATCACATGCCCTAATTGCTAGATCTGAGGCCTGGCTGGGACCAGGAATGTAATTTCTGAAAGGAATTTGCGGTGGCCCTTTTTGGCACCAGCTTTTAGTTGGACCAGCTAAAGCTGAGAACAAAATGGCCTCTGTGAAAGGCAGTTCTGAAAATTAATAGATGCAGTTACAGAACATAAACTTTACATGTCTGTGCTAACTGCCTTGGGATATGATTTGACAAACATCAAATGTAATTGATCCTTAACAAGAGGCCTTCATGTGAAGGCCACATTTGGTGTCTGGGAAAAGCAGCAGTGTCCAGCAGGTCTCAGAGTAGGGATTGCAGCATATTCCAAGTCAAAGCATCAGTATTTGTTGTGTAATAAAGGGAAATTCATCCATCTCAAGCTGATACAGTAAATATCTAATACATAAAGGGTAAAATGATGAGTATGCTATTGCTCAGACACTTGAATGACTTTACCTAAAAAAGACTTTGTGTCAGGACAGAAGGCTGCAGCTCTTGCCTGGTGTGTGTTGTGGCAGCAGGAGCAGAGTGTGGGTAGGTGAGCTGGCTGGAAGCACCAGGAGTGCCTGGGCTGCTGGGGAAGGCGAGCCTGAGGCTGCCCTCCAGATCAGACCTGCTGGCGCCGGGTCAGAGCAGGAGCCTGTCAAGGTGTGCTGCACAGCAGCCCCGAGCCTGAGCATGCCCTGCACGTCCCGTGCCACCAGGCTCCTTGCCACGCTGCAGGCAGGCCTGTCTCACACAGCAGAAATGATAGGATGTGCCGTATCCTGTGCTCATGGCTGTTCCAAGAAGCAGCCTGTAAACTCTGCATATACACAGCCAGGGGGATGGCTTCCATTCCAATCTGCCTGGGGATCTTCCTCTTCTGGTACCATGTTCTTACACTGCCTAGCTCAGTCCCTGGGACTGAGGTCTTTGCACAGTGTGCCCTTGATGTCACTGAGCTCCCAGGAGTCATGGAGATAAACCAGCATAGCTCCATTCTTCAGGGCAAAATGTGCCACCAAAGGGCATTCCTTCCCTGCAGCACTACATGGAGGTGCTCTGCAGCCTCCCACGACTCAGAGCTGCACTTGTTGAACTAGTTTTGAACTGACTTTTCCAATGCCAGTACATGCACGTTTATGAGTTCCTACAGTATTAACTGTTCCTGTAGGAACTTACCTCAGAGGACCTGAGTGATCATCTTCCAACAAGAGACCATCTAGAGATCCTTCACCAATGGAATCCAGTATCCTACTGTGACAGCTGAAATCCCTGCCCCCAATTAAGCAGCTTGGGCACCAGAAAGTACTGTGAGGTCTCTGACAGAGCCTGATACTGTAAATAAGTGTAGCAGGCACCGCAGTGATTAGCACATATCTCTCAGTGTCTGTCCTCAGCAATTACCCATTGATTTGCTGATACTCATTACCATGGCTCCAAGAGAATTGGTCTGTTCTCATGTTCTCTCTACAGATAATAAAAGGCAGAGCTTAACAGTATGATTTATTAAAAATTCCATATGAAAGATAATAATTTATTTTGGTAATAATTAAAAATGTTATGAAGCAATCCGCTGCAAAGACACTTTTTCATTCCAGAATTCCATATTTACAGAATTTTCCCATCCCTGTTGAATCATTGTTACTCTTTCCCCCAAAGAGCCACACTGTGTGCAAAAATGAGTAACACCACAAATTTTCCTGCCTTTTTTCCTTTAATGATTAATATGGTGGTGATTTTTCTAGTTAGATCCACTCAAGCATTGGCTGAATAAGGCATTAACTCTAACTAATACCTTATTAGTATTAATTTCACAGCTGATTAGAGCAACTATTTTTCCTGCCTACTTGTGGATTTTAAGAAAATACTATTTGTATCATAAGCAGACAAATTGGTAATCAAAGCAGCCAAGAAATGCTCTTTAGTCCACCAAAAAGGGCATACCTTTTCATTAGGAACAATTACAGATTGGCCATACAGTTAATTGTGCCCCAAGTTCTGGAGTAGTTACAGGCTACTGAATGCCATCGGATCAAGTGAACAGCTTGAAAGTAAAAAAGCAAAATAAAGGGAAGATCAAAACTGGACATAAGAAAGGCATATTTTAACAATCAGCTGTTTCTTCATTAGGGAGAAAATGTTTTGGAAGGGAAAAAATGGGTTTTTAATCTGTTTTGCAAGGTTCAGAAGAAGTATAGTGGACAATATGCTGATCCCCTCAACTGGAGTTCTGCTACCAACTTCCAAAGAGCCCAGATTTCACAGATGCAGTAACCAGGTAGATGAAGAAATCTCTTTATAGAGCAAGGTATCCTTCATTTCCTATCTCAGTGCCAATTACTGCTACAGTCTTTCTTCACAGGTCACAAACAAAGCATGTAAGCACATGCTTAACTTGCCTCTGTTCAAAGAAGGCCTTTTAATTAACTGCAAACACATGTCTAAGTCCTTTCCTTGATAAAGCTGCTTTCCTGAATCAGTACATAACAGTGAATCCAACCTAGAGCTACCAGAACAGTAAGACTCACTTTTCATTTGTGTTGTTTTTCATTACAAGGAACAACCTTTTTTATGCAGGCAACTGGACAGTGAGTGCTTCTGTTGGCTTTGGTGTTGCTGACTGCAACACCAAATCTAACTTGAAGAAACATTTTAAGGGCGGCTACCAGAGAGAGAGAGACACTGCTTGCGAGAAACGCAGCCTAAAATGAACACTGACAGCCTTGAAGTGGAACAGACAGATGGAGTCATGTTTGCCACAGTCCCACAAGCCCTCATTAAAAGCCGACAGGTCTGATGACTGCACAGAAAGGGGAAGAGTTAGGTGTTAAAAGGAGGCAGTGTGCTCTGTAATATGCGCCTGCATCGGCGGTTTATAGGCAGGGTTTCACCTTTTACAAGTGGAAAGGCACAGAGTGATGAAGAGCCCTCCGTGGTGGAGATCTCTTCGCTTGCAACCCTGCGCAGAAATTCAAAGGGAAAAAGCAGTGACTTTATTTACTCAGCAAACATGCTGAGTAATAGCAAAACTCCCAGCCAAAGTCCTGTTCTTCACATGGTGCTCGGCTGGCTCAGGAGAGCCCAGCAGGACTCGGTACAAAACGTTTCGCTGCAGGACAGGTGACAAGCAGCAGCTCTCTGTTCAGACCTGTCACCTGGCTCTGGTGGAGAGGAAGCTGTGTGCCAGACATCCACAGCTACTTCTCCCCTTGGAACACAGAGCATTTATGGTAAGTAAACAGATTTTAGACGGGTCCTTCCACATCTGTGGACCGGAAGCTGAGCCGAGAAAGAATTCTTTGAGTCATGAACAATGCCTGGAAGCCTAAAAACAAAACAAAAAAAATAACAAAAAAAATCCAGAGTCCTCCCTACTCTGAAGACAAAGTATTCTCCTTAAAAGCATAAGCTGGAACATTGTATCTCCTGTAAAACACCATTTATGGTTTCATTAGGTACCTTTATCAGTCACTTTCCCATTAGTCTTAAAATGGATGATGTTGCCAGACGGACAGCCCTAAGTTTAGGAACTATCCCTATTCCTCTTGGCTGCTGGTGTATGGTAATACAATAGAAAAACCTGGAAAAAGCAGCCTACAGCCCACTGGTTTACAAGAAAGAGTGTGGGGAAGAGGTAGCGGTGTGAACTCCTGTGTGGTCCAGCTGCCACTGTGTGCCTGGCACATCCAACAGCAGGACTGGGCTGCCACGGGGGATCATTCATCAGAGTCCCTGTGTTTGAAGCCCATGGAGACAACAGTGGCTGGGTCAAAACTATACGCCCAGCCCTATTCATCAGGGAGCAGGGGAAGGCCTCAGAAACCATTTTTCTTCCCTGCCTGGGAAGAAACCACGCCCTCCCATTCTCCTGGGGTATATGGTCCATGTCTTGTGGGTTTTGGCCCCAAGTGGAATTAAACATTTAGCCTGGTATAGCAGGAGAAAAAGCTATCCCTGGACATGGCTAAGGATCAATAACACGGCATCCTGTAAGGGGAAGGCTGCAGCACACTGACCAGTGGTGTGGGTGTGCTTGAGCAGATCAGGAGGTCTCAGGGCGAAGAGATGTTAAAAGGATCACAAATTGATCCGGACATCGTTTGCATACCAAGAAAGAAGCCCAAAAAGCCCTAACTCCCCTCCTTAAATCAGGCAAAGCTCCTGACACAGTTTGTAATGAAGTTTTATTCATCAGGGTTCTACTGATAATGATATCCTGTTTATTTCTCTCAGGAGGGGACTGAGTACTTTTAATCAAGAAAACTATGATGACACCCAGGAGCAACCAACTAACACCCCGTTTCACTAATTCCTGAAGACAAGCCAATGAGAGACACCAAGCTTGTTGTCCTCCCTTCCTTCCTAGCTAAATTCCATTGGATTAATAGCAATTCGTGTAAAATGATGACCCACCTCACCTGCAGGAATTAAAAGAGGTTTAAGCTGTACCAGTTTCTTTGACCCATATATCCTAAATTTGGGCAATTCTTCCTTGTTAAGTAGTGGCCTTGTGTGGGAGTGAGGACGACACAACATGGGCATGTTCCGTTTCCATGTAATTGCCAGTCAGCTTCCCGGTTATTTATTTCTTAGTTAGTGACGTCAGGGCATACAGGAAGGCAGGCAGGTGAGGAGAACGTTATAGCAATCTAATTGCTGACTGTATTTACAAAGGGCATTAAAGAATTCTGTGTGGGCTGCTACCGCTACGTTCAGCGCATAGCACACCTAGATTTTGACACAAGGATAATCTCACAGAAAGCAGGGTTCAGGGTCACAGGTCAGCACAGCAGTGCCTGTGGTGCCCGAGCCACCTCTGCCATGTGAGGAAGGTCAAGCAAAGTTGAGGCAATGGCACACACAGGTAACAGTGTGGCATCCAGGTGTGGGCTCATGGGGATGCTGCCGAGCACAGGGGAAGCCTGTCCTGAATCACTGCTCTCAGTTATGCTTGTTGATAACGCTTTCCTTGTGAATATGTGAGCACCTTCTGTCATTTTGCTACTGAAATGAAGTCAGGAACCTTTGCACGGACTCTGAATCACAATCCCTTCGAAATCTGCAAGTATAGGAACAACTTTTTGCATTCTTGCTAGGTGTTCCTTCTCAGAGCATCAGTTTTGTTACTGGCTCTGTGGATCCACACACAGAGCGACACCTCTACAGCTGCAAAGAGCTAGGGCTGCTTGTCTCCTCTCCATGTGCTGCTCATGGAATATTCTTTGACACTCTTTCTCTTGCTGCCATGTTTGTTGGTTCCCTGAAATATAGTGGGCAAAGTAAGAGGTCAGCTCTGCCTTTTTGTAATTTTGGGGAGGTTTTTTTTTTAATTTTGTGGTTACACTTCTGTGATTTTTCTGGATATCTCAAAACACTTGCTTTCCCTTTCCTAACTACGAGCAAAATAAACCAAACAATGTCCAGGGACTGACCTTTTAGCATTTACACGTTTTTCGCTATATTATTATAAATCAATTATTATAATATTTTGTAATTATTATTTAGTACTGCAGCAATTATTATATAATTATTTTATTAATATGTTGTTTTATTATATTGTACAGCCTTTCAAAACTTCAAGCAAAACTTTTCTTCTTCTCTTCCAATTTTTTTTAGCCGCTCATCAGCTATCATTGATCGCCTCCGCACTTATTTTACTGCCCTCAGTGGCACGAACAGGAAAAGAATTAAACAGAAACCTCCCTACAAAAACTCACAAAAAAAGCGCAAATCCCACCCAAAATCCCAGCTCAGGACGCGTGACGTCACAGCGCCCCTCACGCCGGGCCCCGCCCCCGCGGCCCGCAGGGGGAGCCCCGCCCCCGGGCGCGCGCCGGGCCGGGGCCGTGTGAAGCGCACCTTTTGCACGAGTCCCGCTCGCCGCGGGCGGGGCCTGCGGGGGCGGGGCGGGAGGGGAAAGCCGGGGGGATGAGCCAATGGGGATCGCCGTTCCCCGGCGCGTCACGCGTGGCCCCGCCCACTCTCCGTTTCAGTCGAGGGCGGGCGGGCGGAACGGGCCGGCCGCGGCCCGATGGGCGTTACCGGGCGGGGGCGGGGCCTCGCTGTCGCGAGGGCGCGCGGGCCAATGGCGAGCGGGGCCGGGAGCGGGGGCGGGAGGGCACGGCCGGGCGGGCGGGGCGCGCCGGCCAATGGGGCGCGGGCGGGGGCGTGGCCGAGGCGGCGCTCGGGTTCCGTGTGAAAAGAGTGAGGGGGCTCGGGTGCAAAGTTTGCTCGCCCGGCGCCTGCGGAGGGAGCGGCGGCGGCGGCGGCGCGGGGGGAGCGGAGCGCAGCGGCCGCCCGAGCGCTCGGGGCTCTGACCGCCCGCCGCGCTCCTCGCGCCTCCGCTGGGCAGCCGCGATGTGCGAGGGGATGGCGGCGCAGGGTCCGGGCGGGCCGCGGTGCTGGCAGAACCGGCGGGCGCGGCTGCTGTGCATGCTGGCGCTCACCTTCCTGTTCTTCGTGGTGGAGGTGGCGGTGAGCCGCGTCACGTCGTCGCTGGCCATGCTCTCCGACTCCTTCCACATGCTCTCCGACGTGATGGCCCTGGTCGTGGCGCTGGTGGCCGTGCGCTTCGCCCAGCGCACCCGCGCCACCAAGAAGAACACGTTCGGATGGGTGCGGGCCGAGGTGATGGGCGCCCTCGTCAACGCCGTGTTCCTCACCGCCCTCTGCTTCACCATCCTGCTGGAGGCCATCGAGCGCTTCACGGAGCCCCACGAGATCCAGCAGCCTCTGGTGGTCATCGCCGTGGGGGTGGCGGGGCTCATCATCAACCTGCTGGGGCTCTGCCTCTTCAACCACCACGGCGTCGGGGGCCACGGGCACGCCCACGGCCACGGGCACTCGCACGGCGGCCGGCAGCACCCCCGCGGCGGCCCCAAGCCCGAGCAGCCGCCCGGAGACGGGGAGACTGCGCTGCACCGCGAGGAGACCAGCACCTTGGTGGAGAACTGCAGCAGCTCCAACGGAGTCAGCCAGGAGAAACTGGGTAAGCCCCGCGGGGTGAGCGCCGCTGCCCCATCCAGGCGTAGAAAAGCGGGAGGGGTCCTTTCCCCGAGTAGGGCGGTGGCCGTCCTGGTCCCACCTGGTGCGGGCTCTGTGAGCACCGTCTGTCCCCACTCCTGGGAAGGAGGCGAGAAACTTTGTTAGCAGCTCTTGGGGCACATGGTTGTCTCACCTCTTCCTCACGCCTTTCCTTCGGATGCCCTAAGCTGCATGTTTGTCTTGCAGATAGATCAGAGTGTAAAAGAGTCTTAGGATAAAGCAGTTTGCCCTCGGAAAAAAGTTGGTTCTGCAAGGAAAGGCACATGACAAGCGTTTCTTGCCTAGCGACACGAGCTGTCACAAGACGCTGTCCTAATGCTATCCGAACTGGCTGCACATCAAATGGAGCGCGGCTCAGTGCCTCGGTCCCGGCAGCTGGATTGCTCCATTGGGTCGGTTATCAGCTACCTGGGAAGCTACTCTCCATCTAAACCAAACGTACTGAAGTCTATTCCACTGCAATAACGTTGTGCTTCTTCATAGCATCGGTATTAATAGGAAGAAGTCTTGGAAATTGCCAGTCAGAACTGTGGAAGCCGGAATGTGGAGCATGCTGGTGTCAGGGCACGTGTGTGGTGTCTTGGAATAATTTTTCTTTAGCTTTCTAAAGCATGCGCCTTCCCACTCACCTGCACGCGGACATACATTTAAAATCTTCCCTTCCCAATTGTGGTTAAACTGCTTCATGAGTAGGAATTTTTTGGGTTACTTTTAAATGAATCCAGAAGCCTGGATAGTTCATTTTGAAGCTGCTTGGTCGAAGCCAAGTATTGCGTGCTAGCGGACTGAAAGGTGTGTGTGATTGCCACTTCTCTGTTCTTAGGGCATCCTTGTCACCAGAAGGAATGGACTTCGGGCTTTGGAACCAATTTCTCTCCTTCAGTTTCAGGGTGACATCAGCAGACCGTTGTTTTAACTTAAAGGGAGCTTTAATTGATCAGGGTGAGCTTTGCTACAGTTTCGGATTTCTGTGGTCAGAGGTTCCAATACACATTTGAGGAACTTGGTTTCTATTTCTCCGACTCCACGTTGGCTTTGGAAGGACAGGTTTTTCAAGAGGATAGGAAAGTTCCTCTGAATACACTACACCATTTTCTTGACCACATAATAAGCTCTTAATGTTGGTTTAGTTCCAACAAAGGTGTCCTAATAATTAGTTTCAAACAATGTAAAATTCCCTTAACCCTTTGTCTCATAGATATCTTGGCTTGGGAATTATTCTTGCATGGTGAAAAGTTGTGCTTTTAGCCAAGTTTTGGACTAATTAGACCAAAAGGTTAACTTACAGCATGGATTAAAATGTATATTGTTGTGAGCTAACTTGGCTGGAATGTCTCATGGATGTGCCTCTGGCAATAACAAATAATTTGTTGTGGGTATTTAGGTGGTAATAGGGCATAATTTTGGTCACAGTGAAACTGTGAAATAAGTTTGTATTTCCTACTGTGCCCTGTCATGATTAGGTAATGGATGGAGCTATTTGTAGTTTGCCCATGGAAAAGTTACAGGTAAAGGTGATTGGAGACTTGGGAGAAGATGTAAGATGTAGAGATGAAGACAAGGGTGGTCCTGTGCCTTCACTGGAAATCGCAGAGTGGGGTAGTCCCTGATTTCCTAAGGTGGAAGTGAAAAGTAGGCATAGCCTTAGGGGCTAGTCCTGCACAGGCATTTCTGTGCATGCACTTTATGTAAAATAATCAGTTTATTGTTACATTTCAATAAACATATTTCAAATGGGCATGTTTTAACCATTTGACATTAAAAAAAAATTCAAGATCTTTCTGGGACAGTGTTTCCTGTTACCTACTCTTATAGATAGCTGTACTGACTTTTCAGATCTCCATTATTCCAAGTACTTGGTACAGAGCAGAGCGTTCCTCTTTCCTCGCTCTCATCATGGACCTTGAGGTCTGAACTCTGTAACCTAAGACATTTCCCTCTAATGTATTTACTTCTCTGCAAAGTTACAGGTCCCGTGTTCCATAACTCCTAGAGGTAGTGTGGAAAATGTAGCTGGAGCTTCAGGGCAGAAGCGTACTGGATGAGGTAATGAGCTGGGGCTTGGAACTCAGCCTTGGTAGGAACCCACTCCTTCTTCAGAGAGGAGAGGACTTGTGCACACTCTGCGATTGCAGAATCGCAGCCACGAGAGCAGAACAGCAGAAGCTGCACGTCTTATTAACGTGTTAATGTTTACAAAGCTCTGAACTCAATTACCTCAGAAGCAGTAAAAGCTCCTTGTTTCAGTTTGTCAGGCCAGGGGCCAGTGCCTGTTGCGTTTCTTTAGCATTGGAAATATGCAAAGAACTTTTGAAGAAAAGCAGGCGGTTAATCATGTACAGTTCTTTCCAGTTTGAACACTGGAAGAGGATTTTCTTTCAGAAAGCTTTCTTCTTTGTAATGATGTGTGTATTTATTCCCATGTAGCTGGTTAGCTGTGTTGGAGTGGTAAATATTGCAGACAGGTGTGACAAAGGGGGCACTAAAATGTTCATTTATGCACAATCCATGACATATGGCTTTGGATATCAGAAGCTGTATGTCACTCAACAGCTATATGTCACTTGCATAAAAAATGTAATTTTACTACTTATTTACTTGTTCTGAAATATAAACAACAGTAGTTTATAGCCTCTGAGAGCTTCAGTGATAACTTACACTGCCCTATAGTCAATTCTGCTGGTAAATTCTGCATTTTAAACCTAAAATTTCAGCTGATTGTATCTCACAGTCCTGCTGGCTCCATGCGCCATCTTGGAAAAAACTTCCTTTTCCTTGAATTCAGAAGCCTCTTGAAAATGCATTAGTAAACCTGAAAAGAAGCTGCTACACAGCTGTATTCATACAGCTTTTGAGCTTCTGGCTTCACATTTTAATCTGAAATAGCAGTGCAGTCCTATGGTTAAAGAGAGATTTTAGCAATGTGATCAGTCTATTGGTGTTTCAAAAGAAGGAACAAATGTGACTAACTGAGCTACTTAAACCAGCTTTATTACATATGCTCTGTAGTTCAGCATGTTGTTTAAGAAACGAACAGTGAATAGGCAAATGGTTAAACAGCTGCAAAAGGTGAAAGTAGTTTTTCAGTAGAATAAGTTAAAACGTGGTCATATTCATTCTTTGCCACTCTACAGCTTTAAGCTCCATGTAGAAACAGTTGCCTTCTAAGACTATTTAGATAACTTATTGGGACAACTGAATTTTCCTCAGCCAGAGGAGATGTTGCTAAGTGTGTGGGTTGAGTTGCTTTTCGGTTTCATACTCAGTGTGCCATGCTTACCGTTGGCTATGATTTTATAAGGAATTACAGTAATGTTGTATTATAGCTCATGCCTAATTGTTTTATTATTTTCTTGTCAGGTGATACGAAAGATGACATGAGTGACGTACAAGTGAATGGGAATGCTGGCCATTATCCTCTGGATGAAGAAGAGGTTGAAGAAGACTCTAGTGCACAACTTAACATGCGTGGAGTTTTTCTGCATGTTTTTGGAGATGCCTTGGGTTCAGTCATTGTGGTGGTGAATGCCTTGCTCTTTTATGGGTTATGGAATCCATGCCCCGAAGATGGGCCTTGCTTTAATCCATGTGTCAATAATCATTGCATGGAAAATGGTACTTTATCCCAAGCACTTGGCAGAGCTAACAAGTCCGAGCAAGAGGGCATTACTGTGGCTGGTCCTTGCTGGTTGCTATATTTAGATCCTGTCCTTTGTTTGATTATGGTCTGTATACTCCTATACACAACTTACCCATTACTTAGGGAGTCAGCCCTTATCCTTCTACAGACTGTTCCCAAACAAATAGATGTCCATTCTTTGAACTCAAAGTTACGTACCCTCGAAGGAGTCGAAGCAATCCATGAATTACACATTTGGCAGCTAGCAGGCAGTAGGATCATTGGCACTGCTCACATCAAGTGTCCTGACCCTTCCACGTACATGATGGTGGCAAAGCGCATCAAAGAGATCTTTCACGACGAAGGGATTCATGCAACTACCATTCAGCCTGAGTTTGCCAGCGTTGGCTCTGAGTCAGGGAGAGGGAAATGCGAGTTGCCTTGCAGGACTCAGTGTGCTTTGAAGCAATGTTGTGGAACAGGAGAAGATAGTGCTGCAAAGAAGACAGAAAAATCCTCATCACTTAGTATTTCTTGTTCAGAAGTTGTTATTGAATTTCCAAAAACGAGGAGGACTAAGTCAGAGAGCATCCCTTCAGTGAAGCTGGAGGCAAACACCGATCAAAACGAGCAGTTTGAGTCATCTTTGTAACTCCCTGAAGGGTGCTACCTGAGTTGTGGTGACTTTGTCAACAGCTGTGTTGCAAGAGGAAGAGACAGATGTTTGAGATGCAATTTTGCCAAGTAGTGTAATTGCTGAAGTCCTTGTTCTTGTCATATTGCTAAATATAGAATGCTTGTTTTAAAGAATATAATGTCACTGTCATGATACAATGTGTTTGTGTTGACTTTGTTTGACTGAGACAGACAGAAAGTGCACCGATGCTGTAACACTTCAGAAAACCAGTTTCAACATTTCAGCAGAGACACTTTTTGCTGTGCTTCAAATTAAGATACTTTTTTCCAGTGAAAAGGTATTTGAGGGATAAGCATGTAGGAACTCAATTTGTGTTACAGATTCTTTGGACCTACTTTCTCCTTTAATATTTGATTTGTAGATATTTTAATATATTGTTTATTTAGAAGCCCTAAGAAAACCAAAGTTCATAGAACATTTTTAAAGATATAACTACTAAAAACTGGAAACCACTTTGCAGTTTCACATATTTTTCTTAAAGCTATGTAATAATAATAAATGTGAAGGCTTTTCTAGTGAATTTATCGCACAGCATATTTTAAAGAGAACATTGTGTGATTGTCAGAAATCATCCCCTCTTCTTCTGGTAAGGTAGTGAGGTAATTGAAAACAACAGATGTGAAAGGGTTTTTTTTCTGTCAGAATGGCAGTTCAAGCTACTATATACTGCTCTGTGATCAAGACATGAGACTGGTCGATAGAGTAACACAGTCTTCTACACTTCATAGATTTTCTGCTGTTTTCCCTTACTTCCAAGTTGTGTCTGGTCATGAAAGTCTTTGAGCTTTAAAGAACCCTTGACTCAACAGTGTTTTGAATAAAGAGCTGGAGCTTCATCTTTAGCTGATGCTGAGTTTACTAAATTTATGTCGATAAGTGCTCTGTTGGGGGAGGTCTGCCTCCAACAATATAACTCAAGCACCGACAGTATAACTCATGCTTTCAAGCACAGACAGCAGCTCCCCAGCAAGTCATGTAATGGTGCATTTTGCTTCTAGCTGAGTGTGTCTGTAAACACTTGCAGTGACTTCAGTCCTGGTCCACACTGTGTCCTCAGGAGCCCTCCACTGACTTTTGAGGAAGTGGTGCAGGGAGTAATACATTCACTGTATTTCACACTTAAAGATGTTTATGTATCACATAATTTCACTTCCTCAGTATCCGAGTCTATGGTTTAAAATCTTGACTCAGTTAATTGACAACTGGCTCTAAAGAAGCTGTTAGAGTGTGCTGCCAACTTAGACCTTAGGAGAGGAGAAACTGCTCTGTGGACTCTGTGAATTTGGCAGAGACTAGATGAGAGTTGAAAGATAAAACATGCAAGAAATCTAGTATAAAACCTTGGCCCTTTTGATCCACTCTCACGTTATGTACAGGAACTAACGTCTTGTGGTTAATGGATTGCTCCTATGTGCAAAACTGGAAAACAACTCAGATCTTCCATTGTTTGCTCCCTGACTCTGGATATGATAAACACTTTGCCTCAGTTTCCCTGTCTTCAAATGGGGATAATACCTACCTCACAGGGGTGTTGTGAGGCTTAACTATTGTGTGACGAGCTCTGAGATCTGTTACTGGAAGGCACTGGAAAGAGGATAAGGTACTAGATTACCTGGCATTTACTACTTCTACAAATGTATTGCAATACCTAGGCACAACCAGAGGGAACTGAGGATAGTTTTCGCCTTATGAAATTCTTTGATGCTGTGGTTTTCAGGTTTTTAACAGTATTTAAATGTAGATTTTTTTAAAAAAGAGTGTTTTGTTAGTGAAGGGAATGTAGCTTTGCCTCCAGATACAGAACACCTCCCTAGTTTGCGTTTCTAATTTGTGTCTTGCATCATAATTGCTCCTAAATAGTACAAAATAGTCCTGCTGCTCATCGGACCTGGTTTGGCCCAAGTCATGTTAGTGGTCTCACCCAAGCTCTCCGCAGAGCATTGCAGTCAACTCTCGATTATCCATGGGTGGATTACCAGTGTTGTGCATTAACTGTGCACTCTGTGGAGCCAAGACCAGCCCCCTATCTCACGCCACGCTCTGGCCAAGTGCTGTGTGCCAAAGCATGGGAGTGGTGGAGGCGCCGGCTCTGCTTCCAGGGTGCCCATCACAGGCTGCATTGCCTGGGTGCAGCACAGCGCTGCCCGGGGGTTTTGCCCCTTGGCTGCTCAGATGCATCTGCAGGAAGCTGTGGGTGCTGGATGGGTGGGCTTTGTGCTGGCTTGGGGAGGTTGGTGCTTCACAGCCACCAGCATTGCTCACCTTCTTCTGTGTTTATGCTTGTTGTATAGTCTCATAAACTAACTTAAATGTATTAATATAGTATTTATATATGTTTTTGTTTTGTCTGAATTATCTTAACTCTTTTTTTCTGTTACCTGTATGATCTAGAGTTGACTGTTAAATGAGATCTTGTATGAGACTACATTTGCAGAGTATGCTACCACTGCTACTATACTACAGAGTATTAACCAAGTAAATTTTGAAATGAACAAAGTAGTATTTTTTTTTAAATGTGTATCCTTGCTTTCTATGGTAAACTTTCACTAATTATTTTTATCACTAGTTTAAAACTGGTCTCAATCATTAGTATGAATTGTTGAGGTCCTGTCATATATCACTAATGCACCATAGAACTACTGCTCTTTAGTTTATTTAAAATAATACCAACAAATCAAACCATGGTAGCACTGAGAAGTCTGACTTCTCTCCTGTTGCTCTTATGAAATGAGGGCAACTAGTAAGTCATAACAGTTACCATCATTGGTTAATAGTCTCAGTAAATGCATCTGAATAGATGGAGTTGTAGTCACTAATTCCATTTTAAACTATTTAATCTTTTTTTTTTTTGTGCCAGAAGTCATATTTTTCTATTTCTGTGTCCATTGCAGGCAATGGCTAGCTAAAAAGACAAAAAACTCTCCCCCTCATTATTTTAAGTATCTTGACACGATGCAGAGGTGACAGCGATGATGATGATGATGGGGGCAGAAGGGGGAGTTTCGTGGTCTCTCTGTCATGTGCCCTGTTGCATGTGCAGCACCAGCTGGTGTTACCAGGGCCCTTTAGTCTCCTTAACCCTCGATGGTAAACTCCCTGAAAGCATAGACTGAGGTCAAGGTGGTGGCTGTGCAGCAGCAGGAACACAATTTCTCTGTTCTGGCTGTAGGAGACCCAATTGTAGCCCGCTAGCTTGTGAAATAGCTTGATTTTTTTAAACTTGATCTGTCTAGGGTTATACAGACTTGATTTGTTCTGAAGATCACATTTTAAGGATACTGAGAGCATTCAAAAGCACTGCACAGTCTCTCTTTTTTTTTTTTTTTTTTCCACAAAGCATGAAACTAGTGAATCTCATGTAAGTGAACACTGCAGGGGTGGGGAGCTAATTGTACTGTGTATCACATTCCTGAATTTTTAAAATAAAAACAATTATGGAACACTGATTTTAAGGAAAAATAAGTTTGTACTTCAGTGTCTAGATTGTTTAGGCTTCTGATTAAATGTGTCAGAGATGTACCAAACATCACGGGATGAAATACCTTACCCTTACTCCATGTCTCATCCAGGAACATGCTATTTTAGAATCACTTCCTAGATTATATCTGCACCTAAGGTGCAGTGCAAAACTAATTCAGACACTCAGTGGGCTAGCCACACTACCATCAAGCTTCCTTTTTAGCAGAGTAAATTGTTTCTGTGGAACCCCTAATAATTGTAGCTCACCTGCTTTCAACACCCAGTGTGGGCTTTTGGTAGTATCTGTAGCTGCCACATCGCGGTGTGCGGTATGGACATACACAGAGTTATGTAAAAGAACCGGCCCCAACTTGTGACTCCCCAAAAGTCATGGCAAGGGCTCAGTCCTGAAAATTTCTGTATTCTTAAATAGTTTCATCGGGCTGACGAGTACTTACTTGCACGCCAGGAATTACTTGTGGGAGTGAGTCCAAAGCTTCTGCCAGTGCAGCCTGGCTTTTAAAGAAAAAAAGTACCTAGATTTTCTGGATGTTTTAAAATCAGGACTGCTATGGTGCTTCTAAGTTTGCTGTAGAAATACTGTCAGTTCAATATAATTCCAGGATTTATTCCTTTTCCTCGTTCTCCAAAAAGAAAGGGGAAAAAGCCCACTGAGTGTCCTAAGACTTGTTAACAAGTTTAGCTATACTGACGTTGCTGTTTGCTTCTGAAATCGGGCCATGTGAATTTATTAAACACTGCCTGGTGGGGTTTGGGGAGGAGGGATAAAGATTCTTGCCATTCTCCTTCCCCTGCCCCCTGCTTTGACTGCACTTTCTAATCTCTTCAGCTATGGAGAGACCAGGGGGGATGGAGGGGGTGAATTTTGTAACTAGATTTTCCAAGTTCCACGTGGAGGGAATGGGAAATACTGCTAACTATATTTAAAAGCATATAAATATGCTCTGACTATTTTAGTTCCATAGCATAGCATCAGTTACACCCTTTTTAGGTATGCATTTAAGTGGTTCAGGTCTACAGTATCTTTGGTTTTTCCTTCTCTGCTAGACAGAAAGAGGTGGATTCTCCATTTGCCTGAGCTAAAGCCAGACTTGACAATTTTCCAAATCAAACGTAGCTTTGCTGATAACAGAAGGTCTGATTATTCCTTGTGACCTTTGCTTTGTGTGGTTAGCTGCCCATGAGGTACAGCACCATGTTTTAGCAGGCTCACATTTATATTTTTTGCACTCACCGTGTTGTCTAACTAGTTGAAAAGCAAAACCACAAAGCTGAAAAATACCTTTCATCTGTAAGTCTCCAAAAAGCACATGGGATTAATTTGGCTTCTTCATTTTCATGTCCTGGATCCTGTTTCTGAACAATGTTAAAGTATGATTGGCATAACTTGTTCATTGATGATATTTCTTTTTGCCTTCTTTTAAAATAAAGAATAATATTCTTTTTTTTTCTTTTTTTTGTTTTGTTTTTAAATATTAAAATGCTGAGAAAATAAATGGAGCTCTTGACTGTCAAATACATTTAGTTGGGATTTCTTTCTCAGATCAGCTCCTAGGAAGGACTCTAACTAGTAGAAATGCACTTTCAGCATCTCCCAGAACCTCAGAAACAAATGCGAAGAGCACAAATAGAAGAGGAGGTTAGTAAATGGGTTGTAAAGTCCTGGCCTCCAACTGTCTGGGTTCCAGGTACAATTAAAAGAATAGTTGCTCAGTTCTAGTATCAGGAAGAGTTAATTATGCAAAAGACATTTTTTTTATCTCAAAGGAAAACAGCTTTTGAAAAGAATGAAAAAATCTTGACCTGTTAATTGGCCGTGGTTAAATATCTGATGTAAGGGTCAATAAGGTAGGATTTCTAATACAGGTCTATACTGTTTTTTCAATGTCTTCGGAAGAAAGCTGCTTTAGAGCAGAAGATGTTTTGGTGCTTTTCAGCTTCATTTGTTTCAATTCAGAAACACTGCAGTTTGCACAGTTTTTTGGGAGCAAAAGACTGACTGCAGCTGCCAGCACTAGTACTGAGGAGGGCAGGATGGTGACCGATACCTGCTTTGAGCTGTTAATAAGCTTGCAATGATGAGTTCATTTTGGAGCCCTTCACTGGTGCAGCTTCAGCAGCTCCTTTTTCTGCTTCAAGAGGGAAAAGCGATTCCACATTATTAGTTATATGTGCAGGAGGGTATGTTTGGTTGTGCTGTAAGCACTGCATGTGAGCTTGAGTTTTGCCCTTTTCCAAAGCTACTTCTACCACTTCATGAAAGGATGTGATTTAAACTTACTATGAACATCCTTTATGAGACATGCTGGTGTGGGAATTTTAAATTAGCAGGAAGGGAAGCTTCAGGTCTATAGCTTACTTTTGCTTTTACATGTACCTTCCCCTATGTTATTCCTAGACATTCTACCCCAGATAGTTGCCTGACCACAAGGACCAGATCCAGCTCCCAGAACAACTCCTTGCTGCTTTTAAATCAGAGGAGATAATGTCACAGGAGAAGGGTAGGATGGGAGTGTCTGACTCCAGGCAGACAAGCACTTTGAGCAGGCGCCTTCTCAGGCTGATCTGTGCTAGCTTCCCAAATCTGGCATGCAAGCCTTGCCACTGAAACTGTGGCTAGCATTTTTATATATTTGTGTTTTGGTTTATCTATTTTGGGTTTTTTTGTTTGTTTGTTTTGGGGGTTTTTTCATGACAACACAAACCTTAAAGTATTGCTGAGACCAAATGGCAATCCCTACCCCGATCACCCAAACTGTGTTTCTAGTTACAGCATTGGTCGGCTTCCCAGCGTTTCCCTCCTGCACCAGCTCCTGCAGCTAAGAATAGCCCTGGTGATGCTGTGGAACAGGATGTGCAACCTGCTGGGCTTCCTGCATTTGTGCTTGCATTGCTGGCCTGGGCTGAAGCCTGTCCTCATCTTCCCCTGGACTCACTGGGTGGATTTGTTAGATTTAATTTCTTGGATTAGGTTTGCTGTGGGTTGGCCCACACTTGTTTCTGTTGCATTCTGTGCTATAGGCAACTGCATTCTGCAGTATAGGCACGACCTCAGCCGAGGGAGATATTTACTTGCTGCGAGTCTCCTGTGCTTCAGAGTGTGTCTGCAGAGTGTAAGAGGATGCTGCTGGCCTGCTGCAGACCTGGATTCAGCTTCAGTGCTTGGTTTGATGTTACCGTGTGATCCCTCTAGCTGAGGGTGCAGTGAGTACAGCTCGAGGAGTCTCTGCAGGTAACTAGGTCACTGCTGCTTACTTGAGCTGGGTGCTCATACTCCTAGTTCAGGAGTGAACAACACTCCCACAGATAAATGCTGCACATATTGCCATACCCTCAAGATTTTTTCATTAGGCAGCGCTGACTGGAGACGCAGTCCACTGTTTTATCCTGGGCTGCCTTGGGCTCTCCCCCAGTTAGTTGCAGACAAGCACATTTTCCCTTGAGAAAGGGATTATGTGAATTAGCAAAATTTGGGTGACGATTTTCACTTGTATTTTTATAGGCATGTGGGAAGGTTCTGACCCAAATGGATGGGGTTGATTCTGCATCCATCCAGCTGAGCGTTAGGAGGGGTTGGGCTTAAGTACCAGGTAAAATCCAGGCTCAAGCAGTTCATCCTAAATATCCATACTGGCAGAGGTCTTAGACTTTTATGTCACGCTAGTTTGAAGTGATTTTCTCTCCACATTGCTGTCCAAAAATAAAAAGGAAAGAATTGTGTTTAATTATCACAAGAATTCTTACCCAGCCTTGGTAGGTATGTTTCCAGTTCGTTGAAAACCTCCCTGCACGCAGCAGTGGCACAATAGAGACACTGACGAGTTAGTCGGCAAGTTATCGCTAAAAAGGAGGTGTTTGGTGCATATGCTTGAGCTTGGAAGTGGAATGACACTTGGCACTATAATGTCCCAGTTATCTTTTTCTGAAGGAGTAGGAAAACTGCAGAACTAAATATTGAGTCAAGCTGCGTGGGCAGAGCTCCTGTGTCAGAGCTGCGCTGATGTCACAGCCGCAGCGTGACATCACGGGCCGTATGTGAAAAGCCCAGAGCATCACCCAAGCTCTCTGTGTTATTCAAAACCTCAGTAACATTTACTAAAAACTTGCATGGGGCTGTTTTTTTTGTCCCTTTTCCCATTCCCTTAATGCTGAGAAGTTTAGCCACACAGCTAAGGAGAGAGTGTGTCACTCAACTGCCTTGCAACACTGTGTGCTGCTCTGAAAAAAAAGGTGCCATTGAACCCAGAGTTCGAACGCCACTGCATTTGGTGTGCCCTTTCTAAAAGTATCTACAAAAACAAGGTAATGTCAAAACAATGTTTCTCTACTGAAAGCTGGTGAGATACTCAAGTCCACAGCTTCTGCAGTAGCCTTCTGTGATGCTCTTATTTGCTGTCCTCTTCCCAGAGAGTTATCTGAGTTACTATTACTGCATGTGCATGCAATAATTAATGTGGCATGGAAAAACAATAGGGCAGACACTGGAGTTTTTTAGATCTTTTCTTTAAGAATAGAAAATCTGATCTGTGAGATTTTTGCCAAAACTTCTTTCATCTCTGATAGTATCAAAAAGGCAGGTCACTTCTCCTGTGGTGGTCATTCTGGCTAGTGGAGTGAAATTATGTCATCAGTGGAGAAAGATGAGCAATGAAGTGTGTATGGGGTTTGATTTTGGAGTGGTTGTATTTTCCCCCTCATGCAGCTGCTTTAATGAGGGTAATGGTTTTCTTTGGTTTTCCTCTATAGCTCTGCAGTGCTCAACAGCTTATTAATGAGAGATCTACACTTGGAGTCCATGGAAATCCAAGTTAGTGAAAGACATGGAAAAACATGCTTAAACAGATCACAGCTGAAGCTGAGACCTTAATCTTCCTGAGACAGAAGGTAGCCAGCACAGCCTCAGCTGTTCCATCAGGAAAGGTTAGTGTGAAGTACCAAGCTTAACTCACTGCTACAGAAATGGTGTAGAAAATCAGGTAACAGCAGTTTTGTTTCACACCCAAGCATATGAGAAGTAGCCTCTCTCTGCAAGAGACTGCAGCTTGACAAAAATAATGTCTTTGCATGGGGGTTTGTTGCTGGCAGTGGCTAAAATCCTGATAGAGCAGTATTTCTCAAAATGACTTAAGGTAAAGTCAAATATGGAGGGTTCTTATGCAACATGAGAGTTCCCCTTTCAAAACAGTGGTTTGGAGAGAAAAAAGTCATTGGTCTGGGCTAGGACAAAAATTAAACAAGATAAACAAGGATGGACTGCTGCCATCTTTCCCTTCCTCTTTATCTCTAAACTTTAACCTAAAATTGAAAATTCGAGGTTAGTGCAGTGCAGAGTGTCTGTAACTACTGAAACCAGCTGTGTTTTACTAGATCTTACTTATCCAATGATGGTGAAGGTCTGAAAGTTCCTCTAGGTAACAGAAATACTTCTATGTTTTTAAAGTTCAAATGCAAGTATTTTTTAATATTATCAAGAATATTTTAAAATTAAATAATTAATTGTCTTGATGAAGCATTTCATAAATGATTTACTTATTCTATATCCTTGTTTCTAATCCACAGAACATAGAAATAAACTTAATTTTCAAAAACCTGTCCAATTTTTGCTAATGTATTATTTTTCTTTAATATCAGCTAGAAAAAAAGGAAGTTTCAGTTCATAAAAAGTGGAGCTAACCACACAATTTTTGTAGCAGGTCACTCGCCACTAACAAGTATTTCAGCACTTTGCAGAGCTGAGTAGCTGTAGACCATGCTGTGAAAACAGGGACCACAGCAATAAATTAGGCTGGAAAAATGTTTGCTTGAACTTCACGAAGAAGAAGCTGCTTTAGTGATACATAAGAAAATGTATCTGTTCCTAAGTTGCATTTTAACTTGTACTATACATAGCATCCTGAAAAACTAATCCTTCAAGACACTGGTGATGTGATGGTGAATTTATTCCAGAAATACCAGATTAGATCCTGTCCTATGCAGTGATTTATCCAGCCACTGAAAGTGTCGTAGGGGTGGAGAGCATGATAGATGCAGTTCTGGACTGTACATCACTCAGCTACTCCTTCCAGCACATGTGATCCTTCTTTTAAATAATGTAAGGGCGTGTTGGGGGTTTCACCCAAATACGATTATCCTACTTTTCAAACAACTTGAGCTTTGCTCTGACAGATTCTTTCTGAGGGGGATTGTCTTAACTGAATTGGCTTCAAGGTATCTTCCTGTGACAATGCCTTCAGGGGCCACGTGCTGGCTGGCTGAGCCAGTGACACTGTTTTCCTGTGCTCAGTAGGACTGCAAGACTCTGAACCAAATTGAGCTGGATGGAGGGTATTAAAGACCTGGAAATGTGGAAGAATATGCTGAAGGCAAGGCTAGATTAATTCTCAATACTTTAAGCCTTTGTTAAGAAAAGTTGGGCTCTTGGGTTTGGGGGATGGGGTGGTTGTTTTGTTCGTTTGGTTTGGTTTTTCTGTTTGTTTTGGGTTTTTTTACTTTCTGCACTTATGACTAACCCCGAACAGAGCCACTCATATGTAGAGGAGGAAAACGTAATATTCATTGAAATTTCCCTGAGTTGCTTTTTGGTGGGTCCAAGATGTTTACTGAGTAAATTGAATAGGATGGTAATGGTTGTTACAGGACCCCTTAGAGCATGTTTTCTATCTCAGTTTTCATCTCTGATAAGTAGATTATAAGAGCCTACCCTGGTACAGCATTGGGAACTCTGACAGGTGAAAAGTGCTCTCTGTTCATAGCACAGGCAGGGCTCTGACCTCTGTCATGCTTTTCACACCTCAAACTCTGCTAGATCGTGCTTAAAGAAATACAAAGTACTCTCTGAGACTCGAAAATGTGACCGATTTCTTTGTAGAAGCCGTGGTTCTCTGAGGAGTCTCATTTATCTCCATATGGACTTCAGTTTCCTCCAAAGGCTAAAATTTCGGTTTAAGGATGACCTTGGAAATAGAGATGGGGAGTGGCTTGTAGAAATCTCGAGAAGCATCCAGCAGGACTGCAGCTGTGCTAAGGAAAGAAGCCATCCTCTCTTGGATTGCACCCCAAGCTGACCCACCCTGAGGGATGGAAAACCAACAGTGTTCCTCAGAGAGGTCTGGATTGCTCCTGGCTAATCCTGGCTGTGCTGCAGCGATTTTAGGGCCACAGCACACGGGAGAAGCGAGGGCATGACTGCCATGAGCTGGGATGTGCAGGCCAGCCAACCTGTGCTCTGAGCACCTCCTGTCACAGAACACCCATCTACCAACAAATGCATGTGCAGTGCTGGCCCTCAATGTTTGAAACTTCCACTCTCTCTATAGGAAAGGCCTCCAAATCCAGGCCATGTGTGGTGTAGGTGTAAAGGGAGCGATGTGCTGGTGGAAATGGCACCGCCGGTGGTGTAACAACTCTGATAATGGGCTGCCACTCCAGTTGTTCTGGGATCAACGCTGTCAGAGTTTAGAACAGATGAATGAGTCTTGAAACTCAATTTATGCAGAAATAACTGCTTAAACCTGGTTACTTCTTGTTTCCTTGTGCAGGTGGCTTTTCTAGGCCGTCTGCTTTTACCACAATAACTTCCAAGCCCTGCTTAGGGCAGGAGTTGTCACCTCCCAGCATAGCACTGATCATAGGGGTAGGTATCCTCCAGGCAGGGCTGCTGGATGCTTCCTAATCTGGCAATGAGGAGAAACACCCACCATGAGAGAGTTTGCAGTGCTTCACTAAATAATTAATGGATACTAAAGTCTCCAGGACTTTGGAATCACATGGACTCTGACTTTTCATGCAATGCTGTATAATGTTTAGGTAAAAGGTTAAAACTACACCTACTCTAAAACAAATCTATGCCATAACATGAAGGCAGAAAGACAGAATTAGTAGTACTGCTTCCTTCTTTAACAGGAGTCAAGCTGAGGCAGAGATGGAGAGTTTATAAATGTTTTCTGTTTAGTTTTTTTCCTCTCGCGTGACTTCCTGTTAGGAGGCTGGAAACAGACTTCTGTTAACTTTTGGTTATTAAAAAACCAAAAAGCAGTCTTAGAAAGAAATCGGGGTCTGACAACCCAGCAGGGTAATGGGAAACTTAATAAATATCCTGTTGTTATCACATCTGTCATTTTAGCATTAACAAGCTCATGACTTTAGCTGTTGTATGATCACAGCTCCACTCTGCAGATTAAGAGAAAGGCTGTTAGACCTTTAAAGTAAAAGATTTCTGCCCAGCAGGATGCTTTAACCTCTTGTATCCTGAAGCAATTTAGCTAAAGCAGCTTGAAAGTGATATAGACCTGCAGACTCCTGTGCAGGTCAATTAGGAGGGATACAGAAGCAGGTAGACTCAAGGATTTTCCTAATTTTGTTCTCTTTGATGTCCAGAACAACCAGAAAAAAACCCCCAACCAAGCCCAAAAGAATGTGGTGGGTTTTTGTGTTTTTTTCTGAATTTGGTCACACTTTGATTTTCTTAAAGGTTGTAGAGAGGAGATTTAAGAGACTGTCTTATTAAATGAATAAACATCACTGGAGCAAAGCTATGGTAGATGTCCATTGCTTGTAAGGCAGTAAATATATATCAACCACAAACACAGAGTGGTATTTTGGTTCATTTAAAACAGGCCCATGTAAGAACCAGAGCAACTGCACGAATACTGAACTCCATACAGTGTCTCTCACCACCTGTTTCTGAGATTTCTTTAGCCTGTTGACTCATGTTTTTCTTTTCTAGAAGCTAAAGAAAATGCCTGCCATGCTGAAAATGCTCCTGGTTTGGTTTTAATCTCAGACAAAGTTCATCCAGAACAGTTCCATGGTGATAATATTTCTGACTTCTTTATTTTTTGCTTTTATGTGTCAGGTGGTGAAATGAGAGCCCTCCGTGATCTGTTTGCAGCCAATGCTTCCCTGGTACACGGCTTCTCACGCAGGGAGAATCAGAGGGGCTGAAAGAAAGAAGTTGTCTTGGTGCTCAGGAGGAGTCCATAGCATGTTGGATGCAAGCAAGAGCTGTGGCTTTAGAGGAGAGTAAATCCATCTTGTCCCAGAGCACTCAGTTGTCCTCCCTCATTGTCTTCCCTCAGGGCAAGGAAGCACCACATCCAGCCCATAGCCACCTCCAGGACTGGTGTCATTCTACAGAAGTATCACAAAAGTATCGTGGATCTCATTGTCTCACAGGATGTAAGGACAACCACCATGTTCTCATGCTTCTTAGATGCCTCTAAAAAGTCCAGAGGCATCAGTAGCACTCCCAAGTGCTTCCAAGCCCCTGTGTACTTCAGACAAATGATTTTGCATAGAATTTAGGATCCTTAAAGCAGGCTTGTTTGCTTTAGACAGGATTGAGATTGTCTTGGAAATGCTACTATTCTGTTTGGGGAATGTAATCTTATGTGTACAGCAGAGATGCCATCTCGTGTGGCATGACTGGAAAGCCCAGACATGATCTGGGGCACTGGGGCACCCAAAGCCTTTGCTCAGGTCTTTAGTAAGCAGATGGTTTACTTCATGTGCTTTCAATATCTCCTCCTTTTTAGCGATATTAAGGCAAGGAGAGAAATCCACATCCTCCCCCCAAATTTTGAAAATACCAGCACAAACATTTCAGTAGCTGGTGGTGGTTTCACTCCAGAGACAGACTCAAGGGATGATGACTTTTTGTTTTGTAAAATGCTTTAACTTCCTGAAATAGTTATAAAAAAACCCTGACTCCAAACCACTTTTCATTTTGAAATACTTTTGTGAGTGAAGTTACAAGTTCAAGTTCTCTCAGTGTTTTGAGTAGAACAAAAACATTTGGACCCCAGTAGCTTTTGCTAAAGGCTTTCAGAGCTGCTAACATCTAGAAAGTGTGTTATTTGCATGGGTCTAATTAGAACCAATAAAAGAATAAGAGAAATTAAACCCAACAATGCGGTTCAACTGTAGTGCTAAGATCTTGCAATTAAACTGGGCTGTTGGATTATGCATATTAGCACATGAATTACTCTTTAAGTGATAAATGTTGAACCAAATAATTATCTAAAGCTTTTGGGAAGGGATAATCAGTAAGGTTAGGCTGAGAAAAGACAGTACTTTTTTTTTTGAAAAAGAAATAGAGGTATGGCTTGATGAGAACACAACAAATTGTTCCCTGTGAATGAACTGACAGGTTAGTCCACATTTCTTCTTTTTGAAATATGGGTGGCACCTTATGTTATTTTTTTTCCCTTTAAAACCAGGCAAAAATTAGAATAATCAAAACCTTGAGGAATGCCTACCAGATCTCCAGAGGCGGGTGGCAAAAACCCACAGAGGCGCTAATTTACGTCCTTCTCACTCCAGCAAAGAGGGTGCTGGGAAGAGCAGAGGCCGGCTGCGTGTCGGGGAGCACGGCTGGGCCGGGATGTCGCTCTCCCTTCGATGCCAGCACAGCCTTGTTAACATTTCAGTCTCTCGCTCTGCCATGCATGCGCTTGGGCGAACGGCTGCCTCTGGAGCGGCTGCACCCCTGCAAGCCTCGTGCTTGGCTTCAATCCTTGTGGATGGCTGTACTCGCCTTGCGTGGCTGCAATCCTCGTGCCCAGCTGTGCTGGGATGGCCAAGGACAGGTGCCAGGGGACAGATTACAGAGGCTTGGCCGCCAGGGCAGGGGGACAGCCCCACACTTATCTCACAAGGCGGCCCGGCACCACCCTGCCTCTCCCCTGGGCCTGAGGCAGCCCGGGGATCTCTGCACTGTGGCTGGAGCAGTGCCACAGCTTTCCAGCCCTCACGGCAATTCCCTGAGCCCTCCACCACTGCTCACTCACCCGGGAGGTTTTATCTCAGCCCCCATGCCAGTGAATGGCCAGGCCATTGCCCGCAGGATCAGCCCCGCTTTCTCCTGCTGGTGGGTCCCTGCCCGGAGCTGCCCCACAACTGCCCCAGAAGGCGCCGGTGCCGCCGTCCCTGAGCGCAGGCCGCAGGGGAAGCCAGCGCGAGGGGTTTTGTGGCAAGTGGAGCGACAGCGAGGCTTGCCACAGAGCCACTGCAGCACCCCGGTGGGGAGAGCGATTGCCCTCACGCTATTAAAAGGCAATTTGCTGAAAGGAAACCGCTCCGGCCGCACGCACCCAACTGCAGCGTCCAAGCAGCGCTGGAATCGCCGCCACCACAAGAAAGCAGGCAGCCCCCATCAGCAGGGAAATTCATCTTTTACAAGAGCCACAATGGACCATTAGCTTTTAACCAGGTTTTAGGGGTGGGAAACAGCCTTCCTGTTGGGCAAACCCCAAGAAGGAAATAAGTGGCTCCAAACATCCAGGGGCGGTGGGGAGTTCAGAGCCGAGTTAGCTCTGAACTCCGCAGCTTGAGCTCGCCGGTACAATACAGCCAGCTCCTGCGCGTGGATGAGCCGGTGGCGGAGCTGCAGGGAGCTGCCCTTATTTATTTGTTCCTACGGCACAGGCAGAGACAAGAGCCCTGTTTTATGTTCCCCTGCAGGAAGGTGATAAAGTGCCTGGGAGCTGCTGGAAACCACTCTCCAATAAATTCAAAGGGAAAGGCCATTTTTTGTGCCTTGGAAGCTTGTGAGGGCTGAGGGATGCTGGAAGGCAGTGAAAACTGAGGCAGCGCATCGCACACTAGCGTGGCAGGAAGCCACCGGAGCAATTTTTCTGGTTTGTTTTGTTGCTTGTTCTTTTTTTTTCCCCTCAATGATTTTTACTCTGCCTGTGGCTAAGCAATCAATATCTCTTTGCCAACAATAAATATTCCAGGCTTTTAAATGATGATGTATTCCAGGATGAAACAAATTAGGTGCATTATTGCTGCCCTCTTGTACTCAAACTAATTCTGTGGGTCCAAATGGAAATTCAGAAAGAGATTCCTGAACCAGGCTCGCTGGTGGCAGCAGATCTGAACAGGTCTGGCTTCACCTGTCAGCTCTGTTGCTGATCTCTCTTCTTTCACTGAGATGAGCAGAAATTCAGGAGAGTAGCTCCGCAGGCTGAATCCATCAGGCAGATGCATGCAGCTGAGCATGAGCCTGCCTGGAGCACTGCAGCGCCCTTGTTTCCCTCGGCAGGAGGCTGCAGAGCTGGACTGCTGTGTCAAGCACAGCCCGGGCTGAACAGCACCGGCCCAAGTGCTGACCCCGGGGTGCCACAGCAGCAGGGACTTCAGCTTTGACCTCTTGGTGCAGTGGCTGGTCAAGGAGTGTTCCCCAAGGACTTGCTACTAAAAGCAATCCTTCCCTTCTGATACCCACCCAGGGAGCCAGGTGGGAACCCATCTGGAGCCCTGAAAAGTCTGTCGAGGCTATGACAGTAACCAATCCTATTCCCATGTGTCCGAGGGAGAACAAATCAGCTTAATTAAGCACCAAGGAAGCAATCTGATTTGCTTCTGAAGTGGCGTTGGATGATTTGTCCAAATAAATTGTTACAGGACATATTATTTTCTTTGGTTTCCTATGCTGTTTTGCTGAGTTGGTGGAGGGATTGTGTAGCCACTCCTGCTGTGTTTCTCCCGTGGCATCAGTGCTGCTTGAACCCTTTAGCAGAGAAACCTTATAGGACAGTTCAGGAAATGTCTGACTCCACTTCCCAACTACTGCTGCAAGAGCTCTTGCTCTGAAGGATTAAGATGATTGTGGAAAATGGAGGGCAAAGACGCTGGGCATTTTTGCTAGGAGACAATATGCACAGTAAAACACAGCCAGCCAGAGCAGGTGGACACCTCATGTCAGTGACCATCAGCCCCACTTGCTCATCCCCCAGAGCTGTCACCCCCAGGTCCTAGCTCCCTGTTTATTAGGGCGATGGGGATGCATGTAAAAGGATTTCTCTCTTTCCCCCTTTTTTCTTCAGGGGGAGGGTGCTGCCATTTTAATAGTGGAAATAGTGCACTGCTTGTGCATTAATCCTCATCAACTTGTATGTGCATACAGGCAAAGCATGATGGGCTTGACATTTGCCATCAAGAAAATGAAATCCTCCCACTTTCAGGTCACCCTGCCCTGGTTTTGTACCAAATCTTTTCAAATCAACAGCCATTTCATCTCAATAAGCTAATAATAACCCTTGCAAAGCCTGTGAATCAGCAAAAGGCTCTCCACAGCTGCAACTGTCAGCAAAACAGGAGCTAACACTGTGGAGGGGCGTGTGCTGAAGAAGTTTGAGCCCTGGCCCGTGGTAAGTCTTAGGCAGCATTTGCTGAGCCAGACCCATCTCAGGGCTTTGCCTCTGTCCTAGTCCATGCTTGTGGCTGTCATTTGTGAGAGGAGTGAGCAGCAGAAGACCAGGCTGCACAAATAATTACCAAAGTCTTTACTTATCTTTTCTCTCTAGGGACAATCCTCTGGATGCCAGAAGAAGCCAGATAAATGCTTTGTGTCTTCTACTACAACAGGAACCAGCTCTCAAAAAAATCTGCATTGGTGTCTGGTGGGAATATCTGCAGCACCGGAGCTTGGCCTGCTGCTTCTCATTGAAATCAGCAGGAATTTTGTCACTCACTTCTCTGGCCCAGCTTTGCTCCTGTGGCTGGCAATCCCTGCTAAGGAAAAGTGGGCTCTGCTGCAAGGTTATTTGCAATGGGGGTTGCCAGGGAGTGGGCAGGCTGCCTGCTGGGAAACCCTTTGACCTGAGTCCCCCTGTAGCTCTGAGGGCTGATGTTCACTATTTTTTCCCCTTATGTTTTGCCCAAGGAAGCTTGCAGGTTTGCTGCTGGCCAGCAGGCAGTGCACGCAGCTGGGGGCCCAGGACTGAGGATGAAGCAGAGAGATAAGCTATCTGGGAGCATAAATGCCTCTCTAGCCTTGCACACCTTGTAGGAAAAAGAAGAATTTCTGAAAAGTAGGACCCGCCAAGAGAGGGGCTGGGCAGTGCATGCCTTGTTTCTCACCCTCTTTCCATCAGCACCCACTGCTGAGTCCTTTTGGAGGCAAGCTACAGAAAGAAAGACCTATCAGACCCAGTGTGGCAGTCCCTAGGTGACAAAACTACAGTGACTTAAGAGCTTACCAATGTGGGATGCTTCAGACACTGTGCAAATAGAAGAAAGACCCTGCCTAGCAGCTAAGCCCTGAGACCTTCTAATAACCAGGGCTCTTGTGGCTTTCTTCTTATGACTCCTGTGTCTGGGTCCCCTGACATTCACCCACATGGCGTGAGATTTGAAGCACATACTCCATAAGCCAGTGTGCTGGTCAAGAAACAGTGGTTTGGGCAATTTTTCAATCCTCCAGCACAGTTCGGAGTGGGCTGTAGTGAAACTCCCAGGCAGGCGAGGTGGCTGAGCCAGCAGAGGTGTTGCAAGGTGCTGCTGAGTGCCATGTCTGCAGCAAACCCTGTGAGCAGCCAGTGACTCAGGTCTCTGCTGTATTTCCTAATGAAAGTCTGAAGGATCTGGTGTCTTTATTAATCACTGCAGGTCAGCTCTCCACTGTTAGTATCTTCCCATGGTTTTGTGTATCTTGGCATGTTTAGACAACCAAACAATTTTTTGAGTGCTCAGATGAGAAAAAAACACGGGTAGCAGACTCCCAGGAGGCAGCACCAGGGGCTGAGTTAAAACTCCAGGGCTGTTCTGTGTTACACTTGTGGCCAAAGGGAAAACTCAGGACCACTGCACCGTCACCATACGCTGCTCTCTATTTCAGGATGAGTCTGACATGGATGAAAAATAAGAGCTGGAATGGCTGAGCAAATAGGTCTGCAGCTGAGGAGAGTCTGTTTCCACCATGCTCTGTGGAGTTTCTGTGAGTCCAGCAGCTCACAGGATGCATTAAAAAGCAAACTGCAGCATCCCTGCTAATTTTGTGTACTACACTCAGCATCTCCCTGGGAGGTTGTACAGAATGAGCTGCATTTACTGCAGCCAAGGGGAGCTGCATCCCCTTGCTTGCAGCATTGCTGCTTGGGTGGTACCTTTTGTGTCAGGTCTGAGATGTTTAGCAGCACCTGAGCACCCGGAATTTAACACCATGACCCCACTATACGTGCTGTGCTGTGACCTCAGTCTTGACAGCGCCCTCTTTGGCCTGGGAGCTTTTAGGTCAGGTACGTTGCTCTGCCCACAGCCAGTGCACCTGCCTCAAGGTCTAACTCGCTGCACTGCCTAATGCTTTTATTTGCACAGGTTTTCAAAAGTGTCAGAGTGGCCAGACCTGATGGATTGCCTGCCTGAAGTAGGTGGATGATCAGCTGAAGTGTTTGTTTGAGCATATAGATTCCGTGTTGTGATATTTTAATTGCTGAGTTCAGCCTGCAAACTGAATTGGTGAACTGTCTTTGGTATTCCCTGTTCCTGAAGTGAAACCCCTTTGCCTGTACACTTCCCTCTTTCCTATATAAAAGAAAACAGGATTTTATGTTTGAGTAAGTAAAATGTAGAGCACTATCCAGCAGGTCAATTTAGTGTGGGATTGCTTTACGCTGATTGGCAAGAATACACTTCTGTTTGTTATTCTTAGGTTTTGATGATATTCTCTTACTGTGAGAAATGAGCACTGCCAAGAGGAGATGAAGACATGGCTTAGCTATGAAGGGCAAGTACAAAAGGCTGACATTCCAGGAAAAATACACCACAAAAAATTTACACAGGAGACAGATTCTCCCGAGCTGTGTGACTGCTGGGGTGCCCAAAGACTTGTGGTTTCCTTGAAAAGCACCCAGACAGATTTCATTTCCCTGCAGTGCATGCTCATGACCCCATGGTATTTCTGGCAAGTGCCCATCACATGCCTGCCAGCAGCTGCATGTGTGAAACACAATGATCAGATGTGCTGCCAGTCTGGGGAGCCTGAAGTTTTCCTGAGGCAGGAGCCTGAAGATATTGAGGTAATGGTCCGGAAGCATCATCCCAGAAAACCATCTTAAACAGAGCTAGACTCAGAGCTGGCATTTCTCTCCTCTCCCAAAGTCTCCAGATGCAATTGCTGGTGCTGATGGAGTAGCTGGCATCGCCTGGCACATGGCACAGAGGGGGAATGGGAAGGGGATGTGGTGCTAACACCGCTGAGGTAACAGCAGCAGAGCAGGTATCTCCTCTCATGCTGCTGCCGGAGAGGCGGGTAATTACCATATCCATTTTAGAAATGAAGAAACTAACGCAGAGTGCATAGGCGGAAGGGGAGAGTTTTAGGAATATGTGGGTGTCTGAGATGCAAATGCTTTGGGAAACACCACGTTGCGCCTGATTTGCATTTGTAGGCAGCTAAATACTTGTACTGATCTGACCCAGAGGGCTGTGTGTGAGGGTGCAGGGAACAGGGTGAGCTCCCCACGCTTCCTCGCTGGGGATCCCTCAGTCCTTGTGGTGCCTGGGCCAGTCGCTGCCCTCCTTCGGCTCTGCTCCAGGGACAAATGTTCCTGGGTTCCCCCAAACGGCAGCAATGATGGGATGGCATGGCATGGCATGGCATGGAATGGCATGGCATGGCATGGCATGGCATGGCATGGCATGGCATGGCACGGCATGGCATGGCACGGCATGGCATGACATGGGACGGGACGGGACGGGACGGGATAGGATGGGATGATGTTTCCCTCTTCACTCTGCAAGGGCAGCCCACATTGGCAGCCCTTTTGATTCTCCCAGCTTCACCTCCATGCTAGCTTTTCTCTTTCAAGTAAAAGTCAGTTTCAAAAATCAGCAGATTTATTTTGCTTCAGGACCTATTGATTTTCCCTGCTTGAATATTGCCCCTACCCAAGCTGAATGCTGCTTATCACCTGCCAGGTGCTGTTGCTGCTCCTGGGCAGGAGGCAGAGCCGATGCCCGCTGCTTGCCTCTCCCAGTCCCTGCAGGACTTTGGACACTCCTTTTTATGACGATGATGTAAGTGTTGAAAACTATCACCTGAGTTGAACTGCAAAAGAGTGAGGGAGTTTACTTCAGTGGAAAAACAGATTATAATTATCGGTAACAGACTCAGCAACTGTATATGCAATCATTTCCTCCTGAAGACCTTGGTACACCTGAGAAGAGAAACTTCCTGGTTTCTCTGCAAAGAAGAGTGTCATGATGATTTATCATTAAAGAACCACCCTGTCTCTAACCTTCATATTCCAGTTTTCAGTATACCTGTGGCATTATTTTCTCTAGAGAAACAGCCAGAGTCCACCTCAGATTTTTTGGGGAACTTTGAGGGACAACTTTGTTAAATGTCAAGAGCCCTTTTTCAGCTCCAGCTAAAGGCTTTTCCTTTCTTTCTGACCCAAACTGATGGGTTTCTTTGTCATGGCTCTGAAGTCCACCTGCAGGCATCTGCTCAATTGTTTCTGTTGGAGCATGGTCCTGCCATTTTCCCAGAGGGCACCGAGACAAGGAGTAGTGCCCTTTTGATGTGTTTTCCCACTTTCTTTTTCCATATGAGCAAAGGAACAAAGGTCTTTGCTCCCAGTTCTGGGACTTAGATTCATCTTCATGTGTCAGGAAATGCAAGGTTGCAAAATATTGGGGTTTTTTCAAGAGTCTTTACCATAACAGTGATAAAAATATTTTAATTGACTTCCTTGCGCTGTATGACCTCAGTACAATATTTGAATGAGAGTATCCTTTCACTCATGGTGCATCAGTCCAAAATGCAAGTCCTTTTTCTGCAAGTAATATCAAGTTGATTTAAAACCAAATCAAGCCAAAACAAAATAGAAAGAAAACCTGAAAAAAATATTCCATTTTCCTTTTTGGAAAAAAAAAGAAGTATGAAACAAGTGTGTGAGCAATGAGATGGAAAAGCACAGCCTCTGTGTAGGATAAGCCTCTGCCATGGGTGTGTAAGTACCATGCAGAAGGAGCCAGAGCAGTCAGCACTGCTGTGAACACTGGATGGCACAAGTTGCCATGTGGGACCCTCACACCAGCACAGGGGGGAAAATGAAAGGACCCCCTGGTGAAACTGGAAGTCGTCAAAGAGGCTGATCATCAACTGGGCAGCGGATTCAATGGAGGAGCTCTTGAGAAATGTGTGCTGCAACCTCTAATATTTCATCTCTTATCGGGTTTGAGTCAGTGTCTTTCATGGCACAGTTAATGTTGCAAAGCAAGGTGGTTTCGGTAATAATGGGTTTTGTTCCACTGACCTCATTTTTGTTGAATGTCTTGTCTTGGATCTTTTGATATTGCTAATGTGTGTTGCTGCAATGCCAAGAAGATGCCAGTTAGAAAACCAGTGAGGTCTTTTCACACCACTTTCCCCAGCTCTTTGCCTAGGATTCTCCAACCTTTAAAATCAAATTACAAGTATGCCTAAATGCTTAATCCCCAGGGCACCGGCTCTTTTGAAGACTACCTGTCCTGCAGGAACCAGTGTTTGTGCTACGTGGGTTCAGTGTCACCATGGGAGTGTCCAGGAGAGCTGGCATTTACCTCTTCATTCACTGTGGCTAGAGTACAGAGGTAGCTGGGCAGGATGAACTGTGCCCAGAGAACAAATGAGTGAGCCTTGGCTCAGGGGCCTTCACATCTCTCAGGTCCCCTGTGACGGGTTAGAGGCCACGGTGGGGCTGGAGGTATCACAGTTGGGAATGGAAGCCCTGGCCATGGAGAAGGGGTGCTTCAAGTGCACATCTCTTCTGGAATGTTTTTTTACCCCTCTGATATTTAGCTATATTTCCCTCTTGCGTTTCACATCTATAATTTCTTCTTGCCTTTTTCTTTTTTGCTTTTAGTCTTATTTGGAGCCTCTCTGCATGGACAGAGGGGCAGAGCTAGCATCTTCCCTCTTCCTCGCTTAGGGCATGGCTTGCATCATACTTTTCCTTCAGTTCCTGAGTGAATTTCCTGCCAAGCAAAAGTGGGTGAAAACCCACACCCCGAGAGCAGTTATGTATAGCTGAGTATCAAACTGTCATAAATTTACTTGCTTTCAGGGTTGTCATTCAGAAGCTCATGACAGAGCAGTGAACACACTCCTTGTGGGAGCTCAGGGTTGGAAGAAGTTTCCTTCTCAGGAGGAAAGACAAGCACAAGCTGAAACACCCAAGCTGCAATCAGTGGCAGAACACCACTCCAGGAAGGATCACACCTCATCAGTGGGTGTTGGCTTTCTAAGGCACCTCAAGTACCCTGCCAGAGTAATTAGCAGTGATCTGAATCAGACATCGCTATGTACACAGCTGTCTACAATGGTGACATGTTTCCTCATACATCTGCAGTCAACAGCATTTTTGAGGTGGATACACTCCCTAGCCCGCAGTAATCCCCTGCCTTGTGCTTGTTGTCACTCTGTACAGGAGAGTTTGTCCCAGATAGATCCTTGTGTTGTCTCCATGTTGCTCTGGGATTGCAGGCTTGCTGGGGCCATGACTGAAAAGCAAAGGGCAAAGCTGGAGGGAAATGTGTTTAGTTTAGCTGGGACAAGCCAGGCATTGCATCTACCAAAGAAAAGAGCAGATTTTGACCCCACTGTGTTTATATTTGTTTTGACAGAAAAAAAATGGGCAGTATATTTGTTACAACATGCTCATTTCACTCTCAGCTCCAGTAGCTGGGTAAACACTTCCCAGTCAAATCCTTACACTTCCCATAAGAAAAAGCTGGAAAATCGGGGATGTAGTGTTGTTCTTTCACCAATAAACATTAATTACATGCAGCATGGACCCTGCCTTTTCTTTGACTACTCCATAAAATGCTGTGGCATAGGTGTAGCAACAGTCAATCAGGTCCAGACACTGCCTCTTGCTCCAAGCGGCCACGCTGAGGTCATGTCTCAGTTAATTTGATTTTATTAATTTGTTTTTTAATTAATTGCTTTCACAAAAGGCTTGTAATACGTGATGGAAGGAGGGGGGAAATTCACCACTGCACTTTTGTACATGCTTCCTGCAGGAAGGGGCCTCAAGGGGTGTGGGTGCTCCTTGCCCCTTTGCAGTGCCGGCCAAGGACAGTCCACAGGCCTCCTGAGGCCCATGGGAGCATGTACATGGGAAAGGCAGAGCCCTCCCAGCCTGGCAGGAGACAGAGAGAAAGGGTGGGAACCCTTCTTTCCTAGAAGGGAGCTGTGGAGACTGAGGCCCTGTGAAGCCAGCAGCTGGGGCAGGACGAGGGGTGTGGATGAGAGGGAGGGGGATGCAGACCGGCGGTACCTGTTTGTGCTACTTCACTATGACTGCTCGTGCAACTCTTCAGACCTACCTTTGTGCTTCATTTTATAAATCATACCCCAAGGTCTCAAGTGAACTTGCTCGTCTCACCCTGGCTAGGGCCAGCCCTCCCATCTATGCTCTCTGTGCCAGCCATGCTCTCTCTCCTTCCCCAGAAAGCTCCCTTCCCTCTGCCAGCCCGTGGTGGCTGTCCACACCAGAAGTGCACACTGGTTCCATCCAGGCTGCCTTTCCCCACCTCAACCACACTGAATGAAATGTGGGCACCTGCACACAGTGGTGTGATTTAGCTCAGCCTCCAATACTGTCACACTTCCAGGATTACTTTCATGGTGCTCCCAGGAGGTGCACAAATGTGTGCAAGGTGTCCTGCAGAACCTCCCAAGCTTTGGACAGTTGAGTGGTTTGCTAGAAAGTGGAATATGACAATCCTGCCCTTGGGTAGGATGGGATCCCATTCCCTGCTGCTTGTTCCCAGCATAGGCTGTATTTGCCTGCAGGGGTGGTAGACCAGATTTATTCACGTACCTCCTGTCTTGTGTTTCATTTGCTTTGGCAACTCCCTAACTCCTGGTCATGGTGGGACACCACTGCGTGCCCAGCCACTGGCATGACTGCCAGGACAGTGATAACACACCTTGTCTCTTGAGGGTGACTCAGATTACAGCCAAAGAAAAATATCATCTGCTCAGTTGGTCTCCAGGCCCAACACTTGTATGTGACATGTTACCTGCTAGGTACTCCCACATGACTCATGACCATGAAAATAATAAAAAACTAATGGGTAAGCTGGCCTACAAGGTGTTACTTGCTTGTTGTCATTGTCCAGGGCTGCTGACTGCTGCTGAAGGATTTCTACTGCGTAATTGCAGCCCAGCCTTAGCAGCTCTGCCAGTCTGAACGGTGCTGCTGAGTGGTGTATGTGCTTATTGCTTCTATGAACGTGACTCCAGAAGATAATTACATGCACAGGAAGAAGACAGGATAGAAACCTGATTGGGAGGATAAGGAGAACCTGCTTTGTGGCATCACAGGATTACATGCAAGAGTGTAGTATTGTCTGAAGGGAGAACAGTCAAGATACCATCGGCTACTCCTGTTACTACACCCCAGAATTCATCAAGGGCTGAAGACAAAGAGCCAGTTAATTATTTATGACATATGCATAAAAGGGGGAGGCAAGAATACACAGAGGGCTATTTCATCATTTTTCAGCCTAGCGAGGCTTATTGGTTCAAGTTAACCAGCTCTTCTTCTTCTGAATCTAATTTTGAAATTGGCCAGCACACTTTTCCCCTCTGGCTTTGGTCAGGGCAGTGGTAAACTCAGATTTTTGCTCTCCTTGCTTAAATGGTACCTGTGAACCTGGGGTTTATTTTGCCTGCTTGCTCCAGCTTGTCTCAGTCCTTAATTGCAAGGTCTCTGGGGGAGGGCTTGTGCTGTATAACGGGCCAGCGTTCTACAAATGGCTCAGCTTTTCCCCTTGGAAGAAGCTGATTCATCAACACGGAAATGTTTTGCACAATGGTCTTCACTTCGCTTAGATTTCCAGTTAAAAGAATGACTCATTTTGATATGACCAAAAATGTTTTCTCTTGTCTCATGTTGCAGTGTGGTGCACCAGACCTGCCAGGCAAGCTGGGGGCTGTGCTTCCTCAGAGGAAGTGGGGGATTGTGCCCGAGCACAGGTACAATCCTGTGTTGCATCTGTCGCTGCGTGAAACTCCTCTACCTTCAGTAAGGCTGGGAGCTGATGGGAACAGAGCTGAGCTTCAGGACAGTCTCCTGCTCTTCTCAGAGGTCCACCTCAACCATGGCCTTCTCCTGAGAGCTGTCATGTGGCCCTCACATGCCCTTTCCATCATGCGAGCAGTGTCCGTAGGCCAGTGTAACATGTGCCTGCATGTTTTCCTCTGCTCAGGAACAGCTCTTGCTTTGCCTTAGAGCATTTTGCAGTAAGACTGAAGCAACTCTGTCCTAGTGAAGGAGTGTCTGACTGTAAATTCCTTTCTCCATCCTTGTTCTGCTCCTGACTGTACCCCCTTTTTTAGACCCATTTCCCCAGAGCACTTTCATTACTGCACAACAGCAAGTTTTTAATGAGCACATTGTTGCTGGGATTCACAGAGCAGGCTTTGTGCTGCTTCTGAAGAAAGTACATTTGGTAGACATTATTTTTCTGGAATGGTTGAATAGAGAGGAAACTGAATGTGTCCTCATAGTGATTTTCTTTCAGGACGAAACTGCCAGAAGGGCGGAAGCCAAAGCCAGCGTGGCCCCTGCACCTGTGAGTGCTTCAGGAGGGGCTAGTGCCTGAGCTGGTCAGAGAGGCTGACCTCTTCACCAGGAGAGAGTGGCTTGCAAATGATGCTCCCCTGTCCTGGTTCCAAAGAGATCAGCTTTGCTCCTCTCCCCGAGCACCCAGGAAGGCTGTTGGTATGTCACCATTAGTTTTCTCCTTGTGCAGCATGCTTTGTTTGTTGTTTTTTAAGCAGTTCCAGCTACGGCCTTGTGGATGGGCAAGTGAGAAATGTGCTGTGGAACTGAATATGGTGTCAGTCTGAGAGCATGGGGTGGCAAACCCCATTATAAACTCAGCAACAGTCATTGAAGTCTGCTATTTTTCAGAAAGGAGCCAGCTCATTCCCATCTATGTGTAGCTACTGAGAAATCAGCCAGGGGAGAAAAAGTGAATTTTGAGTATGATGGACACCACAGCATGGAACTGTGCCAGGGATTCTTCCCTCTCAGGTCAGCCTGAGCAGACATTATTGGGAACTGGACATTGCAGCAGGTGTGATGGCTTTTTGCTCTTGGTCCTAGTGTGCATGTTGGACACATCAATTAGGAGTCCAAGCAAAAAGAACCAGAGGCAAAGGAGTAAGAGACACAACATCCTCCTCATCCTGGGTGGCATCCTGTTTGTCTGAGGCCTGAAGAGATGGCTAAAACCTCCTGCATACCTGATAAGTGGTTAATTGACAAAATTGGAACAGCAGTCTTTATGTCTAAGGGACCCAAAGGTCAAAAACATGTCACCTCATATTTTGGGAAGTCATGGGTTAGGCAGCTGAACTTATATGAACTTTCCCTCAGCAGGGGATTTTGGCAGGAAAGTGTACTATTTAAAATTTGATGAGTTACCAGTAGTTTGCTTCAAAATGATCTATCCTGCCCTTAATTAATATCCTTAGATCCAAGACTTTTATTTTGTTTAGGTGAGCAAGTGTTGTGAAATGCCTTTGTGAATCAAACCTAATCAAGTCGGTATTCCCCAGCTGGAGCCTGGAAACCTGCCCAGAGTGCAGGGCAGGGGAGAACGGTGTGATAGGCAAGGCGTGATGACAACCTGCCAGAGGAGAGCTGAAAAAGGTGGAGCAGTGAACTGTCCCTAGCAGACAGTGATATTTCCCTGCCTTTCTTCTCTAAAACTCGTGAACTCCAGGACACACTGGGTGTGTGAGTTTACTTCAGCGAGCCCAAGGCAGTTTCATTTATGCAACTGTTTGCTCAGCAGATGAGAGGCCCAGTTCTCTCTGATCTCGGTGATATTCAGAGAACACACTCTTCTGTAGCACTCTCCAGCATCCAGATGGGCATCTGCCTGATGCCAGGTGTGGATGTGTTTTGCATTTTTCCAAGCCATGTTTTTGAGGGGGCTTGAAAATGAATGTCTGAGGCCCCTGAAGACACTGAATAAACTGCTAGTATTAGCGGGACAGGATCAACAGAAAGGGGAGACATGTTCCTGCATTTTCATCCTGGACGTGTGGGGATGAGTCAGCTCCAGCGGTGGGGTAACACATGCCCATGGGTCCTGGGCAACACGTGCCAAGGGGTCTTGGGCACAGAGATACACAGTCCTGTCAGCCTCAGCACAGTAGCATCTGGAAGGAGGAGTATTGTCCAGGGTCTCAGTGCATTCCCAAGCCTTCCCCAAGTGATCTGCCACATCACAGACCTGGTTGTCTCCCCAAAGCCAAAGTCTCGCCCTTTAACCAGGTCTCTTTGGGGAAAACCAGGGACGTCATCTCTGCAGAAGTTTGTGTCTGTGGTGCAGCTCCACAGCAGCATCATGTGCCAGCAGCGTCTACAAGCACCAGTGTGCTCGTCAGAGACATTGGCAGCCCTGGTGCGTGGCTCCCACAGGGCAGGCTGGCCATACAGAGGGAGCCGCAGCTGCAAACTGGCATTTTGGGATGTGCTGATGTGTCTCTCCTGTACTGATCTGCACAGCTGGAGCGACCAGCTTGACTTGACACGAGCTGATCCGAGAAGTAGCGAGGAGTCTTCTTGTCCTGCCATGTCTCCTCATGGGAGTCTGTGGTGCTGGCAGTACAACACCGTCCGGCACCAGCACGTACCACATGCTTATTAATGGGAAAATTAGGAGAAATGTACCCGGCACGTCCGTTGTGCCAGGCATCACGGGCCTGGCAGCCTTCAGGAAGTGCTGCAGTTCATAAAGTGGAACGAGAGGACAGCATCAGCTCACCTCTCCTTCGCAGCAGACAAACAAGCGGGTGTGTCTTCTGGCTGAGCACTGTGCCCACGAGCTGTGTTGAGTGTAGGGGTCACAGGCCTTTTGGGGAAGGCAGAGAGCCAGAGCCCTGCAGCACACGAGCCTGGAGGATTACCACAGCCCTTCAGTACGGAATCCAGAGGTCCCGACGTGACCCAGAGCAGAATGTAGGACAGCCTTGCATCAGGCCCGAAGTACACACCTGCCTTTTAAAAACAATCAGCAAGTTTGATTACAGCACAGCGTGGCAGCCTGAGTGGGGAGACAAACAACATAACTGGTACTTATTATCGGGACTGTAATTATGCCTGCAGGTCCCATGCTGCCTGCACCCCAGCGCGGGAAGGGTTGTACCAGACATGATAAAAGATCATCCCTGGCCTGAAGAAAACAGAATCTCATTTAAAACATCCCGGGAGGGCCAGCCAAATGGGGATGGTGTAAGGGACTGAGGCTGGGAAAAAGCGGGGTGAGTTTGATTACAGATAAGGCTGCTGCTTCCTGGAGGGTGTCGCGGAGCCGGGAGGGTTTGCTGGCACCTCTTCCGCGCCACCAGTGGGAATGGGCATGCAGGGCGTGGAGGCAAGACACGACAGCATTATAGGCTTTGAGTCGAGGAGGAGGGAGGTGGGCTGCAGCTATATATATACATTTATATATATGTATGTGCGTGTGTGTGTGCATATATATATCCAGAAGGAGAGGGAGGAGAAGGCCCCTTCCCCAGTGGAGGATGGGGCACGCAGAGCCCTCTGCCAACAGCCGAGACCACGGCCCCCGGCGGAGGAGGCGCTCCCCGCGCCGTGTCCCCGCTCTGCCGGTGCCCGGGGCCGGTGCCGGTGCCCGCCGCGCGGTGTCACTGCCGGCCCGGCGGCCGCGCAGCGCGGGGCTGCGGGCCGGAGCCTTGGGAGCCGCCTGACCCCTTCCCTCCCGGGGTGAGCCGCCCGACCCTCTTCCCTCCCCCGCCCTGCACCCCCGCAGATCCCGCGGACGCTCCGGGAGTGCTCCCGGGAAGGGACGCCCCGCGGGGCTGAGCACGGCCGGGGCCGGGAGCGGGGCCGGGAGCAGCCGCCTGTCCCGGCCGGGAGCTGGCAGCAGGAGCCGGCACCGGCACTGCTCGGTGCGAGGCCCAGCCCCAGGAGAGGAGAGGAGAGCAGCCAGAAGTGACTAACCCGAGGCCGGGGCAAAGCCGGGCTGTGTGCCAGGAGTTGCGCTTTGATTTATTAGCAGCGTTATTGATTTTCACCTCTGTCTGGGCGCCGGCTTTGGAGCGGCTCCCAGCTGGCTGCTGTCCATATCCTGCCGCCTCGCCAGCCCGCCGCACCTTTCCCGAGCGGGAGGCGCTGGAAAACTCAGGCCTCCCTCTGCTCGTGGTGAAGACACATCTGGCGTTCCTCGGGTTGCCTGCTGGTAATTACTGACACCGGACATCACAACTTTCTGGTTACAGATGGGACTTCTGCACTACTAGAAGGGTCTCCAGGGCAGTTGGTGCTATTTTTGGTGCTTGCTGGATCCTCTTCTTTGGGTAGGGAGAGGCTGATTTCTGCACCCCCCCAGGCTGAATACACTTTTCCCTCCATTTTACTTTGAAGAAGTGTTTCAGGCTGTAGATTTGGCGAGCTCTGTTCAGGAATCTAGCCACAGGGAGAAGGGAGGTCTCTCAATCCCCCAGCAATCTCTGTGAGCATGGCATTAACCCACTCACAGAGGAGAGCCAATTTCTCCTTCTTGCCAGAAGCCTGTAGAGCTGGTGTGCTGCAGGTAAGTCTTTCTTCCCAACCAACAGATACATCTGAGCCAGTAACCTTGCTCTCACAATGCACAAAGGGCGGCATTTCACCATGTTACATTTTCAAGAAATCTTAATTATCCTTGAGCAGATTTTAATAGCTTTCTCTGCTTCCTCTGGCTTTGAATTTGCTTTGATAATTAAAGAGCCTAAAATTTCGTGTGTTTCTTTATGATGCCTGAAATTTACTACAGAAATCCATTTTCTCCTCCAGTTTGAACAAGTTACCAGATCTAATATGAGACGATGGGCGAGAATTTCATACAGCAGCTTATACACTGAACAACAGTGTCTCTGCAGGCACCCGCCCTCTGAGACAACTCACTCAGGGTAGTTTTAGAAGGAAAAGCCCCTTACTCCCTAGGCATACCTAATCTCCAGCACCCCTGTGCCGTTTGTATTTCTGTGCACAATTGTTCTGGCATGTTTTCAAAGCACTTTGTAAGCACTAACACCCAGTGAGGCTGGGAGTGATGGGCAGTCAACCTGCAACTGGTGTTTGCGTTGGGTGGTGGTGTGGCCAGCAACTGTCTCTCAGGCAGGGTAGGGAGCAAAACACATGAGGAGCCAATCTCCTCCCTTTCTTAAGCTTCCTACTCTATTCATTGGGATTTTTACCTTTTAGGAGTGTTCCTCAGTGTTTACAGAGTCCCCCCCACCGAATACAGGTGTCTCAGTGTGAGTGATATGAGCTGCCGTGGTACAGTCTGCTATCATTTCTTCTGTGCAAGGTCTCATAGTTTTTTGTTCTCCCTGAGTGCCTTCACAGATTTACAGAATTCTGTGACAGTCTTGCTTTTGGATTAAAAAAAAAAAAGTCAGTTCTGGCACTCATCTTTCTAGAAAGAAGCCTCACAACATAATTGGAGAACACCCAAGAGGCTCAAAATCAGAAGAGAAATTAAAATATCCTGAACTTGATTTTATGTTAAAGCTGGCAATTTTGAAAGCACATTTTAAGTGCAGGGGTAGGGAATTAGTGGATTTTGATACATTTCTTGATTTTGGTGTTGGAAATAACTGTCTCAGCACGGGTGGAAATATTTGCTTCCACCACATGTCTAATGCAGAACTGGTCTGTGCATAACAGTGGGAGCTGATTTAGTTCTGGAGACTTCTGGGCCCAGAGATGCAAGCAGGCACTGTCGTGGTTGTGCATTATGCCACCAAACCATCTCAAGAAAAGTTCCCTTCCCAAAGGTGGGTATTAACAAGCACCACTTCTTTTGGTGCTTGCCAGTGCCTCTCTTCACCCCCTCCTCTTCACCAGCTGTCAGTTTGCTAGATGGCTTCTGAATGTGGCAGGTGGACATGATTTCCTTTCGTGACCATCACAGCATCTCACACCAGACCCTACTGACCACTCTTTTGGGAGGAGTAAAGTTAGGTGCTGCTGGGTAGAGTCCTGTGGGGTGACAATGGTTTGGGGGGGGGTTGAAGATCTTCCTCCCAAAGCAGAGCCTGAGGCCAGTGCCAGACATCCAGCATGCAGGGGACTCTCTGTGGTCTCTGTCACCAGCCAGCTTGGGCTGGAGAAGGGCTGCCCCATGCGTGGGACCATCTGACCCTATGGAACTGGGCAGAAAGAAACTTCCTGGAGATGAGCACCTGGCAGGGGTCCTCCTGCCTGGAGGGAGGCTGTGAGCAATTTGTGAACAGTAGGTTGCTGAACTGTGAAGGAATAATGCAGCATCTGGACAAAACCTAAGCTATGCAGTCATTTTAGTTGCCTTAGTGCCTATAGTCCTGCCTGCTTGAGGTATTTAGGAGAGGAACCAATTTCTGCACTCCTACAGACAAATTAAATGATGCTGTGTGCATCAAATATTGTATAACAAGTTTATTAAAGGCTGGAGAAGGCTTGGGCTGCTATGAACAAAGATGTGGGCAGAGATGTGGATTGATCTGAATGCATCTACATGATATTTTTGTATATAGGGGTGTGTAAAACCACCTTTACAATTGGCAAAGTGCCCTTAAGTTGTAAAAATAAGTCAGACTCGATACAAGGAAGCAATGTTTCCCTGTGAGGACAGTTGAACCCTGGAGCAGGTTGCCCAGAGAAGCTGTTTGCTGCATCCTCAGAAGTTTTCAAGACTCAGATGCGTAAAGCACTGAGCAACCTGGTCTGGCCTCATTGCTGACCCTACTGTCAGCAGGAGGGTAGGCTGAGATCCCTTGAGGTCTCTTCCAGGTTTGAATTATTCCTGATCCTGTCTCCATTCCTGGGAGGACTGGGTTCTGCCATGCAGCCACGGCTCAAGCGGTCTGTGTGCACGCCCACGCAGCCACGGCTCACCCCTTCCCTCCCTCCCTGAGCAGCTGCTATGTCGCTAGTCGGTGATGTCATCCCATTTGCTTACTTAAGAGAGGCATCATTAGTGAGTAAGTAATTTATGTAATGCTGCTGCTAGCGCAAATGAAGGTAGAGCCGGGTTAAGCAGGCCCAGGGCAATGAGGGCACGCTCTGCACGGTGGGCTATGGAGAAAATTGCTGCAGGAGGCCCGCGAGCCGGATTACTGGAGATCAGAGGATCGAGGAAGGCTGGATTTGTTTCCTATTCACCACACCCTTTGAGGCAAAGCAGCAGTGGGAGAGGGTTTTTAGTCTGTTGCCATAAAGTAGCTCAGTAAGTGCCTGTTCCCTGTCAGTGCCCTTTACCCAAAATGACCTGCTTTTGGTGATTAAATGCAGGCTCAGCTTATTGAAAAAATTACTTTAAAAAATCAGCCACTGTTGTAAGATCACTTTTTCTCTTTGCCTATGTGGATTTCTGTGTCAGTTTTGCCTTGTGAGCCTGGACCAAACTCCAGAGCTACTGAGGCACCATAGCAGCTGAGGACTACAGGGTGGGGGGGATATATGGACCTCACAGCGTCAGGAGAAGCTGCTCTGCAGTCTTGAGAGAAACCTTTAAAGGCAAAACTCAGGAAAAGAGGGAAGGAACTTCTTGGATGTTGTTTGAGCAGTAGAGACACCCTGGTGATTTCTTCTCCCCTGCTTGAGTGCTATTACTGCTTATGCTCCAGTGGAATAGAAATGGTGGTGCTCTTTTGGGGCAGAAATGGTGCACAACAGAGCATTTGCCACTGAGAAGGTATCTCAGACCAAACAGAAAAGAAGATAAAGGAAAGACAGCAGCTAGAGAGGGTTGGCCAGGGCACATGTCACCCTGTCTCCGGACTGTACCATAAAACTTACCTTTGGATATGTGAGTCAGACTCTGGATTCTCTTGAGGGAATTTGGAGTGTAGACAGCTGATACCTATCATAGCTCGGGTCAGAGTCTGATCCTTCCCACCTTGTATAATTAAGCAGATGATGTTCCTGCCCAGATCAGCCTACACAACATTGGTTTGCTCGTGTTGCTAGTAAAGGTCTTGTTTGGATGAGCACACAGGACTAGGTGGTCAGCAAGGAAAAGAAGTGCAAACACAAAGCCCTCTGGTAGTCAGGGTAATAAGCATTGCTCATTGGCTCACTAATAAGGATTTTGCTGCTGTGAGAGAGTAAGTGTTGCTGAACAACATCCTAAAAATGACATTCTCTGTAAGGAGGGAGATCAAACATTTGGAGGAGAGGAAAACAAAGCGGAACTGGTGAACCCCATAAACATTATTGATTATCAGAGCTCTGAAATGTTATTAGGAAAGCTGTCACCGTATCTCAGGTGGCTGAAGGAAGGCAGGGAGACAGCTTCCAGCAGGGTTCAGGGCATCACGGTCTGTTTCCCTGCTGATCTGAGACCCCTTGGTGGGAATGTGGCAGCCGTGAGCACTGAGTGTGTGCCGGCTGCAGGCGTGGGAAGCCACCAGTGCCAGCTGCGAGTCACAGGAGCACTGCTGGGCATGCAGCTGGGGTCAGGGTGGAGCTGCTCTGAGGCGATGGGTCACTTCTGCCAAAGCAGGAGCCCAGCGGGAGCCAAGCTGCGAGCCGTGCAAAGAGAAATGACAGCGGAGATGTGCCGCGAGTGCGTGCGTTTCTGCAGAGACCCTCATGGGATCGAACGAAGCGATAATGGGAGAGGAGCACCTTTGAACCACGTGGGTTCTTGGGCTTTCCCAGGAAAGGAGCGGCTGAAAGGGCTGTGGAGGCTTGCCTTCTGCATCCACCCCCACCCTGTCCCTGCAAACAGGCAGCTGGAGAGGAAAGAGGGGGTTTTCGTCCTGCCAGCATCTGCCAAACACTGCATCTTTGCTATAATTTGGGTTAAGGACAAAGGATCCCCAGCTAACCTGGAAGATTCCTGTTCCCAGTGTAAATCACACTGTGATTCCCACTGTACAGAGCTGGGTATTAACCTAAGCCTACACCTCAGCCTAACGTAGGCACACCCCTGTCAGCATTGTTTGTGCATTTAATCACAAGTTCACGTACCACTGGGAACTCGTGCTGGCACCTGATCCTTCTGGGCACGATTCCAAAGAAGCTGGGAGCACACCTCTGGCCCTCAAGCTGGAGCCCACTGAGACGAAGTAGCTCAGCCACCCTCTGTGGAGGGGATGGGCTTGGGATCTGGGGAGGACCCCCCTTCTTGCACTCATCCTGGCTGATGAACACAGCCTGCACCCCCTCACTAGGGCAGCCTGACTGATTTGGGAATCCATCCCTGGGCACTGTCCTTGAGGCTGTCTGGCCAGGGAGAGCTGCTCTCTCCTTGGCTTGTCTTTTGATACATTTTTGGGCATCTCCAAGGACTGCACTCCAGTGTGTTCAGCCAGTCTGAGAATGAAAAAAATCATACAGAATTTAAAAGTAAAATTATTTGTTACTACACAAACCTAAGTGCACAGTTACTGCTCTAGGTATTGTTTTGAAGCAAAGCTATTCTTATAATCACATTCATTAGCAATTAACAGTTTATACATGGAAATCTAGCTACAGATACGAATGTTGCTGCTTGATTATAATGACAAATTGCAAAAAAAAAAAAAAAAAGAAAAAATAGTAGTACTCTTTGTTCTGCCTCTCTTATGTGAAGTAAGAACTTGGTTAAATCAGTTAACCACCATCCTACACTTCAGAATAATGCTGCTAAAAATGAAACATAGAATTAGCCTGTCAATTTTCTGTCGCTCACTTGCAATTCAAGCTGTCCTTCTGCAAAGCTTTTAGTTTCCATTAAAATACCTTGCTGCAAATGCCTGGAGTTGCAGCAGCAGCAGTGATCAACCCCAAACTGGTCCCGTGCTCATCTCCTTCAAGCACACCCTGACTGGCCAGGGCTGTCCTGCTCACCGTTCACTCAGGGGCAAGTTTTCCTAATCCTCCCTGAACAGACCCTCTTGTGGCAAATCCTGTCAGGAGCACAGCCACGCTCTCCTGCCTGCATGCCCAAACTGTGCCCCATGGGATGTCCAGCCCTCCCAGGCTATGCCAGGGAGGCTCATGGTTACTCCATGGCCCTGGCATGGTTTGGCAGGGCTAGCTGCCTGCCCAGCACAGCCCCCCACACCGTGCACTGAGATGGCTGTGGGGCTGCCCATTTTACGCTGGTGCTGGGAAACAGGGAGCTGCCAGATAGGTTTTGCTGGGAGCTTTGTGAGGGCACTGGGAACCTGCTGTGAGCATCGGGAGTGAGCCAGGGAGGAGTACAGATGTGACTGAGAGCGATCTCCTCTCCTTCCCAGCAAGTCTCTGGTGCTGGAATTCAGCTGGGCTTGGCTCAATTGGCACAAAGAGCAGCCCTGGCAAGAGGCCACGCACGTGCACGAGAGGGCCAGAGTGAGAGAGACATGGGCCAGTGTTCTCAGCACGTGCTGTAAGGAGCCAGATGACTCTGGGAAAAGCAAGAGGTGCAGGCCAGACCTAACACAGGACCACCCCTTGCATGCCAGTGAGAGTCCCTCCAGGAACACAATACTGGGATTTCTGTCTCAGGCAAAGAGTACTTGTCAGTGTTTGCAGGACATCATAGGTTTTGATTATGTCTTATCTAACAGATGGGAGGCAGTGCTATTTAGGTTGTAATACACATTCAGGTTTGTTTGGGCTATTTTTGTGCTGGAGGAAAATTTTTCTCTGCTGGATCATGAAGAGACCTGCTCTGCTCCCATCTGTTTGAACAGGGAGTGTCTTTGATCAATTGGCCAGGCAAGCTGGCTAAAATTCCCTCTGAGATTCTGCTCCTTCAGTCCTGAGAACTTCTAAGCTTTATCTTTGAGCTGTTGGGATCAAACGGAGAATTTTTTAGAAGCCTGAGGAGAGTCTGGAGGTGAATTTGTTTTAGCTGGAAGACCCTGTGCATGTGTCAGCTGGCACACAGCCATGCCCAAAGCCACCTGAAGCACTTTACCCCATAGAAACTCTTAGGCTGTCAGTTTTGTGCCTTCAATCCACAAGCTGTCACTCTGATTTTTCGGGCAGTCACTCTGCTGAATGCTAATTTTAGGATTTCATGTTAAGTTTGTAACAAAGCTTGGCCTTGCTTTTCCTCCACAGGTGAAATGTCTATACATCACATCACTAGTGCCAAGAAAATTGTGCCAACTGAAACCAGTTTAAGCCACGGTGCAGCCTCCAAGCAGGCCTTGTATGCAAATTTCCAAGCCTGGTTGGAGCAGGCATAATCCAATACTAACAGCAGTGACCATTCCTAAGGACAGACCTAAGGCAAAGCTGATCAGTGTTTGCCACCACACCAGCACCTGCCAGAGCAGTGCTCAAGGACAAGACATTACAACCTGGTGTGGACATGTTCAGGCACAGGTGGGGGGCCTGGTGATGAAATCTGAGTTGTTTCTGGCAGTTAAATAGCTGGTTACAGGCTGAAGGTAACTGTGAACCAGGGGTTTTGCTAGGGAGGGAAACAGACTATGACAAAAAGGGATGTCTTGGTCCTTAAAGATGCCACGTTCAGATTGAGCAGTAATAATTTTCAGATAGCTAAAAGCCTTCCCATGGGCATGGGGCACATGACCTTGCAGTAAAACTGCCTTGCTTCTAGCTATTCAGTCTATTCCTGTTCATTTAAAAGCCATTGTGTGCCTTTGGTGCTGCTGACAGTGAGTGCTGGTCAGGGCCAAACCCTTCGTCCAGCTCTACCCAGGGGCTCACTTTTGGCCTGTAAAATTTGGTGGGCTATTTTTTCAGCAGAAACTGTCAATCATGTTAAGAAATGTGGAGGGCATATGCTACTGCTGGGCAGAGATCATAGAGATTTGGGACTGGTTTGGTTGTTGTCACCTCTACGCCAAGCTGCATCAGAAAGGTTTGCTCACTCCTGGGCCCTGCCTGGTTACTGCATAGGAAGAAATCTCAGTGCTCCTGGCAGTTCACCTCTGCTTGCAGAGATCAGCCCACGCTTGGTCCCAAACTCCCTTGGAGTGCAAGAAGCTCGACTCTGCTTTGATAGCCTGTTTTCCTTTCAAAGGCTGCAGTGACTGCAGCTGAAAGGCACGGGTTTCAAAAATAACACCCCTCCAATGAAAAGAGAGTTTCTAACTTTCTCAGAGAGCTGTAAAACTTCTGCTAGGGTCTCAGGAAGCAAAAGCAGTGGTGTTAGGAATGAATGAATGACATGACATGACATGACATGACATGACACATGCCTTTTCCACCACTGGAGCTCACCTGTGCTCAGAGCTGTTGTGCCTGGGACTTGCCTGTTGCAAGCCTTTGGAGTGAGCAGTGACTCATCCTCCATTCCGCTGTTTGCACCTCCACATCTGCCCGTGTGTTTAGCGTGGCACTCCAGTGAGAATAACACGTTGTTTATTCAGTGAATACATTACTGAATAAACAGCTGGAGCCTCAAAAAGCTCTGGCTGATCCTGCTCTTGGTGAATGGAATAGGTGGTTTCCTTGCAGCCAGCATGCAGCCTGGAAGGAGGGCTTGATTTTCCACTACCATTTTTCTGAAGTGACCCACACACCCACTTGAGGCAATGCCTGAGCAGATGCCTAATCTGAAACCTGCTGGTAAAACTACAGGAGCACCAGGATTATCATCTTTAAAGAAATTGGACCATCTTATAATAAGTTGAACACCTTTTACTTCAGAGTCGGTAGGTTCCTCTTTTTCTCATTGCACAGTAATTAAGAACAGACTTCTGTGACTCTTACATTTTGTCCTCTTCAAGCTGGCTGCTAAGTATGTGTTTAAAAACCCCAGTGTAAAAACTGCAGGTTTGTGTGTGGCAGGGCAAGTGGAGTGAGAGCTGGTAATAGAGATCGGCAGGGGATCTCGATTTCCTGCTCTTTCCATCACTTTCAGATACCTCTAAAACAAGGTGCTCCACAGCCATGCAGTGTGATCTGCAGCTCTGAGCCTGCACTCTATCTTTGTCATTTCAATTTCTTTCTTCTTTTGCTGACCTGAAGGACTAATCCCTTTTCTGTGCCTTGCTGTCAGTCAGTTCCTGCAGCACGGCTCCTGACTCCTGCCGTGCCTGAAATGCAGTTTAACCGGTGACATGAGGTCTTATTCTTCAGCCCAAAACCTGAGCGGACAGCTCAGTGTATGTAATCAGCTCCCAAAACAGTTGTGAGTGGAATATTTATGCATCTTCCACCCTCCCTAGACACGTCCATCATTAAATCATCCCCAAAGAGTGCACACACACACATATGTTCACCCTATTGCAGAAGAATCACTCATTACGGATTCCAGGACTCGGCATTTCTCAGGCACGAGGTGAGCAGCATGCTGGGCACCAGCTGCGCACAGGCTGCCACCCCTCACATCCCGCGTCCCTTGCTGCGCGCTGGCTGACCTCTGCCAAAACGTTGCCCCAGCAGTCACGCCACGTTCGGCTGTGTAAAGGGTGCCAGAGCCCTCAAGCAAGCAGCACACTGCAGCATTGCCTGTGGTAAGTGCAGGCTCAGAGAACTGGCCAGGTCCCTGGCTGCCAAAGCCTGTTGGGGCTGTGCTAACCTCAGAGGAGCTACCTGTGTTTGCAGTGCATAATCACCCTTGAGGAATCGAGGCTGTTAATGGGACAGATGGTCGTAATCCACTTCTTATTGGATAGTTGTGCACATCACAAGTAAGACTTGCTGGACTGTTATGGGCAATCAGCAGAGACCTCAAGGACTAAGTGTCAGAGGAAATTGAATGATTTCTGCCTGCGCAGCTGGTCCCTCCCACCAGGCTGGAGCAGATAGCAGGCGAGGAGCTCTCCGTACGGTACCTGTTCGGTCGCTGGAAAGAAGGCCATTTCTCAGGACACTTACAGCTTCCATAAAGAATAAATAAACCACCCGGTGAGCTGAATAATAGCTCCAATAGCTATGAAATACCTTAAAGAATAAATGTGCAGGTAAATCCTGTCACAAAGCCATCTGAATCAGGATTCTGAAACCCCGGTGGGAGTTGACCGATGTGTTTCTGCTGAAAACAGCGTTCCTCGATGGTGTTGTGATTTTGTTACAGTTGGTATCATAACTCAGACCCGCATTTATCTGTCTTTGTCAAGCACTGGTATGGCATGGAGGGAGGAAAAAAAAAGTTCTGTTGTATAAGCTCAGTGAACATTTACTGCAACTCAATCTTTCTTTCTTCTTTCCCTTGTACTCTTGCCTCAGCCATTTTTGAGCTGGCCCTGCTACTTTTTATAGTGTCGTAGTGCCCATGGGTGTCTATCTTCACCTTCCAGCCTTCTCTTGCTAGCATACAATGAACATCAGTTCAATGCCAAAGATCAGGCCCCAGGAGCCAGTGTGATTTTTTGGCCACTCTCTGTGTCCCTTTTCAAATCCTCAGCAAAGCCTTTCAGTAGAGATAATGAATTATTCTGCAGAAGCCAGTTCAGTTTCTGGAACACTGGACTCAGACATCACAGAACTAATCCTCTCGTAGCCCAATCACTGAAAACACATTAGTGTTTCTTCCCTTCACCTTCCTTGCATTTCGGCTGCTGGTCCAGGACCAGGTTCATTCTGGCTGAGCTGTGTTTCACGAATCATGACAAGCCACTTTTTTCAGAGATCATAATCATTCTAATCTTCTATCATTATGTTCCAAAGCATCAGTAATGTGCTGGATAAATATTTGCAGCAGAAAAGAGATCTCGACTCCCTGTGGCTGCACTGGGTAAATTCTGACCTTCTGTTTTGAGCTCTTCTCCAGTCTAAAGCTTGAGTGTGTGACAGGCACAGATGATTTGCTCAGAGCAGGGCTGAAATGAGAGTAAAGAGAGGGTGAAGGCATCCCAAGCCAGGTTCTACTCTGATGGATGCACGGGTGAGGTCCCGTGCTGGTGTGAACACAGTGAGGTCAGCACAGCTTGGTGGTGTACCTTACACTGAATATCCAGTCCTTCAGGGTAATAGTTACTGACCTCCAGCCACCAGAAATGTACTTCATCAAAAGGAAAACACCTGAAACATTAAATCACCAGGTCTGCTGTTTGGCCTTCTAGAGTGGGACTCAGTTTCCCTTGCACACACATGTGCTCTCTTTGACAACAGAGCACTAACTGCTGCTGCACTGTTTGCTTTAGCCTGTCTGCTCCCCCACAGTCATCAGACCAGAAACAAGATGTGAAGAGGGCTTTTTCTCCACCTGCTCCTTCTGCACAGGGTAGTGCAACCCTCTGTGAAATGGAGCAGCTTCACAGTTGTGCAGGACCCACACTCCTGGTGGGCACCAGGGTCTGGTCCCAGACCCTCTCTACACCACATTTCATATGAGGATGTAGGGCTGGGCTTTGAGGAGGAACCAGTAGCATCCAGAGGCTGGAGGGAAAGCTAAGATGGCAGTCAGACTCTCTGCTTTGAGTGTTGTAGGTTGTCTGCCACCAGTATCTCACTCCAGAAGTTACATTTCCCACCAGAATTAGGGCTGTGTATGCACTTCCCCGTCAGAAGCACTCAGAGTGTCAGAGAAAGCTGGTCACTGCCTGCTGGAGTCTGTGCTGCACTGTGCTCACAAAATGAAGACGGTACAAGCTGCCAGGCCATGACAACATACTGTGTGTTTATGTCCCCCTTGCTGACAAGGGATTTTGCTTTAGCAATAAGCAGATGAAAGTGGAACAGTTTATTTGTTTTGCATTTGGCTTTTTGTCCGTAATTTTTCCAGGGGGATCTGTCTTGTTCTGCTACCTGCTGCTAAAACAGGTCCTCAGAGAGAACAGTGCCTGCGGCCTTCCCTCTTCAGGAGAGTAGCCTGATCCATCAGGTTTCTGTTTCACCTTCTGCTGGCATTTGAGGTTTGACTGCATGAAAGAAATAAGACAGCATCGAATCTTATGGGATATGTTATTTGGGATAATCGGGAAAAAGCAGTCTCAGAGCGGAATAAGAATGTCCTTGCAGTAGGTGCTCTCAAATGAGAGTCTCTTCCTCCCCATAGGCAAGCTTTGAGCAGAGGACCATTTCACAGTAATAGCAGTGCTCAGGAAGGAAAGGAGGCTTCCATTTTTAACCTATTCCTTTCCATGTCCACTGCAGACATGGGCTGAGAAAAGAACTGGTGTGCTTTAGCACCAGCACCACTTGCAGGCTGTCAGCCCTTGGTAAGCAGAGCTGCAGCATCCACCTCCAAACAGGCAGAGCCATGGGAGAAGCTGTGCCCACTGCCACAAAGGAGCTCCATCCCCTCTGAGGGACTGAGATCCAGCCCTGGACAGTGGCTCAGTCACCTGCCCATCTCCATGTGTGGCTTTTCTCTCCAAACTACAAGCGAAGAGAGTGATCTTCTCAGAGACTGGAGCAGCAAGAGTACTCACTTGATGCTCCTCAAGTCTTTTTCCTCTTTAAGTCCATGGAGACACCAAGTGAGTATGATGGGACAGAGACCATCTTTTTTTGGAGAGTTAATTGAAAGCAATGTTGAACAGAGATGTTCAATATTTTTTTGCTCACTTCTATGAAGGAATGGCTTGTCGTTTCTTGATATAAGGGGGTGGACAGCTTTTGCATAAGAAAATAACTCCTTGCTTCTGTATTTTCTCTCTACACTGCTTCTGCTCTTGCTCGCAGAGCTGCCCGATCACCCAGTGCTCACTTTTCCAGCAGCCTCAGTCCCTTTATTTGGACAAATAATCCCATTTATTAAACTGGTGTTTTCCATACTGGGCATAAGGTACTGAAACCCCTCACATTCTAGGGTTTTCTGCTAGGTAAGGCAAACAAGGAGAAAAATTCCTCACAAAACTGAGCCTGCATATTCTGAATTTTCATTCTGTGATACTGTTCACAGAAAAGAAACAAAATGCTCTGGTATTATGGATGCAATTTTCCTGGCACGTCTACGGGGAGGGCATCTTTCATGAAGTCCATATTGTTTCTCTTTTTTCCCTTCAAATTCATGCAGATAACCCAGGTTTAAACCTTCCTCTGAATTTGCAAAGACGTTCTAGCTTCAGCCTGGGAGGATGTGTGTCAAGTACTTTGGAGGCTCTGTGTATATACATCTAAATGTGTGTCCTGGGAGCTATGGTTGGCCCTGACTGCCTTTGTCCCATAAAAAGGTAACGCTTAGGGGAACATATTTCTCTGCTTTTCTTGCACTGCTGTGCATTAATGCCACTACTCAAGCTAAGAATAGAGAGTCTTCATCTTGATGGCTTTGAAACAGACCAGAACAGCAAATCTTACTAATGTGCAGGCCAGATCCTGCTCTCAGCTGCACAGACTTCTGTGCAACAATTTAGAAGTTAATGATGCACTAGGGACCCTGTGGTGTAGATGAAACACCATAACAAAGAAATGTTTGTTGAAAAATCACTCTCTGGGCTCTCTCTGGTTCCTTTATCTCAGTGTAAGAGGTAATTTCAAATAAGGTCTCACAGGGATGTGCTGTGAGCCTGTCTCTACTGGATATTTTTACTATTATGTCCAGTGGTGCTAAGTGGAGAATGTGTTTATATAATTTTGCTATGACCTTCTTGCCTGAAAGGACTGAAGGACTCACCTGGAATGAGGGCCTGAGTTAAAGATGATTTTGACTAACAGGGAAAATGGCCCAGAATGAAATTCAGTGACAATGAAGGTGAAATTATATATTTAGGAATGTACAACTACGCAAGTGGCACAAGTACTGCAAAATAATAACCAGGGGTCACAGCAGGTCACAGGATAAATACAAGTCACAGGTATTCTACTGTGGCAGTTGTTCTCCCCATCTACTTGGTACAAGATGAGGGCAAATCAGGTTAATCTGTGTGAAGGAGAGCTTATGTTAGATGGGAAGAAAGGTGTTGCCATGAAACTTGTAGCTAGTAGCCAAGGGAGGCCGCAGGATCCCTGCCACTGTGGGTTTAGGAATAGATTAGATGACGAACTGCCAGGGAAGGCCACCACGTGCTTCGTGCTGTCCCAATACTGATGGTGGCTGAGGTGACCTCCCAGCCCCTGCAGCATCAGCCACATCTGCCTTGCAGCTCCTCCAGCAAAGTCCTTTCCTCGTGTTTGGGCCAGACGATGATTGGAGCTGTGGAGGTGGAGCACTGATGCAGTGACACTGCTCACACTGCTCCTTTGAGAAAATAATTTAAGAGGATTGGGTTTTGAAGAATTCACGTACATTTTGAACAGATCTCTCTCAGCAAAAAACCCCAGATTAATTCAGAAAGTTGTCAAGTAACACAGAGGCCATATATTGTTAAGTCTATATAATCCAGATGCTTGACTCTTAAAAAATGAAAGCAGTATTTGAAATGACAGGTCAGGAAAATCTTGCTTTTCTGAGTCTCTGTTGGATTTCTTGTCCCTCTGCTTCTTCCACACAAAGGACCCTCTCTCCTGCCCCCATATTCCTTCCTTGCTTTATTTGCTGTATTGGGAAGAAGGTAAAAAAATTGTGGTCAAAGAGACAGCAAAAAAAAAAACAAACTATAAGAAGAGGCAAAACTATTGGAAGAGGCAAAACTAAGTGTGACAGCACTGCAGTAAATAAGGAAACACCATTTAAATTGGACCTTATCCATGCAGTTTGCATTTGAGAATTGCCAAATAGATCTCAGTAAGTGCAGCCCAGCTCTGCTCCATTTACATATCCCTCTTTTCCAAAAGGAACAAAGGTAGTTGCTGTAACACTCAGGGGAGGAAACAGGAGAAAAAGAGATGGATTTAATAGTACGCTTTCTGTCATTTCTTTACTATTTTTGGTTTTACTCTCTGAGGGAGGCAGGGAATTAAAGGCTTTAAAGCAGCTGCCTGGCACTGGTGTGTAAAACCTGGGCAATTGCATACCTTGTATGTGCAGAGGGGTGGCAAGGACCTGTGCGGAGTATTCATCATGCTGCTCCTTCACTTCTCTGCAGTCTGAGCCTTAGAAGCCCCTTCCTCTACATTCTGCACTGCACCCATCATTTCCCCGTGTCCCTGAAAATCCCAAGCAATTATCGGGTTGCTCTCCTTTCTTTTGAAAATCTGGATGTTTTAAACTTCGCTTTTCATAAACAGGTTGTTGGAAAAGTTGTCAGCCTCTGAGATGCAGTTAATCTTCGGACAAATATACTTTAAACGGTGCACTGTTGTCTAACAACTATACTATAAACAGCCTCCATTTGTCTCCTGTGGGTAATCACTGATTTCTTGGGGATTAAAGCTTAAGTAACACTCCAATCTAGGTGCATGCATCAGACCACACGTATTACAGCAGATTATGCCTCCCAGTATACAGCTTGCTTAACCATTTAGAATCACAACAGAAAACAGACAGCTGCAATGACAGGAAAATGAGCACTAGCCTGTCAAGTAATTAGTATTTTGAGTTAAGTTGCAGAACATTCCACTGGCAGGCCCAAAACAATTTCTGTCGTACAGAAGGGCGGGGTGCCAGATAAGCATCGTGTCAGAACATCTCATCTAGGCTGAGCCTGAGTTATTTCAGATACGTCTGGATAGCTCTCTTGATGCAGAGAGCAGCCTCTGTATGATCTCCTGCATCTGCTGCCTCATGCCGCAGGTATGGAGTTTTGCCTTCCAGTGGTGTGCAGGACCGTGCTCCAGCGAGGTTCTACAACTCACTGGTGGGCACAGAGGCTCTGGACTGGTTGAACAGACTCTCTACGTGTTGTGAATACAATCTACTAGATGCATCTGCTTCTGCAGATCACCGCCTGCTTAAGAGACTGAAACGTGCTCTTGCTTAATCACTGCATTTAACACCCTCCCCAGGGAAGCTCCCCTGCCCTCAGTTGCTGATAGTCTCAGTAATGCCAGGGAATGAATGAGTGGGGTGGCCTGGGGCCTGCCTTAAGGAAAGGGCGGTTGTTTGGTTGGATTTAAATGAAATCTAAATTAAATTAAATTAAATAAATAAAAATTACAGGCTCTAGAGTTAGAGTTAGTCTCAGCATTTCTGGGATTAGAGTTTCAAATGTTGACCTCCCACACTGAAAGAAATACATGTCTGTGGGTGGGTAATGCTACATATCTTTTGGAAAATGGGCGTTTAACTGAAGGAATTATGTTCAAGACATTTAAGATTTACCTTAAGAATTCACATTTTAAAGAGAGCAAGTTTGATAAAATCTGGAAAAACAAACTCATACTGGGGTTTTCCCACCTTCCCCTTGTGATGCTTTTTTAATGGCTTGTTTGTGACCCACAAGGAGCAACTAAAGTGTCCCCTCGTCCCTGCAACACTCAGGCTCTCCAGGCTTTAGATAAGAAGTCAGGAGGCAGCAGAGGCGACACACTCAGTCTGTCCAAAACACTGTGTGCAGGAAAGGGCAAATTGTTGTGCCTGCCCTCTACTTTCCCAGCCCATCTGAGCTGGAGTGTCTCTTGCAGCTTCTGCAGCAGCAGATCCCTCCGTGCAGGCCCAAGTGGAGAAAGTCCATGGAAAGCAGGGAACAGCCTCCCCAAAGGGAAAAGCCTCCCCAGGGGCCAAGCCAGTGTGAGGGTTGCAGTGTGCCAGCTTTTGCTCCCAGCTGTGCCAAGAGGCGTTTGAGGCTTACGGCCCGTTTAGAGTGCTCAGCAGGTCAGTGGAGCAGCGCAAGGTGCACCCCAAATGCTGGGTTGAAACTTTCTTAGATACAAGTGCTTCCCGTGTGCTGTGTGGGTGACCCTGGAAAGAGTCCATGGATATAGATGATATCCCAGAAAATGTGGGCTTAATTCAAATGCCCATAGGTGCCTCTCTCTGAAACACCACCATTTCAGAAACTTTCGTTCTTAAGCAGTTGCTGGCAACGAGAAAGGCCTGATCCTACTTCCCTAACTGTGGAATGTAGGCTTTAAAGTTTCAGGGTGTAATGACAGGGAGATTTTGTACCCTGCATCTTTTCCTAAGCGTTTAGAAGAAGCATCTGTTAGACCCAAGGAGGAATACAGGCACGCTCCAGAGCTCTGTCTGTCTCAGAGTGGGACGAGTTGGCTTTTTTTGGGAGCCTCTACACAAACAGTGTGACCCCACTGGGACTTGCTGAGTTTTCAGTTCTCGCCTCCAGAGGATCTAACTACGGTTTTGTCCTTCAGTTCCAAATCCCCAAAGCACTTTCCTAGGTGTCCTTGTCTTTTTTCTTCCTACTGCTCTCTCCTGAAGGGGATGTATGTGTTAAAGTTGGTGTTTCTTGCACAACACATCCCATGAAGTTTCAGTGATTACAATGAGGTCACACACTGAATGGAGCAATAATTAGATTCCCTATATGCAGAGAAATTACAGCATTATCATTACACACAGCCCCCCTTTTTTAAAATTCCTTTCCGAATCAGCTTAAATCCTTCCTCCCCCTGCAATGATTTCAGTAGACTCTGGAACGAACTCAAACAGAACATGGGCAAAGTCTTGGTCCTGTTGAATTTAATGGCAAAACTCCTGTTCCACTGAATTTTGAACAGTGAAAAATTCACTTTTAAATGAAAGAGAACAAATAATTTGAAACCTCTTGGGGCTAATGAAAATCTGTCAATTGCTGTCACTTAGATATGCATCAGTTTAAATAACATATATTTTGGCAAGACAGAGACAAAACCCCTTCAAATGTGGTGTGAAAGTAGTTACATGTCTAGTACTAGAGAAATTTCCATCACATCATGAAAATTACTGTTTAAAAAATTATTACCTCTGCAAAGGTGATCATCATGGACTGTGTCAGCATTTGAGATGTGGTCATTTTAAAAGCCAACAACCTTGGCAATATCCTTTGGAGATTATTGTTTGTTAACAGTGTACATTAGGAACCAAGCAATCACAGAGAGTGCAATTAAGTGCATAATCAGAGATATTTTTTACATCTGTCTACTTATAGGCTCCATGGCATTTTTTTGCATCTCCCCCCCTTGTGTCTTCAATTAATTTATCATGACCATCTGTGTTGTATTTTTTGCTGCTCAGCTTGCCTTACTACATCTGTTTTTTTGGCTGAGTATTTCGTGACACTTCATCATTTCCACTCAGAGCTAGAAGTACAGAACTTGCATTTACTCAGTTAAGTTGCTCGGTGAAGATGATCAGCAATTAAGCAGACCTCTACACTACTGTTAAATGACTCTTAAGTGGTGAACAGAAAGGCAAGAAGGAAGCAACAGCAGTTTAAAAACTGCAGCTCAGGTTTTCTGGTGCTGCACAGAGTTAAAACCATCAGGGGTTCTGCCGTCTCCTCCGGTGCTCACTGTGGATCCCCAGCTTGGAGGATTCCGAGAGAAGGGGAGATGCCATGGCAGGAAGGGTGTTTGTTTATTGTGCTCTGGGTAGTCTCCGTGCGTGTAACTGGTTTTGCGGTGCACGGTTAACTACACTCACTGCGTGGGGGCTAGAGATGCTCAGAAGTGCACAAGGAGAAGTGCAGACCCAGCCTCCCTTCGCTGACTGCAGCCTGTCAGAAGGAATCAGCAGTGGAATCTGGCTGCACTGAGTGGGCAGTGCAAGCAGCAGAGAAGAAACATTTGTAGGTTTTTATTTCCTAGTGCCACTGAGGTTAGAGGTATAGTGCTCGTGGTAAGCAACTCATTCCATCTTCCTACAGTGATGCAAAAGTTTTCTATTGCTTTCCTAGAGTCCTTTGAAATGTTTACCTCGGGGGCTCATCCACAAGAAATATTTGGCCATGATTCAAACTTTTCTCTGAAGTTACTGCTTATGCCTGATTTTCTGTCCTTAAATTTCTTCCTTTGCTCTAGTTAATATTAATTTTAAGCAATCTTTTGCCGCTCCTGGCATTGTAACTCCTTGTGATCATCTTTTCTATGGCTTCAGGATTCTAGGTTTTAATAAACCATAGCAGGAACAAAAGCAAATATCCAGCATCAGAGCCTACTCAGATGCAGTAAGAGGCCTGTCACTCAGGAGCTTGTAGAAGCTGACAGTAGAAAGGCTGTTCACTGTAGTCACAGCTCTCCCTGCAATAACTCTGTGGTAAGTTTATCCTGGACAAAGTACAGCCCACTCTGAATAGTTCTAACTTTTCCTGAGGAAGACCTGTATACCATGCCCATCATCCAGCTGTGCTCTGGAACACCATATCCAAGCAACTGTCCTTTACTGACCCAGGACACTTTCCTTCACTCCTTTCTGAGCTGATTGTTTTAACCTCCTGGGTCAGTGGTCCCTGACATCACACCTGCAGCAGCTGAGGTATCAAACCCAAGCATTTAAGCCTTTCTGGGCACAGCCAGCAACCCAAAAACCCAGCCATAGCATGTGGAGGGAGAAAAGGGACACGGAGAGGGGAGAGAAAGAGAGATGTGCTAGAAAAGACATGGCAACATTGCCAGCTATTCTTAAATGAGCCTCAGCCTTGCAAAGCCTGGGCACTGCTGCTGGAGACTGAATGAACTTTCTCCTGGTTTTGGTGCACTTCTGTGTGGGTGGGCTAACTGGGTTTGAAGTAAATAGCAGGAAGATCTGTCCAGTGAATGAAAAACTGTTTTGCTGAGGGAAAACAAGCACTACAAAAAAAAAAAAAAAAGGCAAATAGCTCTGAAAGTGGCACTTTTCTAAGCAAGGTTGTAGGTCTATGAAAAGGCAATGTTCTCTCTGTGAGCCCCATTATATTAACAGGCACATTTCAGCAACTCAGCCGAAAACCAGCAGGCCAGATACAACTCTACCATATTATATTTGCTTTTTGTCAGTGATTGGGTGAGATTATTTGCTTATGGTTGGACCCATGCAGAAGATAGCAGCAATATGATTGTTACTGGTTGGAGAAGCCCGTCCTCAGCGCCAGTGTCAGAGGTCCATGACTTTGACACCAAAATATGAAGGCTCTGCAGCCAACATTTGCAGTGTTAGCAGTGTGCTCAGGTGAGAAATAGCAGGCCCAAGTGGACTACACTACACACTGTTCAAATGCACTACAAATTGCAATGTGGTGAAACTTGATTGTCATGGCGTGTCCTGGAAAATGTACCGCTGAATAAATCTTCCCTCCATCCCTGCTACCAGAGCGTTGCTACCAAGCAACTGATGATCTGAGTGCTGACTGATCTGGTAAGTCTTGTCAGTACAACAGTAAAAGAAGCCTTGGTTTCAACTGCTAAATAAGGTATGGGAGAGATGAATGATTTTTCAGTTGTGAGGCTTATATATCTGCAAAAAACATTCCCAAAGATATTCCCCAGTCACCAGTGTCTCTGATTCATGGTAAGAACTTCCAGGAATTCGCTGCATTGAAAATATAACCTGGCAAATATACCTGAAAGCTAAGCATTTTCAAGGGGGTTTTGTTCTGCATTAGTCAGAGTTGATGACTTTTGAAATAGGTTTTAATGTATGAAAATATAATGGTCTTTATTGGTGTAAAATGACTTTTTACTTACACTCGGCAATTCCATTTAGAGCAGAGCATACCCCAAATGCTACAAACAGGGCTGGCGTTGAAGCTCAGGACAGATGAGTAGTCCTCCACAGATAATTAGAGCAGAAAAATGCTTCTAATCTCTTTGTTTGCCCAGTTGTGTTTCTTGATCTAATGATAAACTAAACTTTAAAGCCCCCCCATCCTCATACATTTTAATTTAGAAAGCACTGGGCATCTTTTAATCTGTAATTTTTTAGCTGGGCTGTTTTGGTTTATGCGTGTGCTGCACACATATCCATGATCCAAAACACCCCTGTCCTCTGGCTGTGTGAGTGCTGCATGAATACCGACATGTCACAACTTGGGCTATAATTTATGAAAGCTTTTCAGCGGGGACATGATTGACTTCACACACACGCTTAGGTCCATGCACTCCCCTCCCCCAAGGCTGTAGCTCTGCGACCCCCTGGCACAGCCTGGCTCTCCTTGAATTTGGTGGGGGTTTGGCCAATGATACTGGGGATGGTTTTGTACATTTTTGCACTGTGGGAAGAGGCTGGGTGAGGAACTGTGGGCTCACAGAGGACATTCTGGCCGTGCATGACTGGGACCATCTAGTTCAGCCCCCCTGCAATGAGCAGGGACATCTTCAGGTAGGTCAGGCTGCTCAGAGCACTGTCCAACCTGCCCTTGAATGTTTCCAGGGATGGGACATCCACCTCCTCACTGGGCAACCTGGGCCAGTGTTTCACCGCCCTAATTGTAAAAACCTTCCTCCTCTTCTCCTCCCCCATGCTCTTTCAGCTCCCGTGCCGACCCCTCATCCTCCTTCATCCCTCCAAACCCAGCGAAACCCCTGTGGCTTCTGTGGCTGAAGACTGTTCTGTTCTGTTCTGTTCCCCAAGGACTTGGCGAGAAATGAATGAATAGATCCAGTTTCTGCGCCGTTGTTTGTCGGTGCAAATTCAATCTACAGCAGCGAGTCCCCGCGGGGGGCGGAGGCCGTGCCGGTACCGGTGCCGGTGGGATGCCCGGGCGGAGCTCACGGCCCTGGACCGAGCGGGCTTCCCGTGGTCGCCATGGGAACGGCGGCGCGGGCGGGGCGCGGGGGGCGGCGGCTGCGGAGCGGCGGCTCCGCTCAACTTCGGCGGAGCGGCGGCGGCGAGAGGCGCTGCCCCGGCTGGGCGCCGGCGGCGGGACGGGAGCGGGCACCGCGGTGAGGAGGAGGAGGAGCTGGGGACACTGCCAGCGGCGGTGGCGGCGGGCGGGGTGCCCGGCGGGCGGAGGTGGTGTCCAGCGGAGGGGACCGCTGTCTTTGCGGCCAACAGCCCGGGGCTGGGGTGTCCCCGCTCCCCATCGCCCGGCCCGAGCGGCTCCCGGCAGGTGCGGGGTGCGGCCGCCTCCGCCGGGGCAGCGCCGGGACAGCCCCGGGGCACCGAGCCGGGGGGGCACGGCCGGGGGCCGACGGGAGCGAACCCCGCCGTGCCGCCTTCACAAAGCCCCAGTGCCCTCAAGTACCTGCATTTCTTCAAAGGGCCGGCTCAGCTGCAGGTTAGAAACCCCACAAAGTTTTCGTGTTTTGGAGGGACTTTTAAACAGGCGCCGAAGTCTGGCTGAGCCGAGCGGGGCTGGCTCTTTGCCGGGAGGCTGTGTCTGTGGAGGTACTGGCCCAAGCCCTAATCGCTCAAAAGCACTGCCGTAAGCCCAGCTGTTATATCTCGTCACCAGGGCTAATCCATACCCCCGTGTGGGTTTAAGCCTGCTGTGCCAGTTTAGAGGGCTTGACTTCAAGCCACGTCCTCCTCCTGGTACCCTCTCGGCTCGCCCTGGGTCCGTCTGTCCGCACAAGCAGCGGGAGCGCTGGTGCCAAAGGTGAGGCGGGATGGGTGGGCAGGGGAGCGAAGGGAAGGGGGCCGGGGCGCTCCGACAGCGCTCCCAGGCTGGGCTCGGGAACGGCTGCCTGGATCATGGATAAGCGCTGGGTAACTGGTTACATAAGGACAGGCAGTCGAGGAGGAAAGCATGGTTTATGCTGCCTTATGCTTATGCCATTTTAAAAACCTCTTCGATTAGACACCTGCCCTACTAAGTGTCTGCAGCATGGAAGTCCAGTGTTTATTAACCCTGGTGAGGTACCACTAAGGTCGATCAGACACACTTGTGGCAGTGTGACTAAGTATAGAACACACTGTACATCTCCTAATGCTGATACATTAATTAAAACCTGTGTCAGGACAGCGCTGTTCGCTGCTCACAGTGACTGCTCTCTCCGTGCCCGCAGGTGGGACATGCAGCTATTGCAGGGTGGAAGGCATGAGCTTTCCCAGAGCTCTGCCAGCTGCTGTGTGTGATCTCAATAAAGACAGGCTTAAGTTTTCAAACTGTAAATTTAGCATTCTTCTTTTGGTTGCTAATTTTAAAACAATGTGTATTTTTAAATAGCTCCTGTCACAATGATCAAACTTTATCTCTGGTCCTACTATTCTGCAGTACAGAGAAAACTCTCACTATAGGAGTAGTTCTGCAGTGAATCGAGGCAGAGTGAGACTTCAGGGATCTTCGGTCAATATTCTTTCTGGTAGATAGTGTAACTAAGGTTCAGTCCTGAACAGAAATGTACAGGTGTCTGTTAAAATGCATTCTCACCTTATGATGCAATGAGTTACTCCTGCTTTCACAGAAGAATCAGTCCTCAGCCTGGAAGGAGAATGCACATCTCATCTGCCCATTTTCACAGCACTTAACCTGGTCTTCGCCACAATATATGAATAAAAAAACTTCAGAGGACCTAATGGCAGGTGGAACATGCCTTTGGGTCAGAGTTTCAATCTCTTTATATAATTCTATAGACGTGAGTATCTGCAGTGGATGACAGTATTAGAAACTCCAACCTGTGACATCACTGCCCCTTTAATAACACTGTGTAGTTATTAGTAGAACAGAGAAAGATGGGCTGGGGATGTCTCAGAGTTTTAATTCTGAAAGCCTTTTGTATTGGAGCCTTCCATCAGATGCTATTACAGCTTTATTGTAGAATACTTTTTTCTGGTGGTTTGAATAATTTTAATAACAGAAAAGCTATGGGTCTGTGCTACCTTCTGAACTCTCATTTACACAGCTGAATGAATGGTGAAGAATACTTTACATCCCTCTGTCCTGACTGGAAATCTGGCTTTGTAGTCTGCAGAGATCAAAGCAAGATACAGAACTGAAGGTGTGTTTGATCCACTGTGGCAAGATCTGAACAATATATAGGAGTTTTAATAACAAGTCAGGCAAACAGAGCCATTCAGTGTGCTTTAACGTCCTGTCTTCTGTAGGTTTAGGTAATGGTTTAGCCTAAGTTGTTTGACGGAGTGCTTTTTATGGTTGCTACTAGAAACATTGTTTCAAGCATGAGTGAGAATTTGGCATGAAAATACTCCTGTTTTTTCAACAAAGGGAACTCATTTGCTTTGATAAGTAGATAAACTGTAAAATACTGCTCTGCTCCATGAGCACATTTGAGTAGAACCCAGCCTTTTGCTTCTGCAGATAGCATAAAGATTATCTTCTGTAGAGAGTTCCAGGCATTAGGAGAGCTCCAAGTTATTGGGCCCTTCCTTCACTCTTTCCTTAAGATGTGTAGACTGGATTTTCTTCTGGAGTTAATCAACAGAACTCTCATTTATTTCAATGAGGCAAATCTGTTTTACACTAGTGCAGCTTTGCTGTAGATCATGAAGCTGTACTTGTTAGATCAGCTACCTTTTCTCATCGTGTTTTGGTCAGTGACTCAAAAACACCTTTCTCATTCATACCTCAGCTTGGGGCCCAGTTTGCACTGAATTCTTGTCTCTTTACCTCTCTTACAATCAAAATGCAGATGTAAAATGCACCAGATAGACGTCTTTTCCAGAAGACTGGGGCTCTAAGAATGTGTTACAAACTACACAAATGCTGGGGAGGTGAGAGCTGTACATTTAGTGTGTTCTCAATTTTAAAGACTTCCATTAAAACCAATGTATATCTTGTGATGGCTACCAGCTGTAGGAAATGTAACATATTCACGTATATCATCACTGTTGTGGTATTTCCAGAAGGCCACTCGACCTTTCCTTTGGTAGAAATGGTACCACTTTTGTTTCCTTTTTGTCCTGCGGCACCTTTGGTTGGCTCTGAGTGCCCTCCTGTCACATTTACCTAGCGGTGATTTTTAGTCACGCATCTTTGCTAAAGGCTTAAGTGACTCGTAACTCTCTGTGGCAATGGCAGCAGACAAAGAGCCGGTCCATTCCTGTAATGCTGCCAATGCATGCCAAGCCTGCTGGAGAAAAGCGAACACGGAGATGGGGCTGCATGCTGAACAGCAGCACGGCTGTCACACGTTTTTGGGAGCGCTTGGCACCCGGGGGCGGGGCAGGGCAGGGCAGCAGCGGGAGCTGTCAGCCCGGGGCAGGCGGGTCGGACCGTGAGCACAGCCCTGCCGGGGACAGACAGGCATTGCCTGGCATGCCAGCGCCTGCTGGGTGCCACCGTGCCCTGTCACAGCTGGCTCCCTCCTGGACTCTGCTGCGAGGTGCTTTTGGCTGTCCTGAAACACCTGCAACCACGAAGACTTGATAACAAGGTTGCATTTAAAGCATTCGCTTCATCCCCTGCACTTCTGTTATTCAAAGCTCCTTGCTACTTCTAACAGGGTCATGTACCTGGACACGTTTTAACCACTGTGATTTTCAATTTTTTAAGTCCAGAAATAGCTTGTGTCCATCACAACAGGGGAATCAGTGTGCTTATAAAGCAAAACACAGATTCTCTGCTGTGGTCTATAAGCAGACCCCTGAATGTCCTCCAAAGTTCTCTCTCTTTATTCTGCAGGTCAGAATGAGGAATGCTGCTGTGCTAATATCATGGTATTTGCATTGCTTTTAAATTTCTTGATTGAAAAGCTCTACCTACTGCTTTCTCAGCATTAATTTCCTCGTAGCGTCTCAGGCTGAGGTTATAATAATTTCCACTGAGATTATGATCACATGGCAAGTAGCTGTAAACACCTTGGCCTTCCATGTCACTGAACAAGAAAGGAGATTCCAGACAGATAGGAATTAGGGTTCTTTGGGTCCTGGTAAGGTAAAATTCTCTCTGTGGAGAGAATAATGGCAAGTAACTAAAAAAAAAAAAAAATTCATAGAATATCCTTAGTTGGAAGAGACCCACAAGGATCATCAAGCCCAGCTCCTGGCCCTGCACAGGACATCCCCAGGAGTCACACCATGTGCCTGAGAGCATTGTCCAAACGCTGCTTGAGCTCTGTCAGGCTGCCCGGTGCTGTGACCACTGCCCTGGGGAGCCCGTTCCAGTGCCCAGCCACCCTCTGGGTGAAGAACCTTTCTTTAATATCCAGCCTAAACCCGCCCTGACACAGCTTCAGGCCATTCCCTCGGGTCCTGTCACTGGGCACCACAGGGAAGATGTCAGTGCCTGCCCCTCTGCTTCTCCTTGTGAGAAAGGCGTAGACTGCAGTGAGGTCTCCCCTAAGTTTCCTCTTCTCCAGGCTAAACAAACCAGAAAGTGGTGGAGAACAGAGAACAGGGATTCTTTTACAAAGCTATGGTGGACTATAAATAAAATTGAGAAGGTGTTGGCAGCAGTTTCTTAATTAGAACTTGCTAAGATTCTTTGGAACAAAATTATCTTCATCACAAGAGAAATAGATTTTGAGGTTCATCTTTGATGCTGTTGCTACTTAATGCTTCTTCATGCAGATAGAGCCAGCAGCATAGCCATGACCACAATTTCTGCCTGAGCAGCTGGTTAAACATTGCATCAGTTAGCACAGAATTCAGAGATGGGTGTAACCAGACCAATTTTAATCTACCTGTGAGTTCCAGTCCAGGCAGATACTAGATACCCTTTGCTATCTGAAGGACACTGGACTTTCCTGGACAACATAATCCAAACTTTACTGAAGAGGTAAATAATTTAAAATGAAGTTTAATGTGTTCTGCACTTTCACAGTATCTCTTTTCCCTGTCACTATGTGTCTCTTAGAAAGTACAGTTATGGGGACAACTGGGAGATTTGAGCCACTTATTTTAGAAATAAATTTCCTTGTTTGTGACCCTTTGATCCGGCATGTGTGGAAAAAGGCTAAGTGGGTATCTTGCATGAGCAAATTCTGCTCTCTGACTGTAGCTGTGAGGAACTACCGCCCACAAGAAGGGAGGGAAGGCATTTCCCAGCTCCTCAGCCCAGGTTGTTGGTATGCTTTGACTGCATGATGGTGGATTTCCTGGAAATCTATCTACAGCTGAGTGACAGCCCTGCTGTTGACATCACTGGATTATGGATTAGGCTCCTATCACCTGACCCCTTTAAGGCTTCTCCTTCTGCTCCTACACAATTACCACACCCCTAAGGCTCTTGAGAGTCACGCAGGATTGTCAGCAGCACTCCTGGACTGTGAAGGCAAAGGTAGATCACTGGAGACTTGTCAAACCTAGGACATACCTTTATGGAGTCCTATTCTACTCTCATTTTTTTCAAAATGCCAGTTTCCCACTCTCTGCATACTTCTCTCCTGTCCTGGAGGGCATTACAAGCTGGGAACCAGCAGAAGGATCAATGGAAAGGAATTTTTTATTCTCAGAAGTTCATTTTCTATATGCTAAACAGGCCCTGCTGATTGACTCATGGTTTACCAGAAAGCAGCCCTGCTGTAACAAGTCTTAGCAAGTGGTGATCCAGCCTGCAAGAGCCTGGAGGAGACCGTGGCTGTCAGGCTGTATGAACAGCCTCCAGCTGGCCAAAGACCAGCCAGAGAGCAGGCCAAGGAAACATACTCCCTTTGCTGGTGAAAGAGCTAGGAAGGGCTGAAACCCTGTTTGAAGAAGGTGAAAAAACAGATAAGGCATGTGAAGGTTGATATTTCTGATGATTCTTTGGGGTGCTCTTTGGAGCAAGAAAAGGAAATTACATGGGGAAACATGGCAGAAGGTAAAAACGTGGAAGATGAGGTGAGATTGTTCAGAACATGCCCTGAGAAAAGAATGGAGAAAGCTGTAAAGTACATGAGGAGAAAAATGCAGGAATTGCTGACAGTGTAGAGAACAAAAAGGAGTTCTGAAGAAAGGGAAAACAACAGGAAACATTTACATGAAAAACTCTCAGATGGACTTACTAACAATTGCTAAAATTTGAAGCAGCCCTTCAGAAGCTGTGAGAGAGAGAGAGAGAGAAAGCAAGGTATTCCAGACTTTAGCATAGCTAAGGTAAATGTGTGCTTAAAACTCTGTGAGGTGGTTGGTCAGACTTGCAACCAACAGTGTGAGGGGAAGGCTTGTCTTCTAGACAAAGGTCTAGGGCCAATGACACCAAAGTCTTGAAACCCAGATCAGTGTCTGGAGTGGAACTTACATAAACCCCTCGGAAATTTTGCTTGAATAACACCAGAGTAGTTCATCAACTGGATTGTGTCAGCTCCCAGGACAGCCTCTTACAAGGAATTAGAAAATGGACTAATTGTGCGACAGAAACATCTGTATTCAGATGGGGCAACGCCTCTTTTTAAAAATAATTTTAATGTGAATGCTTGCGAAGTGTAAATTTGTCCTTTTCCCCAATAAGAAGGTCAGGCTGTAACTTTTGCATTTCTTTAGTTGTCCACACCTTGCCAACAGTCCTTTTGAGTTTTTCCACATGGAAAAGCCATTTTGAGTCAGTTAATGATTAGCCTGCCTGTGGACTTTAAATTAAAACCAGCAGCCACAATTAATGGAGCCCACAGTATCTTCTGCAGGCTGCAAAGAGCAGTAGTGGCAATAGTGGTGGTTTGTTGAGCCTGCTGAATAGAGATGGCCAATTGCCAGCTCTCAAAAAGAGGAGATGATGGATGAGAGATGGGGAAGGAAACAATCTCATACAAACAAGGCTCCCTTAGGAACAGCCAGCACAAGCTGCCAGTGCGCATGAAACGCTTGCGAGGGATTTTCCTTCATTTGAAAACAGGCCATTTCGACTGCAGGTGAGGCGCTTGCCTTCCTTTCTAGTCTTCGCTGTGGAAGCAGATTTTTTATGGCAGTCAAGTGGAAGCCCCATTTGGGGTCAGTAGTATCCAGGTTCCCATACCAAAAGCAAATCTGCCTGTTACCAGAGCTTTCTGAAAGCTCTGGGACTGGGCAAGGCTCAGGTTTAGCAGGCATCAGTATCAGCAGACAAGGTATCCAAAATATTTTTCTGTTTATTCTCTGTAATACTAGTGCTAGTAAAATGGTTCTTGGGTGGAATGCCTTGCTTTGAGGGAGACCTGTGGAACTAAAAACCATAAAGGCAGTAAGAACAGCCCAGGATCATGCAAAACCCAGGTCTCCTTGTTTGCTTTCCCAGTGTGACCACTAAATTCTCCTCTTGCTCCTCTTCTAATGAAACAGCTGGTGAGTTGGAATAGCTGGAAGGGCATTCCTCAGCTCCACAGTTGTAATGCTTTATACTGATTTACCCCTGATGCCACTGAAGTCAGCAGAGTTAAACCAATGTGAAACCAGGTCATAGCCAGAATTAAAATACAGAGGGCATGTTCACCTTCATCAGATAAAGGCACAAATGGAAATGATAATGGTACCTTATTTGGTCAGGTACCTGGAACAGCTTACAAATATTATTGTCATCACAGGAGCTGAAAAGAAATAGGAGACTTTAAATTATTTGCAACAGCTTGTGGTCTGTTATGCTCCTCCCTTGTGCTAGTGATACACAAGGGGTGATCAGACCAAGGAAAAGTCTTCATCCTTAATAATGTGTAACAGTGAGTGGAGGCCACCATGTAGCAAGACCCAGGTACACATTGGAGTGGCAGGATCACGGACTTGAAGCTGTCAGCACATCAGTTCCAGCCTGAGTTTGTTCCTGTGTCTCGGACAAGTAAGCCAGCGGCAGATGCCGGAGCTCTGCGTGGTGGTGTGGGAGCTGTTAGCTGGAGTCACCCTGGCGATAACCACAAATGGAAGGACTGGCTGCTCCTCCTCCTCCAGAGCACAGAGATGAGACAGGAGCAGGATTACTTGCAGCAGCTGCTGACTGTGACTGCTGTCACAAGGATAATCACAGCTGATGCTCAAGGGCACAGGCAGTCACTCCAGCGATCTCTCCTTACAAGCACTGTAGGTGTGCCTGTTTATACAGTCTCGGGAGAGGACCTGCGCCCTGACACACCGAGGTAGCTGCATCTGTGACCTGTGGAAGTTTTCAGCCCTTTTATGTCTGCCTTCTGAAGAAACTGGTATTGCTTGCTGGGAGAGGTAGGATGTAGGACTAGAGAAACTAGTCCTTTGATGCAGTTTGGAAAACTTCCTGATTCTAGAAAAGCCTAAGCATTAGAGCCTGAAATAATTTCAAATGTGGGACACTGTGCAGACTACCCAGGTTTTTGGAGCATTTTTCTTTAATGGTGTGGTGTATTTACATAGTATGAACATTTTTGAAAGAGAGCAGACTACTTTATGACAAGTGAATGATGCATGGAAGCATCTTTTCCTTGCAGTCATGGCAGAATCCTATCGATCATTTTTCATCTAGGGAGTCTGGGAGCTCATGGCCCTCAGCTCTAGTGGGAGTACTGTGTAGTTATGAACTTCTGGTGATTTTTATTTTCACTAAAGGCCCTAGACCCCAATGTGGAAGCTTAAATCAAAAGCATATTTTTCTCCATTTTCTGTCTGTCTGTGTCCCAATAGTGAGGATTTGCTCAGGCCCTGCAGAATCAGACTCTTTAATCCCTCGCCCTCATGTTAACTTTTGACGCCATGTCCTGGTTGGGCTGCTGCCAGGAGTAGCCTTTCTGTAATCCCAGCTGCAATCATTATTTGTGCCACCCCTTCTCCCCAGGGGCTGATGGAAGGGAGCGACAAGGCACGTAAGTGCACTGTGTGAAGAAACAGATGCTGTTTTCCTCCTGTTTAGCTCCCTAGTGCCTGTTTTGGATTCCATTGTGTTTAAATACAAGTACAATAGGTAATAACTTTGTTCCATGCATTGTCCTCCTGAAGGGACACCATGAACGGATTGGCTGGGTGGGGAGTTAATTCCATCTTTTTCTGAGCCGATCGATGCGATTTGTTCTGTCCTCTCAGGCTGGTAACTCCCCAGCAGGAGAAACCTCTCACTTAGAAGCAACAAGAGTTTAAACCTTGGTGTGCTTCTGCTTCCCTCTCAGAGCAGCCTCAGTTCCCTTGGCACTGGTGGTGGTGCTGAAGGAGTGCTCCTGCAGCAAAGTTCATAGTCGGACTTCAGCTTCTAGGAGGTGGTGTAGCCTCTGCAGCAGCAACACGTTTGCTAAATAATGGTTAAAGCTCTGCCTGGCCTTGTAGCTCCTGCTCCTGTGAGTGCTGCTCAGGCAGGGGTGAGCTCTGCTGCTGATGTTACAGCAGCAGCAAACCTACCCAGGTGTATTTGGTTTGTGTGGCAAGGTTTTGGTAGTGATGGGGGGCTACAGCAGTGTCTCCTGTGAGAAGCTGCCAGAAGCTTCCCCCGTGTCCACCAAAGCCAATGCCAGATGGCTCCAACATGGACCCACTGCTGGCCAAGGCTGAGCCCATCAGTCCAGGTGGTAGCACCTCTGGGATAACAGATTTAAGAAGGGGCAAAGAAAAAGAGCAATAGCGGCTGTGAGACAGGAGTGAGGATATGGGAAAGCAACAGCTCTAAATACCCCAAGGTCAGGGCAGAAGGAGGGGGAGGAGGTGCTCCAGGCACTGGAGCAGAGATCCCCCTGCAGCCCATGGTGAAGGCCACGGTGAGGCAGCTGTGCCCCTGCAGCCCAGGGAGGTTCAGAGGCATGAAGAGATCCACCTGCAGCCCATGGTGGATCCCATGCCAGAGCAAGTGGATGCCCAAAGGAGGCTGTGACCCCATGGGAAGACCATGCTGGAACAGGCTCCTGAAAGGATCCATGGCCTGATGGAGAGAGAAGCCCATGCTGGAGCAGGTTTGCTGGCAGGACTTGTGACACCACAGGGAACCCCCGCTGGAGCAGCCTGTTCCTGAAGGACTGCACTCCCTGTGAGAGACCCAGGCTGGAGCAGTTCATGAAGAACTGTAGCCCATGGAAGGACTCCCACTGGAGAAGTTCATGGAGGGCTGTCTCCCGTGGGAGGGACCCCACACTGGAGCAGAGGAAGGATGTGAGGAGCCCTCCCCGAGGAGGAAGGAGTGCAGAATCATGTGTGGTGAACTGACCACAATCCCCATTCCCCATCTGTCTGTGCTTCCAGGTGGGAGGAGGTAGAGAATTTGGGAGTAAAGCAGAGCCCAGGAAGAAGAAAGGAGTGGGGGGAAGGTGTTTTAAGAATTGGTTTTATTTCGTATTATCTAACTGTGATTTGATTAGTAATAAACTAATATACCCAAGTCGAGTCTGTTTTGCCCCTGACAGTAATTGCTGAGTGATCTCTCTCTGTCCTTATCTCAAACCATGAGCCTTTCAATACGTTTTCTCTCTCCTGTCCTACTGGGGAAGGGAGTGACACAGCAGCTTTGGTGGGCACCAGCTTCAACCCACGGCACCAGGTCACTTATCCTGCCTCCTCTCTAAGGATCTCCTGGCTAGAACGTAGCTGCCAGCAATCGTTTGAGTCCATGCACTGAGGTTTTTACAGGTAGGGTTGCTGCAAGGTTGTGCCCTCCCATGAGGGTTCAGCCAGGCGAGCCTGAGCCCCGTGTGTGGGCAGGAGAATGCTTCCCCAGCCTAGCCTGGAGGGAGCAAGGCATCATTGTAACCTGACTTAAGGTGTGAGGACTGTGACTCATTTTAATTACATGGTGACGGGAAGTTAAGGGAGATGGTGCCTCTTCACCCTTTGTCTCGCCCTCTGAGCAAGTTGGCTGCTATGAGTGAGATTTCTCAAGGTGCCCAGCACCAATTATTTCCACGTGGTTATCCAGTAGCAATTTTAACAACAGACTGGAGGGGTATGGGGGGGGAAGAATGCTCTCAGCTGAGGTGTATTGATGATGCCATTATTCTTTTTCTCTCCTTCTCTACCCTCAACCTGCTCCCAGAGAAGACACACAGAGCATTATGTCATTGGCATCCTGGTTCAGGTGGAATGAGCCCCCAAACCGCATTTCCCAGAGGAATCCCATAGAAATGGTGGTTGAAACGCTCATGATGGAGCTGAGCTGGCAGATCAAGCATGCAGAGAAGCAGCAGCGAGAGCGGGAGAACGAATACCGCAAGATGAAGACCGGGGTGGACTACGGCTGGCTGGTCAGCTACCCAAAGCAGAGCTATGACATCAGCCCTGGAGAACGGCTGCAGCTGGAGGATATGTGCACCAAAATACATCCTTCCTACTGTGGGCCTGTCATACTCAGGTACAGTAAAAGATGGGATGGTACAGCGCTTTCCTTTCCCCCTTTCCTCTTTATGATGTGAGAGGACAGACTGAGAGTTGCTACGACCAAGAGAACCAAAACTTCGCATTCTGTATCGTAAGTCAGGTTGGGATAGTGTCTGTGAAAGAAGGGAAATTAATGTTTCAAGTCAGTTTAACACTACATCATTTCCTTCAAGAAATTACTAAATGCCATTTCCCTCTGACATTGGCTTGAGTGCTTTATGCTCCCAAGTAGCCAGAGCAGCTTTACCTTGCCTGATGAACAGTTACCATCTCAGTATTGTGATGGCATTTTTTTGCTTCAGCCTGTAGAATCTTAGAGAAACTGAGGTTTAAAGGGACCTCTAGAGGTATGTACTTCCACCTCCTACTTGGAGCAGGGCTACCTTCAAAGTTAGGTCAGGTTGCTTAGGGCCTTGTCCTGTCCATTGTTGAATATCTCTGAGAGCAGAGATTCCACAGCCTCTGAACAACCTCCTTTGGTGTTTATTCCCTCACATTGGAGCCTTCATTCCTCGATTTAAACTTGAAGACAGTCCTTGCAGGAGATATACAAGAGGGCCCTCAGCCCTCACTGCATGTGCTGGCACCTGTTTTCCCTTGAACAAATGAATCTATGGCTCCTGAACTGCAACTGTAAAAGGGTTGGAAATAGCTGGTGCTCTCTCTTACAGTGGGTGTAGCCAGGAAACAATGCCAAAATTACCTCTCTAGCCCCCATGTTCCCTGCGGCTGAACCTTGGAAGCAACCTGGCACAGAGCCTTGGCTCTTGCAAAGGTTGCCATGGTGGCAGAAGCAGAGGTTTGGGATCAGTCCGTGACCAAGACCTCTCCAGTGAAAATTTGCTGGGAACAGCACCTGCCTTGTATTTGTGTAACTCCAAGCTACGCTGTAAACAAGCCACTTCAAACCCTTGGGATTCAGAGCTATCTTTACCATCCCCAGGGCCACTGAGCAAGGCCTGTCTGGCAAACAGGTTATTTCCATGACAGCAGGCTTCGGTTGCTGGAGCTGGGAGGCCCCAAGTTTCATCCTCTTCAGGAAAGTATTAAGCTGAGCCATATACAACTTGCTGCTCTGCTTTTTTTTTTTTTAATTGAGACATATCATGAAAAATGTGTGATTTCAGTGCAGCTTGTAATGGTTGTTCACTGTTGTTCAGGATTCAGCATACTGCCAGCAGTAGGGAAATGTACTCAGCAACGTTGGTGGACTCTGTGTGGGCATGATTGAAAAAGGCTGAAACCATCCTCTCTTAAAACTCCTCTTACAAATTGCTGTTGTAGAGTGCTGGCATAAATTGTATTACATTATGATTCAAGAAGTGGCATGTTTAACAGAGCTTGCATGGTTAGCAGAGCCACACTAAAAAAAAATGAGAATTTCATAACCTTGTTGGTTCAATTCTGTGATTGACAAGGGACTATCACAGCCACAAAAATGGTGGAACTGGGTTGGGTCAAAGGTCTGGCTGATCTGATGTGTGGTCTGTATGTGACAGAGTGGCCAGTGGCACCAGTGTAAGGAGGAGAGCAAAGGACAAGGAAGCAAATCCAACAGTAAGGACAATTACACCACCCCAAATATAGCATCCAACTTACTGTGCTTTGTAACTGGGAGACTTTTGGAGCCACAAGTGGACTTTCTGTCCATAATTGGCTGATGTGGCTTTTCCTTTCAGTTGTTTAGATTGTGGAGGCTTTTCTCATTTTGAACACATGTAAATTTTTAACATTTTGGCACCCTGCGGCAGAGTTCCACTCCTGAGCTTACAGCTCTGTCATAAAAAACTGTGTTTTGCTTGTCTTAAACGAATATGTCCTAGTTTTATTCAAGAACCCTTTCATTTTGTGTTGGAAATGTTAAGAGTTGACCCCTCTTCTTTTCTACCTTCTCACTGAGAGCTCTGTGATTCCATGGAATTTTCATTGCTGATGAGGAAACAAAGAAAAAGAATGGGGTTTGCCATGTTAGGAGGTGAAAACATACAGGAGAAAGAAAGAAAGAAAGAAAGAGCATGCAATTTAACTGAAAGACAGCCAAAATTGGATAAATTCTCTTCTTGGAAAGTGAGATAACATGGAGATTTTAGTAACTACCCTGAAACTCCTCAAGATGAGTATAATAGGAATGCAATGAAACCTCCACATTTCCAGTGAAGTACTTTAATAAAAAGATCAAGATCATTGCAGTGCTGATGTTTCCTCTCGAGTACTCTGTGACTTCCTAATATGTAGCAGCTTTTAGAAAAATCTTCCACCAAAGAAAAACTTGCATTGGAAAATTCAAATGCAGAGCGTGTACCCTGCCAAAGTCCTTGGTTCTGACTGAAATAGTAAGCTTGATCCTCTCCCTTCCATTTTAGACATTTGAAGAGCTGAGGTCCTTTTTGAAGTCCTTTTTGAAGTCCTTTTTGCACTCGACAAGCACGTAATTCTTAAATAACACAAGTAGCAGGCATCTTGCAAGACTGCAGTTTGTTTTGTTTGTGTCATGCAAGGTCTCCTTCTCTGTGAGACTCTGAGTTCGGAGTCAAAGCCAGAACAAAACATTTTTATATGAGTTGTCAGAGATGTCACTTCATTCTCTAAAGGTCTAAATGATTATCCAAATTTGTCCTTTTCTGTGGCTACGGGCTCATCTACTGAGAGGCAAAGTTTCTCTAAATTTGTTTCTGTAGATGTGGAGGAGGCTGGAAAGGAGCACTTCACAAATGAAAGGGTTTTTTTTCAGATCCAGATTGCCTATTTTGTGTTTTGGGTCAATAGAAACTTCTCTTTGAGTCTCTTGGAATTCTGGAAGGATTCAAGTACACTGCAAATAGCATCAGATGTCTGGAGACTCTGATTCACCTCATGCGAATAAAGCTATTGCATTCAGGAGTAACTTAGCTTTAGGTTACTGGGTTAGAGACGGCTGACTATTTAAAATTAAATCCTGGAGGCAGCTGAAGGAAATGACAGTGATTTTGGTGAGGCCTGTAGTACCTAACTGCCATGGTTAAACTGAACAAGTAGAATAGTAGGTTGCCAATACAAAATGCTAGATTTTTTCCATCTTTACTCAGAGCTTTAGCCCTAGTCAGAGCTAGTTGAAGTCTCTTTAATTTCTTTCAGTTTCAGCAAAAGTGAAACAGTTGGTTTCTGTCCTCCTCTGCCCAGAGGGAAACCAAAAATCCCCTAGTATGGAAATGTAAACCTGAATTTTGGTGATCTGAGTTGTTATCAAGATCACAGGTTAAGGACTGTAATTTTCTAAGGATTGCATATCGCTGAAGTGGCCTTTCTAGTTAGTTTGAATGTAAGACAAATGACTAAAATCAGAAATGGATTTATTTACAATTACAAGCTTAAGTTTGAGGTGGTGTGACATGAATGTTGCAATTAGTGTGAATGCTATAACTCTTTGGGAGTCAAGGAGCCTTCTCTGGCAAATCTGTTCATAGCTTTACCCTACAACCAGAATTACTGCTTAAAATATAGATTCAGGAGTCAGCAGCTAATTATTAGCACTAAGCAACCCCATGTTTTCTTTGAATGACTAAATCTACTTAGAGCTCCCTGTTCAGACGGGCACTCAGGAATACCTTGGACTATAAGCACATTGTTCAAGTCCACGGACTTCCATTGGATTTAACAGGTCTTTAAAGTTCAGGCTGTGCTTAGGGAACCTACTGCACAGGGGACCTACAGAACAGCACAGGCAGGTGACAGCGCTTTAAAAAGCAATGCCAGCATGAGCCAGGCACGGCCGGATTCTTAAAATCTAACAGCCCTGTAAAGCAATAGAAGGGTCACAAAGAACAAATTTCTTCGAACTGTGACTAAAATGCTGCCTGGGCTGGGGAATGTGCTCATCCCTGTGTATGCCCATGCATCCTCCCCGGGCTTCTGTGCTGGTTCAAAGTGGGTTTTGTGGGCAGTCACGTCTCAGACTGCGTGACTTGCACGATGTGTTCCAGGATAGCTACAACAGTTCCATAGCTTGAGCCACAAATAAGATAGATAGGTCTGCTTTTATGATGAGTAAGGAAACCCTGTTGAGGTGTTTCTAGACATGGTTGTGCAGTTACCTAGTTTGAAACTATCCCGTGCAAAACTGTGAGGGTGTTAACCTGTGCTAGAAGGTGAGCCTTGTGCAATTTTGTGTTCTTAATTCCACTGAGCAGCTTTGTGTGGAGTTTGTTTCCCAAGATAAAAACCCATATTCCCTGATTCCAGTGGTTTTCTGTTTTTATTTACTGGGTGTTCTGTGCAGAGAGCAGACTGCTGGATCATCCAGCACATCAACTGGTGTTCACCGATAGCTGGGGAAGATGGCTTTGGTTATGTGTAGGTGCCTGCAGAAAAACATAATCTTTTTCTGATACACAGATTGGTTTAGCTGGAGCTCAGCCCTGATAACCTGTCCATCTTTTGTGTTGAGAAATATTTGTGATGTGCACACCTTTTGGACTTCCTACATGAGCTGTCCCTTACACAAACGTGCTGGTACTGCAGTTAGGTGGGCACTAATAAAGGGGTGAAGTTAGTTCATCCTGTTAGGGGAGAGAAAAGGGTCCCCTTTCCCTTCTCCATCAGAATGAGGGTGGCTTTTCATTGTGTGACTGGCACAGTTTTTGGATCACTTTCTCTTTGTTTCTTAGTCCTGCTCAAATCCATATGAAATAGTTTTGGTGTTGATCCTGAAAAGTTAGAGGTAAATCTTAACAGCAGAGTTCACAAAACTAAGCTAAGAAGAGTGCAAACAGGCAGATAGCTGCGAAGGTGGAAAGTTACCCTGATTTCAGAAAACTGTTTCAGCTGGATTGGTTGGGAGGGTTATCAGCAACACAGGGCGTTAGCATTAGAGCTCTCTGCTCAGGGGGTATATTTGCTGTCATATCATCCATTTCCCCTCTTGTTCCCTGAGCCAGGCACTGGGCCAGTAATAGCCTGGTACGTGCTGCTGCCTGCTCTGGAGCCATAACCCAGCAGTATGACACACAACCTCTGAAAGTGGAAGCAGTGATGAAGCCTTTTGGGTGCACAATTGCCAATACAAAAGAGGAGGATGTACTGATATATATATACATATAATATGACAGTGCTTCTCTTTAAAACACACATAGAGATAAAATAACAGAATGACTTATTTTAGTTCACCTCTGCAAAAAGAATAGAAATCCTCTGAAGCTGCTTTCCCTGGTATAATAATAAGATTGTTATGAAGACCTGGGTTTCTATGGACTCACCTGTCTATGCTTCAAATAGGATAAAGGAGAAAATGTATTTATTGTGAAAACTGTATATTGGGCTCTTTGATAAGGCAACAGAAGTGCCTCCTCAGAAGGCAGAAAGGAAGTTTGCAATGTGCAGCAAATCCCTGTTCCTGCTGTTGTCTGCTAACCCTCAGCAAGAGATAGTCTCGCTCTTCCAGGCTCTGCACAATTCAGTTCAGCATCACTGTGTCAGTACTTAAATACCAGCACAAACTACAGCCCCTCAGAGGCTTTTTGCACCCAAACGTTCAAAGTTTAGATGTTTTTGGTGAGGAGGTGGAGGAGGAAGATTAAGAATTCATCCAAAGCCACTGAAACAGTTAAGGAACATTTTGGTGACTTTGGAAGGTTTTGTATCAAGCTGCTCTGGCTTGATGCTGGAAGGGATTGGTGCTTCTGCTGACAGCGAGTTCCCTCAGCAAGCAACACCGGTGACTCCACAACTGTACACATAGCTGCCAGTACTTGCTGGGAGAGAAATATCTGGGATACAGCAGGATGTCAAGATGTGCTGTCCAATTTCAGGCCTCCACAGTTGGAGTCAAAATACATACATGTACAAAAAGTCTTTCTGTTTCTCTTTGGCTTCCTTTCTGTCCTTATTATCTTGGGTATCCTTTGGCACACTATTAAGTAATGCAATTCCATATGTGTTAAACTCTGTCTTATATTCCTAGGGCTTATCAAAAACCCAAGACACAATATCTTATTCTATCAGCCTCTGCTGTATCAGGCTTATTTCAATACAGTCCTACTGTTGTTCATCCTTGTTAAATTCTGTTGGAGAAAAATATCGAAATGCTTACCTTACACACTTTAGCTTCCCTGAAGTACAAATACCTGGATTTTAGTGAAGTACTAGTTTAGCTCCATGTCTGCTTGCAAGTATAATTTTCATGTTAAGAACTGACTATTTATTAGAAGAGTAGCCATATTACCATCTGTCACAAATACATACTATTACAGAACAGTCAGAATATCTACACGACCAGTGTGTGAGCCTTGGGAGTGGATCCCACACTCTCCAGGATGGGGACAATTCACCCAGCAAGGGGTCAGGAATGGCATGTTCTCTTCATTGTCCAGCCAGTGGCCCACTCTGGTTTCAAGAAAACTATTCTGCCCTGCATCTTGTCTTCCTCACCCGCAAAATAAACAGTGGTGATTCTTCACTTCCTTGGTATTAAGCTAGCTTAAAAAATGTCAACAAACTCCAGTTTGAGCTCTTTGCTGAGAAGGCACTGAAATAATTCAGTCACCTAATTAGATACAGCATCGTGCTGCCAACCAAGATGTTTTCAGCTGAGCCAGTCCATTATCTTACAGAAATCCATAGGAAGATGAAACACCACTTCACTGAAAGTTAAATATTGAAAGACTACCAAACAAAGTGACTGGATTTTCCTTCATCTAGAGGCCACTGGGTAATGCTATGGGGAACAAGAATTGGAAATGGGAAGTCTAGTGGGGCTTTTCCTGGTCTACCCTGAGCTTCTAGTAAGCTGCAGTTCAGGGACTGTCTTGAGCAAGGATGTGCATTTGGACAATCAAGTTTAATCAGCGGTGATGGGGACATTTTCCACAAACTTGTCCAATAATTTTGTTTCTTAAGCGATTGATAGCACTGAGTTCTGGTTTAATAGGTGTTGTGTGAAAAGAGCACTTCCTTCTGTTTCAAACTTGCCTTCTAGCTTTGTTTGGTTCTCCCAATAATTTCTTGTGCTTATAAGAAACAGTGATTCATTGCTTCCTTACATTCCCTGGCTTGCTTGTGATTTCAGAGACCTTGGGCGTATCTTCATGGCCCCTCCTTGTTGTTGCTCCCTTCAGTCCAGGGAGTCCCATTTAGCAGGAAAGTGCAAGTTCCAAGCCTAGCAGAGTGATTTGGCAGCAATCTGTAATTTGATGTTTTTAATCAAAGCTGTGCCTTGACTGTGCTTCCAGGTTCCGGCAAGTCATTGCTGAGTACGAACCAGAAGCGCAGGAAGTATCCCAGCTCTTCCGCTCCGTCCTGCAGGAAGCTGCTGAGAAGATCAAAGAGGAGGAAGAGGCCAAGAAGCTTGCAAGGCAATGGAACACAAAGAACAGAACCAGCCTCTCCTTAACAACATTTAAATCTCGGTCCAGGATTTCCCCATTCATCAGTGACATCAAGACCATCTCTGAGGATGTGGAACGGGGCACCCAGCCCAACAGGAGGGTTTGGAGCATGCCAGAATTTCGGAACACCAAGGATTTCTGACTCTATACTGAATAAGGTTTTTAGACACTGATCTTTCAAAATCCCAGTTAACCCTTTTTTAACTCTACTGTTTCTTCTCTTTTCCATCTCTCTCTTCCCGCCTGTCTCTGTCTTGGAAGCTGTGTCCATAGTAACCGCTGCTGATGCCTGCACTCTGTGACACCATTTATTACCAAACATGGTGGCCTTTCCTTTAACTCAGTAGCTATTCAGTAACCTTAAGGGCAAGGCTCACTTACTATCTCATTTTTATTACTGCTTTCTTGTGGAAAATGAATTAGTTTTGCTGTGTCTGTCTTCTCCCTTTCCCCTCCAGCCTGGATGTAGTTATCTATAAAAACTTTTGGCTCAAGCTACTGAGAGCTGCTGGCTGGACCAATCTTGCTGAAAGCAAGACAGCCACTTAAATGAGTGAGGCTTGCAGGATCAGGCTTGTGAGTTAAAGCTAGTATCTGATTTGGAACTGAACTTCCTTTTCCAACTAATAGCCTTCCTCAGTGCTACAACAAACTTCACAGGTAACCTCAGCACTGCTCTTGATCCGCTTTTTTGCTGACAGTTCACAATCCAACCCGAGTAGAAACAGACCCAAGCTTTTTGGGATTAAAGGCCAATCATGTTCCACAACGACCAGTTTATGCATGTTCAGGTTTCCTGGGTATTTTCTCTTTTGTGCAGGCAGAACCCCCTGAACCTTGCACCTGCAGAGTAGATAGAAATTTATCAACCTGCTGTGTAGATACACGGGTGGATACCTCAGTGCTGTGTCAAGTGCTGTTCTGGGGCCTCAGTGCTCTGCGTTGCTGAGGTAAGTGCTCCACTCCACACACCAGAAATAAACCAGTGGGCTGAAATTAATGTTTATGGCCAAGCCTGAAGGAGTGCTGAAGCAGAGTATCCATGTAAAGGGAAGGGTGAAGGGACTCAGCATTCATCTCCAGGGCTCTCTCTACAGTGGCAACAGTTGAGATCATCTGAACTTTTTGCTGCTCTGAGTGACTGAAGGGCTCTGGCAGATGAGGGTTCTGCTGAGACCTTGGAGAAACAGGAAAGTGCCACTAAGGAAAAGCTGCTAAGGCCCTAAATCAGCATCTGTAGGGAGAGCTCTCACCAGCAAAGGGAACAGTAGGGCGCGCTGTGAAAGTCAAGTGTCCCGTAGAAAACCCAAGGGCTAGGATGCTTTGTGGTGACCAACGGGAGGTAGGGAAAGAAGAGGGGGATTTGCCTGTATGACTGGCTTTTGGGGAATCATCCCAGTGGGGTATAGCCTCCTGGAGGACCCTGTGGCTTTGTTGTTCTTTTGTCCGTTTCCAGCTATTTTTCCCTGGGGATCTTTGCAACAGCATGTGGGTTCTACAGCCAAGATTAAAACCCTTTGAAGCTGTGCCAGCTCTGGGAAGAATTCCAGTGCATGAAATCTATCCTAGACTAGAAATGTGCAGTTTCTTCCAGAGATGGAGGAAGGCAGCATAAAACAAAGATCAAGATCAAACCCCTAAGAGCTCTCTGAGACTATGGGATTCTGGCTCTTCCTCTCTCCCCTCTGGGCTACGTAAGATTGAAGACAAGGCTTTCTTGCTAGCACCAGGCTGCAGTTTCTGTCCCTTGGTAAACATTGCTGCCAGCAACCCTCCTAGGGACAGAAAGCAGCTCACTTTTAGTCAAAAAGTCAGGGCTTCCAAATACAGCATCCAGTTTGGGACAGGCTATTTCAACTGTAGGTCAATGAGGGAGAGTTTAAAGCCCTCTGACAATCAGCTTAGTGTTTTTCAGCCATACGTCCTTGTGAAGTAATGTGATTGCGTATATGAAGTAAAAACAAAGGTTTGACATACTTAGCATAGCCTTAGCTGCCTAGAAGATGTAGGACCTCTAGCAAGAGGTCACCGCAATTTGCAGAAAAAATTCTTGTTTGGAAAAGAGTCAGCCATATTTTTTTTTTTTTATATTTGCAAGCCACTGTATGGTACTGAAGGCTGAGATGAGTTCATGAATTTCATGCTGCAGCTCTGTATTCATTTTGTTTGCACTTATGTTCTGTTTGACACCTTCAGTATTGACTGTATCGATGCGATGTTTGATGGACTGCTGGGAGACACGGGACATTCTGACACACTGCCACAAAGCTTTGTTACACTACAGTGCCGGTAGTGTCAGCTCACTCTTTCTCAAGGAGAATCAGCAGTAAGTAACTTCCCTGCAGCAATGCAGAAAGCCAAGGAAATCACTGAAGGGTGTTCACACTACCACAGCAGCCTGTGATAGTGCTGTGCCCTTCATTAACAACTTCCAGCTGGCAGACACCATTCTCGTGCAACAGCCAGCAAAGGAGATCGATCTGACCTTTGGTCAAAGCCCTGAATGTCATGAAGGCCAGGCTGTGGCAGTGGTGGTGACAGCTGTTTTGCTTCAACTTACCTATCATTTCTAATTCCACAATAAAAAGTAATCCAAACTGTTAAACAGTATCACTCTCCCTCCACCACTTCTGCAGGTTACACTGGGCTCACAGTAGGATTGGATGATAGAGGGATATTCTGATACCAAGCTATGAGAGTCCTATTCTTGCTCCATGCTATCTAGTAGTTTTACAGGGGTAGAAGTAGTACCATGTTCACCTGTAGCCAGCTGCTTGGAGACTGGCTGTGAGCTCCTGCATTGTGCATGCAGCAGCAGGTACTGAAGAAGACCTGGGAGGTGATCAGGATGCACGACTGCTGCACTGCTTGTGGTGCTCATTTTTCTTAGAAATGCTGTAGACTGAACCTTAAATGATTTTTGGTCACAGCATGCAGCAACAACTACCCACTCATGTTCACCTTGTCCTAATTCCACATTTGGTGTGGCTAAATTAGTGTCAGTTCAAATGAGGAGCATGAAACTCCTTACTGTCTCCACCTGCTGTGCTACAGTCCGTGGCACTGGGCACACACAGCAGGCAAACCAGATTGCTTCTGGCTAAAGCCAACCCAAATGATCCATTGCAAGTGGCTCAAAGACCATAAATCTGGACTAAGGGTGGTCTGAAGTAAACTCTCATGAAACTTGTGTAATATGAAAATCAGGTCCTCACTGGTAACTGTCTGACTCTACAGCTCTGCTCCTCCCAGGCTGCACTACTTGCTGGTATAGAAAAACAAACAAAAAACCCCTTTTCTACATGGCCTTGATGGGACCCTCTGATCTGTTTTTAGCACGTCCTGAAAGCTAGTCCTGTGTCTTAAGTCTTTAAGGAGAATAAAACGTTAACTAGCAGCACATCATTGCTAACAAACAGAAGTGAACCAAACAAGAATCATTCCAAATCCTCTAACACTCTCTCAGAACTGAGCAAGGATTTTGGTATCACCTCAGAGCATCACTGTTGCCCCATTGCTGACAGTCTTGTGCTGTCCAAAAGACATTGTCACACCCAGGAAAAAGCAGTCCTAGACTTGCTGTACCTTCTAATAAGCAACGGCAGCAGCTCAGCTGCACTGCTCAGCTTCCAGGGGCTAGCACTCCTTAGAGGCATTACTCACCTGAGGGAGACTGTGCAGCCCTGCTCCTGTGGCTTCTAGAGATGAGCCTGGCCACAGGCTGTGTCACCCAGAAAGGATGTGCAGGCAGGAGCTGCGGTTCCTCACCCACATCAGCACAGAGTTCAGGCAGCTGTCATGCCATGGGGAATTGGAGTAACCTCTGAGGGAAATACCTGTCTGCTGACACTGCACTGTTTATACATTTCATCATGGAACCTTGGAGAATTAAAGCAAAGCTGTGGAATATAAACCAATTTATTTGTACTTGTTGTCTTTAATTAAAGATCTCCTGAAATACAATCTGTCCATATCTAGCCAAACACAACAGCTGATCCACTGCTGTACTGTGTATGTATCAAAGGAGGAAGGCAAGAATGGTAAAGGCACTTGATCTAAACAAAAAACTTCCATTCTCTCTCTACAGGCTACAAATACAACTGCCCACCTTCTATCTTGCTACCTCTACAATCAGATCTCAAGATATAAGGTGATAAATAACCAGGATTAAGCAATTGCAAAAGTCTGAAATTCTCTGAAGCTACATGGTCTGCAGACACAACCTTGAATTGAAGTCTTCATCAACGTGCTTCCAAGCACGTCTTACATTAACCAGTATTACCACAAAATGAGATGATACAAGAGACAAAATGGATGTTTTGTCTCCAGATACTTTTGAGTCACTCTGTTGATTCCATACCTGATCCTGGGTACCGGAACACTCTAATATCAGCAGATGGCCCAGGGCTCCCTGTGCTAAGCACCGTATATACAAAGCATGCATGTGTTTAACAAAAGGGAACCATTTTTTTCCCCACAAGAAGTGTTACTGAAGCATAAATTCCACTGCTTAGCACATTCTGCACATCAGAGAGACCAGTGGTTCCAAAAGGGGACTGTGTGAATACAGGGGGTCACTAAACCACAGTGCTCTAGATGCAGCCTATAGCACAGGGCTTAAGCTACTCCTTGCCAGAAGCTGTGGACAAGCAAATCTGTGTTGTTACTTACACTGCTTCCCCCAGATATTGCTATAGGCCTCTTCGAGAAGGAAAACTACAGACAGTTTGACTGGATGGCCACTCTGATATTCCTGTGTTCTGCTACACCTCCCTGCTATAGGACACGGTACTATAGTTTTGCCCAAAAAGCATTCTGAGAAGAACTGGACTGCAACAGTGACAGCCTTTTCGGTTGTGCCCTGCAACAGAGGAAGAGCTATTAGGCCTCCCTCAGTTCCACCCACCTGTGCCAGCCAGAGACATTGTAATTTCAGTGCCTGCCTCTCCCTGGTACTGCTGTCCATGTATGAGCCATCGGCACAAGGGACCTCTTGTTCCCTTTGCATGGTCAGACAAGCCATGTCTCAAGCTGGCTTCCAGCAGAAAGATGCTCTGCTGGCCCTGAATGCTGGGTCTTGGGCCCAGGTCTCCCAATGACTAACACGTATTTTCTGTGCATTTGCTGCACAAAGATATTCTCAGACTAAGGGAAAACCCTTACAGGATGAGATCTTAATAAACATGACAGAAAAGTGAGAAAGAGGCCTACAAGAATACACTGCATACACAGTCACTGTACACTTCATAAAATTATAATTTGTTAGGGTCCTGGCTAGGATTATCCCACAGATTACAGCATCTCACCTCTATATTTTAGCCACAGACACATTGCCTCTACCAAGTAAATGTAATCTGACCCAGGACCAGAGACACCAAAGCAGGGGAAAGAGCTTCTGTGCTTTTGACATCACCGTATCTGCTCTCAGAATGCAATTACTATTACATCTGTTTAGTGTTCACAATGCTGTGTCCTCAGAGGCCTCTATCAGGTCACAGTCCATGTGCAGTACTTTTTCCAACCCGATTCTCTGCAGTGTCAGGTTGCCTAAAGCAACAGATTGCACTTAATTTGGTCTGAAGACTATTTAAATAACCAGATGTGTTATGAAGCAGTGACAGTGAAATTCTCCTTATGTTGGTGCATTTTCTTTCTATATTCTAGCACTGGTATTTAGGAGATGGAGAAGAGCAGAGTGCAGTTTCTGAAGAACTCAGCAGCTCCAGGTAGGGTGGTGCACCTTCCAGGCCCCTGCTGGCTCTCAGCAACCTGCTCCTGTTGCGTTCAGCTACTGAGAAGTTAAAGGCTTCCTGCAGCCTTTGGCACACAGGCACCAGCAGAAGAGACTATTGTCTGTCCTCAGCACAGCCAAGGGCAAGAAAGGAACAAAGACTGGATTAAATTCATAGGACAGCAGTAACACATGTTCCCCATAAACAACCATTATTAGGTATTTGCGGGCTAATTATAGGGTTTCAGAATAAGAAAGTGCAAAGCCGATGTCCAAAGGTTAAATTAAAAAAAAAAAATTTCTGCGACATTCCAGCTGGACAGCAATGCCACCTACCGGCAGATATTCCAACACCGACCAACCAGGGAAAGGCAGCCACTTCCTAACCAGGCCTCTCCTGACAAAGGCAGATTCCTCCCTCTCACACCACTGTTCTGTCACCCCTAGAGCAGCTCACGAATGGAGAACAAAGTGAACACAAGTGATGTTAGCCCTGGTGTTCAGTGCCTGAGTGGAAGATGGCACCAGTGGCCAGCATGCTGGCATGGGAACAGCTGCCATCACATTGTGCCTCTCAGGCTGGGTAGTAATGATGTCCTTCGTGCCGCTCCAAAGGGCTCTCCAGAGGCTTCCTTAGACCCCTCAGCACCGTCCTGCTCGTTCCTCAGACAACATTACATGAGTCATACTCCTGAAACACAATTTAAGACTGAAAGCGAACAGGCAGGGAAAAAAACCTTCTGTTGTCAACAGGCAAACAAATCACAATCTCTGCACTGGACAGTAGTTTTGATGGTTAATTTTGTCCAGAGATGGAACTAGGTAGCTGGGTGCTTGCCAATAATTTTAAGAAGCAGCTCCTCAAAAACTCATCACCCTACAGCTTCAAATGTAACTAAGTGCAAACTGGAGGATTCTCAGGAGTGCACAGGACCTCATTCCTTCAGGAAAACCCACTATGACATAAAATTCAGCCATTCCACGGAGTCCTCAAATGACTCCAAGTGGAGCTCCCAGTCCTGAGTGTTGAACCAGAGCTTTGGAAACTTGTTTCTAAATACACACAGCAAAGACCGTGAGGAGGAAATGAAAGGACATCAGAGCTCCACCAGCCATCAAGGCCCTTGCCCACACCAGGAGAGGTTCAGCAGGTGACCCCAGGGCAAGTCACTCCAGCCTCTCTGACCTCTGCTCTTCCCCTGCAGGTAGAGCTCACTCAGTTTTTCCTGCTGCAGAGGATGACTGGGAAGCTCATACATTCCTGCAGCATGAAACTCCAAGTACATCCAAACAGCACAACTTGCTCGAGTTTAACCACACTGAATATTGAACTGCTACCAAAATGGCAGGCCCTGCTCAGCTCTGCAGGATGAGACACCTTAGTTCCATGGAGCCAGGTACTTCCAAGTCAAAGTGGCATTTATAAATATTTCCTCAGCTTTTCACCTCTGCTACGTTTTTGTGTGGGCAAAAAAGTGAAGTTCAAGCCAACTGTAAAGGAAATGAGTAACAAAGGATTGCACTGCCCACAAGGACTGGGATAGAATACTTTAAACAGTGCCAAGGAAGATGGGCATGGCAGCAGCAGCTTTGAGAATGTATCCTTCCCCTCCTTCCCACGACAGTGACTTCTGTTTCCGAAAATTCTGCTGCTAAAAAAATTCACTTGAGTTCTGCATGATTCTCAGAATGGCAAATGGTGCAGGAACACAAGAAAGTGAGTGTGGTAGGGAAGACTGTCACACACACACACACTCACACAAAAAGCAGGTTTCACATCTGAAAGACTTCTATGATTCAGCATTTTAGGAAGAACCTCAAGTTGCCCAGCCAGGTAAGCTTCTGCAGCCCCTGCTTCATCACCTGACCTCTGCCCCACTTCATGACTTCTAATAGCAGCAGTCTCCCTCCATTCCTACCTCACGCCTTTTCCACTGCTCTATTGTTCCAGCCTTCACCTCTGCCCACGATATGCACTTTTCGGTAGACCTGGCAGCAAGTCTCTCTATCAGCCATGTGTGCATCAGGTTAACATCCCACGCTGTTTCACAGCTCCCTCATGCAAATTTCTCAACCTGATTTTCACCACAATCTTACTGTTGTAACCTTCTCATCTGGCTCAGTCTGTGGTGCAGCTGCCACAACAGCCATCTGAAGCAGTACTAAGAAGCTATGCTTTAGTGAAAAGGTCAGCAAAATAAACTTCTGCCCTGAGGGTGTGCAAGGCAATTTTCTGGCTGTAAGGGCCTGTGCTCACTAGGGAGGACTGGAATCTGTTGGCCTTTTCCCGACAGCAGCCTCAAAGATACTCAGTCCCAAGAAGATGCACAGGATCTCAGTGCTTGTGGGGAAAGATGGAGAAGGGAAGGATGCAACATGACTCAAACCTCTTTAGAAACCTGAGAATCTACATCGAGATGGGAAAGACAGAAAAGGAGGCTTATAAAAGCAGCAACTGCTGGGAAGTTTCAGAGAGCACTTGTAACTGACTGGGCAGGAGAGAATAGAGCAGAGTCACTGCCACAGAGTTTAACCAGCTCGGCTTTCTAGAAGAAATGATAGCTTAGAAATAAATGCTGGCACTGAAATAATTTAAAGCATCACCAAAGCATATCCAGCATGCAAAAAAAAAAAAGAAAAAAAAAACCGAGAAAATTCCTCTGTTCTGAACACACACACATAAAATGTTTTTTTAAAGAAAAACTGGTTTAACTAATTTTTGTACCATGAGCATTGGCAAATATCCAAAATCCTAAAAGACCACATCGTATTACTAACGGCTCTTTGCCTTTTCCACACTAATATGGAACAGGGCAGGAGTTTTTATGATCTTGACCAAGGCAACAAAAAGCAAATTATTTAAAGTAAGTATGAACCTTCCAACCAATGCAGTTCTTTACAACTGTGATCTCTGGGTTTCCCATTCCTATTTTCTTTCCATCTTCCAAATTTCTACTCCCTACCCAGCACCAAGTTTTGAGAAATTATACTATCTTTACATAAAATATAACCTAGGGAATGGGAAGGATGTTAAGTGTCTTCTAAGAGTGTGTTTGGGATTAACCTTATGCAAAGTCCAGAGACAAAAGCTGCTTATCTGGGCAAGATGCTTTGACATCACTAGCTAGAAAATACCAAAGTAGCATAAATCAAAGCATAATCCCCATGAAAAAAAAAAAAAGGGGGGTTTCGTGTTTGGTTGGTTTTTCCCCCTACTGACATTTCAGAACAGTGCTTTCAAAAAAACCCTTTCCATTGTCGGATTAAAAGTCAAGGAAACTCCATTTTTTACTTACGTTTTTCCAAGTTTTATGTTCATAAGGATGTAAGGAGTTGCTCTGCTGGATCAGGGCTTTAGTCTCTAAACAGTTACATCTCTGCAACAACTACAAAATGCTTCACAACAAAATAAAACTACGGAAAGGAGAGGATTTTAGCATCTTCAGAAGGTTTCACACATCAAAACAGTTATAAAATTATCCCTTGAGCAATGGTACAAATCTTCAGGTTTACTTCAAAACACCGTAGCAGACACAGACACAGTTTTCCATTTGCTCTTTTAATGAACTCCCCCCACTCTGACTGCTGTACACTTGATGTTCTTGTCTAAGTCAATTCCCCTTGAGACCTTACTTCAGGCATTCCTAAACTGTAGCTCCCGAGGAGCACCTTCTTCACGAGTGATTCAAGTGGAACTCCCATAGCAGGGTTATGTACAGAGGGACCTGCTGGGCAGCCAAGAGCCAAGGTCTGCAAGGAAGAGTGCAGGCACTGAGCAAATTACCACAGCTGGCACACCCACAAGCCGTGCTGGGCTGCTGCTGCCTGTCCATACCCGTCTCATCTCACAGTGGACTGTCAACAGACCCGTAAAGTCACTGTCACTGCCTGCCTCAACACCATTCCACAGCTCTTTCTCCGTCAGACTAAGGTATGTCCATGGAACGTGGCTTGCTGCACTTCGAACAGAGAAAGATTTAATACATGGCTCACAGGATCAGCAAAGCAGGCCAGAACTCCAGAGCTTTTAGTTTAGGAACTGCAACTCCAGGTGTGGAGGTAAGCTATCTATTGAGAGCTGAACAATTGATTCAGATAAACCAACAAAACCAGAGACCTTTCCTGCTTCTATTTTAGGATAAAAACAATTTGCTACCATTATTGCTCTAGAGTATTTTGCTGTTACACTTTCTAATGAGAGAGAGAGCAATAAACTGTCCAGAGAAACATCACATCTCAAATTCCAAAAGAAAATAACATATTAGTGAATGAACTTTCAAAAAAATCATTTATGTAAAAGGATGTTCTATTTACAAAGTTTAATTTGCTCTTTAGGATAAACATAACCACTACCAGAAAAAAATATACATAAAAGAAACACCTCATCTTTCAAATAGACATTTACAAATACTCTGCTTAAACCACTAGAAAAATTAAGACATTTGAAATCAAGAGTGCATTCTGCATGCAGTTAGGATAGAAATTACATTACTGGACTTCAGTGTGTCATTTCTTATCATTGTGAACAATACACACTTGAGCTTTTCTAAAACACCACAGCCTGGCTATTACCTTAGGATTTCAAAAGGAGGACATGGATCTCCATTAACAAGTTATTAGCTACTCTTCGTTTTGCCATTAAAAAAGGACATCCCAATTGTCTTCTCAGTAGGAGGGTCTGGTCTTGTCCAACCTGGTGTCCTTTTCCCTGAGTTTCCCTGCAGTGTTTTGCTAGGATGATGGTGGGCTTGGCACATCTACCAGTCCTTGGTGAGCACTCTTCCCGTCACAAGGCAGAGTTCAGAAATTCCAGGAGCTGTGCACGGTTCCGGTCTCTCTGGAGAGCAGACAAACAGAGGCAGTGGTTGAACAGACCTGTACTCAGTGGAGCAAGGCCACAGATCCCTGTTTCCTGTGGGGTTTTCACATCCCAAAGCAAGTGCCATTGACACAGCTGGGTCTAACCAGCTACCAGTGAGGCGTGGGTGCCCAGGGGAAGTGCCAGGCAGTGGGTACTGGGGAGACAAGCTGTCACTGTCACTATTCCATGAGACATTTCCTAAGCGGCTCCCTGCGGAGGCTCCACTGGGTTGTCATCGTGCAGCTCACAGCCTGCCCAGGAGGGAACTCACAAGTACAACAGATGCTCCTCTCTGGTATCTGAGGCAACTTTCACTGTACTCACAGCAAGTCCTGTGCTTTGGGAAGTATCTTTTTTTTTTTCTATGCATAAACAGCAGCTTGCAGCATAACAGACCCCTGAATTTAGGTTCTTTCTTCACAAAAGAGATGGCCCAACCAGTCAATTTCAGTGTTTTTTATAAAAAATTATTGAATCTTTAAATATTGTAAGGAGTGGATGTTGTTCAATTCAACAAGACCAAGGGCACCAATCAAAAAAGGACCGACATCAAATATCGTAACAAGCAGGTTACTGGAACAGAACTAGCACGCACTCAGCATAATTTAACACACACTTCGGTGCCACAGAGAGAAGATAATGTGTTTTCAGTCAAATTTAACTCAGAATGCTCAGGACTGCTTTGGTAGCTGTAGAATGAATTAGTAGGGCTGAATCAGAATCTGCCAAGCTGGATACCTCAAGGAAGTAGCACTTCCTAATCAGTACCAGAGCCCTCTGCAGGTCACCCTAAGGTGTGGAAATTGTTGAGAAGAGTGAAGGCATTACTTAAGTGCTGAGTCCAAACATCCATAGCAACAGCACACAACACGATTCATGATACTTATTTCCCTGGGTATCTCAGCAAAAACATTTGACTGCTTTGAGAAAATGCAGGAGCATGTGGTCCTAATAATACTACCGGGGTTTTTAAAATTCCTCTCTAAATAAAGGCTAGCCTTGCATGTGTTAGAAAAACACAGTAAAGTAGCAATTACAACAACTGATCACAAGAGACTGAAAGAAGATGAGTACAATTAAAACCAGTGTAACACAAAGCTACAAATTGGCTAATGATTAGAGGTTGAAATTCTAAGGACCTGCACCAGCAGCCTTTGGTTTATCTGCTCATGACTGAGTATTCCAAGACCCCTCATAACATAAAACCTGCCAAAAGAATGAATTAAAACATCTCAGAGGGCATTACAGCCACACTAAAAGCTACACTCAGTTTACAACTCCTAACTGCAAGACCCACTCTTCTACAAAAGATACTATTAGAAAAATATTTAAAGATACAGTATTTTTTTCTTAGGGACATTCAGACTATTTAACTCTTACCTCTATATCTTCCTTAGTCTTCTTTATTTTCATCTTGATTTTCTTTCCAGTTATCATGCTGTAGTTTTCATTCTTCTTTTTGTTTTTGAAGAACTTAAATGAGATCACACATTAAAAAGACATAAGCTTTGTTCTGTAATATTATAAAACTTAAGTAAAATTAAAGACAATAATCTTTTACGTTTCCTGACTGTCCAGAACAACAGAGACAGATTTCTATTGTTGATGACCAAACTGGTGATCTTATAAACATTTTTATGACAGGACAGATTAAATATGCAGATGAGAAATAAAACAGGGCTTCACACTCAGACAAGCATACCTTGGAAAGCTGGACAGGTCCTGTTTTCTCTTTCCTTTTCTTCTTTTCTTTCTTTTTCTTCATTTTGTTCTCCTTTTTCCTTTTCTACAAGAATAAGACATATGCTCTTATGCTTACAGACTAACAAGGGCAAAAACCCCCAAACCCACAAGGATCTCTCAAGGCCACTCAAGTCAAGACAGTCACTACCGCTTGCCTTTACCACTTGCTGGACAGGTAGTAGCTGAAGTACACAGAAAGTAATGCAGCAGGGTTAGCAACCCTTGGGATTGTGAGGAACAGAAAAGGTCTGATTCCCCGTTCTCTCTCCTTTACAGTAACCCCAATACATAAAATCACTGAAAATGAAATAGAAAAATTACAACAGCAAGAACCTACCACTCGCTTCTCTCACTGACTGTAAATAATTTCATCTGTCAAATTCTATAGAGTTATCAAGATTCCCCACTTCTCTTTTCTTCAGAGACTACTCTAAGCTGGACCAGCAATGACTGGCAAAAGTAACTTTTAAATTATTTCTCTTTTTGTATAAAGTCAAGTGCCCATTTATCGGTTCAGCTACCACAACCCTAAAAGCATGATTTATATTTACACAGCCACAGACAAAAGCCTTGTCTTACATGACATTTAAGGTTATTGAAATATAAAGAACTATTTTCTGTTTGTTAACTACTTATTTCTCTTTGTAAACTTTTACCTTTTTGTTGTGTTTTTCTTTTTTCTTCTTCTTTGATTTAGACTTAGGAGAATCTAAAATTAAGGGAAAAAACAACAAAATCAAACCCTGGAAGTTTAGCATTCTGAAAAAGGCATCTGTGCTACAGATGAGACACAGAGAAATGTGAAACATAGGAAGAAAATGCTTTAATTCAGCGATATTTATTGACATAGGTTGAACTAACCCTGAGAAAGAAAATACATTAAGTTACTGCCACTTACTGGACTAACATGGAAAGTTAAAATACCTGATTTACTGATTCTGCAGATGTGCTGGCTTCATGTGAGTCCTCAACGTTAAATGCTTGAAATGTTAAGACCAAAGCAGGACTAAACCAAAACCCACAACTCTGGTCTAGATAGACTAGTGACGTAAGAAAAGATCTGTGTTTTGAAAATGTAATGAATAGAGGGGCTTACATATATACAGCATACTGTTACCAAGTAACATTTATTTGAATGGCAGTTTCTCTTTTGAAGGAATTTAAATTAACACAAGGACATTGCAAACTGTGTGTGAAGTGGCACCTTTACACACAATAGGAGAGGGTTATAAGAGAAACACCCTGAACAAGAAGCACTGGTATTCTGCACTGTCACTTTGTGGTGGTTTCGCCACATTTAAAACAAGCTTTAAATGCCCTCAGGGGTGCTGTCAAAACTGGAAAATATTATGTGCAAGTGGAGGTAGCTTACCTCTACTACTACTGGAAGAAGATGACCTTGACGATGACTGTGATGAGGAAGAGGTGGATGTACTGCTAGAAGATGATGTGGATGAAACAGACGAGGATCTGCTTCTGCTGCGCTTTCGTTTCCTTTTTTCTTTTCCTTAGGGCAACACACGGCAACAGTGACAAACCTGCTAGTAACTGTGGCCTACAGAAATTACTCTTAGCAGAATTTAAACACAATAAACCCGTTTTGAGGGATTGGTTGTGTTTTTCCCCACTCTTCCAGCGTGTCATGGTCTATTGCCATCAGCAAGTGACCAAACCCGGTAAGCGACACAGAGGGCGACACACAAAAAACCACCACAGAACAGCAACAGATCACAGCGCCTACCTCGGGCCTTCAGCCCTTCTTCTGAGGTTGCACACAGCGTCCTACTTCTTTCATCCTTCCTGTTATCCATATCTAGTCAGAGACAAAAGTACCTTCAATAACATCATTTCCAAAAGACTTTGGGAGCGGGTGGATAAAAGGGAAGTGCAGAAATCGAGGAAACGAGAGAGCACGCCTGAGGGCAGCGCCCTGGAATCACAGGGTGGGACGGGCTGGAAGGGGCCACAGAGGGTCACCAGGTCCAACCTCCCTGCTCCGGCAGGGTCATCCCGGAGCACATGGCACAGGATCACATTCCCGTCCTATGACACTGCCTCACACTGCGTGGGGACAGCACCTTCAGGCTCATCCCCTTGCACCAGAAACCGGAGACCAGACCCGCGTTTGGGTGAGACGCCAGAGGAGTTTTATCCCCATACCTACGTGGCGGGCTGTCGGTGGATCACGGATCCCGCCCAGGGCCCGCCCACGGCCCTCAGCGGCCAGAGGGCCCCGCGCCCCGGCCCGGCCCAGCCCACCCCTCCCCGGCCGCCCCAGCGCCCCCGACCCACCCGCGCTGGGGCCGCGCCCGCCCCGGCTCCGCCGCCCCTCGCCCGGCGCCGCCCGCGACCCGGAAGGGCTGGGGCCGCCCGCCGCCGCTTCCTGCCCTCCCTCACGGCAGCCGGACGGGAACGCGGGGGGCACACCGCCTTCCGACACCCGGGGCTTTGCCCTGCCGCCTGTCCCCGTCCCCGCTGTAAAACACCGTGTGCCCGGGCACTCAGGAGCCATGGGATACTGGGACGGTTCCTGTTCCTGCTCTGAACCGAAACAAATCCAACCCCTGCTGAGCCCAAACCCGCCCCAAGCAGAAACCATCATCGCAGTGCATCCTCAGACCTCGAGGACGTTCATCTGATCTGTCTTAGGATTTACGGAACCTCATGTGCGGCTGCTTTACGATATTCTAGTGCAAACCAAAACACGCATGAAGCACATTAACTCTTAATCTAAAGCAGTGTTGGTTTGTTTTTTGTTTGTTTGGTTTTTGTTGGTTTTTGTTCGGTTTTTGGGGTTTTTTTGGTGGTGGTGTTTTTTTTTTTTTTTAATTAGTGTAAGCAAACACCAGTACTCTACATCCTTAAAAGTCTGCTTAAATCCAGCCAAAAGGAATGTAGGCCACAGTCACTCCAGAAGGGTGATAAAATTATTTATTCTTACATTAGTTTATGTACACAGTAAAGACATTCATCTAGAAAAATGCCTCTATTGTAGTAAGAGATAGTCAAACAACTACAAACTATCAATAAATACATTAGAAACATACTGTATGCTGATGTAGAAATACCCTACGCTCTTTTGGTTACTTATCCAGTACAGTATTATTGAAAAGTTTTTTGGTATTCTTCATGCAACATCAAAATTCTTCCTGACAATTCATGCTATACAACTTTTTTTTCTTTATTAGGAATGAGATGAAATTTAAAACCCTGTTTACAAGCAGTAAAAAAATCACTGAAAATTTTAACATAAATCTCTCAATTTCTGTACTAAAAAGAACCAATTTAAAGAAGGTTGTCTTTAAAAAAATTAATTTTCTCAACTAATTCTTTATAAAACAGGCAGTATTTCAAAAGGGATGTTTCCATCACCAAGGATGAATTTGTGCTTCAAAATTTTAAAAGGAATATTCATGGCAAAAACCTAAACCCAACCAGTAGGTAGAGGAGAGATTGCAGTACGAACTGCCTAAAACCAAACATGCTTTCAAAATCTGTCTAAGAAAACACTAAACACTTATCCACGTCACTATGCCATCACCTACTCTAACAACTAGAAATGGAGTTTTAATAATACTTAGCTCTTTTCATGCTCAAACTTCTTCACAAACATTTAAATAGCCCTAACACTTCTGCAAGTATTATTATCCCCATTTTACACTTGGGGTGGTGGAGGCAGAGAGGGCTGGGAATTTGCCAGGATACAGACCACACACATCCCTTTCATCTTGCCTCCTTTGCTTGTCTGAGTTCTTTATCACTTTCTGTATTTTACACTCAGTGTACTGGAGAGTCCCAGGACACACGGTTGGTACATTCCCATCAGTTATTAGTGGTTATTATGCAAGTTGTGTCACTTTGAAAGTTACATGACAAATGTTAAAGTAACAATGGACATGAAATCCAGGCTCAGGGCTGATGTCACAGAATGCCACGCCACTGTCAAAACAAGCCTGCTCTTTCTGTAACCAAGTCTTACACCTAATTCATTCTGTTTTACAGCTGAAATGACTCTTGAGGTCAATGGTAGTGGTACACAAGAATAAAATTTGTTCCTCACAATCTGTCCCCGGGAACACGGAAAGCCCCTATGGTGGCTCAGTACATCTTGACATTGTAAACCAAAAAGGGACTTCTAGATCAAAACAAAGATTTCACATGTGCCAACCCACCATGAGGTACAGATTACTAAGGTCTCTTCCCCTCCACCCCTGAGTTAGAACATGTGTCTGAATTATGTCCTGAAAACCATGTGGGAAAGTAAATGTCTAGCAATAAGACTGCAGATACAAAATAAAGTATTTTGCCTTCATCTTAGTATCAATCCTTGAATTATTTAGGTTGATATCAACAGGAAATTGGCATTTTTCATTTTGCCACATTTGCCCTGCTGAATTTTCTATCTTACACCTTTCAGTCTGTGCCCTGTTTTGATTTTTATCCTGCCTAGTTTACGCTTACTCTAAACCCAGCTTCGTTTCTTGCTGTCTTTTGATAAGCTTTGGAGCAATGGATAATGCCATGGTGTTTCCCTACCTGACCTGTAAGAGATGAGAGACGCAAAATTCTGCCACTTGTAATAGCAAAACGACTGAGTATGCAAAATTATACCCCTCTTACAGGCACCCAAAGGGCTTTAAAAAGGCACGTGTATTCTGTGTCACTCGTTCCTCAGTGCCTGATCTCGGTGGTTGTAGTGCGTCTCCAGTAAACCCTGTACAATGCACACATTGCCTTCCAGTATGGAAGGAACTTGGAATAAAAAGTAAGATCTTCAGATGTCACAGTCAGCAGCTGTGTCATCCTTTAACAAACACTAGAGCTGCACTGATAGTGAAAATTGGGTTCTTATAGCAACCTCACTCCCTAATCCATTTTCCCCCTTCTTCCCCAAACTTCTAGGAGAGAGGAAAAGTGCATGTTATGTGAGCTATTCCCCAAGCTCTTCCTGCCTTTTGTAGAGCTGGTAGGCCAGAAAACATCTATCTTGCACAGATGTGGAGGCAAAACAACAGGAGTTTTGCCCCTCTTTCAGCAGTGCAGCCGAGAGCTGGCAGGCTGGCCGAGTGCCCTGCTTCTGGCTGTGTCCTGAGAGGTGAGAAGCACCTGCAGCTTTTGGCTTCAGATGGGGACTGTGGATATTTACCACCAATGGAAACCAGTCCCAAGGCACTAGGCAGGAATTGAAAGGACACAAGAAAGCTGTTGTGACCTGGGGGTACCCTGTACAGCTGAAAAAACAGGCTAAAAAAGTAAGAGGCATTGGCTCCTTCCTCTGGGCTTTCTGGAAAAACACAATTAAAACAAATAAAAAAGATGCAAGATACTCGGCAAATGTTTTCCCTGCCTAACTGAAGCCATCCTCCCTGCTTCAAAAATCCAGGAGATGGAGGGATCAAGACACATTGATTCGAATTGGCTAATGTTGAAATGTTTCCATTGCAGACAGATGAAATCCACTTGCACGTTTGGGCATGGCTTCACTTCTGTGTGAGGGAGAGGAGCCCACAGGCCTGCCTGAGCTCCAGGGAGTTTATTGGAGGAGTTTCATCTCCAAATGCCAGTCTGGTGATGGGAGCCAAGCATTCCCCCCAGCCCAGACTGAACCAATCTGGATCAAATGCCTGTCTGCATCAGACTGGACTTCTAGCTGCCTTAAAAATGCAGTCTTGAAAAAAAGGTTAGAAAAGGAAAGGCCCATGCTTTGGCAATTCATTATCTGTCCTGTAAGTCCAAAGCTGTGAAACATTCTCAGTAGCTTGACTGGTGGCAATTCACTATTGTAGGGCTGGTGTTCACCACAAAAGCAGTTCCTCATGGTTACAGCAGTCACACTAATCGGGCGCGCTTTTCACAATTCCTCCAGATCAGTTAGATCCACAACCACTTTCAAAAAGAGAGTGTCATCTCTGATGTAGGTGTTCTTTGTGTTCTCCAGGACTGAGTGCGGCACAAAGCGCGGACAGCCGGAGGCGATATTCATTTCTCCATCCGGCCTTTTGAAACTGCTGCTGTTGGGGTCAGCTCTAAAGACTTCCACAATGTGATTTTTTTTCCCACTTTGGTCCAAAAGCATAAGCGTAACTTTCTGCTTGAAAGGCCAGAGCAGTAGCGAGTCAAACTCGCCCCTCATGACCACGAAGTAGAGGGAGATGTGCGTTCCCTTTCCCGAGCCGTCCCCATTCAGGTAGGCTCTCGCACACAACCTGTACCCGCAGCGGCTGGTGTAGAAGGGCTGGCTGGCTATGGACGGCACACGGCCTTCCACTGCCTCTTTCTTCTTCATCCTGTAGTCTGTGATTTTCCAGATTAATTTCCCATTGTAGCACGTGCCTTCCAGAAGCTTAAATCGTTCTTCGTTTTTATTGAGCTGTGCTTTGTGAATATTGATCTGGAGATCATGTTTGCTGGACTGATCTTCCAAAACAACTGAGAGAAGGGGGGAAAAAAAGAAATAGAAAAAAAAAAGAGAAAGACATTTGGTAAAATCAAACTGTCAGAGCCCTGGATAAAATGAGCACCCAGACTCAAGCAGGCAAAACTGATCTACCCAAGCCTGAGTACAGGCTCTGAACTACAGCTGCTAACTTTTTAAAACTGTAACTGCAGCTGGTAGCTGAATAAGAAAACTGGCAGCTATAAACCATGAATGCCTGAATAGCACCACAGCCTCCATCACAGTGCATGAGCCAGACCAAGGCCAGCTCTGTGGCCCTGCAGTGCCACAGGAGTTGAGGAGACATTGTGTAGTAGGGAAAGGTGGGAGAACACTGCACACACCATCACAGTTTGGTCTTGGAATGCAAGAAGAAAGCCCTTTGTAGTGAAGAGCTACAGCTACACAGACTGAATGTAGCACCAGAGTGTCTCCTTAGCCACCAGTAAATGAGCAAAACCCCCCTACCTGTGCAGGAAAGTGCCAACGTACCCAAGCGCTGGTCGTACGTCTCCATCAGGGCAATCTTCTGTTTCACGTTTTCAATTGTGTCAAACAGGGGCCGCAGGTCTAATTTACTTTGCTGCTGGTTTGCCATCTGTATTAGCTGTTTCACTTGTGATTCCAGGCGTGCAGACTTATCCAGGTGACTGGCCAGGGCCTTTCCAGTTCACACCATTGGAAGAGAGTGGGAAGTAGAGACAAGGGATATCCATAAAATCAGCTATTTGCTTTGAATTAAGATAATGAAGTCTTTAGCATGTCAGCAGTATCAATGATGTGATGCATTCAAAGTGCTCTGCTGGCTTAGGAATTTATCCCAGTGCTCCTTCATGATTAATTCAGCACATTTACAGACTGAGAAGCCATCCCTCATTCACCCAATTCACGCTGCATCACTTAATTCAACTCAGTATTCAAATTTACACCTGCACATTTGCCATGGGCATCTGACCATGAGGATTTGTACAGTGCTTTTTGCCCAGATCACATATCCAAACTTCTGTATCGATTAAAATGAAAAGACAATGCCATACTGTAAAAAAATGAGAAGGTCTTTGGGAGATTTGTTATTGCTGTGCTATTAATGACAACTGCTACTGGAGAAACATATTTCAGGATGCAAGAAAGCAATTGGTAAAAAAGGTAGAATCAATGTCTCACCTGAGTGCTTACCATCAAGTTGCTATTGTTACCAAACAGTTGTGTATACTGTCTGAATTCTTTCTCACACTTCTTAATGGCATCTGCTAGCTGCTGGATTTTAATCTCTTTACATTCCAGGCTCTTATACAGGTCAGATATCTACAGATGGAAAAATCAAGAGTATAAACACTAAGGAACACCAAAACATACAATGAAGAACTTATAACATATGTGACTATATAAGAGACAGTGGAAAAGTTTACAATGCAAATCCTCTAAGTGAGCTAGATAAAGCACTCCTTAATTCACTATTTGTGGATAAGCACTGGCAAGAACTGAACACAAGGTATCAGACTCTTGAAGATCTGTGTGGCTACAGGTGCAAAGAGGCTCCTATCTCCCATTCCCATCATGATGATCCATTCAGCTCTATAGTGGGTTAATACATACTTACATGCACACATGTATGTGTGTTTCTGTGTGTATGTATACAGATTTTTTTTCTCTACTGAGGTCTAACCAGCAGAAGAGATGAGTCAGTGAGGGATACACACTTCAAAATCAAGTTATAGCACTTTGGAATGCTTTTTTCTTGCATAAACAAGCAAAGAGTAAGTCCACCATCAGCTTGGATGCATTCAGTTTAGCAGGACTGGGCCTACACACAGTGTCATTTCCTGTGTGCCAAAGAAGTGATCATGAGCAGAAAGTGCTTGCAGCTGGTTCTGGTCTCCTCCGTGCTGCCTCCACACAGAGCAGGTGACCTGGGCAGCTAAAGGCTGCTTTTTGGAGCAACCTGGCCAGTCAATGAAACTTTAAAATACTTTTTCTCTAAACCTCTTACCAATGTAAAGCAGAGACTGAAAGCAAATGAGGTGAGCGATGGCAAGGAGCCTCCCACTGTGCCTAGTGGAGAATCTATGTGCCTGAGCACAGATAGGTTTCCCTGTAATTGACTGACTTCACTAGAAGAGCTTATTCTGTCTGCTGAGGTGTGAAAAGACCATGAAAACAGTCTTTTAAAATGTAGCTGAGCTAAACCAGGCAACAAATGTAGAATCTTGTATCATCCTCTAACCAGTCAAGAACTGCTGAAGAGTGCTCATTAAATATGACTTACCTGTTCTTCCAACCGGGAGTTCTTGTCTAAAATCTGCAGCATGTGTTCCCTCAGGGCACTGTTTTCATGTTCAGCAAGTTTCCCTCTTTTAACCTTAGTGAGGCACAGGGAGGAAGTGAAAGAATAAAATAATAAGATAAGCAGATTTTTGAAGCTGTCAGTAAAAAATTTATTGATGCAAACATTCAAAATGTCTCCTTTATGCCTCTAAAGTGAGGGAAGGGGAGTCCTGATTCTCTAGTACGGCATCTTAGCCAACAGCAGAAATGGTTGTGAAAGGACATAAACTGGTTATTTTAATTATTTTGATTGGTTTGGGAGACAAAGTGCAGTCCTGGTACAGACAAAGATCTGTGAAACAGTACCTTTACATGACAGCCGTACTGCTTATACGGGCAGTCCACTTCTGCCTCGGGACACACAGCGTGGTGCTTTTCAATCTGCATGTATTAACAAAGAAGGTTGTGATTAAATAATTACTTGGTAATTTGAAGCACTAATAAAATCTAAATGCCTGCACAAAGGGTGAATAAAGACCACTGTCATGACACCACCAATCACCTAAACAGGAAAACGAGTATTCAGAATCAATAAGCAAGCCAGGTATTTTTCCATTCTGCAAAACACCAATGGCTTGCAGTGACAGAATAATCCACTTAGAAGATGGGAGATATATCCCTTTTAGGATCAAACAAAGGAAACACTTAGAGCAATGAAATTTTATTGGCACGGGCAAATGTGGTCTGCAACACTGCTTTCAGTTTTCATAAACGTGTGTGATCTGCTGAATTGCAGTATCTGAAAAAAAATAATAGTACCTCTTTTTTCAGAATTATTTGTGAACAGTTTTGGAGACAAGGCACGGGGTAATCAGGACAGTCATTTTTCTCATGAGTCTAAAGAAAAAGGAACAGAACAAGGCAATGGTTTTATTTTTGTAAAGTAGTATATGCAGAGGAAGCTATGCAAAAAGTAATCCCAAACATACAAATGCAAGCCACATATTACCTTGTTGTTCATAAGAGAGCATCAATAATTGGTATTATTTAAAGCACATTTATTACACTTTCTCCTTCAGCTACTCAGACAAATTTTGTTTCAGGTGTTAAGTGCCATTGCAATGCTGGAAATTTTTCACTCAGCAGTATCAAGGGGAAACAGGTGCTATGGATTCCTGGGAATGCTACATAATCTTACCTTTATGTTAATAAACACCACATATGTATTACAGTACTGGCACATCTCTTCTCGGAATTTACAGTGCTGGCTCAAGTGCTCTTTCAAGTCTTTGCGAAGAATTTGATCCCGACATCCATCATTAGTGCATTGCGTGCTTTCAAACAAACACTGCTGGAGATGCTCCTGCAACACACACCAGCAGATTAAATGCCAAATGGCCAGTGTGACCTGGCACGTTTCCTTGAATCAACAATCACCTAAGAATTCAGAATATGAATGGACACTGTGATTTACTAAGGCTACATAAAGCAAATGATTCTTATATTAAAAAAAAAACAAACCCTAAGGCAAAGCTGGGACAAGCTAACAGCTGTAATATTTGCTACTTACAAGTGTATAGCTGTCATAATCTTTGTGTTTAAACCACATTTCTACAACAACTCTGAAGACAATCATGGGAATTCAGCTGATCATAAATACATAGAGCAGTCATGAAAATCAAAGGCTTCAAAATGTGATCAAGCAAACCAACCTGGTATCGTCCCAGAATTACTTTTGAATTGCAGTCAGGAAAGTTTTTGCAGAACACATGCAAGTTGAGAACTTCCCTTTTACAGCAGTTATCTTTGAATACCTGTAAAGGAAGCAAACCAGCCTTAATATGCAATCACATGGGATGTTATAAATAATATAAAAGAACAAAACACCGCTACAGATCTTCTGGGTGTTCAAGTGTAGACTTCATAATCGTGAGTATGGCTCTTGATAATTCATGTTGAAAATTTGTATTAAAACTATAAATTAAACCATTTATGAAATTTGTAGTAAGCGTAGGGTTTTTCCCCCCACGTAGATATTCCACAGATGCTGATCCATCCCACAGCCAGCAGGAGTAGTAGCACAGGAGCTATATAACTACTGCCAGAGCCTGCCTGTATCTAGAAGAAAGCAGCTGGAGCTAACATGCCCCAAAAGCCAAACCAGCTCTGTGCATGCTCCACTATGTTCAAGTGCCTTTGGGATGGAGACAATGCTGGGATATCCTTTCTGCCACTTCTGAGAAGCAGCACCGTTCTCAGCTGTGTATGCAGAAGCAAATGAAGGCCCCAGAGCAAACTCTCAGTCTTATTTAGAGATCTTCCTGCATTGTTGTCATCAAAATTTGCAAGAAGTAGAAGATGGCAAATGAAAAACAAAAATCCCGTGGACAGTCTGATTACAATTTCCTATCAGGAGCAGGAGAGAGAGGAAGGAGACATTTGATTTCCCTGAAAAATTTCTGGCAGGACCATGTATACGGTATACTTTCAAGCCTTGGAATATAAATAGGGAAAAATGAATCCATTATAAAACAAAACAACCAAAACCAACAATAGCTTGCAAAATAAAAAGGATGAACCTCTTTTTTTCTCTAAAAGTTACCCAAAAGTAAATTAAATCTTCAGGGCTAATGAGAGCTAATGGAGATAGTCAAGACAGCAAATTATAGCCAAGTGAAAACAAAGACAATCAGATAAACAAGATATCCCAGCAAGACAGGGCATTAAAAAAGCAAGTCAATAAAATCTCCATAAAAAAACCAGACATCTGCTGACTTGAGAGGATTTAAAGCTTTGTGAAATTCTTCAACACTTTACTGGAAATAACAGAAGACTAAAATGAAATAACTTTAGAACATGAAGTATAAAATGAAGCTTTCGTTAGACAGCCATAATTCCTTTCTGGGAGAGCATCACTGAGTACACTGCTTCCTTTAGCATTAGTTCAGAGACAGAAAAACTGCTCTGCTCTGAGGACTAAAAGCCACCTTGTTCTCAGCTGTCTTGGCTTTCCCATGTATATGCTGACTGCTGAAATAAAGCTATAGCCACTTACCTCATGCATTTTTATTGTTTCTTTGTCGACAGGACAGGTGGGCACTGCATTTAACTCTCTAGATCAAAAGAAGAGTCATGTTAACCTACAGGAAATTCAATTTATTTTATGAAATTGGGCTATGCTATAATCTGACTCTGACAGAAGTCAGCAGTAGATACCATAAAAACAAAAAAAAAGTCCTTTAAAAACACTTTCATCTGGCAACTACACAGCCAAATTCTGCCCATAGCTCAAAGAGGGCATAAAGTGGCAACTGTGAATATGTAACAAAAAGCAGAGTCTGTCCTAAGAGTGTTCAATGGTAAAAACCACAAGATGTTTTTTAATTAAGAGGACTTAGTCACTCTCTGGCCAGCTGCAGCTCACAAATGTCATATCTCCAAAAATCTCATTGTGCGCTTTAAACCCAGCCTTTGCCTAGAAGAAGCAGTGCCCTCCTTGCTACACGAGTAAAAGAAGATCTAATGGCTCCTTTCTTAAAAGGCTCCCAGAAATCCTGTGATAGGGTGCAGGAAGACATTCATTGAGGCAGTGGAAAAGGGAGACAACCCAGAGACAAAGCAGCAAACATGAAGCATCTAAAATTCACAAAAGCTAATTAGCGACATCCACCCCCATAAAGAGGCTCCTCTGCAGCCTTTCCAGAAGAAATCCTGCCCTCAGGTACACCAAACAGTCCATAATGTATTCCCAGACAGGTCTGGGGGGTAAACTCATTTGTACCAAGCAGAGGGATGCCAGCAGCCTTGTGATCTGACTGCAGTATCAGGTAATATTAACATCAGTTTTATAATTCTGCTAAATTCAAAGGAATTATGCGGAAGCAAATGAACACAGCCTAATCTAACCACCAGCACCAACACCGTGAGACATCAATGCAGCAAATTCCTCTGAAGAGCACAATGGCAGGCAGACAGACCACAGCAGCATCTCACACAGCAGTGTATCAGCTTACATCAACAGTTTCTTTACACTGACTTCCCTGCGGTTCACCGGCGCTGGCTTAGAGACACCTTTAAAACACTGAGCACGCAGTCACTGGGTCGGTAATATCATTGTGGCACTCACTGCTCATTTAGAGATGGCGTGGGCTGGTTTTTTTTAGGAAAGGGAACAAGGGGAGCTTGCGGACACGGGCGGGGTCCGCTCTCACCTCAGAGCAAGAATGCACTGCTGGCAGAAGCGGTGGCCGCATCCCGTCTGGTGCGGGTTGTGCAGGACCAGGTGGCAGTAGGCGCACTTGTAGCGCTCCTCCAGGCTTTCCACAAACTTGTAGTCGGCGTCGGGCTCGAAGTCCAGAGAGTTGGTGCTGGCGGAGTTCTGGCGCGTGAAGATGCCCGAGAGAGCAGCGGGTTCGTCACAGGCCATGGGAGCTGCACTGGGAAGCGAAGCAGACACAGGGAGAAGCTCTTCAAATACTCCCCGGCAGCCACTCGGCCTCGGCTACCGCTTGCAGCAGGCTGCTGCTGGCAGGAGGGCTCTCATCTGCAGGGGGGAGACAGGTTTCAGAGGGAAACGTGGTGCCAGCTATGGAAGAACAACAAAACGCTCACAGAACCACAAAATGAAGATTACACAACAAGCATCAAAGCACACTTCTTTGGAAAAGAGCTTCACAATCTGAAAATTTTTCCACAGAGTTGAGATTTTTATGGTTTGGTTGGGTTTTTTTTTTTTTAAATTTTCTTGCAGCAGTTCTTAGTCTCAAAAAAACTACAAACAGACACAGCTGGGGAAAGCAGAGGCCAAGTCTTGGCCTTAATGTTCACCAGGAAAGTCTCCACCTAAAGTAGAGCCCACCCACATGAATTTACAAGTTCACTGCACTGGTTCAAGCAGGAGATGGCTTTGTGGTTTACAGTAAGGAGCATACAAAAAAAAAGGCAGCAGGGAGATTTTACCTTCAGTTTAGGTGTTACAGGAGTTGAAGCCTCTTAACTTGACGTGTTTCTTTTTCCTGTTGATCATTCATTTATAGCAGTATACTCTGATTTCACTTAATTATGTGCGAGTTTTTGGCTATATTAATTCTGTCTGAAAGAAGTGGTGGAAAAAAAAGGAAGAAAAGCAAGGTTGCAATCAGAAGTGTGACGTAAGTTTTTCTTTCAACCTACCATAACTCATACACAGCACAGGAATGCAACGTTAATTTTCCAGTAGGAAAAACCATCAACATTTGTTCCAAGCCCTAAGTCACAAACCTTGAGATTTGCCACCAGTCCCTCAGCCTTGCAGTTGGTTTTTTTTGCAAGTAGCTCAAGACCTAGAGCCACTCTGGTTGGCATTTCTTGCAGCTTTGCACTCAGAAGACGTTTTCCTTACAGGATTGTACGATAGCACAACACACCTGAGCTCCCAGATCATTTCATGAGGGAAGTGCTCAGTTTTAGAGTTGTGCTGTGGGATGCTGTTTCTCCTCTGTGTGCACCACCTGCCCTGTCAGTCACTGGAGTCACTCTTACTGGCATCAGCACCTCTCTGAGAGCTCTCTCTCATCTCCTGTAAGGTCAACAAGGGCATTTGCTGCTTTTGGAGGGAAGCAGGGCCAGCACATCACCATTAACAACCTTGTGTCTGGCATGAAACAGCATGCCCAGCACTGACACTCCACCCTCCCTCCTTGCTGCAGTGGCCTCCTGGCCCATGAAAGCAGCAATTAGTGAGCTGCCACAGAGCACCTCGGGCTTCAGAGAGCAACATCCATTTTCCTTTCTACTTTAGCAATCCATACTGGGCGAGAAAATCCTGCAGACAGATAATGTGCCTGATTCAAAAACACGCCAAAGCACTTAACCAATTAAAATGTATTCCACAGCCAACATTTAAGTGCTCCTGTAACTCAGCACCCTCGTTAGTGGTTGTACACAGTATTCACCTCCCCAGCTTGTCAGAGTCTCCCTGCCTTTCACCAGGCTGAATGTCTGACATACTCCAGCACACCTGATCATCTAACATTGGTAGCCCTCAGGAATATGAGCCATAATCATATTCCAGCCATAAAGACTTATTATTCCAACAGGAGTTTGCAAATTACCCTGTTTGGTCCCTCCAAATGAACAGCCTTCTTCTTCAAACCAGACATGGTTGTCCATTTGCTCCTTTCATTTTTAAACAGCTGATCTTTCCTCCTCTGAAAATGGGGTTCCCCGGTTCCCTGACACCTAATAAGGAGCAATTCTATTTTCCTCGCGTCAACCAGAGATGCCAAAATGCAGCCTGAGGGATTAGCAGTCTCATGTCTGGGCTGCCTCAGTAGCAGATGCCAGCAGCAGAGTGTGCCTGCTGCTTCTAAGGCGGATGGAGGGCTGTCACCATTAATTTCCAGAGCATGGACCACCTACAGGATGAACTGCCTAAGAACTCACTCTGCCGTCAGTCGGTGACAAGTTCCCCGAAACAAGTTTCCTTCCTCTCTCTTATTACTGCTCTCTCTCCCCCATTTACTTGGCATCCAATTCCCCAGTCCTATTATGCTCCAGCACTTATATCATCTGATGGTATGGTTTAGCAAGCTAATGTGTAAAAACACACTAAAATAAAACCAACAATAACAACTTCTGTGTTTTACCCATTTTGCCTTTAGGGATCTTCCTTAACACCAGAAACTCCAGCTGGGGTGAGAAGTTTTAGGCAAAAAAGGTATGGGACACATTAAAAAGAAACACAGTCATCAGCCCAAAATCCCATCCAAAAACTCCTCCAGAGCTCTCACTGCTCATTAAATCAACCAAAATCACTCCCATTTCTTTTTGCAAGGAGCATTCTGCTATGGTACAACACCTTCCAACTGTTGCTGAAATGAGAGCCTGTATCTCCTTAAACATCTTCATAATGCACCCCACCCAGATCCCACTCCTAAAAATGGAGACTCTTGTCATCTCCATGAAAGCACCTCCTCCACCTCAGCATTGCCCAGGATGGTATTGCACAGCTGAGGACACCTCAGGGCACAGGAAAGAGCACCCCAGGTGAAAGGGGAGGCTGCCTGCTCAGAGGGCAGAGTGGAAACCTCTGGGTGCCCAGAAGACCAGGGAGATCACCGCTGCTGCCAGCCTTGCAGGAGCTTTGCTGCAGGGTTTGCAGCTGTTCTGCTGGAAGAAATGGGCTGCCCCAGGAGGGGGCCTGTGGATGGCAATCCTTTGCCCAAGCTGGAGAGGTGCCCGTGTGAATCAGCTGGGGAGACTCAGAGGAGCTGAGAAACAGCAGCCCTGTGCCAGCCCTACTGCCAGCCAGCGCTCGGTAGGATGCGATCCAAACCATCCCAGGCAGCGTGTAATTCCCATCCCAGCACTCAGTGACTCAGGGCGGGTTGCAGCAGCTTTGCTCCCACTCCTGGCCTTGCTCCACGCATGGGCTCTCGGAACTGAAACCAAAGGGAAACTGTCAGGGGAAAAAGTGCTTTTTTGTGACAGTGAGAGCACCCCAGGGTTATCTGAATCAATTTCCTGCTTACGCTGATGCCTGGCCAGCGTAGGTAGGGGCTGAGGTAGCTTTCACTTCTTCCTTCTCACAGCTTCCAGCAAGGGGAAGGTGTCCTGCCTTTGTGTATGCTGCAGTTTTTCAGCACACGTGCAAACTGCAACGCTGGTTTAAAATAGCAGAGCGCGGCGGGCTCGTGCTGCATAATGATGCTCTTGTGGCAGACACAGTGCATGCTGTAAAGGGATTTTCACTGCAACTCCACTGCAACAGCACACACACAAAAATGCCCAGTCTATGGAGACTGAAAATCTACACCTTAAAAAAAAAAAAAAAAAAAGGATTTCCCTCTACTGAAATAAATAGAATTAATTCTGCCCACACATAAAAAAAGTGGTATGAATCCCTAGAGGCTAAGCCCAAGTCCTATAAACAGCTACCAATGGGTGGGAGCTCAAAGGCAGTGCAGCACAAAGAGCTCCCAGCTGCACCTTCCCATCCCTTCAGCATCCCAGCCCTGCCTGCACCACTAGCTGCACAAGCAAAAGGCTTCTGGAACAACTCTTTCTATGCAGATGCTTTAACCTCACTGGAAATAATCCAAATGGGAGAATTTTCATAACAAAAATAAACTTTGTAAATTGTGAGCTATCCTGTTTCAACTACCACCACACCAAACTGAGCCCAAACGTTTTCCAGTGAAATGTTCCACACTTAGAATTGCTTATTGTTCAGAAACTGAGCAGAACATAAAAATAAGGAGAAAAATCAGCATTGGCATGACTTACTAGAATATAAAATTGCACCAACACTTTAAAGCCATGTTCAAACAGCTCCCCTCCAGCACTGCTGCTCTCTATCTACAGCACCAGCACTCAGAATGATAGAGGCTGTGTGGAACCCTGATTATCACATTGAACTACTGTGGACAGATTAACTTCTTCTAGCCACAAAAACATACTTTCTGCACACAGGAAAAAAACCCCATTCCCTATGATGTGGTTGCTCTTTTTAAAGAGAGTATGTTTTTCCTGTTTTCTCTCACATGAAGCCAAGCCCCCCTGAAAGGTTAGCACTTTACCCCATGAGCTGTGAGTGCACCATTATGGCCAAAACCTCCAGGACAGCAGAGCCAGGCACAGGCTGAGAAAGAAAAATATCCAGGTTGTTATCACAGATTTGATCCTCATACACGGACAAGAAGACAGGATCCTGCCCAGCAAATGGGGCTGAGAGCCTGGCTTCTGCCAGGTTCACTGCATGAGGGGAGGGTGATGCTCAGCCACCCTCCAGGACTGGGGTATTCCCAGTAAAAAGCACCTTGATCGCTTCCTCACTTACCAGCTTCCATGTCATGCATACAACAGTGCACAGAGTAAAGGTTATGCACCTACCTTTCAGCAGCTCTAGTTCAGCTCTACTGCTTCGCCCTAAGACACTTGGTAGGGACAAGTCTTAGAAGAGGCCCTGTCCCTCCCTCTAAAATTATCTACCTTTTATGGTAGATCAGAACTGTCTTAGTCACAGCGGGAAAAGTTTTGCTAAATTTAGAGGTCTAAGATCAAGTCACTTCATTGGGAGCTGACAGGCAGAAACAGGATGGAGGGGAACAGATCTCGCATTAAAACAATGCTCTCCAAGCTGCCTTATAAACTATTAAACTTATAAACAGATTAGCTGCCGCCAGTACTTTTGAATTAAAATAACAAAGTTGTGTGATTTACTACTCTAAGCCCCTCCAAAAAACCACTATTTTGGTTTTAATATATGCCCCAACTCAACCCACAGAGTGGAAGAGGTAACAGTTTGCTAAAGAATGACTAAAAGTGTTTATACAGTTTGGGATACACATTTAAGATACAGCAAGTTATATGGAGTCATGTGAAGATAGGAGATGATGACATCTGATATCACTGGGGGATCATCCTTGTCCCTTCCAGCCCAGGAAGAGCTAGAACATTTTGACTGCTGACAACAAAACACACTTGCAGAGTCCCCATGTGGGAGAAGGACCCTGGCTGCATCACATGTGTCCCCCCAGTACAGAGGCTGAGGAGGGAAAGGATCCCCTGTTGCACCAACACAGACCCACTGCTCAACTCAGGGCTCACTCCCACTTCACCTGGCAGCAGGTGAACCTCAGGAGCTGCCCTGCTGTTGTCCTGATCACTTAAAAGCTGCAGTGCAGTGACCAGCTGGTACCCAGGAGAGAGTATTTCTAACTGCAACAATTTCCTACTGGATGTGTGCCTGAGCCCCCCCAGGGGATGTTGCTGCAGAGGACAGCAGAATAAACATTTTCTTTTGTATATAGACACCACTACACTATTGAAGTTCCAACTGTAATATTACCTCATTCTCAAGGCACAGTAAAACCTTACTAAGCAAGCAACAGTTTGCTCATCTCCATAGGCAAATTTTCACTAAGCAGAATAAGACACTAGGGTTTCCTTTGCATAGAGGTACAGTCAAGCATTACAATAACTTCCCATAAGACTGGACTTCGTCAGGTTTTTAAGACACGGATTACAACCCAGCATTTAAAAAAAAATTAAAAATACTCTTACAACCAATGAAGTGTGTCTGGTGCTGAAGCAGCCTTGATTTTACAGCCAGTTTACTTATTTGCTACATCTACTGTTTTCCCTGGAGGTTCTAAAAATAATTAATTAATTAATTTTGCATTATCAAGAAATCTATTTCCAATCAACACAATACTGTTATGCCTTAAAATAACCTCATTCACAGCTGGAAAGTAACCTTGTTGCCATCACTTCTGTGGCAATCCCTGAATGTTTTATCACCTTCCCAAGCACCAACAGCAATCTCAGTCAGAAGGCTCTGCCATGCTCCCCTGTGACACTGTGGCACGACTTCCCCGGTTCAGGGGGTGAACTCGGTTCCCAAGATGTTTTTGGGTCTGCAGCCTTCCCCTAACCCCTGTGTGCCAACCCCCTGAATAACCCTTCAGAAATGAGAAATAATTCTGGCAAAGTTAAGCTCCTGCCAGCGTTAACAAGACATGTTTTGGTAAAGCCATACCTGCAAACTGTAGCTGGTTCTCAATGGGGAGAAAATGAGAGAGAGACGGAGAGACAGAGTGCACCAGCGTGAGCTTTGTGGTTAACGCAGCAGTACAAGCATTTTAAAACAGCAAGGGAGTGGAAATCCCCCAGAGTAGCTTTGAAAAGATCATGTATAAAAATGTTTTAGAAGTGTTAGGATAAAAGGCAAGCCACTGAAAAGTATTTTGCCTTACTGCAATGGTGTAGGGACTGCAGATTTTACCATCTGGAGCAATGCAAGGTTACCAAGGACATTTCGCACAGTTGGAATCCAAGATACAGAGTAGATTTCACCTTCCACAAAACTCGTGAGTGATGTGATCAAAGAAAATGTACAAGGGCAGCAGGAAACACACAAGGACATAAGAAAAACCCAGATCCAATCCTGTGCATCCCTCCACAGCAGCCTCGGCAAAGCCGGGGGAACCTACCCATTGCAGGAAGCGAAGTGGTGGCTCACAGAGGAAGCAGCACTGGCTCGGTCACATCAGCCCATGTCACAGGCTGCACAGGCATGTCACATTTAAACAAGACTCTCAAACTGCAATAAAATCCATTTTAAGAAAATAAACATTTTATTTGGTTTTGTAATAACTTAAGTGGCCATAAACCCTAATGGTTTTGTAGTCTGAACTTAATTGTGCATACAGGATTCTTGGCAGCCTCCATCTCCTTCTTTCTGCATCAGCCTCCCTCCCCAGTCCAAAATGTGCCGCCCTCGTGGCAGTGCCTTAGGCTCCATCTCTACCCCCACTCTTTCTTTATCCTCCTGTGCCCTCTTCCTTTGCTTTCTGGTCTCTTGTTTTCATTTTTTTTCTTCCTTTCCTAAAGTAACATATCGTATTTCCTCTAAAAGCAGTAATTTTGAAGTCTCCTGTCATTTAAAATACTAATTTTCCAAAAAAGTTTCTATTCTCTTTTGTACTTAATGCAACAAGTAACCTCTTTCATCTTTTCCCTTTAACTGAACTTGCTCCCAGAGCATTTCTAACCTATTTCAATTTCCATCTCCCCTTCCAGGAGGTATCTCAACCTACTGCATGTTTTCCTGAACCTTCCACATAGCTCTGGAACAGACAAATCATTGCATCATGAAGTCAGTGGCAAAGGGAAAGGCACCAATTTGTAGGCATGCTGCTTCTTTATGGGATCAATTAAATTGATTTGAGTTGCATTTCTCTGCACAGCCTAAGCTCACTTCTACAGGGTATGTGGAAGGAAAAGGAAACTTTTTAACCCAGAAGGTATCTTTTCATCCCTGCCATCAGCACCTATCCCCAGACTGCTTCCTGGTCAGGCTGTACACTCTACACCACCTCTGACCAGGCTGACACCAGAACAGCATAACAGCTTCTACACAGGCTTTCCTTGAGCCTGGCAGCTCGGAAGGAAGGACACATCCATATGGATTTGTTGGGAGCAGGCAGCGCTGCAGAAAGCGTAGTGCTCTGCAAGCACAGCTCCAGGAACAGCCATCTGCTTCTGGGAAGCTTTGGGGAAAACCCCAAATGGAGAAGTTGAGTGGGAGCAGGATCTTAATTTTAAACAGTTTGACTCTGCAGATGAGTAGAGAGCAGCAGGCCAGTGTTATTGTTCGTGATCAGCCCTTGACCTCCTCCAGCACCAAGCGCAGTGCTGAAACCCTGACCAAGTTTCAAGCAAACTCAAGGAGATGAACTTGGGTGAAAAGACAGACAGCAATAGCATTTAGGAAACAGAATGAAGGAAGAGACAAGAAACAAAATAAAGAAAGTTACTGAACAAAGAGTAACAGTAAGGGACAGAGAGCAAGACAACACGCTTCAATTTTTTATCTTTTAGTGTACTGAAGCCAAAGTGAGTCCTCGCTTTTCCTAACAAATAATTGGCCATTACAAACTTTGCAGAACCAGGTCTTTGGGGCTTTCAAATTCATGTCTCTTTCTCTGCCCCATGCAGACACACTATCCAGGACTTCAGCTGATTAGACCATTCAGTTGGTTTGGCCATGAATATCTACTCAAGGCACAAGAGATTCTTGGTTTTAATTTTCCATGCCCAGACCCTTTGACTCAGTCTTAATAAAGAACTTTACCATCATCTATACAGAAATCTATGAATCAACTCAATGGTTATTCATCTGAATTACTAGGAGGAGCTCAATTTTTTTTTAACACATACATGTGTCTGATGACACAGACACACATTTTTCTAGCCACAGCTGTCATTGAAAATATAACTGCTAATGTAAAAACCCAGATGCTGGCGGGGACCCCATGAACTTGCTGTTGGGAAAGTGGTGACAGCAAAGATTGTTACCATTTTCTTTTCTTAAAAAAAAAAAAAAGAAAAAATCAACAGGAGAAAGGATGTGTTCTTAAAAAGTCCCTCCCATGAGGACAGGCTGGAGATCTACAGAGGTAAGAACCATGAGCGGTTCTTTCCCATGGCCCCTTCTCCAAAAGCAGTGGGCAGTGGAAAGCTGTGCTGCTCTGCCTGAGCATGCTGCCACAGCCAGGCAGACACAGCATTTTTTTGTTTCTTTCATAGGGCCACATTCCAGTGTCAAGGACATGGATATAGCAGACAAGACTGAGAACCATGACTTAGCACAGGTCTGACCATTTCATGTCTCACAGCGCCTACTTTGGGAAAAAACTGCTTTGCAGATGGTTCTTAACCTTGAGGTTTGGTTAGTCACTAGGTGGCTTTGCATAATACTAATAAGTAACTTTTATATTTTGATATAATCTTCTGCAAAGTAAGTTCACAGCAACATACTTAATCTTACAGAATCCCTATATGCAAACGTCAGTACACACAAAAACTTGCTTTATCAGTCCCACTCCCAGAGACAAACATGCTTAACTACAGAGCACTCTGGGCAATCCCATATCAAAACCACTGTGGTTTAGGTGCAGACAGTTTCTCACACGCTTGTGTATTTGTTGCAATATCGAGCAGGGGAAACTGGAAATTTTTGCAACATTTTTATTAACAATACAGCATGACTCAAGTTTCCTCACTTTCCCGAGCCCAGCCACACACCAGGGTAAAGAGATTAGCTTCTTTCCTGGGCTGAGGGAAGAGAGTGGAACAACTGCACATTGGTACTGATAAGGGACTGATGACTAACAGTGTGATCATTAACCCTTCACACTTGGCGCCAAGAAACTTGGACAGAAAAGCCCCAGAAAGCAAAAGAAGAGGTTCTGAAATCCTCACCCCAAGGGCACACTGGCTGTAAGGTGTCCCAGGCAGCTGGCTGGGGTCCTGCAGCAGCACACTCAGGCTGCCACGCTGCTCTGGGCAAGGAATGCTCCCAAGAACAGAATGTGTGCGAGACAACAGAAACCACCTGAATCCCTGCAGCCACCAGCAACTGCCTCCACGGGATCAGGAGACCAAGAAAAGTTACAACTCACACAGACTGCCTGACAAGCCAGAAAAATGAACACCTCTCCCTAGCCAGATGATTCCTGATGATAAGTGACTATGCAAAATCATCAAAGGGTCAGACAAAGAACCGAAGAAGACAGAGGGCTATAGGATAACTTAAAGGAGGGCACAAATAAAGCCCAGGAGATGAAGCACCCTACAAGTGTGCACCAGCCCACTGAAGGGATTTTGCAAAGTGACCCAAGCAATAGGAGGTACAGAATGAAGAGCTCCTGATCTGTCCCATAGCTTTAACAGCTGTGTAAGAACTGCTCCTGCCTTAGGGAGCCTGTGTGGTGAAATAAAGAACTGTCTGGTTTCTGCCCTCTGCACTTACCTGAAATTCCTTTGGTCCAAGTCTACAACAGCAGCTTTCTAGCTTTAAAATCTTGTCCCCTCCTGGCTGTGATTCCTTACCCTCTCTAAACCCCATAAATACCCTGTGAGCGCCACAAGCTTTTCTTTCTTCCTTCATGAAGTTACTCTGAATCTTATCTTTCAGCAGCTTACACCTCTTCAGTTTCTAACCCTAAAGTTTCCTGCCAGGTACTCACAGATGTGCCCCATTGCTGCAGACCATCTTCCTGCCCAGGCTGAACTCTCAGCCTCTCCTCTGATATCCGGGCTGTGGATGATGACCAGCCCAGGGGTAGCATGATGACCCCAAGCTTGCCCCACAGCCCTTCTTCTGCACAGCCCCTGTGGCCCAACCTGACACAACCAGACCCTGTTCCGCTCAGCTCCATAACCTTAATCTCTCTGTCTCAGGCTTTGAGTGTTAGATCTTCACAATACCTCACCAACTTCTCCTGCTTCATGTCTCTGTATGACACAGTATTTCTTGTCTACTAACACAAAACTGTCATCCATCACCATCATCCTCTGGTTTACATAGAATCAAGGCTTTGGGTTGGAAGGGACCTTAAAGATCATCTCATTCCAAGCACCTCCCATGGGTAGGGACACCTTCCACTAAACCAGGTTGTTCAAAGCCCCATCCAGCCTGGCCTTGAACAGTTCCAGGAATGGGGAAAACACTTCCAGGAACGGGGAAAACACTAATTTCCAAACACTTATTTCTCTCGAAATGTAGTATTTTACTCATTTATCCACCCTGCATGCTGCCACAGGGATCATTTTTCTAAGCCACAGCTACAATCACATCACCTCTCACCATCCCTTCACTTTCCCACTGCACCAAAACCTCTTCGCTTTCAAAGCCTGTTCTAGTCTCCCTCCACTTGCCCCTGCATCGCCTCCAGTGATATAAAGGTTTCCTCTCTGTCCAAGCAATGATAACAGGCTCCACTGCCTCCTTGTTATGTATTTGAGCAAGTGTCTGCTGGGAGGGCAGATGTTTTTTTGAGAGATATTAGCAGGCTGTTCTTCTCCAAATCTTTTCTTCAAGATCTCCTTTGCCCAGCAGCTGGGAACAACTGGCTTCTGACTATCACGGTGATCCAGAGGGTCGCACTGCCTCCTATTGCTCCCACACGCAGGCACATCCCTCCCTCCTGACTTGAACTATAAACTCCCCTCAGCCAAGGGCTGCGGTTTCGCCTTCTGCTCGCAGAGGGGTCCTCAACCACAGCAAACACTTCCCTGCACAACAGGAATAAAATAAGATAATCAAGGCTAACAGCAAAGGAAGTTGTCCTGGGTGGTTTTAGGCTGAGTGCAGCACATCACCACCACACCTCACGCTTAGCTCAAAAGCAATAGTACAACGCAGTCCTCGGACAAAAGAAGATGAAGTGAAAAACCACCCAGGCCAATGCTCATGCACAAGGGCATCCCAGAGCACCCCAATTTTACCTTCATCACCAAACCCGCATGCTCTGTGTGCAATCAGCAGGGGAGGTTTAAAAATACAACTGTGTTTCTGCTGCCAGCCTGGAGATGTGCCTGACCTGAATACACCCAGCTATTTTTAGCGCATCATTGCACTCCTTTCAGCCATCCCGTATTTATTAAACGGAAGTTATGAGGAAAGTTGTTCTTGGCTGGCACCGGGAAGGCGCAGCCAAGCTAACAATAGGCAAAGCAATTCAAGAAGTGCCAACAATAGGAGCTCTTCATTTTTCCTTCTAAATGTGAAGAGTGTTGAAAATGTTTGGTTAAAGCCTGCTGCCTCAAGATGCTCCCAGAGCGCTGTTAATCAAGGAAAATCAGAAGACTCCCTGCACACGCACAGAGGGGAAATTCCCTCCCCCCAGCAGCATTCAGCTGACACCAGCGGGGATGCTTGTTACAGTTCCCTGCAGTCTGAAAAGATCAGAGCTGCAAAGACATTCCTCATTCATCCGAGCACTCCCAGCTCTGTTTCCTTCCCAGCCCCCGAAATTTCGGCCCTGCCAACCTCTGGGGCGGGCACCGGGCCTTCTTTTCCCTCCGGCACCCCCGGGGAGCGGCGGCGGCCGTGGCGCATCCCGGGCAGGGCTGGGCTGAGCCCGGCTCCACGGGGGGAACCCCGGCGCCAGGGGCGAGGGCTCCGCCGCACCTCGCACAACTCCCGGGGCGCCAACTTCGGCTTTGCGACCCGGGCCTCCTCTCTAAGCGGAAAAGAACAGCCCCGCGCAGACTTCCCTCTGCACCGCGGGGCCGGGAGAGGGACTTCAGGGAGGTGTCGCCCCCCGCCAGCCCGGCCAGCACCCCTCGCTGCCGCCCGCGGGCCCGGCCCCGCTCCCCGGCCCGCCCCGGCCCCCGCCCGCCCCCGCCGCACCTGTGCGGGCGCTCGCCGCGCTCCGAGCCGGGGCCGCCGCTGCCGGCGGGGCGCGGGCGGTGCGGGGCCGCCCCGGCTGCGCGGGCGCGGCTCCGTGCGCGGCTCCGGCGGGCGGGGGGCGCGGCGAGGACGCGCTACTGCCGCCGCCCCCGGCTGCCGCCGCCAGCCCCGCGGGCGGGAGCCGCTTTCGGTTTCATGGCAACCCCCGGGCGGGGAGACCCCGGCGGCGGCACCGCCCCGCTCCGGGCGCCGGCGGCGCTCCCGGGCTGGGGGAGGAAGCCACGGCGTTCCCCCGCCTCCTCAGGGACGGCAGCTCCGGGACCCGCGGCTGGGGAAGGCTCCCCGGCAGCCCATCCTCACCGCACCGCCCTGCAGCACATCGAACGCCCTGTGATGTTCGGTGAGGTCGGGAGAGCCGTCCCCCGCAGGCCAGGGAGTTTTCCAGGAGGGGGTAACGAGGAGCAGCGGCGGGGCTCGGACACAGCACTCGCTGCCCGCCCTCCGCCTGCCTGCAGGGACGGCAGATAGTTGCTCTTTCATTATTTACACCTGCGGGACTGAAAGAGTGAAACAAAGCCCATGCTAAATAGGCAAAGGACACGGACATGCCACGTGCCAGTTATTATTTGTTATTATTATATTACTATTACATGCCAGTGCTACTGGCTAATGACCCGAGATGTGCCGAAGGGTTCCTTACAAAGGCAGGCAACACCGCCCTCCTCCAGCCAACTGTACTGATGCGAGGGCTTTGCTGCCTGTTCCACATCACCTGCTGCTGCACTTTGTTCTTTCACATTAAACCACTTCTAGGAAAACCGGTCTCTAAGGAACATTCCATCCTAGCACATGCACAAAAGCACTAAGGCTAACAAAAAAAGAAACAATTGGGTCGCGTTATCTGGATTGTCTTCAAAGGAGCTCCAAAACCAATACTAATAAAATGGTTTCAGAAAGATTCTTCTTTTGCTAAAATGACTCAGAATTGTCACTCCCGAGGGAGTCGGTCCATAGTGCATTGACTCTGGGAGTCCAGCAAAGACATTACAACAGACACGTTTAAAAACAGTCCTTGCAAAAATTAAGTTGTTTTTATTTCTAATTAGCTTTTAGGAATATCCTGATTAGTCTGGGTACTACTTGCCGGGAAGTTCACAGGAAGATCTGTCACAACAGGCATTATGTTCCTGTAATTAAATATTTATAAATTTAAATGAATAGTTTAGAGATGGGATCAGGTTCCCAAGATGCACACTGGCTGCACTATCCTCCCGGTGCAGAACAAGATAACTCCCCAGAACAGTGCTTTATGGGGATGGAGATCCATCAATAAAACCATCAGATACCAGGGTGCAGGCATTACTTTTAAAATCCCAACTCTTAAGGCTCCGTGAGTGTAACAAGAGGCCTGGCCTGCATTAAGACAAAGTTGCATCCTTGAAACTGCAGTAGAGATCACAATCCCTGAATCTCAGTGCTTCCTTCTGAGCCAGTCCAAGGGAAAACTGCCAAGTCAGTAACAGCAATGAGGATTTATTGTGCTGCTAAAATTCTTTCAGTGTACAAAACTGCACTGGGAAAGAGCTTTAAGATTAAAGATTTGACAGAACTAAAAAGTAGCAGCCTTCACTAGTGGTAAATATGAAGTCATTATTTTCCAAAGTTGTACTCCAGTATTAATTTTGAGGATGTCTGTTCTATAAAAGCGGCCACATGCTAATTAAATAGTCCAGACACTGTTGCCTGTATATCCTTCTCCTCCCTACCTGACTGTACATTTTTGATGCCTAATTCATTGGCAATGGACTGCGAGTAGTGTTAGAGTTTATGTTTGCCCTTTATATCGCATATAAAACTGCCTAGGATCTTAAAGCAGACGTCTATCACATCAATGCCTGGTTTTAACTCATTCTGAGAAAGGCAAACTCTTGAGGTTTGGCTACCTCAGCCTCAGGAAAAGTTGGAAGTTCAACCATGTTTAGCAAGACCACTGAGCTGCATTCAGCGCCATTTACAGTGCAACACTGCTGACTTCTCTATGACTTCCCTTGCATTTTGAAACACATCTCCAAGCACACCATTTCATGATGTTTGGCTTTGCTTTTGCCTGACAACCACATTTCTGCCTGGCCTCAGCTGTAAATTCAGTCTATTCCTTTCTTTTGCTATAGAGGCACAACACAGTCCTAGTAACCTTCATCCCAAACTATTCCCTGAACTCTGCAACTCATCTCTATCCATACACAAACTCCCCCATCTGTAATCTACCAGCTTGTGTTCTGTTCCGATGCATTGTGAGGTTTCCAGAAAAAAGAAAAATCCCAACACTCTAAGGATGAAAACCTAAGGACAAACATACCTAATTCCTTTTGCTCAGGAGCAACAAATTAAACTGCTTTACTATGATGTGCAATGTTTAGTGATTGTTTTATTAAATGCAGAAATACCTGCTCAACTTCGTACCCATTCTGATTTAAAGTGCAACAATTAAATCTGATAGTTCTTGTACATCCATATTTTGCAAGTGTTGTTTCTTGAATACACGTTGTTCCGATTATGCCTTGCATTTGTAAAATGTAGTTTTTTAGTACCGTTTTGCTTTATTAACTAAAATAAACTGTACAAAAAGCTGTAGAGTTACATTAGCTTTGAACAATGTAGGATACACGTTCTCTGCCAAACGTTAGTGTGCAAACATTGTACATTTTTTAAAGTGACAAAATTAAGCCAACCTTGAAGTCAGAGTTCATTACTACATTACAAAACAGGAGACTAGATATGGCAAAAGAAATTTCCCACTGAAATCAACACCATTGTATAATTTTATTTCTAATTCTTAAAAAAATATAAATGAATTTAGAAGAGAATCACAGTATAAGGGCCCTAACATATTAGACCATTACAAGGTACATAAAAATAGAAGACACAGATTTCTTTGAAACTTTAATCCTTTGATTAAGCAGCAAGCATATCACTCTCCAGGCAAACACTGCTTAAAACAAACCCTACCCCCCAAAACAGGACGTGCAAACTGTATGCACATATTCTGCAAAGCACACAATAAAGACATTTTGCTATGTACATACTTATTTAGTACTACAAATGCTAGGAGTTCCCTACTGTGTGCTACAGTGTATGTAAATTAAGAAATACTACCCTACCTATCTCTGACCCTCCCTCCCCCCTTCAAATACAGCACCTTTGCCCAGTTATAGAATATTTAAACAAGATTAAACGGAATTACAATGTACTGAACAGTTTCATAGCAGTTGGTGGTGGCCAACTGTACTGTAACACCCAACATTCTGCATACTGAAGTCTATCGACAAGAGACAAGACAAAAATTAGCAGAGGTACAATACACACACCTGGGAAACTCAATGCTTAAAAAAAAAACAGAAAAGAAAAAGAATCCTGAAGATGAATCTTATCACTGTTAACAATTAAACCGTAAAAATGTACCAGCTTGGTTTTGTATTGGTTTTAAAGACCAGAGAGCAGCCAGATTTGTGTGTAGCTGGTGAGGGCACACTTAAAGACACATGACTCCCAGAACACAAGTTTCCATGACCACGAATTCCTTGGTGCTCGTTTTAAAATTCTGCTTTTCTTTGACAGGGGGTCATCTGATGCTCACATAGTGGCTAAGCACCTACTCTTAAAGATGCAAAAGAAAATTTGTAAGAAGGACCTTTTGTACAACACCTCAGCACACCAGTGAAAGCTGTTTGGAAAGAAAAATTTCTCAAGTTTGATCTGAGAATATTTTAAAATGAAGAACTGAAACATAAAGGTCAATACTAACTGCAACTCAGGCTAAAACTATCAAACTTTAATACTAGATTTTCAAATGAAATAGAATCTGATAGTACAAAAACTTCCCTTTGCACATAAAAAAAAGACCTTACCTAGCTGCTAAACTGATCATTAGACCACCCAGTTTAATCTGTGAAAAAAACCTAGGGAGAACACATCCCATTTGCATAAAAAGTCTCATTTTAGTCAAGGGCAAATCTAGTTAATAACAAAATGGATTTAAAAAGACTTTTAGACACCATTTCAGCTATAAGCAAAAATAACTTTCTAAATAATATGACAGTCAACACGAATATTATTACATAATCAAGAATGCATTATTTTTCAATAGCTTAATTCAGACCACACAGTTCCAAACAGTGCTACTCGCATTTGGAGCCTGATTTACTTGGAGGGTAGAGGCATCTTTTTTTACAAGAAAAAAAATATTAAAAAACACACCCCAAAACACTGTTGGGCATCAATCAAGGTTTCAGATGAGAATGCAGTGAAATGAGTTCCTTTCAAACTCCTGAAATTTGGAAGCAGTATTAACATCTAAATGCAGGTTTTACTGAGTCAATACAATAAACAAATACCCTCTTCCTTCCCTCAATACCCTCAATTCATGTAATCAACTTTGCCAGAAATATAGCGGGAGTCAAGAGATAATCACTTAGAAGTAAGACTGGGTTGGCAGCAGGTAACTACTCTCCTGGTATTGTTCAAGCACCACCAGCCTCTATACTTCCCTCATTAATTCTCAAGCAAGGTTCCAGTGATTCCTCCATTCTCAGAGGAATGGAACTCTACTGTACTCACATTAGAAGAATTAGTGGAATAACAAATAAAATTAATACTTCTTGCTAGATGGTTCCTCTCCTGTCATCCCCCTGGGTGGTGGAACCTGCTGCCTCTCTATCCTGCCCAGCCCACAAGACAAGACTGCAGCAGGAAACTGGACTCCCACTTCCAGTTAAATTCTATGAGTAGAACAATGCATGAGATTTAATAAATTTGGTACACTAGCTCACTGAGTGTTCAGAATACTCTGAAAGAGGAGTATTTAATAAGCCAGTACCTTTTAAAACAAGATAAAATGTTCTGGGAAAAACATGAAGAGAAGACCTACATTTTACAAGTGTGTGAAATGCTTCTACCGTTATCTAAACAGGGCCAAACATTCTGAACCTAAAGCCGATATTTTCTTTCACTAAAAGGTAAAAAAAAAAAAATTAAAAAATTCACACACACAAAAAAACCCAACACTACATTTAAGTCTCCTACAATATTATCTATTTCTAGATTTGCCAGACTACTTTCCTGTAGTTAGATGCTTGACTATAAAGAACTGTAATAAAATAAATAGAGTAAAAATCAGTTAAACAAAATCTTGGTGTGTTGAACATTTATTCATTTAAGAAGTTAGCTTCCTTCAACAGTTATTCATACAGAGGAGGGCTGCAGTGTAGGCATTGTTCTGCTGTACAAGTCTTCGGCATAAAAATATTTTTATACAGGTGGTCATTGACGTCGTTCCGTTTCTAGTTCTTAGCTTGCTCCTCTGGAAAACTGGTCTGATACCTGTGAAGGCTTGCTCTTTTCTCCCCTTCATTATTTGGAAACAAAAAAAGTACAATGATACAATTTTTCAAATGTGGGAGTTAGCATAATTCTGCTTTTATTTCTTCAGTGCAGAGTGGACTGAGATTCTGTCTGAATTCCGATGAGCGAGGGTGGCTGCTGGCCACTGCCCGCGGTCAGCACGGGCCGGGGGTTGAGACGAGGAGGCATGGAATTAGCTGGGCGGATGAGCGGGGGGGGAGGCTGGTTTAGGGTCGGCCGCGGCTGAATGAAGCGCGCCTGCTGCTGGAGCGGCGGCGGCTGGCGGTGCAGAGCAGGAGCGGCGGGAAGTGCTGGACGAAGTAACGGGGGCGGCTGATTTAAAGTTGCCATGGGAGCGGCAGGTGCTGGAGCAGATGCCTGTGCTGGAGGTGAAGGGCCTAAACACTGAGTGGCCGGAGTGCTTTGTGCCTGCACAAAGGACAAAGACAAGACTGCGTGAACAGCCATCCCGGCCAGGATGTGACGCAGTTGGGCTGCCACTGGCCACTACACAGGAAACAGCATTTAAAAAAATAAAACCAAAGAACTGAGAAGTTACTGAAAAGAAATCACCAACCAAAACATTATAGACAGCAGAACTAAAAATATTTATGAAGCAAGTCTTCTTCTAGAACAAGAAGTGTATTTTAACACTAAAACAGTAACGTGATCGTCACTATCAAAGGTGCAGTCCTGCTCCCAGCTGGTTAACGACATTGGCTGAAGTTCTATGCAAGCTCATCATCATTCTTTAGAATGCGGTTTGCCACTCCACACCAGTTAACCTTATATTTTATCACTAAATAAAATGCTGTTCCTCAACCCATGCTTACTTATTTCTGGTACACAAAACACACCTCATCTTCTTCATCAGTGCTCTTTCCTGATGGCACATTAGAAGTATTTTTTGTGTCCTCCCCTAAAGCAGAAGCATCACCATTAGAAGCCAGGGTTCCTTGTTCCGCTTCCCATTCCTGCAATACCTCCTCTAAGTTAAACCGACGCCTGTAGTTTACAAAGAAGTTCTTCACTTGGCCAACAGTCTTGTTGCCAATTACATCTGCAATAGCTTGAAAATCTTTACCATATTTTCGGACACCTGGAAGGCAAAGTAAATAACATAGCTGTGAAGAATCAGTCAGACACAGCTACGTGTGATGTATTTATAGAGAGAACCTATGGGACCTGCAAACCGAGCACTTGCTAATTAGGAGAACTTCTCAGTTAAGAGAAGGCCTCAATTTCCATTAAAACATAGTAATTTTTAATAGCACAGCTATCAACATACAAATCAAAAACTTTATTAAAAAGTCATTACCCATTCTTCTTAAAGATCCTGGGTTACTCACCAAGCCTCTCAACCTAAAACCACAGAGATCTGGCCTCTGACAAACACAGTAAATCTTTCAGTGGGCTCACAGTAAGGGCAGAAGCCCAAGACCAGCTCAAGAGGGGAGGAAGGGTGACCGAGCTTGTGTGTACAGCTGTGAACAGAACATAATGCTAGAAATGTCAGCTGACAAATACTGATAGCTCCTACAGCTTCCCTCCACACCAGCTGCATGCAGATGGTTCTCTCCCACAGCCAGTGGGGCAGGAGTGGCAGAGGGCAGAACAGGGGGCACAGTTCACTAATCACAATATACTGCCCATTCCTGCACTTGTGACATGCTCTACTCAGGCTACACAGAGCTAATGGCAAGTGTTCACCTCACAAAGTCTGTTTGAAGCTTTCCTTCACCATTCAAACTGGGTACAAAAATCTGGGGGTTTGGGACAACCACCTTGGAGAATGTAAATATATATAAGCTACTGGTGTCTGCTTATAAGATGGCCCAGCACAAGTCTCCAGGACTAAATCCCCTACTGATAAGCAGCACGACAGGTGATCTGTGTATTGTTCTTTTCATTAATTTTTGTACTGACATTAGTAGCCACTTTTGTTTACGAGCACCTCAAAAGAAAATCCCAACATATATTTTAAACACCTCTAGAACTACATTTGCATATAACACAAAAAACTACTGAGTGCAACATTCCATGGTTTTAACTTAAATTTTGAATTACAACAAAAAGTATATTGATTTTGTTATATTTAGACTGTGTGTCTAGTTCTCCCCTCTCCTGCTTAAGAAAAAAAGTCCTCAACCTCTCCCACCTCCTAGAACACAGCTTTTAGCTGCAAAAAGTGTATTTTTCATTACAAGTGTCAAAAAGTTTGGAGACTTAAAGAAATAAACCAGTTTCCTTCCAGAGTGAGTAAACAGAAGACTCACTTTTTTCACTGCCAGTTATGCATGAGTGAATTACAATTTGACTTTTCCTGTGAAGCTCCTGGTAACTAAACTCATTCAGAACATATTAGAGTTCTTAGAGACAGGCCCTCTTTCTCATTACAGGAAAAGAAATTTATGCCTGATTTCATGCCTCACTTGAGAAAATGAAGCAAAGTGTTCAGAAAGTGAGAGTTGTTTCAAATCTGAAAGCTATGTCCCTTTTCAACTTAATTGTGAAGAGTGTGACCTTCAGTTTGTTCTGCTCCTTTCTACTTTCCTCGTTATTAGGCACTTCTGATGTGGTAACGCACACTCCCTGCAAGTTAAAAGGAAAGTTCACCTCCAGGACAGTAACAAATTCTGTAGCTGAAGCTGATGTTTCAGCTGTCAAGAGCCCAGCTACATAATTTAGTATCTTTTCTGGGGCATACAAAAGAATACAACCCTCCTGATTGCAGGAACCTTGGAAAGATTTCAGAGCCATGTGGGAGGGCATGTATCCAGGCAAAGCAAAGACAGGGATTTGGCTCTGTGCTTTATCAGCTGTACAAGGTATCAGCTATACGCCTTAAAAGCTGTGTGCGCCCACAGAACATTGCCTCCAGTACTTTAATATTCTTTGTCTGCCCTATCATTACCACCCTTACTGATTTATAATGAACATGAAACGTTCACTGCAATATATCTAACATCCTATACAATTAATCAAGTGAACAAGGTGCCCAGCAGAACAAAGCACATTTCTGTTAGAAAACTAATTCAGACTTTTAGTGATTTCAGCCTTTTCTGTTCCTATGCTGGCTACACTTCTCCCTTAATCTGCAAAACAACCGAGCCTGTTGGTTATCTTCAACTCAGGTTGTCAAAAATAAGGCCTTAAAGCCTATTTCCAAACAAACAGCTTGAAAACAAGGTATCTTGCCTTCACTGAGAACCCAACTCAAAAAAAAAAAATCTAAATAAAATAAAATTTCCTTAGTTTAGCTACACACAGCACTACTCATTTTAGAGTCTTGTCAGTGTTTTTTAATACTGCTCTACCACAAAGATGTATTAAAAACCTTTCAAGCTATGTAAGAAATTTAGAGAAAATTCACTGCATGTTTGTGAAACTTTAATGTATAAGGTGATGGCATATCTGTAAGAGTTGTTGCCAAGCCATCATCCCTGTCAAACTGCTGCACATTACTTATGCATCCTTATACAAATTCAGTGCTAAACACCCCCAAATTATTTCTCATGTGTTTATTAATCCATTATTCAATAATTTTATTAGGCTGATGAAAGTGAAGCTCAAAAAGGACAACTGCACAGCCTCACTCCACATGTATGAATGGTTTTCTCCCAGCTCATTTGAAAGCAGCCCAGATCACAGGAATCCTTCAAGCTCTTCAGAACTTCACCCAGCTGCAAAGGTACACTGGAACACGTGCATGCTCTTGATTACAGCATTTCATCTTGAATGTCTCTCTTGGAGAAACTCAAAAATCCAAGTTTGATGCTGTTTACACTGCTTAATGTTGTACAGCACAGCAAACAAAATATTAATCATGGTGCAAAGCAATGTGATACAGCACCACAACGAGGCAGAAATAGTTAATGGGAGCTGCAGTTCCACTGCGATGGGATTACAGTGCTCCTGGCAACTATCTTATGTAGAGGTAGATCCTGATTGTCCCAACTGTTTTTCCCTTCAATGCCATGAAAGTCATGCACTGCTTTTCAATGCAAGTTTTGTTGTCTTGAACAGGTATTAAAACATTTTTGCAATTGCATTTTCATGGCCAGGATCTTAGTTGGAAAATATGATCGTGCTCATACATTTCTGTGCATAAAAGTTTGTAATTTAAGAACACTAAGTGATGAACTAGCCCATTACATCCAACAACTATTCAAAGCTGAACTGTTACCTGATAAATTATACTGCAAATATATTGGCTCAGAGATCATAAATCTGAGTACACAACCCCATTGCAGGCACTCACACTGCTTTTAAGATTACACACAGCTCTATTTTAAATTAAGTTTTCTCATTACCTCTTCCTTAGTTACTGGGAATCTCTTGAGATTAGCCTACAGATAATGAGCTTTTTCATGTTTAAGAAAAACAGTACCAAAATTATATTCCTGCAGATTATATTTACAACTTCCATGGTTAGATTTATTGTTCAAATTCGACTGAACAAATCATGTAAGTGCCACCTACCTGCTTAATGCTTACGACTTCTGTAAAATTATTAAAAGCATATGCCAAAATATACCAATACATTTAATGAAATAAATCTATTTTCAAGTGTACAAACTAAATGTCCCCATGTTCAAGTCAACTTTCAAGTCCAAGCCTAATGCACATTATGGAAGCTGTTAGTACAGCAGCTGTGGCTACCTTCTAAAAACAAAGTCAGGGAAAATCACAGCATGGCTCCCTCGTGCCTAAGGTCTCCTACCTCAAGCAATTACTTTGAAGCAAGAAATCAGGGTCCTTAGTCTGAGGGATGGGAGCACTCTCATTCCAGGAGAGAGAATGAGCAGTAGGTAAGGGGGGGATAATTAGGACACTTTGTTCTTGACCTTAAGGTTCTCTCCCATCTCCATTTTATACAGTGACAAGGGAAAGGGACCATAAAGGAAACAATACAAATAAGAAGCACATGTCAATGAAAACAGATTTCTTCCAGAAGGCCTGATTTCTCACCCCACCCTTAAGGCTGACTACCTTTATAAAACACAGAACATTCCCTAGAGACCAGAAGACTAGAACTCCTCTCCAAGGAGTCACCACCAACCCTCACTCTCTTTTGCCCAGGCTCCAGTTTATTTGTTTTGTTGGTCACAGAGCGCCATAGCTCAACGAAAGCTGAATGTATTCTTATCACTTCCCAAACTGCTGCTTAGTGAGAACTCCAATAACTAAACTGTGAAAAAGCAAGATGGTTTGAATCATTTCATTCTAAGGCAGGCACAATGACTCTGGATTTTCCCCACTTCTCCAGTAAGCCTTCTACTTACTAGACTATCATACTAGAGACAGGCATCTCCTTCAGTTGCATCTGGGAACAAAATACTGAAGTATTTAGCAATAGTGAGAGAATGAACTTGGGACAGAAAACAGTTTGGAGATGCAAATCCAAGCCTGAGACATGTAAGTTGAAAGGCATGATTTAAGACACACCATGTCTTTCTGTATTTCCATTCACACTCAAAATAACCTAACTTTAGGTTCAGTCATCTGACTAATAAGTACCAGGAATGGCACACCTGTCAACTTTACGCTGATATCCTGATCCACTGAATATTTCATCCTAAAACTCAGTCTCTCATTTTCAAGGTGAAGAATACAGAGGAACAGAGCAGATAGACATAACTGAGCTGAGAATATTATCCTTATAAAAGATGATCCATAGAAGTGAGTCAATATATAGACAATACATGCCTTCAAGACAGCATCTCCAGATATTTCCCTTACATGTTCCTTGATTTGGCAGTGCATGCTAACACAAGAGTCAGTTTTCCTTCATATAAATGAAATAAATGCAAATTAGCTGTATGAACAGCCTACTAGAAAATGCTGGGTTTTAGCCCAGTAAGACTGTTAGTCAAGCATCCACATCCAGCTTCAGACTCTTAAAAGGCCTAACGGGTAGATACCTGCCCATTATTCCCTCATGAACAGAGAAAAGCAACACTAAAGCAGATTTACTTCTGCTTTTTCCTTCTTTAGGAATATGGAGATGTCTTAAATGCTTCAAATTTTATTACTTTAACTATTGCTTTAGTCTTCCACCTTAGAGAAATTCTTGTAAAGTGATTTAGAGGATGATCAAAGGGACTTTCTGGTACTAATACAGTTGTTAAACCCTGCTTAGCTTTTCTCTTTGAAATTTAACATGGGTAACAGAAAGCCTAGTGTCCTGTTGCTTGAATAAATGCCCTAAATATTCTCAATAGTTTTGCTGCTTTCCCGGTGACCAGATAAAGTTCAGCTTTGCATTAGAGGGAAATACAATTATAAGGCCTGAGCACCTCTTCAAATCCTTTGCATCAGATATCAACTTGCTGCTACTATTAACATACCTTGTACTGCAAGAAGCTGCTCTTCTGTGGTCCAACGGGCATTGATTTTCTGATTAGACTATTAAAATTAGAAAAATGGCACAAAGATCATTAAATTGTTTCAACAGCTGCAAAATATCTGAGCATCAATGTGTTTTACTTGCACTACATTTTGCAAAATAGGTAAAAACCACTTACTTATAAGCCATAAATTTAGAGCTTAGGATTGTTTTCATGAAGAGGAAATAGTATTTATGAATTTGAGCTTAAAACTTTGCCAGCAGTTTTTCCTCTGTTTTACTGCACTTCTCAGTATCAGCTATATAATAACTTATGCACAAGCTAATGATCTTTATGCAGACAGAATTTGAATTTATAGTAACACTTATCTAAACTATTTGGACTTGGTGTTTAGAGCATTTTGCATTCATGTTATGTTTCATATCCAAGCCTCTAAAACAAGCAAAAACAGAACTTCAGTAGTGATAGATCATTCATTTCAGATGTCAAAATATATATATATAGTCATGTTTACACACAGAATTTATTACTGGCAATCCACATTACCTACTTTTAATCCAAAAAGCCCCCATGTATCAGAGATCAGTTTCAGCTCCCTATTATTGTGAACAGACATGACACTTCAGTTTTTTCTGCTCCTTTTTTCAACCAGTTGCCATTAAAAAAAAGCCTACCACTGATTTCTTGTAAAGAAGCCAGACTCCCCCCTGCATGTAATTTAATGGATCCTGTTTAAGCTGCTGCTGGAGTGCAAACATTAGGCTGTAGCAAAACACATTTCTGCAGCTTCCCACTAATGTAAGTGCAAGGCCACAAGTTTTAGTCTTTATTCTGATTTACCTCAGGAGGTTTGAATTCTTCAATCCCGCCTTCCATTTTCTGTTTAAGTGCACTGTTTACTTGCTTAGCATTTTGAACCTTGGTCAAAAACAACAAAGTTAATCAGCTCCACAAAGAAAGTTGGTCACTTTACACATTTATCTTCACTAGGATTGCCACAAGTGTACCTCCTAAGTTAGAAAGAGAAATATTACGGTTTAAGGCTTCACTACTTTTAACTGTTTAAAAACAAACTTAAAGAAACCAAAACAAAACACATCACAGTTTACTATGGTGAAAAAAAAAATTAAGCCAGTCTTTCAAAAGAACAATTTGTCTGCAAGAATATTAAAAGCTGTTCATAACAAGTAATTTTTGATAAGGATGCATATGTTCTTGAAGAATGAAGAATACTCTAGACACAAAACTTGATTCTTAGAAATGTGAGACGTATTGCATATATTAATTTATCAACGTGTCTCTTCTCAAAAAAAAAATAAAATCATGAGATGTTTCCAGTTAGTTCCTTCTGATAGATGCTTTTTATTGACCTGAGATCATTCTGATTTTCTTTAGGGGGGATTCTTGAAGTTATTTTAAGTATTTCTTAGTTTATAAAAAGGACAGACCTTCCCAATTGTACATATACATATCTACGAACCACTTCAATCTGACAGTGATGCACATAAGGTAACATAGGTAAGAAAATAGTTTTGCATACTATGGTGCACAGCTATTACAAGAGTTCTTAAGTATGGACACAAAAGCAGACAACTCAGTGGGAGATTCCAAAGGCTGCATCTCTGAGATCACTGCAAGAAAAAAAAAAAAAAAAAAGAGAAACACAACCTCAAGGCTGTAACTCACCTACACTTAGGCTAAAGAGTGAAACCCACCTATGCTATTTAGCCCCAGAGTCCTGCTGTGACAGAAAGAAGCTTATTTCTCCTGTAAAAGAACATAAGGGAGCAAAAACCCCATGAAAGAAACCCTTTATTCACTCCATGATTTTGCAACAGGGCAGCTCTATAAGGAGGCAAAAATTCCAGAAGATAAGCTTTGACTCTGTAGCCCCATCGCTCCTAGAAAGCAAGCATGCACATAAACTGCTGTACCCTTAGAAGCTGAATAATTACACGCTTCAATTTTAAATGCCAAAATTTAATTTCTTCATGCAAAGGACGCAGGCAATTTTCCTCTCAAAGGTGAAGACTAAAAAGCTTTTCTAAATTTAATAAGAAATAGAAAACTTTTCAATTCAAACAGAGAAATAACTAGGCCCGTAATTTCCACACGCCTCCCATACTTTCACAGTACGTGGGAAAGGACATCCAGAAAATCAGCTACAATTTAAAGCATGACAAATGTAACATCCTCTGCTCCATTGGTCTCATTTTCACTTTGCACACAAATACTTCTAACAAAGTAAAAAAAAAAAAAAATCAAATCAAATGTGACTTTTGATTTTTCCTGTCCCCAAATCTGTAGCACTGTTTTAATGCTACCCCCTTTTTTATTTTAAGTAAAAAGTCATCTTGCTTCATTTTATCCAAAGGAGCAGATGAACGTAAAAAACAAAACTGAAGAACAGCTACTGTCCAGCATTTGTGGTGATAACTGTGGAACAAAATGAGGAAGACTCACATTAAAGAAGTTTCAGAATCTTCACAGATAATCTTCAAAACCATTACAATCAGAACAATCTGAGATGAAAAAAAAAACCAAGACCAATAACCCATGGTACCTGTCGCTTTAACGAGATTAGTTCCATATCCAGCTGTCTAAGAATTGTGTTGGCTGCATTGGGACTACAGGAAACAGCTATCACATCTTCCTGGGTCAGGTACATGCCTTTTGGTGGACGGCATTTGGAACGCTGGGAATGGTGGCGATGCTGCAAGCTCTGATACTCTCTTCTACCCAGACCTATTTTGCTGGTCTGAACAGGCTGCTCATTATTGCCCTTTAATTTACAAGAAATAAATCATTAAAGAATAACAGTATCTTGTATACAACTTCACTAAAAAGAATGAAGTATCAGATAGCATTGTAATGTCGTATTTATGACAAATAAAACTTAAGCTAACATTCTCCTTTGCATGTAGTATCCAACTACGTCTTGCAGATGAGTTGACGGAGCATACCAGTCATCTGCTGGATAACCCTGCATTAGTCTAAGGAAGGTCTGTTTTCAAAACTTTTTTCTTAACATGGCCACAAATACAGTAAATGTTACGGAAATCCCAGTCTGAATACTGTGACAGAGGGCAAACATTGAGAACCTATTACATATATAGTAGGTAAGTAATATACATGTATGTATCTTGTTTTTAAAACAAATAATCAGTGACTTTACACATTTACTTCTGATCAGATATGAAGAACTTGGGCAAAGATTAAAGGAGAAGAATGACAAAGTCAACCAGGCCAGCCAAAAATGCAAAATGACATTTCTCCCTGCTGTAAGCACTCTACAGAAAGAGACTGTACTGTTTGGTTTGCGGGAGGGGGGAAGGGCTGATTTGAGATTTGGAAGAGCAAGTATGGACATACTCTTGCAGTCTTTATAAAAATCTACGTAATTTAGAAAACTTGAGCCTTCATTATTTGCTTCTTTGGAAATGAAGTCGTTGTAACTGTTTCAATATGTTTGGGCACCTAAACATTTCAGCTTTGTCTTCAATTGGCATTACTGCACAACAGCTACTCTGCATGTATGTGACTCCCTCTGAGCAACTGAGTAGCTTCCCTACAGGCCAGGAGCAGAGACACAAAAGTTACTTTCTCTGCAAGGATTTTCCAATTCAAAGCAATGCTTAGTACCAGAACAGAAAGAGGATTCAGGCTTTTCCCTACTTCAAGCAGCTCCCTACTGCTCCTCCCTGCTGGCATCTGTGCATTTTAAGATGAGGTGGTCATCCGATCACAGTGACTGCAAAACCAAGTGCAGCAGCCATTATTATTATTATTTTTTGTAGTAGTAGTACAGAGCAGCAAACAGTCTTGTTTTACTACACTTGACCTTCTGCCATGTTCTCTTCCCCAGCTAATACAACATCTTAATCCAGTCCCCAGACTTCATAGAGGCCACCTTAAAAGCACTTAAGATATATGCCCTTCCTGGGAAAATTGATGTAGAGCATTACATCTTTGACATCTAAAATTTTCAAGGTGAAGTTTCCTTCTGCCCTGTTTATACTATCTGGGTTTTGGTCCTGCATTGCTCTTTCAGTATGAAATTGCAGTTCCTGTGTGTTCAATCTGGATTTAAAGTGAAAATATTCTCTCACAATTTTGTCTTGCCAAGATAGATAGTTTAGGTTATTTTAGTTTTATCTGGTAACAGAAAATTTCCATTGCTGTGTGTTCAAGCAGCCTACTCAGTTTATATTTTGCTTAGGAAGTGAAAGTATGCAAATCCTACCAGAACTATTAGATGACAAAATTATCTTGTACCGATCCAAATAGCTCATCAGAAACTACAAACCTATTTGTCCTGTTCCTAGAAGTCTGTCAACACACTACTTGCATTCTGGACTGCATGTAATGATTCAAACTATAACTAAGTAAATTGAGCAAAATAGCCCTTATTTAGTCATGGCTAAGGCAGCAACTCCAATCATTAGGTTTCAAGGACATTGTTAGAACAGCATAAAAGTAAAAAGGTACATTATCAGACCATGTGACATTTCAAGTACTAGAAAACATCCCCACATTAAAAAAATAAACTCAAACTCTTTCACAGAAAGGGATAATTGTCCTTTTTTTCCCCAAGGCCAGCTAGATAAAGGGATACATTGAAGGTCATTGCAAAGCTCAGAACAGAACCCAAACTTATCAGTCTCTTACTCAATATCATTTTTGTTAGAAGTGCAAAGTTTTATTCATAACCCTAGATACCACTCCATGGGAGTGCTGAAGTTTAGCATAACCTCTCCTCTCATTCTCGAGAAGCATGAACCGGCTGATTCAGGAAAATCACAAATGCTTCAAGTTGATCAAAGAAACAGTTAAACGCTTACACACTTCGTTTTTCTAGTCTTGTTCATAGACAGCTTAATGTTTACAACAAGAACTCAAAAAACCCCTAAAACCTGAACATACCCTGAACACAGCAGTCATCTGTAAAGCTAGCAGTAAGTGCTCATTAGGACAAAAATGTTTTTCTCTACATTTATTTGTAGAAAGCATCTCAGTAAAACCACATATTAGTTGAAATGCATCACCTCACTGTGGCTTTGAACAAACAACAGAAGTTGTTCTTAGAAAAATATAATTTAATTTTAAAATTCAAAGAAAACATTTTGATTCAAATAATTCACAACCAGTAAAACTGTAAACATATTAACAAGACTGACAGAGGGCAAATAGAACCTGTTTTACCAGGCTGTGAGAGGATATATCTCTTCTAAAACTTGAAGATCTCTCAGGACACAGTGGAGGTAATGAGAGATGCATCTACAGCCACAAAATGGCAAAAATATATGATAAAAAATTGTTTCAATGAGAAGTCTTGACCACTTAAAGACCCTGGGATTTCAGTAGGCTGCAAGCTAAACCTCTGTACTACAACTCACTCTTCACAGTAACACATTCACTGAAAACAAACAAACTGACATTCACCATTAAGTTATCTGTTACCTCCTTTTTGGCTTCTTTTTTGGGATCATAATCACTATCATTTCCATCCATTGGATGAGCTTCTTCTACGTCATCATCACTGAAGACAAATTATAAAAAACTGGTCACTTTATTACTTTTTAAACACAAATATAAGAATGTACCAGGATAAGACAGAATTATCTACTCAAATTTATCTACTGTAAGTACATGACATCTCAAAATTATTTGTAGTATTCAAAAGAGCTGTTGCAAGCATATTTTCTGTATTAAATTCTAGTAATTATTAAGATAAACAAGCAATCTTAAACCATAGTTTCAAAATTACTTTAAGCAGTGGTGGTACTGCTGCCAAGAATTTTGGTGTCACCTTTCTTCAATTCAACCACTTGTGCCAGCGTGAACACTTATGTGGCCAACTATATACCAAGGCTAGAAATAACCTTTCATTTGCCCCATTAGTTTTAATAGACCAATTTTCAAACCACTGCACCAGGTGAATAAACCCTTGCTGAAGTCTGTGGGGAGCATAAGGTAACAACATATGATGGGAAAACATGGGACTGCTTTTTCACCAAAGTGCTTAAAATCTAGCAATTCAGGGGAGGGAAATGAAATCTACTGAATTAAACCAAAGAGAAAAGGTTAAAAAGAGAACAGTCAATTTAGAGCCCAATCCAGTCATTCTGACAATATAATTTCTGAATAAATTAATGCAAAAACATACTAAAATTTCTAGTTATTACCACCCCCCCCCCCAAACTGCTATATTAAAAGCAAACTAATTTTAGCCTGTAATTTTTCAGAAATAGGGTCACTAAATAAGCATATGAACTTTAGATTTCAGGAGTTATTGAAAATAACATATAATTAAAAAGACCCCTTTTGCTCCAGTTAGGCAATTTTCTACAGATATAAAATTATAGCTTCCAATATAAACATAGATTGTATTACTTATATATGCAACACATACCACCTTTTTAAAAGTGCAAGTTAATAATAAAATACACTGAGTATAATTAATTTTAATTTCATAGTAACTAGGAGAAATGTTATTCCCTTCTATGCAAGACAACATAAAACTATTCTGAGCTCTAATTCTCTCTGACTGATAGCAGTTTGAAGTCTCCTAAGAAAAGACTTTATATAAAGTTTTGTTATAAAACAATACTTAAGCATTCTATCTGCTTCATCTCTTTGTAGTGGTTGAACTTTCAGTTTTAATTCCATATTAGTTCAAAAATCCAAACAAACAAACAAAAAATCCCAACTCCTCCCACCCACCCACCAAAACACTCTCCTGCACAGACAGTAATAGACTTCAGGGTTTAAAGCCTTGTTTTTACAGTTATCCATTAAAACACTCCCATCTCTTATTATAACTCACACAGACTGGAGTGATAAAGATCTTAAAGCACAGGTACCAAACCCCTTGCTAAAATCAGACATCACAACAGGGGCTCAAACCTGAAACACATGATTCACACTGAAACAAAGGCTAGAAATTACTCCATATCTCTACTTAGGAAGACTTCAATCTCTGGTTAGCTACTTAAGAACATAAAACTCACCTGTCACCTTGATTATTTCTATTAGCTAGTTTACGAGCCTGACGATCCATCAAACTTGTCCTAGAGCGAGTTTTTTTCCAAGAATAGTAATATTTTACAAGGCTTGCAATGGTCTTGTCTGGGAGCTAGAAGAATTCATCAACATATCAACACTTTCAAAAATTAAAATTCCACCCACAATTGTAATTCTGGTCTGTTCATAACCATCTTTAAACAATATTTTAAATTTATTGATAAGATAGAAAGGATGTATTTCATACACATTTTTAAAAAGGTGAGAAGGGTTCTTTTCATTAGAGTGAAAACACTGTATGTCCAAGATACATAATGAATTAAATAAAACCTTATATTCAAGGTTCTTCCTGAAGCTTTTACACAGAAATCAACATGAAATTTTAGCCCAATAGGAGCCTTTGTTCTTAGTGCATCTGAGCTGTTTAATGCTTCTGATTAAAATATTACTTTACCATTTGCTGGATCCTGTGAAAGCTCTTTCCATGGAAGCTAAACGCTTGTTCAAATAGGACTTTATCTTCAACTGTCCATTCATCAGGGAAAGGAGTGAAGTTAGGGAGATCCGCAAGGGACTTCTCAATATTGTGTTTATGCCAGAACAACATGCCGAGAGCCTTTGAAAAGAAATAGTCCCTCTTTGGATTTAGTCAATTTTCTAAAACGTTGAGACAAGTTAAATAGAAACAGGCAATTTATTTATTTAAAATAAAATTTGACTATCAGAATCCCTTCTCAAAATGTATTTACAATTTTATTGGCTATTTACTATGGGTTGCAAATTTCTCTTTGGAGACAGTGGGCACATCTATACTTTATTTATGGTATGAAAGCCAGACAATTTAAGGTTGGCATGGCAGCAGTAATTCTAGAGCAGCATGAACTAGGCTGAGAGGCTCAAATCTGACCTGCTTTCTTACTTTACAGGCATATATCACCTACACAGTTCCTTATAGGCCTTTACTACCAGCCCACTCAAAAAAGAAAATAAAAATACTTTTCAGTAGCCAGAGGATCATCCAAAATGCAAGTCTGAAAGTTCAAAGTGAGAGTGGTCTTTCTACAACTCTCCAATCCACAAATAACAGCACGGCCACTTCCATGTCATGTGCACCTAATAAGGAACGGAAATTTAAATATACTTTCTCATATAATTTCATTTCTCAATATTCTAAAATAATTTTATGTTCATTAGACTTTCTGCCAGAGAATCACTGACAGATTTGATGCCAAGATTCGGGCATGGGAATTGGGCAATGTAATCCACTCAGTTTCAATCACACAGCGCAGACATGATCACCAGGCGTCTCTCCAACCCCCTGAGTTCATATCTTCTAACAACCTGGACACAGCAAACCTCTGCTCTTGTTAAAATGGCAAGTGACAAGCACCTCTTGCAAAGAATTTCTGTTCCACTGTGACGAGTTTAAAAATGTTTTGTACCAAAAGTTCTTGTGAAAATCCATCTCTTGGAGACTTGAGATCCCTCAGTTCCTCCTCCTGCCTAACAGAAGTCAAGGCATAAAGAAGCAACACCAAACCACAGGTATATTCTGGACATTGTAACACTGGCAGCCCCTTTGTCAGACAGCAGTTGATGAGCAAGCTTACATCCTCCAAAACTTGATCATACAACTTCTTTTCACTTGTACAGCAAATATTTTTTTGCAATAGGTAATCTCACTTTTACATAGATTGGTTTATTTATGAAGAAATTTGCAACAGAACTACATGCAGACCAGGAAAGTTTTATCCTTACTTTTTAAGGAATGGCGACCAAAGGTTGTTAAATAAAAAGTGAACTTGTTTGTTACATTCAGAGCTAAAATTTGAGTCTGTTTTCCTGCCTCTGAAAAAACACACTCAAATTGAGGTTGTTTGCCTTTTTTTTCAATGTCAAAGAAACCTTTTCAGTGCCATCCCTATCAATTAGAGGTTCAAAATGGTACCGTATTTGCATTCTAATGTTAAACTTTAAATTTGTAAGCTGCTTCCCTAAGAAACTCTCCAGCTAAATATACACACACAATTGCATGACATGCCCAGTGTATCAAGAAACATACCAAACCTTTCAAAAGTGCACATTACAAGCTGAGCATGTCATGAAAACAAAGAGCTCAATCTTTTGCAGAGAATCCAGACCACAACTGTATGCAGATCCATTTAACTGCAGTGTTTGCTGCCGTGCCTGAAGAGAAACAGCGTTAATTAATGGTAACCAAGGGGGAAAACAAAAGAGTTGTGTTATAGTTTTATACTAAAAAAAACATCCTTTAAAGGAGCACTCTCATTCCACAGCACTTACCTGTTCCACATTGTATCCATGTTTTTCCTTTGCTATTGCTATATATTCATCCACTGTAACAAAGCAATGTCAGAATTATTTTTTAGTACTTTTAGCTCTGCTCTATGACAGAATTAGCCATCTAATATGGGAAAAGAGTCTCCCCCCTGCTTTAACACACTGCACAGGCCCAGGTCCCCCAAAATGTTAAATATATTCACAGCTTTATTAATAATAAATAAACCCACTGAGTGAACATTTAATTTTATAAACTTTTTACACAAGCTAATTATGCTTTCTTTCACATTTTTGCTACAACAAAACCACAGAGGCTCATAATTTATTTATTTTAAGCAGACTAGCCGGGTATTGAAAGGCTATGCCTTTTTGGAACCCACTCCTGGGTTAGTTTTAAATTGAACTACTTTGACTGCTCATATTCCCATACATGTTGAAAATTAAAGCAAGGAGATGCTATATCAATGACTATACATATCCTTAATATCAATATAGTTTTCACTGACCAATGTTGATTTTAACGACACAAAGTCAGTTGTCAATAGAAAGTATGAAAATTCAATAATTAGGTAATCAAATTCACAAATAACACTTTTAAAATCATATTTAGCAATAATAGAGCCAGATTTGAATTGAACACTTTTCATCATTTTGAGATTAAGTTCTACTTATTTATTTTGAAACAAAAACTCTTCCTATTCACCTTCTAGAGCTCAAAATTAAGTGGCAACTAAATAGCTGAAGCATGATCAAGAAAAGGAAATAATCATATCCTCCTTATTCACATGGACAAGGGATACCCTTGCCATGTACTGTTGCAGCAAAGAGTCAATTGTATGTTAAAGGAATGAAAAAATTGTTTAATAATCGCAGTTGTAATTTTATTTCTAACTGTTCTGCACTAGTTGAAGGTGCATTCCCTCAAATGTAGAGGGACATAAATCTCTAACTACTGGTATTAGATAGAAACAGTCCTGAGGATGAGGTTCTCATGGCTGCATCCTCAAATTTTCTCCCCTTTATTACATATGGGAAATTCTAGCATAGGAGACAGGTTTAAACTAGATTAAACAGGTAATTGATCACATTCAGTCAGATGGCTCCTGTATTTCAGGTCACTTCTGAAGGGAGAAAATGTTTGGTTTTTCCTTCTATGACAGCAGTAATAATTTCCCCTTGAAGTGGGTCTCAACAAATCTTTTCTGAATTCATCCACTGCAACTCCTCCTAGAAATTTAAAGCAGCAAGTTCCTCATGTTCAGATATTTTATTCTCTCATTAATAACAAAAGGTTTCACAGACAATGATGATGATAATACAAAATAGGCAGTATGATTTGAAACAAAGACATTACTAATATAAGAGGTCATCTTGCCTTTACCTGGAGTTCTCTAACTAAAGAAAAAGAGAAGCTTTGTGTTTAATTCATTTGCAATTTTGCTGTGTGTAAAAGAGCAAACAGGCACACCAGAACCAATTATTTAGTTTACTTAAGCACCCAAATTCCTAAGCAGGCAAGGACTTACATTTGGCATCAGGAATATTATGATATGGAGACCATACAAGCATCCCTCCATTATCTTTATCAGTGTATTTTGTGGCACCTGTAAGAAAACAAGTAAGTCTCAGTATTTATTTAATAACTATGATCTAGAGAACAACTATGTGACAATAAGCAAAAGCCAACCACATTAAGAAGTTCAGCTACTAAGGAGAAGGGGGAAAAAACATCATTAATTCAAAATTATTTCCTTAAGACATCAAATGGCTGAAACTGAACACTACTCTTAAGATGTTCAAGTATAACTAAATATTAGACAGTATCCTGGTTACCACAATTAAACCACTGAAGTGCATTGCTTAAGTTGGAAGGAATCCTATCTAGTTGCAATTCCCTTGACATGGGCAGGGACACTTTCCACTAGACCAGGTTGCTCAGAGCCCCATCTAACCTGGTGTTGGACTCTTCCAGGGATGGGGCATCCACAACTTCTCCGGGCAAGCTGTGCAAGTGCCTCACCACCCCAGAGGGAGGAATTTCTTTCTTATAGCTAAATCTACCCCCTATAAAGTTGGCAAGGATTTTGTCCTCCTGAAGTTATGATTGTACATTAGTACTCTAACATTTATCACTATCATAGGAGTACTAGGACCTACTGTGGTCATTTAGGCTTCCTTAAAACCAATAAAAATAGGTAACAGGTAGAATACAGTCACCATCCCTGATCCCTTTCAGCAAGGGACTATACCAACAACTATGCCAGAAGCAATTCTGTTCATCACTCCCCCTCTAGTTTTGATTTTTGTAACCATATAAATTTAATATTCATAGCCAACCAAATTGCACAGCTGTAGAAAGCAGATGTAAAAGTGATTTTTGGTTTTGGTTTGTTTACCCCCACCTCAATGTTGCAAGGGAAGCAGTACAAATTACCCAGCCCACCAGGACAGGGCAATACTGATGCAAACACTGAAGCACTAAATCAGAGTATATGATTTTTGAAAACATGCTGTAAAAGAAAAGTAAACTCCCCAATACTGGAAAAGCAGTAATTCAGAGTTACTTTCCATTACTATTTCACAAATGTAGTCTACTACATAAAACCCCTTACAATCTGTTTACAACACTTTATCTTGCTAAGAAATTGCTCAACAATTGGAAGATTTATACCTAATGTCAGTATGAATTCCTTGAGTAATCACCCTAAGAAGAACTTTCCTTGAGTAATCACCCTAAGAAGAACTTTCCTTGCATTCTTCTTGGAGAAGAACAGCTTTTTTTATTCAGTGAAACAAGTAACTTTTCACTCAATTTTAAGCTTACACACTTTATATTTAGGCTCTACATCTTGTTTGAAGCAAACAAAAAACCAACCCAAATGCTTTGGAAAAAAGAACAGTGCTTTCCCTTCATGTACAATGTTTTGTTGCTCTTCATTTTGGCAGTGTTTTGTATTTGCTATCATCTCTGCAATCTTGATCCATCACAACTGTGAACTTGAAAACAGTTAATTAGAAAAACTGAAAGAACTCCTGCGCCTTTCCAAAAGGAGATGTGTAAGGCAGATAACCTCAATGCAGCATAAACTCTGTAACAGGTTAAGAATGTACATACACTCATAAAGCACCAGTTTCAAGGCATAAGCACTACTAAACTCTGAAAGGTTTTTGGTATACAAGAACAAACTCCTTCATATAACATTCCAGTTTAGAACAAAAAAGCAACATTTTTAGTCATTAGGAATGCAATACTATATGAAGAGCAATGCGTGTTACAGGCAAAACGTGTCTCTTGTACACTGTTTTTACCACACATAAATGACCGCTACCCTGAATTCCATTCTAACTAAAGATGAGGAGAAAGCAGGGCCACCAGAGAATATATTAGAATTTCAGGTTATGAGCAAGATATGTCTAAACTTAAGATACCTACAGACAAATGGATACCATGGATATTATCAGGTACTGAATACTCAAGTACTAAAGTGAAAAAAGAATTAGTTTCAGAGTTCTTGCACCTGCAGGAGATCATGTATGTGGCGACATTTCCCTACTGAGATGCCACCCTCACATGACAAACAAGCAGCAACCACCAGAACATTCCTTTTCAAAGCAGTGCTGTTTCCTCAGCAGGAATCGCACATCTGTTTCCATTCAGGTGGCACCTTCACACTGCCAAAAGGAAAGCAAGGATGACAAAGGAATAATGAGGTGCATATAGGCAGCTTGAAGAAAGGTACCCTGCCCTCAGCACGGGATGTCCCTAGCTGTAGGACAGGGATCCCTCCCTCTCCATATGCAGGATCATGACCTACCTTCCTGAGAACTGCTGCCTGTCCTTTGTGCCCCAAGCACTCAAGCAAGCTCTAACCCCCAAAGAGGCTGTATTGTACCTCAAGGCTGACATGATCTTTGTCTGCAAGGTCCATTTTTACAAGGGACGGGGGCTGGAAATACCCTGCAACATGTTAACCAAAGTGTGTTAGAAGACTTGTAAGCCCGTAAGGAAGAGAAAGACCAAGAGCTACATCCGAAGAATAACAAGTCTCCCCAAAACACACATCCAAGCCACTGAGGAAGAGGTTTCTGTACTTCGGCTGCTGCACCCCTCTGCTAGTACCAGTTAGGAAATGCAGCCAGCTGAAGATGACCAACAGGCACTCCGCACCACTTCCAGAACTGGGAAATCATAGCAGCAAACTGACCCTTTCCAAATTGCAGCTTCACATTGGAAGTTAGGTATGCACAGCGGGTGCGGCTCTATACAGGATTCCAGGTACTGAGAATAAAGTGATCATCCAGGAGCACACCAGACACAGTGAAGGCATTGTGGGGCAGCATGGCAATTTAAAAGCATGTTGGTTTCCGTCACAAAATGGAAATTCCTCTGCGTAAGACTAAGGCTTGAGAGTAGGAACAGAAACATGGAATTTAACAGGAGGAACCCCCAAATTTCTAGAATTAAGAACCAGAAATCTTAGTAAGTGAGTAAATGAACAAATAAGTAAAAAAATCCCAAACAAAACAACCAGGGGATGTGAGGACAGACAGCATGGAATAAATGGAAAAATGTTATATACTTTGCCACATCATTTAATAATTTCAATTTAAGAAAGCCTGTTTTCCTATTAGAAGACTAGAAAAGTTATAAAGACATATAGAGAAATGCATTCCTAAGCAACCTTAAATGTTATAAAATATTCTCCTTGACAGCCCCAATTCCATCCCTGAAAAGAGGGTAAATGGAAATTAAGTATTTCATCATTAAGCAAGCCAAACTCACACTAAATCCTTTGCGAAATCTAAATCTGAGTAGAATAAAACTTCTCTAGCAGTTATATGTGGATGACGCAACAGGGTGGTGCATTCTCTACCATGATTTCCAAAAGAATGCAAACAACCCACAATATAAGGATACTAGCTTTGTAACATCCCGCTGGACCTATAGGCGGGTCAGAAAGTACAAGCAGAAACATTTTCACCAAGAATATAAAATACTTTAGGAAAACCAGGAGGAGGAGACAAAAATCTGGAGTGAAAGAGATGGTATGTTAACTCAGTAAATCAGGTAAAGTAAAAATCCCAAGTTTCCTTATTAAAATTGTTTCTTGCAGTGACAAAATTTCTCTCATTGCTGTAATATTTGGTGACAATTAAAAACACGACTTCCCTTAAGCTCTACCTGAAAGCTTGCTTGTAAAAAGAATACGGTGTGGAGAAGGGTAAAAGAGTATGTGTAAACTAACTTTTCCTAATTGTTGCTTCCAACCACAATCCACTTCTTCCATGGGACACTAAGAAACAATTGCACTTTTTCTTTAAAAAAAAATTATCTTGTTTTATACATAAAGTAACATAAAAATAAACGTAAAAATAAGTTTTCAAAAAAATGCTCACTCCCATCACAACATTAATCATGAATATTTTGTTCCTCAGTGTATTGTTGTAGAGCATTGCTTATGGCTGTTTTTCAAGACAGGCTAAGTAAAACCCAAGGATTGGTATTATTCCTCTCATTTTAGTATTCTGTTTATCAGGGCTGACTTGGTGTCTTAGACTTACGTCTACTTTTATCCATCACTGATTCTCTTCTCCCACCTATTTATTTCAAGGGGCTTAAAAAACAGCACTCAGAGTACTGCAAATAAACACATACTCTAAAGTATCTGGTAAGCCCTCAAAAAAGAGCATTAGAACAATTCCAAGAAAAAAACGTAATTAAAGATAATCAAATATAGTGCCACATCCATCTATGCAAACCTAGAACTATAAGGGAGCTTGTTACCAAAAGGTAACCTAAATGTAGCTGTAAGAGCAGAGAGTTTTGTCTCTCATTACTTCTGTCTCTAAGAAATTATGCCTCAAAACTCATCAGAAAAAAAAACTCAACCAAAAAACCAAACAGATGCAAGCACGAGATTTTGCTGAGATCTCCTCAGATAACCAAGCTGTTAACTTGGTAAGTGCCGTACTTTTACACTTGATGGACTTTTAAATTGATTTTATTTTCTAAGTCTTAGGTGTTCCAAAATAAATCACTACCTTCTTGCCTTAATAGTCAAAATACACACACCAAGAAGGATAATACTATACATTATGCCTCTAACTCAGGAGTTATTAAAGAAACATTTCCATTATTAAAGAAACTGATAAAGTGAATATATATCAGTCCCAGTTACTGGGGAAAAAGGCATTAATTGAATGCCATCCCTCAGAAACACTTAGGAGCTCTAAAAAAATCTGGTTATAGGAGAGCATAAAATTAGTTCTGTAGTTACTAATGTAATGGTACTATTGCATATACAGTTTACAAAATTGAAACCACAGAACCTCAATTGTCCTACAAGGGCTGAAGAGTTCTTTTAATCAAAAGAAAAACAAACACTAGGTGTTTTTCTAATGTAAGTGGCCTATAGGATAAACAAGCCCAGGCTGCAGGTTCGAAACCATCATTTTTATCTGTGCATATTTTTATGTAGGCAATGTAAAAATAAAGGGTGTAAACAATTAGCCTTATTAACAAAGAGACCTAGACTACGTGCTCCTTCCCAGGGGAAAGGCATTCCCTTAAGCCAAGATCACGCATCCATTTAATCCCACCCTCGCGCTTTCCTTCCCCCGGCCTTTTCTTTGGCCTGCGGGGACTTGCGCCCATCCAGAGGGGCTCGCTCCAGCCTTGGGAGGCACTGTGAGAGCAATCCTCTTCCGGTAAGAAATCATCTGACACCCATGGAGCCTGTCTGGAGAGCAGGAAAGTAGACAGGCTTCGTCTGACCGCTACAGCAAAACTGATGAACGCTCCTGTGGGCTCCCTGCTCGGTGTAGTAAGGCACGGCAGCATTCTAGCAATTAACTTGCTAAAGCTGAGTACCAGGCTATGCGAGCGTACCCATATTCCTCGGGGCGGGGCTGAGGGGGCGAGGAAGGCGGAGGAGAGCAGCCCAGCCTGCCACGGCGGGGCCAGCGAGGCTACTACAGCACACAAAACCAGGAGCAGGAGTTTCCCACCGAGCGCATCTTCCACCCAGCGCCTCCAGCACGCAGCCAGGTCTGCTCCGCTTCCGGCAGGGCGCATCACTTCCCACCCTTGCCCGACAACATCCATCACTCCTCGTCAAATATTTTTTATGGTTATAGGTTTAAGGACGGAGAAAAAAAAAATCCAACCTTTTTCTGCTTCACCGCCTCCCGCCGGATACACATAATGCGGCCGATAATGAAGTGAGAATCCCCCACCGCGACGCCCCCCGCCCCCGGAGCGCAGATGCTGCCCCGGCCAAGCCTCCCGCCGCCGGCACCGGATCGCCGACACAAAGGCTCAAAAGCAACATAAATACAGCCCCGCGGCCGCCGCCGCCGCCGCCGGAGAGCGCCGAGCGAGCCCGCCCCGGCAGCGAGCCCACCCCTCCCGCCTCGGGAGATGGCAGGTTACGGCCGAAAAGCGATTTACCGGGCTCGAAGTCAGGAATGCGCGCCTGGTATTCCGCTCCGACCCTCATTCCTACATCTGCAAGGCAAAGGAGGGAAGAGAAATTAAGGGCTGGAGTGTCCCCGGGCGCCGTCCCAGGCTCCCGCCGTGCGGCGGGCGGGCGGGCTGGCGGAGCCCCCGCCGCGGCCGTGCGGAATAAGCCACCTCCCCCCTCGCCACCCCCCCGCCCACCGCCGCCGCCGCCGCCGCGGATTAAGCCCCGACGACCGCCGAGGAGGGGGCAGGAGGAGGCGGAAGGGGGAGTTTATTCCAGCGGAACAATGGGGACGGCGGCGGCTCCCGGGAGACACTCCCTCCCCATCGTTAAGTACCGCGGGGGCAGCCGCGGGGCCGCGCCGCGCGCTCCCGCCCCCCCGCCCCGCACACGCGCGGCCGCGGCTCGGCCGCAGCACGGACGGAGCGGCGGAGCCCCGGCACAGGGAAGGGGGAGGCGGCTCAGCTCTGCTCGGCGCCCCTCCCGCCGCCTCCGCCACCCCCCTGCCGCCGCTGGCGGGGCGGCCCCAGGCTCGCACCGTGCTCGTCGCCACTGTCGCCGCCGCCGCTCTCCGGCTCCGAGTAGTGCCCGTTGGAGGGGCTGCTGCTCTTGGCGCCGTTGGGGGCTGCCCGGCTCTTACCCCCCAAGAGCTCCGCGCCCTTCTCCATCATGCCCGGCATGCCAGGGCTGGGAGCGGGGGAGAGCGGCGGCAGCGCTGGCCGCCGAGGGGGGGGAAGTTAATACGGAGCCGCCATGTTGCCCCCTCCCCGCCCCCCCCTCGGGCACCTCCTCCCCCCGTCCGCCGCACCCCCCCTCCCCCGGCGCCGGGAATCCCTCCGCGCCGGCCCGGCCGGATCTCGCCGAGGGGCGGGGATGCCGCTGCAGCGCCGGCGGCGCGGCCGAAGGCAGAAAGGAAGGACCGCTCCCGGACCGCGGCCGCGCCGCCGCGCCGCGGGGCTCTCCCGGCCAGCGGGCCCAGAGCAGAGAGGGGACTATTTCCCGGCGGCGGCGGCGCAGGGATCCCGGCGGGCGGGGTGTCGCGGCCGCCGGTGGTGTGGCGGCGAGGGGCGGGAGGAGCCGCGGCCGCGCAGGGGCCGAGCGGGGACAGGAGGCGCGGGCGGGGGCCCGGGGCCGCGGAGCCGGGCCGAGGGCGGCCACCTCGGGGCCGGGTCCCCGCGGGGAAAGCCGATGCTTTCACATCGGTGAAATCACACGGTGTGTGAGCCCGCGCTGGTTTTTCTTTCTAAATTCAGAAAGTGATCTATTTATTTACCTGTTTAGTGCGATTCCGGTGCGTTACCAAGTGCTGCGGTGTTACCATCCAGTTTATATCGAAATATTCACGTTTTATGAGGTAAAAAGAGGCCGAGACGGACTCCAGACCGAGGCTGAGTTACAATGTGGCATCAGTCTTGCTACTTAATCTGGAGATGCGTTATTAGTCTGGTTTGTTTCTATGCAAATACATTTAATGTTGTCGTGGCTATGTTTTAATATGTGTTAAAGATATTTTTAATGATGCAGTGGTAACTTGTCAGTCTGATTTCCAGATGTAGGGGAAAAAGTATAAACTTAAATTGCTATCTATCGAACTAAAATCTCATGTTCCAGCTAGGAGTGTCTGACACAATCCATTACCCTTTGTCACATCTCAGCAATTCTTCCCAAACTCTGCCCTGGTGGCTGTCTACCCCAAGTTGGCTGGCTGGTTGATTGATTGATTGATTGATTGAAGAGTGCTAGCAGGAATGGTGCAGCTGCTTTCTTACGGTGAGATAAAGGGGAGATGACTACTTGTGTCCATACTAATGGCTACTAAGTGTTCATAGTGTCTTAAAGTAGGATTGTAGCACGATGTAGTTTGCCGTGTTTGCCGTTTCTTGATATTTGCCTTGAAAGCAGCCCATTACGGTCAAATTATATACTTTTGAAAAACCTTTGGTTTATGTGTGCTTCCTAGAATATGTCAGCAAAATATTGTCAAGACTTTTCCTGCTTTGGGAATTTTGTGGTCCTTGAAGAACTGTTTTTGTGACAGCTTTTGGCAGATGACTACTAAAAATGGGAGTAAACAAGCTGTGACTCTCTTATGCTTGCTGTTCTCCAAGAGTTGGAGAGAAAGATTAGCAAGGAGAAGGTAGAAGCAACAGTGGTTGACTGCCTGCAAGTGCCTCAACAATTGAGGTTTGCAGTCTCACAGTTTAATGTGCACAAAAGAATTCGCAATAAGAATGCACTCACAAATTCCAGAGCCAGAGGAAAATCTTGAACCAACGTCTGTACTTCTAAGACACAAAATCAATAAGAAAACTTGCAGAAAATTGGGATTTGTTGTTCTAGCTCTCCCAAGGCTGACTATTTGAGATTTTTTAGCTTTATTTTCTATGGATGTGAAATTTGGGCATACGTGCAGCACTATGACTGCATGTGTCTGACAGTTCCTAACTACTGATAAAAGCTAGTGAAAGTTTTAGTAAGCTATTACAGCTTTCAGGAATGCTAAGTTCTCGCAAGAGTCATGAAAGGAACCACCTGAAAGGAAGATTCCTTGTAGCATGGTTGGGAGGAGAATTGTCTAAAGAGCTCAGCCTTTTTTGTTTCTTTTATTTGCATGGCTGCTGCTGAAACTGCGTTTCAGAGGTTACAGTAAAAGGGCACATGTTCACTTAGTCAATCACTTAGATATTAGCAGATGCATGTAGTGATTTTTTCCCCCCATGCAGTCTGGCTTGCTTTGCACTATTTCTTATCTTGGATTCTTGTTTTATCCTTCTCTTGTCTTCTGTTTTAATTTGTTTGTTTGTTTCTTTGTTTTTTAAGCCATTCTCCATAGTTCCTCTGTCACATTTAGTACGTGGGTGCTTCTGGAGTAGATGTGACATGATAATCAGGCAGTTGTTTGTGAGCTTGGTCTTGCATTTGTTATAGAAACTATGCATAAGGAATTAGCTTAGACTGATATTAGCATATAGAATCATAGAATCACAGCATGGTTTGGGTTGGAAGGGACCTTAAAGATCATCTAGTTCCAACCCCCTGCCAAGAGCAGGGCTGCCACTCACTAGATCAGTTTCTCAGAGCCCCATCCAACCTGGTCTTGAACACTTGCAGGGATGGGACATCCACAACCTCTCCTTATTTTGTGTTGTATCCTTTCTTCTGTATATCCTTCCTTCTCTATATCCTTACTCATGATTTTTGTTTCTGAACATAATCCCTAGAGGGCAGCAAAGTAACCAATGCATTCAGCAGCTGCAACTTGAGCCAGTCTAAAGATGCTCTTTATGAGCCTACCAGTTTTTTGTTCCTGGAGATTATGCCTTTCTTCTTAAAACTTATTTCCCAAGTCATAGTTTCAGGGGGAAAGTTTGTGTTTAGGCAGGAGGGGAGGGATCCTTGGAGTACAAAGTGGATTGCAACAGAGAGGAAGGGAATTAGGGAATGGACAAGTTGCAAACAAGGAAGGTGAAGCAGTTGCTTCTTCCCTTTTAATGAAATTGCTAAAAGGCCTCATTAGAAACAGAAGCTCAAAAGGAAACAGCTTTCACTATCCATTGACTAACTCAGCTTAAAACCTACACGGCTTCTGAGGATGCTCCACACAGATTTGAGGCCTCTTGCAATTTTTGTTAGTGCAGGTTCTTGGAATTCATTGCTTAAAATCAGACTCTGATTGGACTGTGGACTCCTGCATATTATTACCTTACAGTGAGGGTTAATGACAGTATTAACTGTTGAGTGGTGAGCTAGGGGAAAGTAAAGACTGTTTATTCAGAAGAAACAAAATTCTTATAACACACCTATATTACCATAGAATCGTTTAGGATGGAAATGACCTCTAAAATTGAGTCCAACCATTAACCAAGCACTGCCAGGTGCTAAACCACAAGTGCAAGTCACTAAACCACATCCCTAAGTGCCACATCCATGTTTCTTTTAAATACCTCCAGGGATGGTGACTCCACTACTTCCCTGGGCAGCATGTTCCAATGCTTGACACCTCTTTCTGGGAAGAAAGTTTTCCAACTATCCAGTCTAAACCTCTCCTGGTGCAACTTGAGGCTGTTACCTCTCATCCTGTCTATTATTACCTGTGGGAAGAGATCAATCCCCACCTTGCTACAGCCTTCTTTCAGGTAGTTGTAGACAGCCATGAATATTCCCCTCAGCCTCCTTCTTTCCAGGCTAAACAACCCCAGACCACTCAGCTGCTCCTCATAAAACTTGTGCCCCAGACACTTCACCAGCTTCATTGCCCTTTGGATGCTCTTCAGCACCTCTTGTATGTTATGCCCATCTCACCTATGAAAGTTCTAACTCATTAAATTCTAGGTCAGGAGAAGTATTGCAGATCACTTTTGGCCTTTTTTTCTTATGGTGACAGTTTCATGCTTTCAGTTTTTTTGGAAAAAGCATTTTGACAGTTTCCTGTCTTGGGAATCTTACTTTACACCATTTAAAATCTGTCTTTAAATATTTTTAGAAACAGGTCAACAGATTTGTGATGCTTCTCCAGAAAAATTACAGATAGATGATGTGTGTTGTGTGAAACCCAAAGAAAATAGGATGACCATGAAACCTTTTGGCAATATCCAGCCAGGAAACTTGTGCTTTAATGTGAAGGTTTATAATTGTTCCATAAAGAAAAGTAAGCTCTTTGTCATCATAAACACATTAAGAAAAGCATGCCTGGGATCAAGGTAATTTCAGATAAATTACACTTCTTGGAGTCTGTTCACGCCTCTGCTGGGAAATATATAGGTGTCATCTGTCAAGTACTGTTTCTTTTATATTAAACACAACTAGGCCTGCTGGGTGGGAAGTGGGAGGCTTAGAGTGGACAGGGTGAGATTTATTGGTTCTTTTACACTGATGGTCGTTGCTGTGCTTCATTCAACATTCTTGAATTTTCCAAAGACTTCACGTTTTAGTGGAACCAGTGGAAGATGGTGGCTTTTCTACAGCTCTAGAAAATCAGGCCTTCAGTCTCAAGCTAGCACTTATTAGTATTTTTGAATTCTAGTCTTACTGTTTTAAGGCAGAAGTTGGTAAAAATTTGTTCTATAACTGGCTGTTAAAATGCAACAACAAAGCATATTTGCTAACTGTCTTTCTACTGTTAATATCCCCCAACTGAGATTTTTTCTCTTTGTTTCCTTTATTTTTGTAGTGCTGTCTTCCAGTTATAGGTTTCAAGAGTTATCTGCTTTCCAGATCTGAATGGAATTCTTCTGCATCAGGACAGTTGGTAACTTAGTAGATAGAGAAAGTCATGTTGCAGTTCCTTTGAGAAGTCTAAGGACTTCAGCAGTTGTAAACATTTTTCCTGTTTAAATGCCTGTCACCAGCTGATCATATCATGACCTTCTGAAACCTTTGCCAAAATTTGAGACTCAGACTGTGTTGTGCAGTGTTAGTGGTAGATACATTGAATGGAGTGGGGAATGTTAGGACCTGGCACTCTTGTTAAAAATAGTGTTGTGAAATAAATTATTTGTTGCACTGTAGGAAGGCTTATTCAGGAACGAGCATAATGGGTTAGTGCTAACATCCATCTTGTCCGGTACTTTGATCCTGACAGTTCTACAGAGGAACTAATTTTGGGGCCAGTGCCATAATCTCCATTCTGTGTTGGCAAGAAGCCTGTTCTTGGTCTTCTAAAGATTAGCTGAAACTGTGAAGTGTAAAGCTTGGTATCTTTAAAAAAAAAAATCTGATTCCTATGGATGTGTTATGAAAACTTCTGTTCCACCTTAACATACTCATAGACTCATTTCAGTGACTTTCTACAGGTGAATTTTACTGACACTGTATGATTCTATTTTTGTCCTTTAAAATAAATTTTCTTCTCTTTTTTCTTGACAGGAGGGACAGGTGTTCCTGATCAGCCCTTTCAGTATCATTGTTTCATTTCCCTACAGTTAATCTAAATACCTGGTAAGCTGTACTCTTTGCAAAGAGTGAAGAGGTTCTGTGTCCAGTTGATTATCATGACACGTTATGGGAAAAGCCTGAGTGTAGCTGACTTAATCTTGTGTTACATAGGCAACTTGGGACAATTGGTCATTTCAGAAAGTCAGTTTACAGACATCATTTAACCACTTATATTTTTGCATAGCCTCTTTAAAGGAAATTTTGGTAACAGCCACCAGTACATCTTTGAAGCAGAGCATTGACATTCAGTATTTTCAGTGGAGATTCTCAGACTATGTATGAAGAGCTTGTGTGTGTGGCTGAAATGGTAGCATCTCTTTACAAATAATTTGGGTTTAGAGCCAGTTGTTTCCCACAGAAGGGAAAAAAAGACATTGTAATTGTTTGGTAAGCTATGCTTTTTCTTTGTCCTGTTTCACTTTTGCATACAGTTACCTAAACTACTTTTCATAGGACTGTTCAGAAAGCAGAGGTCACCTAATTAATACTTAAAGCTGTTGGACTTCTGTAAGAAATGTAGTTTTGCTTCTCCTGCACAGTATTTACATTTTTTGTGCATTTGTTTGTTGTGGTTTCGGAGGTGTTTTGTTTGTTTTTTTAAATGCAAAGCAAAGCAAGTGCTTTGATTCCATGCACTTGGGGAAACTGTGCTAAACTTACACTTTACTCTTTCTTGTCAGGTTCTCCGTCGCTGTGCTAACTTGAAGAGGTGACCGTTTGCTGTGAGTTAATGATGTTTATGCTCTCTCCTGTGAGTCTCTCCTCTTTTTCCTTCTGTGAAGCAACATCACAAAAGGAACATACTGTGCAAGATTTTCTCCTTGCAGTTAGTAATACCAAGCACTCACTTCGTTGAGAAAAATGTTCTTTTAAACATACTAGAATAAAAAAGATGCTCTGCTATGTTACCATATTGTGTGCCTAATCCTGAAAAAGAAAGAACTCTGCCCCAACCAGCTTACGGTTTGTTTAGGATCCAGCCAGTGTACATAACTGACACTAGGAAATCGAAGGGAGAATAAAGGAAATATCAGGAATATGTTAACGTGGACAAATTATGGAAAATTACTATAACCCTCTAATGCCCATTCATTTAAGATACAGTGTTATTGCAGAAGTAATCTTGAGAGATCTGAAAGAACCAAAAGTAGTGATATAAAGAACTTTACTTGAGGAAGATGATGTATTTTTGCATGTGGAAAAAAGGTGTAAAGAGTGGTGTAGTAACCGGCAGTGGCAGCTTGTTTTGCTATATGTTTTAGGCCTTGGACTGTCAGAACATTTTATGCTGGCACCTTTTGCTAAATTTTGTCCTCCATAGCTTATCCTACCTGGCTTCTTGTGGTTTAAGGGTGGGGGGAAGGGGGCAGGTATAAAGTGGAAAATAACACTGTCTATGACCAAAAGAATGTCCCTGAGGTATTACAAGAGTTTGTGTTTTCCATCTTGTTGTTTCTGTAGAAAAGTATACACTGTTTCTTAGAAGTCCCTGTGTTATGGAACTGTGCTGGATTTTGAAGGTCAGTGTGGCTGGACTGTGTAGGTATGAAAATATTACTGCTATTCAAGTGTCATATCTTTTCCTGCTGTAACTACTGTTTGGCTCATGTAATGATCCACAGTTCAGATATACAGTATAGGAAAGATCAGCAAGAGGTTCCATTTTGAGAATATCTCTAAGACAGAGTTGCAAGCAACAAAAATATAATCATTAGTTAATTTTTTCTCATATAAGTAAGATTTATTTTTCCACATGGAAATTGTTATTATAATACCATTTCACTGGAATTTTCTAGGAGTACAATGGTTCTCTAAAGTGTATCTTGTTAAAAAAACCCAGCAGCTCAACAACAAACAAATCAATATGGCTGTATCTGGCTCTTCAGGTTGTATTATGTGATGTTTCCAGGAATTATGTTCTCTCTTCTCCTGTCTGAGGCAGATATAACTACATAAATATAAAATGAAATCTGCAATTTTGCATTTGAAGGTATGGATCAGTACATACAGGGTCAGTCTACAGCAGCAAAATTGTCCTTGGAAAGAAGGACAAAATTTCTGCTGGAGTGTTTGTTAAACTGAGAGGAAAAACAAAAGGTCATGCCTACACAACTTTGGAGTGAAAATGTTGGATACCACTAGGACCTTGTTATTGTTGGTTTCCACACAGTTTTTAGAAAAATACCCACTCAACTTCACTCTCAGCCAGTGCTTTAAATTCTCTTATGCTGGAGATGATGTTTTCACTTGTTCTTTTATAGTTCACTATCTTCCATCTAAATTACATCCCTTTTAGTGAAGGTGGATTTTATCCTCAGTTATATTAAACAAATTAAAACTTGAAGTATGTTATAGTCTGGGAGCCTGACATGAGGTCCACTTGTGTTAGACCCATATCATCTGAAAAACCAGAGATGACCCAGGTTTCAGAGTTACACTCTGAGCCCACTGCCAGAGATCCCTCCCTATGGATACTGCAGAACTGGCAAGGGCATTTTGGATAGATGATGTTCTGCTGATGTTTCATGTGTAAACAAACATACACTTCTAACAAGCGTGTTCCCAGCCCATCCACTCATTCCCTAACTTCATCTTCCCATGTGCCACATGCTGTATTTTGGTTAGGTAGCTGCAGATAGGTCTGCATATTCTAAAAGAATGTACTGATATTTCTCTGTATTGTGTGACTTTATACAGAAGTTTTTGTCTTTGCTTCAGAATAATCGATGGAAGCAAAAAAAAGAATCCTGTTCTACTTGTACTGTAAAAAAATAACCAAAATTAGAATAGGCAAACCTCCCCCCCAGCAAGTATGCAAGTCTTTATGAAAATCAATAGCTCCTGTGTTACTAGTTATGAATATGAGTCCAGTGCTGATGAAGACCATGGAAAAAACTGCTTTTAAGATATGATCAAATTTACAAAATTAGTAATTTTTTTCTCAGTGCAATTGCTGGAGATAACAATAAGACACTAGAAGTTAGAATGAGAAAGTTTGTTATCGCTTTGTTTACATTTTAAATGAAAAAAAAATGGCAGTATTAAGCTGTGTTAAAACCAACCAACCTCCCTCACTCCCTCCTTCCCTCCTCTCTTCCCAGATTTATGCTCCTGAGTTGTTTGGCTATTTCTGCTTATCCCTCCCACTGTCAAAGAATGCAACAAAGTTTTGTCTACACAGAAAGCAAATACTGAGAGTAATGCAGCCTATTGACATAAATAAGTGGGAAATATGTGATGAAATGCTAAGTTCAGGAAGACTATGGAATAAAGTGAGAAGAGTTTAGTTTGCTTTTTTTCTTCTCTTTCTAGGGCTTTTTTTTTTGGAGGAGAGATTGGTTTCTCGCTGTTGATAAACCTTCTATAACCGAAAAAAGTACAAGGAACTGGTATGGTAAAGTTTTAAGGTAAGAAACTTTATAGAATATGTGACTTCAAAGCAGGAATTCTGAGTACATATAAGGCAAAACCTATAAAATACAAGCTCTGTGCAAGAAACTTATTCACTGGGTACTCTTTAAGGTGTGTTTCTTGAAGAGGCTGCTTGGAAAGAGGCACTAGCAGTGCCTTTACCACTGTCAGCCTCCTAGGATGCTTCTGTCCAGAGAACAAGCAATGAGGCTTTTAAGATTGTTGGGCTTTTTAAATTTACCGAAGAGTTTAGTTTGTGTTATAATTTAGGGAGTCTGACTCAGAATTATTTGGGAATTCTTTGTTTTGTTACATTCTTGGAAACTGCTATGTAGTAGAATACAAAGAAAAAAAAAAGATAGAGGACCTGCTAGCTAGCACAAACATATTCCTAACTAGGACCTGCTAGCTACCACAAACATATTCCTAACTAGGAGATATTTTTCTGAATCTGGGCCTAAACCAGCTAATTTCCAGTTTTATTCTTTGGACAGCATATAATGAAAACGTAGGATTAAAGTGGCTTTTTAAAATACTGTTGTTTTAGAGACTACTAGACAACAGTTGGGAGAAAAAGATGCTATTAGTAACAACATAGTAATTCAGCCTGCAGAGCTCCTTGCTACTTAACAAAAAACAATCACCCAGAAAGAACTATGGGTTCCTAGGCTTACTGTGGACAGGGCATGCAAATAAAATTATTTGTTACAATTACTTAGCAGGACCCTGCATTTTGTTACAATTCAAGCAAACTGCAGCCAAACTGCTTAATTTTGCCTTGTTTTATATTGACCCAGACGCAGGGAAAATGAGGCCAGTGAAATACCCAATGAAAGTGTTAATAAAAAATCCCACCAGACCTGGAACCAAGGAAACTACGGTTATTTTTCTATCCCTTCTCTGAGTAACAGCACCAGTGGGTCACCACCTCTGCTCTGAGACTGGGAGAGACTGTGGACATGTCAGGACAGGGTTAAGTCAAGAGGATTGAGTAGACACAGCTGCAGTGAGAGGAAGGGTGATAGTAGCTGTCGTCTCAATCAGGATGTGTGGGGACCTTTTTTGTTTTGGGTTCTGGGGGTTTTATTTTTTTTTTCCCTAAATCTGGAAATCCAGGGTGCTTCCTCCTGTTGAAATAAATGGAGATGGACATGCTGTCCAAATGGGGAAAATTGTTCTATGCCCTTTTGAGGTGTTCTTTAAGAAGGAACAGTTCCTCCCTGTTAGCCCACACTCCAAATGTTAGATGTATAAATAAATGGCTGTGTACTCCCTCATCAGTTTTATTTCGAGATTTTTTTTGCTTCTTTTCAGAACACTGGATTTTTTTAGTTATTTTTCCATATTTGTTACCCATGAAAAGTCTGAAGGAAATGCACTAATTCCCAAACTAGAAAAGTGTCCATATTTATTTTTTGACAAATTTGTTATGGCTGTTTGGGAATACTAACATACCTTGACTCCTAGGTCTACAGTCTGCTGTGCAACTGGATATTTCTTTGAGTTTCTTTTATCTCAGACACCAGAAATAATTGGTCCTTCAGGAACCTCAAGCTGAACTTTACCAGTGTCTCGAGATAGTGTAGAAATAAATTGAACAGTTCAGTTAGAAGCACAGGTATCTTCTCAAATTCTTTCCTTTTGATGGGCACATGTGCTTTTTAAACTACAGACTTGGGTTAGTTTTTAGGACTAACTTTTGTTTCTCATTGCTCTTCCAACAAGATAACAAATAAGGTTGATCACAAGCAACTAAGTATTCATGGATGTTATTACTTAACGGGAGGCCTTAGCCTGCATTCCTTTGGGGGTAAGAATTTGTAAAATAATGACTGCTTTATTGATTTGAATGTAAAAATAAATAAATAAAGTTATAATTGTTTCTCCATCTTAGTTGGAATTCAGAATTTTTTTTTTGTTTAGTGTCTGTATGGCAGCATAACTTGTGTACTACCTTCCATAATTTGTTATTCTTATCAATTAATGTATTTTATTTTGACAGTTTATCAAAAGCTATATGGTAATATACAAATCGATCTCAATTTAAAGATCGAATGCTCTTTTTATTTTCAGAGTTGGTGCTAGTTTGTTATAACTGTGTTATGATTCTTGGTTTTGACAGATAATTTTTTACAAAGAGCAAAAGGAAGTGTGCAAAACAGTGAAGAAATCAAAAAGACCTTAAATAAAACCGGTTCTTTTCGATATAAATTAGCTAAATTCTGAGCATATGAGATGTCCATAACTGCCACAATTCTTTACCCATTTGATGCTATGACAGTGAAATGACAAGTCCTAGGTACTGGCAGAGTCTAACAGCAGAAGCCTTGTACTACTTTGGAAGAACTGGGTTTGCCCAGAGTGCAAGGCAGCAAGAGCTGACAGAGGAGCATTACAACAACTTTTCATGCATTTGAAAACTTGCAAAAGGGTTGGTGATTTTTGTGACTGCAGAAGGAAGAGGTTTTACTGACTTCAAAGACCAGATGACTTAGTGACATTTTAGGAAAAGCTTTCTCACAAAATTTGTTAGACATTGGAACAGATTGCCAAGAGACTCTATGGCTGACTAAGGGAAAGTTTTTTAAAGTAAGTTACCTTAGTATCTCTCAAGAGTGAACCACGTGACAAAGTGAAAGAAGTGAGCTCTGTCCAGTTCCAGTATTTTTATTTCATAGATGCCATGGGATTAAATGACCTTCCCATAAAATAATTCCTGGACCTGATGTTTTCAAGGTGTTTGCATGTATCAACACTGGAAGTTGACAGCCATGTTAGTAAATGGGTTGATGTAAATACAGGCTGCTGTCAAAAAGGGAGGTGTCTTAGCTGCCCTTTTCAGGCTGGTTTTCAATTCAGTGGGGTGACAAATGTGCACAGCTTAGATGAAGGCAAATCTGTCCCTTTTTCAGCAGCAGTTGCTCAATGTGACCATGGAATAGGAGCTTAAGGCTCAGCAATCAAGGGATGGTCACTTACTGGGGTGGTTGATACTACGTGTCCTGGCCTAGGACCTTGTTCAGGAAAGAACAGGCTGAAAGAGCAGCATAATGCAAGACAGCTGAATGTCCTCTATAGCAAGCTATCACCTTTTATATTAGCCTTAAATGGAAGTGGTAGGTATCTAGTTCTGTCCAGTAGGCTTTAGCAAACATGCAAATAAAGCAATTCCAGTTTTCAACTTTCAAAAAAAATGACAGCTGGAGAGAGGTAACCCACTAATAATGAAGTCAGGCAGCATACATGTCCTGCTTCAAGTGGGGCTTTGCCTCCAGCTCTGTATCATTAGCAAAATTTACCAGTGATGGTGAGAAAATTAGTATAGAATTCAAAATAATCACAGTAAAACATTATCACAGCGTCCCTCTGCTGTAGTGGTGAAAAATTCATACTGCCAGCAAGAATCATATTTTGCAGGGGGGGAAAGTCTAAAGGAGGTAGAATATACAGGAGAAATCGTCCACTTGTTACTGTGTCTAGCAGAGATGGAGTTCATTTTCCCCACAGCAGCCCCCAGAGCTGTGCTGTGCATTGGCAGCTGTAGAGGTGCCCGTAAGACACCAGTGTTTTGGCTGCTGCTGAGCAGCACTGGCACAGCATCAGTGCTGTCACTCCATCATCTTCTCCTCACCAGGAGGGTGGAGGTGGGCAAAATCTTGGGAGGGGACATAACCATGACAGCTGACCCACTGAGCAAAGGGATATTCCATACCATGTGGTTCTGCTCAGATGCAAAAGCTAAGGAAAAGGAGGAGGGAGAGGGGACATTTGTTAATTACAGTGTTTACCCTCCGGAGCAACCACTGTGTGTGCTGAAGCCCTGCTTCCTGGGAGGTGGCAAGCCATCACTTGCTGATGGGAAGTAAATAATAAAATCTTTGGGTTTTGACTTTGCTTGTATGCATACAATTTTTTTCTTTTGCTTTAGTAAACTGCTTTTTCTTGACCTACAAGGGGTTTTTTCCGTCTTATTTTGCTGAGGAGGGGAGTGATAGAGCGGCTTGGTGGGCAGCTAGCGTGCAGCCAAGATCAACCCACCACAATTTGCTATAGCATTTTAGTAATTTACAATGTTACAGGGTAGGTGTAAACCCCAGTGTAGATAAAATAGTACCTTTGACATAAAACTTGTAGGATTAATCATGACACTGAAAAATTAGATAATCAGAGACTGGACCACACAATGCAATACAAACTGCAGCCACCCCCCACTTCATGGAGTTCCAGAAAAAAGTCTTTAGTTTCTTACTCTTGTGTCACCTTGTTCCCACTTCTGTGTACTTGCTGATTCAGTTTAAAACCTTTTTCCTTTAAAGGCCTCAATATTTCTGTAATGTACGTCAGCTGCCAGGTGTCTCCTAAGTCATAGATATTCCTGCAGAGCCCAGCAGAAGCTAAGATAGAGCATGCACTTATTCCTCTGGCACAGTGGCTTTGAGGGATAATGAAGCAGTATTCTGCATCCCAGTTTTCCAAACCTCACTCTTGGTTGTTAGCAGTTGTGTAAATTCAGTGTTGAAGGTTACATTTACAATTTTGCCAGAGGGTTTAGAATCTCTTCAGGTTTGGCCTGTGCTGCTGAAGCTAGCAGGAACTAAATAACTTGGGGTCTTTGTATGGATGGTTGTTAGGGATACTTAGATGTGTAAAGATGGAGATAAATACTTCTATGGGATCTTTTAAACCCCAGCATTTCAGGGAGAGTGGCCTTTTTGCAGCTTCAGGCACTTGATTTTTTCCTCCTAACCTGCCTCTCTTTGGCAGCAAATGCAGGAATGCCCAGCATATAGAGAATCACCAGTTTAAAAGAGGCTAATTCCTGCCTGGCAGCTGGGCTGGGCCATGGGGGCTTCAGGAGTTCTCCAGGTGCCCAGTTGTATGAGGGACTCCTAGAACCAGGATGCTCAGGGACTTGATCTGTAGCTCCTGCTGCAATGAAATTGTCACCTGTTTTCACCCCTCAACTCTCACAGTCTGCACTTTAAAATGCGGTGGGAGGCTGGTGGCAGGGAGATGTGACTTTTCGGGCAGTGTGTTTGTCACAGTCAGCGTTTGGTCACAACTGCGTGGCTGAATCCGACCGTGTGTGTGGCTGTGCTGGAGCTGGCTGTGGTTCCTGGCTGTGCTGTGGTCCTGGCCCAAGCCTTACCCAGGAGAGAGCAAGCTGGGCAGTGCCAGAGTTCTGTGGGAGCAGTAATAATGATTAAAATGCCCAGGTGACACAGGCCATCGTATTTGCCATACTTTATTTTCTCGTGCTGTGAGAAATAGCTTTTCCTCGAGCACATGAACATGCAGAAACATATTCATGTCTCCAATATGCCTTGAGCTGTGGAGCCTGAAGTTGCTGCACTTAATGAAGCATTACAGCAAGTAAATGCCAATGCCAGAAAGAAAAAATCTGCCTTTTAAATTTAAAAGATCTGAGTATTTTCCATTTACTGACAGATGGGTAGCAGGGAAGAACAAAGTCGATTAATCTCTGAATGAAAACTTGATGTCAATTAAATATCTCAAAGAGTTCAAGAGCTGTCAAAGGTTATATTTGAACAGTTTGTCTCGCTGCTCCCACGGAGCTGTTAATCAGTTTGACCACATAATACAGAGTAGCCTTCTAACAGAAATCATCGTACGGAAGCGTGAAGCGCGACCCGGGATGAGAGCGGCGAGCGAAGGCTCCGGAGCTTCGCGGCGACCGACCCGAGGCGGGATACGGAGGTGCCTCCCGCCGCTCCGGAGAGCGGCTGCCGGGAGTTTGTGAGCGTTCTTTAAGCACTCCGGGTTTGTCATCCCCCGGGGCGCGCCGGCGAGGGGTCGAGCGCGGCGGCAGCCGCCCACGAGCGGGCGATGAGGCCGGCGGAAGGCGCCGTCCGCCGCTGCCGGGCCGAGCGCTCCCGGGGCCCGCAGCTCGCGGCGCTGCGCCGCGCCGGCCCCAGACGATGGCGCTGCAGCCCCGGCGTTGCGGCGCGGCGGCGGCCGGCGGGGGTCGCTGCGGGGCGGTCCGGCGGCGGCGGCGGCGCGGGGCTGCGGTGCGCGGGAGGCGGCGGCGGCGGTGCCGCACAGCCGCTGGTGCCGGTCCCGGCGGAGGCATGAGGCGCGCGGGGCGGGCGGGCGGCGGCGCGGCAGAGCGCGGGTCGGCGCGGCCCTGAGCGGAGCCTCCGCGCCGCGCTGCGCTCCCGCAGAGCGACTATGGCCGGGGGAAGGCGAGGGCTGGTGGCGCCTCAGAACACGTTCCTGGAGAACATCGTGCGGAGGTCTAACGGTAAGGGGGCACCGGGGGCGAGCTCTCGCCGGCCGCAAGGAGCCCGTCGCGTCCTCGACGGGGACAGCGCCGGGCGCGGGGCGCCGAGCCCCGGCCGCTGCCGGGCGGCTCCGCCGAAGCGGCGCATCCAGGTGCCGGAGCCGGTGCCGGCTGCGCCGCCCCAGTCCTGCCGAGAGCCCCCGGCCCGGGCGGCGGGGCTCGGGCTGCAGGTGCGCCGGCACGGCGGGCGCCCAGCGAGCCCCGCCGGCCGCGCCGTGCCCGCGGCGGGCCGGGATCCGCGCCCCGGGGGCGAGCGGGGCAGCGCCCGGCCCGGGGCGGGGGGCTCGGGGCGTCCGGAGAGCGGCGGGGGCGGCGGCGGCTCCGGACCGGGAGGAGGTGCCGGGATTCAAGATGGTCCCTGGGCAGGGAGAGCGCGGTGCGGGGGCATCGGCCAGGGCTGCCTGCCCGAGTTGAAAGGGAAGGTTGGTCATAAGTGAGGAGAGACTTTGCCATTTTGAGGGCTGAGGGCAGATATTTCTTTTTTTTCCTAGTGCACTGTAACCAGGTCTCTCTCTTGGAAAACTGTGGAGTGGAAAATGCCTCGAATTTCACAATTGCATGCAAATATGTATTAATGCTATCCAGATTCTTTCACTTAGGGACTTACCAAAAGCTGCTCCCTCAGAAAGCCGGCGACCATGCAGGCGTTCATGGATTTGTTTAACCTAGGCATGTGCATTTCTTTTAAAGCCCCGAGCCTAAGTTGTGCCATTTTTAACGCTTCCATTGACTTCAGTGGGGTTACTTAAGGGATTAAGAACTTGTACTATGGTTGAGAATATGCAAGATCAAGCTCTTTTTGAAGACAAGACAAGACGAGTTAATTAATTAAAAGCATAGTCAGTTTGTTCTGATAAGGCAAAGACAATTAACCTTCTTGATAAGCAGCTAAAAACTCAAATGATCCCAAGAATGACTTTAAGTTTTTTTTAAATTAGGCAGTATTATTGGAGAACTAGCCTTTGATAAGACCATATTTTCACATAAAATTGAGGGTCCTTTTATAGGTTATTTCTCTCTGCAACTTTCCTGTACCAGGGAAGGGCTTGGAAGCTGCATTCCTGAAAAAAAATTACTCTCCAGTCTTACAGTGAATCTTGCCCTCTTTTTTATTTCTTTTAAAATTCATGTTACATTTCATCACATTCAGGCTGCTTCTCTAATCTTCCAACAACAGTTATTGAAGGTTTTTCTCAAAACTGTCTCAACTTGGTAGATCATTTTCTTCATTAAAAACCGATTTCCTCTTTTGGCTTTCAGTGCCAAAGCCTCGATGCAATAAATCAGTTGAGGCTTGGAGATGGGGGGAATCATGCAGCAGAAGCTATGCTCTGTTTCTTCCTCTCTTCCCCCATTATTAAGAAGGTGTCATAACAGAACGTGGTGCTAGACAGCACAGGTAAAATGACAGCATTCCATTTCCAAACGCTCAGCAAGTCCTGAGGACTGGAATCAATACAAGTTTTTAGATTAAGCTTAGTAGGAAATGATGCACAGTTCAGACATGTAAGGATAAGCTTAGGGAAGTGACTCCGGTTTAGAAGCCTATTTCTTCTGTAATGTGCCTTCAAGTTTTTGCTGGACTTGATCCAGCTTTGCTGTCAATGTGATGCTGTCACATACAAATGTTGGATGAATCAGTTTTTCTAACCTTCGTCTGCTTGAGCAGACAAGGATAGACTCCTTTCTCTCCTGCTGAGGCAGGGCTGTGCTGACCAGCACGGGGGCAGTATGGAAACATGCCAGTTCCTTGTTGCCTGTCTCATCTTGTCCTGCCTACTTGGCCATTGAGATGATTTGGGATGCCCACAGGATGATTGCTTAAATGGGCCCATAAAGCTTGAGGTTTGGCTCTCCTTTCTTGGTTTCGTTCAATTGGGTAGTAATGTGACCCACAATGAAACTATCTACGCCATTTGGGATTTGCCAAATAAACCTTGGGCTTGTTGTCAAGCTTGTATTTGCTGGCACATGCAAGTAAGTTGAGTAGTGCCAACAGATATTGAGTAGATACAGATATAGGACTGTTCCTAATTTGGGGAGGATTCCCTTTGAAAAGAGAGGAATTTGGTCTTTGGACAGAAATATGTACTAAGTGCTTCACGTGAAGGAACTTGTACGTGATATACATGTCATCAGTCATGGGTGGACTGAGGAAAGCATGTTTTGGGGCCGGGGATGTTAACTCAGTGAGAGAGGCTGTATGGCAATAACAAAGGAATGGACATGCAGCCTCTTTTGGAAGCACTGCTCTAAGGACAGCACTAATTACACCGGTATTTTACCAGTAGCTTTAACAAGGAATTCTTTGGACAGCCTTTCATGTTAGATGTGGCACTGCTAAGCTGATGCACATTCAGTGGCTAAGGGTAGTAGCAGTGTATGTAGGCGTGCAAGTTCAGGGTTTTTTCCATTAGGGTTAAAATTTGGCTCGTGTTTATATCACACCTTCTGCAGCAAGACTCACCTCAAACTCCTTTGGTCTGAATCATCTACCTCAGAGTTATTAGGAATGAGAACTTCTTCACAGGCTGCAAATCAACTGAGACAGGTTCTCATGCACTGAATGCCAGCCAAAAGAGCTGTGCTAGGGTTAGAGCTGCAAAGCATTTCCTTCCCATGGTTGGAGTCGAGAGAGGATGGGATGGCCTTAGGATAGCACATGCAGGAAAGAACATATGAAGCATCATCTTCCTAGACCTTTGGGCCTTGTCTGGTCCTCTGTGATTTCTTCTCACAAGAAGACCTTTGATGAAGTGTGAGCTTAAGATTTGTCCTTCTTTGAAATGAGGGACACCATAACTCTGATCATCTTGTATTTAATGTTTAAAATCTGTGCTTCTATACTAGCCATGCAGAGCTAGAAAAATAAATGTTGCATGCAGTGGTTGGTTGATAAAAATTCTTTGAAGCATTGAAATATTTAAAGACCAGAACACCCAGTGGGACAGAAAATGAGCCCGTGCTGTAAAACAGTGCAGTATATAAAGAATCACTAGCCCCTGATGGTTACTGCTAATGTGATATTAATGTTTTTCTTGGTAATGTAATACATCCACAGTATACAAGCACTGTAATAATAACAGTTATAAACCTGGATCATGGCCAGGGCACCCAATTCAAGTGGTGCAGTTTATTGTAGAGGATAGTGGTTATTTGTGATATTCCAATGCTTTATCAATATCTGGAGGCAAAAATAGTTTTCGATTTATGTAAATGCCAGCTGAATTCTTCTTCCTTGATCAAAATTCCTGTTGAGGTGTGTGATAACTCTGCATGTGTAAGGATGGCAAAAGTAAGTCCTGTGTTTACGTGGCTTTGGAATTTCAGTGGAAGTCACAGGTACTTTTCTGATTTATGGACAAAATAAGGAGGTTGGAAGAAGCGTAAGTTAGAAGGCATAAGGCTGATGTGAATTTAATTTTCCTTTTCCAAAATCCCCTGGGAACACACTAAGGAGATGTCAGTTAGGGAAGCAAACCTGGACCTTTTGATGGGGAATGCAGAGAGTTCCCTGTAGAAGGAAAGAAAAAGCGCCTTCAGACACAGATCTTGAGTATAACAGACATTTGCATGATTTGTGGCGTTGCTTCCACTACAGGCTATAAAGTCCCAGTACAATAAACATTTTGCATCCTGGGCATGCTAACCTTGTACCATCATCTGAGACCTAGGAGAGAAATTAACTTTATTGTAAACACTTCTGCAACTGAAAAGACTGGTTTTGTGTTCAGCCAGAGAGAAATGCAAAGGAAACTTAACAGAGAATGAAGAATGAAAACAGCAGACCTTCAGAAACTGCAAGAGAACAATTTGTAGGTTCTGTGTTAAGGACATTTTCCCAAAGAGAATGAAACAAAGGGTTTTGTTGCTTCCTGATCTTCCTTCCTTCCCATGTTAACAACTGTGGAGACACATATATTTTCATCCATGCTTTTCATACAGTTGGTCAGTACCAACTGAAATACCTATTCACTATTGACAATCTTTTTTTCTCAGTATTACGGGAATTGAATGTAAATTTTTTTTTTTCTGCTGGCTTTTACTAGGCCAGAAGTCTAGTTTTGAATGTGCACCTTCATGCATTTAGAAATGTACGACCTGATTTCATTAAAATTACTTTTATAGATAGTGAGGAAAAAAATGTTCAGCACAGAGATGACAGGTAATGTGCTTTAAAATTAATGTTCTGAAAGCTCAAGAAGTTCTCCTGTGATAATTCAATGTATCAATCCAGTTTTACATTAAATCCTAGAACAAGATTGTAAAGCAAATCTTAATGAAACCCATTCATTGGAGAATTGGTTAATGCATTTTTGTAACTCATAGCTAAAAGTGAGTGGGGAGTTAGGTCTTGTCAAATACTTTTAAGGCTATAATCAGTAAATCAAACAGCTTCTTTAAACTAAAGACTCATAATCGATGCAACTAAAGAATGCCTTTTTCTGGATTAGTGTTCGTATCATATGGGATGGGGAAAAAAAACCCTGACCAGCTGAATGACGAAGTCTCACTACTAAACAGTGTTTTTGTCCTTTAATAAGAGTGGTGCAATGTCTGACTCTTACCAACTGATGAACTTTCTCATTTCTGAAAATTATCTAATTATCTCACACTAGCATCTCGTGTGTGTAAATGTTGTGGGGTTTGTGTTTTGGTGTTTATTTTTGGGGTTTTTTGGGGGGGGTGTTGGATTTTTTTTTAGTTTCTCAGTATGGACAGTACTTCAAGGATGGGTGAAGAATCATGCTATCCATAAAATACATATGGCAGCTTTGGATCAATTTTGGTGCCATTTCAGCTATTCTTGTTCCGTTATTCTGTAGCAATTTGTTTTATTAAAAAATAAGGATAATTATGAAGATTTTATAGCTGCTAGTGTTAGAAAGATGCATTATTTTCAATTTAAACTTTTCTCATGGTAGATGCCTACTGTGAAATATTTTCTGTAACAATGCAAAGTAAGAATGTTGAGATGGAAAAGGTAATTTTTGTCTGTACTGCTGGCTGCAATTAGCATTCATTTTCTGTAATGATTTAAACTGAGTCACTTGAAGTTGCTGTTTTAGTTAGAGTCTCTCATGTTATTTGTAGAAAGAACAATGAAATGAATTTTTTAATAATTCTTTTCAAGTTGCTCTTGCACTTTGCTCCGGTGTACACATGACGGTGTAAGTCATGTTTGAATAAACATGAAATCTCTGTCTTTAGGGAATTGTGTTCATGCTGTAGTAACCAAGGAACTTTCACATCCCTTTTGGTTTCTGTGAAGTAAATAAATAGTTATATAAAACTTTTATAAAACAGCCCAAATGAACCCATCTATAGGGATTTATGTTTTTTGTATTAGAGTGAGGCTACAGATTAAAAATGTTGACCTCAGTATTAAGGATGGATAAATTTGAGGCCACTATAACATCATTCTATGGAGAGATCAAGTTGTTCAATGGGATATTTAAACAGTGAAGCACTTCCACTCTAGGAATGAATACAAGGAGATACTGAGTGAATGTGAGAATTCATGTAACACCATTGACTTCCACAAGAGAATGTGGGTGGAAGAGCAGAATTGTTTCTTATTTATTTTATTCTACCATATGAATAGTCTTTCCGTCATTTGAGCAGGTCTGTACTTGCTTTGACTACAGTTACACCACTTCTCTTAGGATGAAAATGTGGTTGGTCCCTGAAGTGCAAGCCTCGATTCCCATGTATGCAAAGGAAGGATTGAATAAGTACCTGAAATTCAGTGTGACTTATTTGTACTGACTTAGGGCCATATTTTGATCTCAGAAGTTACATTTGAACAATGTAACTAATCAGTGTGACTAAATGCTTCTCGTTTACTTTTTTTTTCAAAGCTAAGACTAAACATGAGCAAAAATTCATACATACCCAATACTTTGTTAGCAATTTTGACAGGCCTACTTATACACAATGTTTGATTTCTATGCACTGGGAAGAAATCAGACAGAAATGAAGCAATCTCTTTCCCCCCAATATGTAAATGATGCTGTTTTTCATGCAAAGTCACAAGTTTGTAAATACCATGTGCCCCTTGTCCTTAAGCTGTATGATAAAATCTTTACTCCTATGACAGTGGCACATGATTTTTGCCTGCTGCACATTTCTTACACTGGCTGTGACACAGCATCTGTGCTGTTCTGTGGCCAGCTCAGGCAGCAGTAGCTGTATCCCCCACCCCTATTCCATGGGTAGGGTAAGAGACACATATGATATGCAGCTCTTTTCATTCTGCTGTAGAAGTGGTTTGTGCTTGGTAATGCTAAAGAACTAGGTCTGCTCCCCTGAAGATCCATGGGAAGAGTTTGAGATGGGATAAAAAAAGACCTGCAATCTCAATAACCAGGGCTGTCATCACGCAGCATGAGGGAGGCTGTGGTCTGGAATGAGGAGGGCAATTTCTCTTCTCTCGGAGACTGGTGGGAGAACAAGCAAGTTCAGGTCTTCCCACCATGCTGAGCCTGGCTTTCCTTTTACTGAGAGGGGAATAAATTGGGAACAAACCTTTTGAGTGTTGTATTTGTATGATGACTGTGGGAAAAGATATTAATATATTTAAATTACTTTTGTGCGCTGCACAAACCCAAGCACACCTGTGGGGGCTTTGACTGACCCACACATGGGGAAGTGCAGAGGGCACCAGCCTCTCTTGTTACCGAGGTCTGCACTACAACTGCCTGGGCAGAGGTTTCCCCTCCGCTTCCTCTGTGCCATGAGGGACCACCTTCAATATGGGAATGTGTCTGGCAGTGTTGTGGGAATATGTTTGGCTGCTGGTCCCTGACTTCTGCCAGTGTGTCCCAGAAGAGGATCTGTGCATCACTGGTGGGACAGGGAAGGTAGAACCGGCGTTCTGGCCTCTGGAAAGAGGTGGGGGGTCTCAGCTGGGCAAGATCCACGTTACAGGAGAGGTTGGGATGCAGTGGGAGCGAATATGTAGCTGTGCAGGGGAGTGAATGGTAGGGGGGAAACATTTCAGTAACTTGCTCCATGCTCTTGCAAGGAGGCGACCACTCCTCAGTCAGCCAGTCCTGGCCAGATAAATGTCTGTGAGTGCAGCTTATCTACAGGAATTTTGGAAGCTGATGTTTTGGTTGAGCACTAAATGTCACGATAGGATTCAGTAGATAGAGTAGTTTTGGTAAGATGGGTGCTCTAGACACTTGCTATTGTTACTGTTAAAGAACCAAGGTTATTTAGAAAGACATTTTCTGATTCTTCTGTGACGGTCTGTTTTCTGAGTGGAGGAAAGTACTGGTTTCAGTGACTGAGTGAAATCCATTCTTACATTTCGGAAGGAGTTAAAATGCTTTTCTTGTTGCTTGTAAGTGGCCATGTCTACTTTAAAGTGATAGCCCAAACCGGATCTGACATTTGACTGTGTAGATGCTGACGTGGGTATACTGCAGTGAGCAGAACTGACCTGGGGAAAATGCAGGCTAGAAAATACGGAGTGATGCACTTCACGAAGTAATCCATGCTGCAGAAGCTTGCCCTACTCATGCAAGTAATTGTGCTGCCTTTGTGATGCTACAGCTCTTACTTGTGTTTCTGCAGCACATTGTGCTCTGTGCTGCACCTCTTGCGTATTTCCTCGCCTCCCAATGGTCTTGTTCAGACTGTGCCAATTGCAACACAACCCAGAAGCCCAGGTCTTTTATATGAGCCTCCCCTCTCCAGTTCTAGCTCAGGTTTTCTTGGTTTCATAAGAAGGGCCAGTGATGCTTACAGCTTCTTCTTAGGCCAGGCAATACTGCTAACACAGTTGCCATTGTGATAGAAATTGATCTCCTGGTAGGGGAGTTCATTGAGTCCTTTCAAAGAGGTGCTTCAAGTCACTAAATAGTTTTGAGTATGTCCATTTCATCTCTGTCTTTGAATAGAATTTAGCAGTGGATTTATTCATGGTCTTCCTCTGGCTGACTCCTTTCCTGGCCTTGCTGACCCACTTGTGAGTCCCCAAGAGTCTCTGTCGTGTGATACTCAGAGTTCACTAGAGCATCCCTCGTGCTTGTTGTGTAACAAAGCCACAGCTGTTTTGTGGCCTCTGGGACCCTGTGTCCCTGCAGATGGAGTGGCAATATTTGCCTCACTGGATGTTGTTTAATATTTTCTTATGTTAGGAACAATTTTTAGCAGATTATGAGCTGTCCCCAAGCAGCACATTGTCAGGGATGTCAATGCAATTGAATGTAAATGATAGCAACGAGTACAGCCCTTCTACCTCTGGGTTGTCTGTCAGAATAAGCTATGCAGGGAAGTTATAAGTGGGAGTCCTTATTTTATGCTGTGTCTTGCCAGTGTTCACACAGGCAAAACACTGTTGTCAGAGACACTTCTGAAGAAATGAGGTGTGTTTGTCAGCTACGTGAAGCCTGGATCAAAGAAAGGTCAAGATGCATGAAGGGGGAATTAGCTAGAAGGGAGAGACACTTGGAAAACAATGGGATCATCAAAATCTCTGACTTGTTCTTTGATTTGATAGTTGCACGAAATTTTTCCTTTAAAACTTTATGGGTACATAAAGATCTCTCAACTTGCTTCTAACCCAACCTGGACTCTCATGAAACATTGTACCTCTGCTTGCTAGAGAGGCTCACCCAGTGTAGGCTAATAGGGGTGCATAAAATACGACAGCCAAGTCACACTGACTTTAAAAACTCGCATGGTGAGGATGTTGACATCTATTCGCTGTGGTAGCTCGATAATTACAACAGTCATTCAGGAGCTGAAATAGTGGCTGAGCTTTCACTGCCCTAAGGTAGCCTGCATCTTGTAGGAGAATGTCCAGACTGCTGTTGGGGAAGTGAAATGTGTGCATGTTCTCTATGCATCCTTTGGAAACTGCCAGTCCAAACAAATTGGGCTTTGCTGGGCCAAAACATAAGTGGGAATGTGATTCTTCAGCTCCTGCAATAATGGCAAAGAATCGAGAATTGTCTATGAGAAGTGGGCTCATGTTAAAATATTAAGTATCGTAACTAATATAGCAAAGGGGGAAAAGCCAACCTTAAAATATCCCCCTTTTTCATTGTTTTCTGTGGTTTAACTTGGGCAGATTCCTATTTGCTGTGCTAAAGTTTTTCAGTTCTCCTCTTCAGCACTGCTCACAGAGCTTCCAGGTCCCAAGTCTTTGAGAGCTGGGCATCTAGGGATTAGACTGTTGCAGTCTCACCTTTTGGAGCTTAAATTCCCTTATGGATTTAAGGCTTTGTTTTTACCTATAAATAGGAGACAAGAACATTGTTGTAAATCATAGAGGCATTGCAAGGCTAGATGAAAGTAGCATGTTCATCAGAAATGTGTCCTATATAGCCTTTAATGAAAAAACCCAAGAGATTCTTTATCTGAAGACAATGAGGGTTAAGTGTGAAAGGCAGGCAAATGCTTAACAGGAACTCTTTAGGAAGTGGAGAGAAGGAAAAATTATCTTTTGAGAAGGGGAGACAGTGAGAACGAATTCATGCATGAAATAACACCATTCAGATCTGGGCAAGACCTGGCCTAACATTTGTATTTGCATTTTTTTGGTAATTTTTTTTGTACTTCCTGATGAAATTTAAAAATATCCTAACACAGTCTAATGTAGTGTTTATAACAGACACTCAAAAGCACTTGCTTTAGCAGTGATTGGTGATGACTTGGTTTACTTATTCGTAGGAAGGGGTAAAGGAGGTGTATCGTTTTTGGGAGAAAGGGCTTCAACCCAGCAAAAAACATGGTATTTAAAAGAGGCTGTGAGAACAAAGCAGCTAAAATATCCTGAAGTTCTGTTACTGGTGTGTTTCACTTTAGAGTGTGCACTGGTGTATACACTCTAAAGAGTGTATAAAAATACATTTAATCATGCTTGTGGATTTAGCTAGCTACAGGACTCCTTTATTTAAACCCACTTGAAGTTTGGGGTGAATGATTTTGAAAAGGAAAGTTGAAACAAACGAAACTCTCTGCAATTAATAGGTAAAATGTCATTTGATTACAGGAAGCATTGATGATATCTATGGATGTGTGAGCAGCTGGGAGTTGATCCTGAAAAGTTGACAGCATGGTGGACTCCCATAAGGGCTCTCCTTAAAAATGAGTGCCTCTTGATCTCGTGTGACTGCCCAGCCTTTTTTTTCAAAAGCCAGAGGGTCTTCACAGCTGTGACAGGAGCCACCCTCTCCTCCTGCCTGCCAGTGCCCAGGGAGCAGCACTGCTGTCTGTCTTGGCACAGGTGCAGGTTTGAATTGGCAATCATAATAAAAGTGCCACGCACAGCTCCAGCGAGAATGGAGGCGTGGATCCTGCTGAGTTTTTTTTGTACTGATTGCAACTCCTTCTGGCTTGTGTTGCAGACAAGGAGTTCCTTCTACTGGTGTAGTTGCTAGCCCTGCTTCTTGGTGTCCTGTTTGGAGTGCTGTGCTGTGCACAAGTGTTTGGGCTTGTGTGGCCAGCAGTGAAGGCAGTGTTGAGAGGAGCACACTGTGTCTGCATTCAGGGAGGAGAAACATTGCTTGTGTGTTGGCCTGGCCACGTGTGAGAGGCTTTGCGTTCAAACTGAGTGTCATGGTGGATCGGTGCATGTGGCACAGAGGGAAACAGTTTGGTGGATCTGCCCTCAGTCAAGAGATGAACTTTTCCTGCTTAACCATCATGTGTTTCATTTGCATAAACCCATCCTTTTATGCTGTCAGAGTAATTAACACTTTTTTAAAAATAAGAATTTACTTAAAATTAAAACCAGGAATAATCGTGTTGACTGCAGTGGGAGTAATATCTGGGAAAAACTGTGCAGAGACTGAAGCAATTGGAATTGGCTTCTGAAATGAGTATGTCCTCTAATGCAACCATAGCCTTGACTAATGTCTAACTGATGTGTTTTTTCAAACAGATACTAATTTTGTCTTGGGTAATGCCCAGATCGTGGATTGGCCCATTGTCTACAGCAACGATGGATTTTGCAAGTTATCAGGATATCACAGAGCAGAAGTTATGCAAAAAAGCAGCACCTGCAGGTATTTGAGAACAGATTTATTTTCTGTTAAATAGCTTGTAGTGTTGTGCCTGTTGCTTGAGGAGGAAAGTAATCTGTTTATTCCAGTTTTGTCTTATATCTCCTGGGGCTACATCTGTCAAATATGCTTTCCAGGTGAAACAAAACCAAAGAAGAGCCATTTCTAAATGGATCCTTTTTACACAATAAACAAATGGCTTTGTGTCTTTGTCTGGTATCTGACTTGAATTTCTCCCTTTACTTGCAGTTTTATGTATGGAGAGCTGACAGACAAAGATACAATTGACAAGGTCCGGCAAACATTTGAGAACTATGAGATGAACTCCTTTGAAATCTTGATGTACAAGAAGAACAGTAAGTAGTTGATTGGTTTGCTCATTAATGTAGGTGCGTGAAGTTGTTGTAAATTGTCGTGTAAACTGCAATTCTGTCACCCTGGAGGACCGTGCTTTATCTAGGGCTAAATAAGCCCCAGTTCTGCCACTTGATCTAAAAGGGAGAAATGAGAACATTAGAGATGAAAGTCACTCAGGGAGGCAGAGGAAGCCTTGTAATTTGTTCTGACGTTTAGAGTAATTTGGGTGTGATCCTTTAAGACAACACTGAAGATTCCATCAGCGGTGGTAGTACACAAGCTAGGTTTGTGCAAGTTTCTACTACAGAGAACATACTTTCTCAGTTTTTAAAAACTTGACATAGCAAAGCCAGTATTTAGTAGTTTTGGAATAAAAAGAACCCATCTTTTGTCTCAGCAACTGAACTACTTCTGATGTTTTCTTTTGTTTTGGACAAAAAATCCTTAATTTGCACGTGATTTTTTTTCCTAGGAAATTCAGCCTGTCTGTAACTGCACATGTCAGCAGATGAACTACTTGCCCCGAACTTGTTGTCTCATCTAGTGTGGACTATGTCGTGCACAGTTATTTTCATCTACTTAATGTCACCTGAAGTGTAAATACACTGAAGTCTTCAGCCGGGGTAGATGTTAAGCTGAGAAGTCGCATTCTGTAACTTATTTAGCTCTTAACAATTTTGCCTTCTAATAGAAGAGCTGGTACTGCCTGCATGCACTGTCTGTATGGCCTTGCTTTGTGCTGCTTTCCTCCGAGGGCTACCTGCCTCCGATGTTTACCTATTTTCTAAAAGCTGATTCCTGTTCCTCGCACAGTTTGTGGCCGTGGGGACCATATGCAGCTCACATCTATGCATCCAAAGCCAAGTAAATAAGCTGCAGTCCTGGGATCTAGGAGAGTCTGGAATTCTCTCTTAGTTATCAGTGATTTGGCACCAAGAGACTATGCAGCTACTCTTCTGTCGTGCTGCAGCATATGGCCTGTAGTAGAGCCGGGGGCCTCTCTGTCTTTTATGCAGATTTAAAGCAAGGTAACCATGGAGTGAGGAATATTTCCTGCCCTGCTGTGCACTCCCCCGAGGAGAGGTGGCTTAGAACAAGGTCCAGCTGTGCAGTAGCTGTGTTGTGTGACATGCCAAAAGACGGAGCTGCGATGGTTCTGCTCTGTGCACACAGGGTCACAGGCATGGGAAAAAGGGAAGCGCAGAGCTTGCTTTCAAGTTTAACAAAACGCAGGGCACCTAATGTTTGTTAGATTTGTAGCTGTAGAGATACATTAACTACTGTTGCAGAGACTGACTAATAACACTAGAGAGTTTTATCTGAAAGATATCAAAAAGGGGACATTGTGGAACTTTTTCTCAATATAAGCCACATCACAGAAAAAACACCGTCCTGTTTACCAGTCACTTAGCACCCAGACTGCTAAGTGGCCTTTCCTCTGTGGTCACCTTACCTCTGCCTGCAACTATGGCAATGGTTCAGGTAATGAACATGATTGGTTCTAACCTGCTCTCAGTTTGAAGGCTTAGGAAAGGACCCTGAATTTTGTTAGACATCCTTTTTCCTGCTCTTTGTTTCTTCTGTTTTGTCTCTGTGTTCTTTCCTCATTCTGTTTTTCTTTTTCAAATTAGCCAGTGAAATAGACAGGAAATAGATTTTTCTTGTTCTTTACCTGTCTGCTCCCTCCTTATAAACTAACAGTCACGATAAATAGCAAGGTTTTTTTTCCATTTTTGAGTTGTTGGATAATTGGTACGTTTTCCACAGCCTGCACATTTAACGTAATTCTGGCTGTTTTAGCGGTACAGTCTCTATCCTTTTGGAGGAACAAAGGAAAACAAAATAGGAGTTTTGAGTTGATAATGATGTTGGTAGTGCAAGTCAATCTTGTACTTTTAGGAGCAGCAGCCATTTTTCTCTTTCTCTGAGTGACAATTATTCCCTGGTCTTACATGTCAACAGCAGAGTGAGACATTTAATGATGCTACTAGAAGTGATAGGCTGTTTTCTTTTTGACATGGCACTCTCTGTGGTAGTGACCCAGGGCTAGTATTTACTTGGTTGTCTGATAAGAATACCCCATCCAGCTGTTGACAGAGTATATCCACAAGCCTCATTGCAGTTCACAGTATCAACTCCAGAAACAACATACAATTTCCTGCCTTCATCATGTTTGCATTTATGGATGCTGCCTCTATCCTGGCCTTCCCTTTCTTTGTCCAGTCCTCCCCCCATCCAAAAGTGACTATACTCCCTGTTTTCAGAACTTGAAGTTGTGATAGGGATTTGGTGTTTCCTTGGGCTAGGCCCTTGATAACTTAGCAGATATATAACAATCATTGTTATTCTCTGGAAAAATTGCTTCCCAGAAAACAGAGCTTCTTCAGGATAATTGGAAGCAATTAGAGCAAACAGGTGCACAGCCACCAGATTTTTGTCATTGTTGCTTTGATGCCATCCCGTTGCATTCACTGGGGATTCATTGTCACACCTGGAAGGAGACAAAGTGAAAGCTTTCTTTAATCTGGACTGCAAAATGACAACAGGCAGACTGACAATAATTTCACATGAGAGCTTCAGTTCCATTGTTTAATCAGATGTGAGTGTCCAGTGATGCTGGGAGTATTGTTTATTTTTATATGGGAAAATTAAAACATTGCTAAGTCTGAAGTCAGTGGAGATAAATTAACCTATACCCAGGAAGGGTACAGCTGATGTATTAGAAAATATTTTATATCTATCCTTAGTCATATCTTACCTTACCTGAATTGATGTGTTTTGAACATCTAACTTCTTATTAGACTTTGACAGCCATTTGTTAAGTTTTTACACTTTATGATCAGCCTCATGAGTTAAAAATGCCTGAGTAAGTTAAATTTAGATTTTCTTTGCCTAGGTTTTCATCTACAATGTAGGCCTGGCATACAAGCAGTGCAAAAGCAGGCTTGTTCTATATGGACTTGCTTTCGTTATTGATGAAGAAAATTTTTGTAAGAATGCAAAATTTACTTGCTTCTATCTGCCTCTGAAGAGGTGGTGTCCAATTGAAATCTAACCCCCTTTTCTATGCAGTACTTGACCTACTTCAGTGGAAGAATATTTGAAGTAGGGTGAGCTCATCAAAGGTGAAGTGCATCAAGAGTTAGAAAGAGTCTTCAAGTGTCCCCTGTCTGAGCAGAGGCATTCCCACTGCTTATGGTCTGCAGCTGTGCTGCAGAGAGAGTGTTAAGACACCTTTATTTTTTTTGTCTCAGAAGTTCTCTACAGACAGGACCAGCAGAATGCTTGCCAGAATGCTGGGTTGGCTCTAGGTGACTATTTTGCACACTGCAAAGCAGTTTGGTAAAGCAGTAGCTCTCTGCTGATTAGACGTATTGTGGTGAGAGTCCCAAAGGCTGGGATGCACTTTCAGTTTGTGCTGGGGTTCACTTCCCTGTTTTCTGGGTGCTTGATCATTTAACAAATTTAGTACTGTGAATATTTGGGCGGGGGTGGGGGTGGTGTTTATTTGTTTGATTTTTAAAATTTTCATGTAACATTTGCACAGTCTTCTCCCCTCCTTCCTTCTCCCTTCTTCCCCCAGTGTATTAGAAAGCCTTCAGATGTCAGAGAATGACAAATAAACCTAAAATAGTGACTTGGTGGATTCTACTTGCGTTTATCTTTGGGACCAGTGTTTTCTATAGACGTTCAAAAGCAAACAACCCCATCCTAATTTGTAGGCAGCAAAATTCACTTCAGGGTGGTAGACCTGTGATTGCCCACCACTAAAGAGTTTCTCATAACTGTTACTGGTTAAAACCATCTAAACCTATTTCTATTTGTGTGTGCTGTGCCTGCAGTGTCTCCAGATGGAAACCTTTGCTAACCCAATATCATTGCATAGAAACAGAAGCAGCAAAGAATGAGGGTGTTGGAGTCAAGTGACGTATCCTCCTCGACCTCTCACTGAAGTGTAGCTCCATTATTTTTCAAGCAGTATGCACGCCTGCATCTCCTGTGAAATCCATCTGTGTGAGTTCAGTTACCTTCAGCAAGGTCAAATTAAATATTTTGGACTCATAAAACTGGTAATTCCCATTGATCTTGTCAACTCCAAATGTGTTGGCAAGCAAGACCTGCTGTCATCTCCACAAGCATGTACTGAATTCCCAGTAGTAATCCTTAAGTATTTTGTCTGGGATAAATGGAAAGAAGATCTCAAGACTTTACTGTGTCTTCCTTATACTCATGTTCCGTTCTTCAGCGAACGCAGGATTGGGTGAACCATGTCAGCACTACTGCAGTACAAGGCTGTGTGCTGAACCTTGTTTTCTACTGTGTTGTTTCAGTGTCACAAGGATAACCCTTGTCAGTAGCAATTCCACCTTTGGGGACTAAAATTGTTTTTCCTTATCTTACCATGTAAAGGTCTGGCCTTTGGAAGCATTAGGTGCCACAGCATCCCAGCACCAGGTAGAGAAGACATGAAGGTAACAGCTTTAAAAGTGCTGGGAATGTATTTAAAGGTTCATTCTTGTTGGCACAGAGTGGTGAGCTGCACACTAAGTTGGTCTGTTCTCATTTGGTACATGCTCTCTGCTCGAAGCTAGAGTCTATGGGAAGACTTTTGTTCTTTGTCTTGCATGGTCAAATGTCATGGGCTTCTCTGAACACCTGGTTAAAATCTGGGTGGGTACAGTGGCTTGCCAACTCTCTGATCACACCTCATCAGCTGGTTTGCTAGTTAGACATTGGGCAAACTGTTCAGTCTGTCTGGGATAGAGAGAAACAATCTCATACTGAGTACCTGGGCATAAGTGAAACTCTAAAAGGGGTGGCTGTAATGGTCAGCCATGCTGTTTGTGTAACTTAAGTCCTGCTGTCTGCATTGCTGCATGTAGGAATCGGTGGAAATAGGGCACGTTTCTATCCTTTTCATTTCCATACTGCTCAACTGTTTCCCTTCAGGGCAATAGGTGTCTGATGACTGTTTGACTGAGACATTATCAAGTAATGCAGAGGTTGTGCTGCTCAGAGGAAACTTGCCCCATTCATTAATGACAGTGAAGAAGTCAAAACATGTTTTTTTCATTGTATTTATAAATTAATTTTGGTTTACTTAGTGGAAAGAAAAATTGTGTATTGCAGTTTTATTTAAACTGTGCTTTTTGTAGTTTTGAAAAACAGTTGGCCTCTTTGGTTAAATGGCTCAAGGTATGGGCAAAGAGCATATTTAAACAGTGGTTTTGATTTTCGTCTAGCCTATTTTTGTTTGGCAGGAGGGAAAACTTAAGAGAGCTCAATGGTATGCTCGGGGAGAAGCTGGAACAGACCTTTAGGATCTCTTTCACTATGATGCTGTAAGAATTTCTGAAAGACTTCAACCAAAGTTAAATAGCATGTTAAATGCTGGTGTTCCTGCCCAGCAAGGGGCTGAGCTCATCATTGCTGGAAGACACAGGACTGGAAAAAAGGAGAAGGAAGAGACAGTAGTATTTGTCTTTCAGACAGGAAATTGAAAGGTGTGCAGACGTTTATGATCTGTTAGTCTGGAGAAGACGTGGGACTTGAATCACAGCTCTTAAAATTGTCTTTGCTTTTAGGCAATGCCTTCAGTGCTGTGCTCAGGCCATAAAAGCCTCTCAAGAGCTGCACCTGTTAATTCTGGATTGGCTACATAACTTTGGTACCACGAGCCAGGCTGGTCCTATGGCTACTGTCGGGCATTCATTGTAGATTTTCATTTCTTCTCAATTGTTCACACTGCTTGTCCTGCAGCTTTGAAGGGACATTCCCTTTTCTAGCATGATTGGTCCTATGCCACTAGACAAACTCTGGATTCTTTCTCTGCTGATTCCAAATCTAAGAGAAGCCAATGTCGCTCATGAGTGTTTACTTTTTTGTTTGTGCACTGGTATTATCACTGAACTTTACCAGGGAGAGAGGTTGCCAGGACTAAACACAAAATGTAAATGGAAGTAGATGTATTGTTGGAAACACTGGTAAACACTTTCTGTGTGGCTGTGCATCAGTGCAGACTGGGAAGTTACTCTTGTTTTGCTGTGAGAACTCTGGAACATGCTGCATGCTGAATAACCTGAAAATCTGAATCTGAAAATCACATTTTTTATTAAAATGGCCTTGTTTGTGCCTCTTACTAGTCATGGTTGTCTGGCTGAGCAGGGATGTTGGCTTTGACACCAAGAGTATGAGGGCTGCCTGTAGGACCCTGAAATTCTAGTTTCCGACCTGATTTATAAGTAGTTTATACTTCGGCTTTCCTGTTTAATAGTTAAATAAACTGTTTAATGTTTAAAAAGTAAAATTCTTCTGATAATTAAACCAGTATGCAGGACAAAAGCTGAGCATGGCCACTTCTTGGCTGAGCCATTTGGTGTGTTCCCGCAGTTCAGATCCCAGTTCTGCTGTGAATGAGCTCCTGGTTGCAGAGCACTGTGGAAAGCCCCTGTAACCCAGCACTGTGAGCACTCACCCCATGACTGTATTTTTATATCCACTTGTCTCCTATTCACAAGAGACACTGACAAGATGTTAGGGAGTACACTGCAGGGAAAATACAATGTTGTGGAGGCAGGTACACGGCTTGGCAGAATTTTCCATCTACTTGTTTCTGCTGTTGCAGTGTTACTGTGTAGATCCCAAACTGTAAGATGATTTCTGCAGGCCCTGTGTGCCACCTTGATTTTGCATTCTGTTTGTGGTACTCAGGGAATTACAAGGGTACCCAAATAGTGCATTTCAGCAAACACACCTACTTTTAGCTGTTGAGGGCGTCTGGCTCTTTCTTTTAGCCTGAGGGACACATCACTAAGTTCTACACTTGGTTCTAGGTAAAAAAGTGTTTTGTCTTCTTTCTTCCTGTAAATAATGCAGCACAGGAGTGGGAGTCAAGGGAGTCAGAAAGTAAGAACTCTGCTGATAAAAGCTCCTTGCCCTGCAGCAGCCTTCGACAGGTTATTGCGAATAATCCTCTTGCTGCATTCAGAATGTGTTAGAAAACTCCTGCAACAACTTACTATAGCATAACCATAAAGGGAAGATGACATCATGCATCTGACAAATAGCCAGAACTAGAGGGTGGATTGCATCCTTTCTGCGTTGAGTACAGCATCTTCAAAAGCACGGTAGTAAGCTTTTGTGGCTGTGAGAGGCAGAGAAGAAACTGAGCGTGTAATTCAGCCTCAATGCCGTGAAGGTTAATATTGTGAGCAGCCCATAGCAGAATGGCTGTAGCTTGAAGTAGTAAAGCAATACAAAGTGGTTTTGAGGAGGGGAAAAAAATCCTTAATCTAAAAAAGCGCATGTAAATAGAGATCAAAAAGCAAGGTTGTAGATGGAGATCCTGGCTGATTAAAAAGTTGCAGTGTTAGTGAAGGGCGTTGAAGTGGGTAAAATGAAAAGCAGTTAGTCACCAAGGAGTCTCTGTAAAAGCAAGATACAGATTTGATCAGCCTTAGAATAGTTCACATGTGAAGTTGGGAAAAACAAGTAGGCAAGAAGAAATTGAGATAGACAATTTTAGGAGCTCTTGAGAAAGGGTAGTGTAAAGGGCGTTACTGTCTAGAAAATTGCTGTTGGCTGCTTTGTGGCGGTGTCTTCTAAGCTCATTAGCAAGTTAGTGATGATTTTACTGGCACAGTTACTTTGCTGAATCTCTTTTCACACTTATCATGTTTGTTTGCTCATACTTTTTTGGAAGGAGTTGTTCAGGAATGCTACCTCCTTAAAAAAAATGTATATATTGACCCTTGAATACTTCCTGCCATGCAGGCATATTTCAGAAATGGCCACCAGTGATTCCATCTGGATTTCTCTGCTTTTTGAGCAGAGGCCTCCATGCATCATAGACCCTGCTGTTTATAGAAGTGGCTGTACATATGGCATGGAATCTCAGCCAGGGTTTGAAACTGCCTGTGTGTTATGCAGGCACAGTGGGAGCCTTAGGAATTGAACTTCATTTATGGAAGTTGTCCATGGGTTTTGGAGGTGCCCTATCTTTCTGTAGCCAGAAGAGATTGCTCAGCACTGAGGCTGGGAAACAGCCAGGTGAGGCACTGGTAGCAACAACCTCTCTTATATTAACACAGTTGGGGAAAAAGCTGCCTTTGCTTCCTTTTTTGAACAGTAACTTGTGAGGTACCTGAGGTTTTCTTGTGACCCTTTGACAGCCAGGAAACAAAAGTTGCCCTTGTTAGTAAAAACTATGGCATGAAATATACCATGTAGTGCTCATGTTAAAATACTGAGCAGTTCAGGTGAAAGAGAATCTGATCACTAGCATGGAGGAGGGTCCTGTGACTGAGAAAGAAAATAAATAGTCTTCTAAGATCCCTCTTTCTAAAATAGACTTTTCTACATGAGTGACAAAAATTGTGCGGTGCCCTTTATTTTGGCTTTTGCAGAGGGTCAAGCTCCTGCTGATCCTGATCTTATTTTGGCCCCTGGTATGTAGACCCTTCTTTCCAAACATAGCTCACAAGGGACACGGAAGAAAAATGCTGCTCACAGCAAGCAGGCCTGAATCCGCTCTTTGTCTCTTACTTATGCTTGCAAAAGCAATGATGAATTGTTTTTATCATCACTGAGGGTGTAGAGACTGTCTGAATACCCAGGTACAAACTCCCTGAGGGCTCAGGTCTGGAGTGTCCCTATTGCCATGTACCTCAGCGTTGGAGAAGTCATCTTTTTATGTCTAACGTTAACACTGCAGACTTAAAAATGCTGCCTTCAGAGAGGTCATGTTATCACATACAGTAGCCAAGTGCTTTGTTCTGAGCCCTTCAATCAGCTTTTACTCAAATATCACTAAAATCAGTGTGGTGAGTCCTGTGAAACGAGTGGTAGACACTGCCTTGTTACGTGGAACTTTATTGGTATCACTAGGGTCTTCTCAGCAGTCTCAGCAGAACTGCCAGAAATACAGAAAGGCAGGGCTGACTGACAGATTCTCCCCTTGAGGTGATCTGTGTGGGTAGAGGTAAAGGAGAAATAGCAGCAACATCTGAAGGGTCGTGTTGTGGGACCACCTTTTTCTGCTATGTGTAGGCTTTAATCTCTCAAGCAGTTTTCATTAGCAGATCATCTACTGCAGTAATTAGGAAGGTGCAGTTCTGTGCTGTACAACTTTGATCCCATCCACAGCTTGTGTTCTGGTCCTAATGGCTGGTTCTCTCCTGAATTCAGCGGAGTCTTGCTTCACACGGAGGGGTGATTGGGAGCAGGCTCCGGACAAGGCAAGCTGGAAGGCAGCTTGGGAAGGGTTTCCCTTGCATGAGGGGATTTGGAGGCTAGACCAGAGCTCCTGGAGCCTGGCTCTGAAGTTAGATGTAGGCTACTATAGTAGTTAGGGCATGGTCTTTTTTAGGGCATTCCCTGTTGGCAGGGAATTATAAAGTCAACCAAACTGGTCATGTTCTTGAGCTGAGACTCTGTGTTATGCTCATGTCCTAGGCACAGCTGGCCTGTTCTCAAATCCTGCACAGAACCAGCAAGACACTGTTGTGTGCAGCCTTTGCACATGCGTGGGACTGTCCTTTCAGGAGACCACAAGGCAGTTCTTAAGTTCAAGTGTTAACTTTGCAGGTGATGTTCAGAAATAGAGTGATTCCGGAAGATTAAAAAGCTAAGCAGAGACAGAGCAGAGAACTTGAATAACAGACTTGTCAGCTGCTTTGTTATTTTTCTTAATAGGTGTTTGTGAAAAGAGACAACATTAAAGTAACTTTTACAGATGGCTGATTTGAGATGTAAACATCTAAACTGGCACATTTACTATTCTGCCTGCCATTGACCAACTCTTTGATATGTTTGTTTCCAGGAACACCTGTCTGGTTCTTTGTGAAAATTGCTCCAATTCGAAATGAGCAGGATAAAGTGGTTTTATTTCTTTGCACTTTCAATGACATAACAGCTTTCAAGCAGCCCATTGAGGATGATTCATGTAAAGGTTGGTCTTTTTCACAATTATATATTTATGCTGCTTTTGTTTGTTTGCCCTGGTCTTGAAAGAGCTGAAGTCCTTTAAATACCCAAGCCAAAGAATTAAATGTTAAAATAGCTTGTAGCTGTGCCACTGGGGATGGCATTTGTGCAAGAAATGGTTGCTGGTCTCTTTAGTGAAATTGCTCTGGCCTGCACTGAAAAGGGTCACTGCTAATGAAAGCCCCAAGTGCTTCAGAAAGCCCAGTTTACATGGTAAATAGGTACTGTTCTTCCTTTAAAATACATTATTAACCCACTCTCCAGCATAGCCTTGAAGGATTCACCGTGTTGCTCAACAGCCCTGTACAAATTGTGTGTGTGAAGCTGTATGCAAAAACGGAGGAATTAACCCTGGCTGAGTCTAGCAGAGATCGGAATAATTTAATTCTGCCTGACTTCATGTTACTTGCCATTATGATGGGATTTCTTATGTTAAAGTTCTGGACTAGTTTCCTTTAGCCTGTGTGAAGAGATTCCAGCTATCTTAAGTGGAATCAGGTTCAAGCTGTCCTGGTGAGTGAAGTAGCACTGCAGTGTTGTGCTCTTAACCCTTTGCTGAGCTACAGCCTGGAAACCTGGAAGCAAACTCAGCTGTGACAGCAGCATAAACTTGCACTCAGGTTCCGATCCTGTCAGAAATAGACCTTCTGTACCCTATGGAGAATTACAGAGACTTGTGTCCTCTGGGGTAAAAAAGGATGTAAGTTCTCCTGTTGTTTGCATTTTTGTAGTATTTAATAATATTTGTAGTATAAAATTAAACAGGAAACTTACTGTGAAGATTAACTGATTTACATTTATTCTCAAAATGTTATTCTTTAAAAACATAGTTTCTCAAAGTGGAAACACCTGTTACCATGAAAAAGGAAGTACAACCTTGACAAACATACCCTCTTCCAGGCTGTGGGGGTAATTTTTTTCTCTTTTTAATGCTATTTATTTGGTTCCTTATTGCTTCAATAAAACTAAAAAACTTACCTTGTCAGAAGGTTTGGGTCTACAGTATTTTTGCCCTGCCTAGTGGTCCTCACTGTATCCTGATGAGGAGTGACAGCACAGATAAATCAGCATGATGCAGTAAAGCTGGCTCTCATTTATTTGCTGGTAGTGAAGGCCCTTGCTTCATTTAGTCAGTTGATAAGCAGGACTTTCAGTCAGGAGTGGTAGCTGTGTTTTTTTGCTTTCACAGGAGCTCCCTAATGTGGAAGAGATAGGCAGTTTGTCCTTCACTTTCAATACAAAGAAGCACTTTAACATTTTTGTTTTCAATTCAAATATATTGAAGAAATGGAATGCTAAATATTTTTTTTAAATCTCCTTTGGATCTTGAAAGTATGCTGTTCTTGCAGTGAGCATGGTAATTCTCAGCAGTTGCATATCTACAGCAGTGTAGGCACTAAACCTATGCTTAAGTGCATGGATTTGCAGAGGAATCAATGATAAGCAAAATTTCTCCCTCTGGCCCATGGAAACTAGCAAAGTGACTAATAGAGGTTGCAAACAGAAGAATTAAATGTATTATTTAGAGGCCACTGATTCACAGCTCTGCACTCCTTCCCTGAATGCCATGTCTTTATGTACAGAAGGGCCTGTGCACTAAATGACTCTTCCAAATATTATTTCTGGATCTCCTAAAATTAATAAAGCTGCAGAAGTTTCATGCTGGTAAAAGAGTTCTCTGTCACTTTATGCACAAATCAAGCATGATATAAATGGAACTGCACTTTCTGTTTTCATCCTTAATTTATCCATTTTTCTTCCATAACTTACTTGCTGTAGGCTAGCTTTGGAATTTTGGTGTGTGATGTTGTATTAGTCACTTGATGGCTAGATAAGCAATTTCTTGGAAGAGCTGATTTGTCAAAGAGACTTTTACATGTGTGTCCATGTCTTTAGTATTAGATCTTACTGTGCAATTGCATACTGTGAGAGAGGGGAAGAAAGGACAGGTATGGAGTGTCAGATAATCATCTGTAGTAGGCTCTAGGATACACAGAGTGGAAAAATGTTTTTTGGAAAATCTAAAAAAAGGTAAAATTGTACTAGCTTGTTCTAAGAACCATTACTTTAACAGATATGAGCTTTGAAGAGGGCATATTCTCTGTGCTGTGTACAATGTTACACAGGAACTTTGTAGCATGCTTTTGAAAGACGGCAATTTTCTTCGTAGTGTTTCTCACATTCTCAACCCAAATGAACTCTCAATCTGAAAAACTAAAACTGTGAACCGAAAACTGGTTGCTAAATCAATTCTTTTTCCTTCTTTCACCTTCAGTCAGCTTAGCAAGTACTTTTCTTTTACTGTGTTTGTATGAGAAATCAGTTTCCTATGCATATGAGTACTTAATATGTAATAGGTTGCCTGTGGATGCAGATATGTTAATAAAATGTGCTATTTGCACAGTTGCAGAACATTATAGATTAAGTATTCAAGTTTTTCAAAACCAATGCCTGTATGTCTATGTAGAGAAAAACATTAAATCGATCATGTTCTTGTACTACATAAAGAGCAACTAATCTGTCAGGATAAGCCTGCTTAGCTGTGGTGTATCTTGGTTTTCTATCACCTGCTGGCAATTTCAAGCCTGATTGTTCAGCTGCAAATGATGCAGCTCCTTGAGTGAAAAGTGTAGAGCTGTAATGGCAGGTGTTTGCCTACACAAAGATGAATAGGCATCTTTTATCTGAAGGTGACTCAGAGGGATAGAAGGTCCCAGTACCATTTTTCATGATTGATAATTTTTTTTATTGATTAATAATGTCAGACATTGGAGTAGATGAAACAAGAAAATACTTCTGAAGTCACATAAAAAGTCAGCTTCTCGTAGTCTTTGTTAATTGATTCAGTTAATTTAGAAGATGTTTATTTTATGACTGCCATGGAAGGTAAGTAAGCTTGCTTTTAAATGCAGCAGCTTTAAAAATAGTGTATTCTAAATAAAACCACTTAAAAATAGTGTGTCAGTGATGTTGATAATATTTTTAAACAACCTCTTTCCACTTTTTCCTGTCTGCTTGCCCCTTTAAAAAAATTAGGGAAACTAGGTTTGCTTGAATAGAAGGCAAAATCAAGCTATAACGTAGCTAAATTTGGCTTGTCAAGTGGTAGGTCACCTTCTTAGCTGAATTTTAAAGTATATGCTATATTTGGAATTAATGCATTTTTGTCTGTATATGTCTCTCCTGGTTTGAGATCTAACACACCAAGTATGAGATGCTTGAGAATAGTGTATGAAGTGGAATGCATCACTTTATGCAAAACAATTATTTGTGCAGACAGATAGAAACTGTGCTTGCACTCGGGTAGGTCATAAGCAGTTTGCCTGAACAGGTTTTGAATGTATGAATACAATGTGAACATACCCAGAAGCATCTATGCTGTCTCATAAGAGCTTGGAAACGATGCTTTGGATCCTAATTTTTGCTTTTGATACTTTGTTTTTATATAAAGAGGTGGTCAAATTCAACATCACTGAATCAAATAGTGAATGGTTGTTATCCCCCAAGATATTGTAGCCTTCTGTGCCTTGTAGCAATCATCAGTTGCCATCTCCTCTGCAGAAGATGCTTTATTTCATTTTGCAGCTAAGCTGTCCTTTGCATAACACGCAGGAGTACAGACACAAAAAAGTATTTTGTTTGTCTCCTTCGTCTTAATTCAGGGAAAAAAATCATGTTTCCTTTTTTTTACTTCTTGTTTCTGCTTTTTGGGGTTTTTTTGGTTGCTGTCTGATTTTTGGTTCTGTTTTTAAAGATGTATTTATATGAACAGAGCCAGTGTTTGAAATATTTTGATGAAGATATACTCTGCTTTCATCTGGATGAAATGTTTTCTTAAAAAAAGGAAACAAATGAAAGGGAAGTAGTGAGTATATTAAAAACCTTTGGTATGCTTTCCCAGTCCAGATGGAAAAATAATACTGTTTTAGTCATGAGGTTTCAAAGAGAAGGAGCACTGCAGAGAAGCTTGGTGGATGTAAGCAAAGATCTTTCATGTGTGGGAATACAAAGGTGGCTTGAGTGGAGGCAAGAACTGCTGGAATCTTGATTTATTCACATTTACACAGAACAATGGACCTGTGGACAAACAAACTTGTTCTCTACCAGACAATGGCTTCTTGTTCTGACTCTAGGAGTTGTGTAAGTCATGGATCAGCAACGTGGTAACAAGGGTTCTGTAACTGCCACAGTTCCTAATGTTTGAATTCTCGAGTTACCAGGACTGAATTGAGAAGAGTGGTAGGAAACAAATAGCTACCTACAAATAATTAATAAATGCTGTTGTGGTTGAGTATCAACTTACTTAAAAATACAGAAAATTGGCTTCTTCAGCTTAAGGCCATTGTTAAATGAAACTTCATGCTTTAAAGAAGAAAAGTTTTGATGAGTTAAATACCACAGCACAAAAGTATATTTCAATGCCATATTTCCACATGAAACAAATCTCAGGGGACAGCTTTTGTAGTCATCTTGTCTTGGGTGTTATCAGAAGCAATTTCTATTCACCTCTTTGCGAAGAAATGGTGGAAAGCTGAAAGAACATCATGGAATGCAGTAGTGGTGTAATCAGTGCTGTTAATCTTGAAGGCTTTCCATCCTTTTGAAGCTGGAGATGTTTTAATGACATCACATTGCTTTGTCCCTGCATGATATTTTCTGCAGGAATGAAAAAGGAGACCAAACAATGATAAAAATGGGTTAGAATCAAAAACAGGAGCACAGGCAAGCACTGCCATGGGGTGATATCCAGCTTTATGTTTGCTTCCTGAATTCCAAACTGTCTTCTCTGCTATGTGAGCTTATGTTGTTTGAGGAGTATATGTGCCTATATTAGAACCACCTAGGATCATTAGATTCTAAATTTAATTTGTATTTTCTCTGTTTCTAGAGGAAAACAATGGATGTAGGGCTATACCAACTGCTTGTGTTGAAAGAAAACTAATCCGTATCATCTGGTCCCTCTGTTCTTTCAGGACTGACACCAATATATTCTCACACCATTTTGAAGTTTAGTTCCTTGTCTTGAAAAGCTCCATGACCCTTAAAATTTAGTGTTTGTGTTCAGTCCTATGGCTTAAGTCCATTACTTGACCTGTCTTTGTTGGATAGATATCTGACCTTCTGTCAGCTGTGTCTGTCCTTAGGGTTCTGGAGGGAAAATTGCAATAAATTTAACAGGTACTGTTGTCTTTTCAGGCTTTGCTGGAGATGCTATCATTCAAAAGGTTTAGTACTGGCATTCTATTTAATTTTTATTTTCTTTTTCCTATGCCACAATCTGCAGGTCTAACTGTATGTTGGAGTTGCCACATTTTTATCTTTTTCTTTCACAAAAGCCCAAAAGACAATACAAGGAGGAGAGTGTTCTGTTCTAAAGATGAAATTCACACACGCTGCACGTTGATTCAGTGCCTGGTTCTAGGCACACCATGGCACAGTGGAGGGTGTAACTCCAAGCTGGGCTCCCACGTGTGGTACCCTGTGTGTGGAGAGAATTAGGGTACGTACTCCCAATTTGTATCCACGCTGGTTTAAAAAGCCAAGCTGAAAAGCACTGCCTCGTGACACAATCTCTTGCCTAGAACAGTTACATTGCTTTCAGATCAGAGTTTGGAGTAGAGGCTGAGATCCAGTGTTGGTGGGAACAGTTCTTTTGTGTGCCATTTAGGCACCCACAAGTGAAATGCTCAGCACTTAGGGCACAGGGGATGCTGAGGAGAGAGGAATGGGTTAAGCTGTACCTTTCAAAAGGAGATGGCTCTTGGGAATTTGGGAAGGTTCCCAAAGGTGTTCTGCATTCATAGCCACAAATCGTGCCACAGAGTTGTCTGGCAGTGCTTTTGTGCAAGAAAGCTCAAGTGAGGTGCTTCCTTTTCATCCTCTTTCTGTTTATGTCCAAATAGCCCAAATCTTAGACCAATGTTTGGAAGAAAATGCGCTCTGAAAGTTTGTCCTCAGGTTTTGAAATCTTGAATCTTCCAGGAAAATGCCCTCTCCATCGATCTGGTTTGATTTAGTAAAAGGAGCTGTCTATGTTATCTGGCATTAGAAACATTTCGCGTCTGGTACGGGAGGCAGGTTTCGAGTTCCCGGGTGAAGCTGTGCCTCCGTGATCTGTTCTGTTTCTGGCCGGCGCTGACGTTTGCGAACAAGCCCCGTTCGTCCCGCTTCAGCACCACGGCCAGCGCCGGACCGCCCGTCCCGCAGCCGCTCCCTCCCGGGGCCGGCGAGGCGCGATTGCCCGTGTCCCCCTGGAGCGCATCCCCCTCGGGCCTCGTCGGGCCGGACACCTGTGAAGTCCTGCACCTGGGTCGGCTGAGGGGCTGGACATGCATGGGCGAGATGCACTTGGAACTCATAAAGCCAGCTGTATCCTGGGATGCATCAAAGGCAGGGTGGCCAGCAAGTCAAGGGAGATGGTTCTCCCGCTCTACTCCAATCTCATGTGACCCCACCTGGAGTACTGCACTCCAGCGTAAGAAGGACCTGTTGAGCGAGTTCAGAGGGGGGTCACAAGGATGCTCACAGGGCTGGAGCAGCTCTGCTGTGCAGGCAGGCTGGGAGAGTTGTGGGTGCTCAGCCTGGAGAGGAGAAGACTGCGGGGACACCTTATAGCACCTTCCAGTGCCTAAAAGGGGTCTACAAGAAAGCTGTGTAGGGAACGTTTTCCCTACCCGGTTCTCATTATAGACTGAATCTTCGAAGTGCTGAGCATCCTTAATTGGAGTAGGAGATGAGGAGTAGGAGCTCAACAGCTCCCAGGTGGTGCTTGCATTTTTCAAGATCAGGACTAAATGCATTGATGCTTTCCTTTCATACCAAAAATATCCAGATGTTTTCTGCCTGACTTTCTGTTATGGCAAAGTACTGCTCATAAAGATTATAGTTGTAGCTAGCTCTTCTGACTGTCACTGAAGGTCTTCTATTTTGAGGGGTGTTTGAAATCACTGTAAAAAATATTTTGAATTAAAATTCAGCATATGACTTCTCTGCCAGAAGCTGCTAAATGTTTAATTAGAGCTAGAGAAAATCTATCAGTATATCCCCCCTTTTGTTTACAGAAGGTAAAATTAATGATTTTGTTTTGCTTTTCTGCTCTGCTTTTTATTATCTTATATATATTTCTCTGCTTATTCCAGATCTATGCTTGATGCATCTGAGGTCAGATTCACTTCTGTTACAGACAATTGTAATTTTCATTGTGCATGACTCTAGCCTTACATCTTGATTAGTCTGGAGTGTCTTCTGCAGTGCTGTGAGATCCAAATCTGGTCATTAGGTTTAATATGAGATTATTGTATAGTGGACATTTATCCTTGCAAAATATGCAGTTCATATAGCAGTACTTTTGTGGAGTCATTGAGTACAAAGTCACAGCAGTCATGGGTATTATTACTGTACCATGCTGACACCTATTTTCTGACTTGCTTTTATCTGGTACTTGGTTAAATTATACTCCCTTCTGGTCAGAATTAAAGCAGATTGCTCTGTTTTAACTTCTTTTTCCCCCGTTAGTTGTAAGAGGTTTTATGAGGTACGCTTGTAGCTTTTTTTGGTAATGTGTCTAATCTTGCACGTTTTCTCAAGGTTGGGGGAAGTTTGCCCGCTTGACCCGTGCCCTCACGAGCAGTCGAGGAGTGCTGCAGCAGCTTGCTCCCAGCGTGCAGAAAGGAGAGAACGTTCACAAGCACTCAAGACTTGCTGAGGTAATTTTTTCTTTCCCCAGGAAGCTGTAAAGAAATGTTTTCAGCCCTTGTGGGTATGTTGTCTCTGCACGAGCCAAGAACTGTCAGTCCTCCCCGCCCTAGGAATCTGAAGCTTGGATATGGCACGTGTGCTGTCAAATGTGTCCCATGACAGCAGAATGAAAACAGGTGTCCCAAAGGCTTCCTAATGGCAGTGTTGTGTTCCATATCTTAGCAAAGTCTTATAAAGGTGTTATTAAAATAATACTTTCTTGCTTAGTTTCCATTCTTCTGAGGATCTTAATAAGAGGAGGATCTTGGACTGTTTACTTACGTAAAATTGAGGTGAGAAAAATTCAGTCTAGTACACAAGGAAATTCTGGAGAATCCATGACGTGGTTGTTCTCTGAATTAATTTATGTCTGGTTGCTTTTCAGTGGGATCCCAACCCTGCATTACCAACTGGTTAAAACGTGTTTGAGTTACTGGTTAAAACGTGTTTGAGTTACTGGTTTTATGGACAGAACAGCTGTAAGATGCCACAAGCAACATTGCAGACAGATTAAGAAAATTAAACCTTCTGATTTAAGTAGTCTCTCAAAGTTTTGAGATAAGCTCCAGGCAGAGAAGGCTCCTTGAAGCACTTAGGGTTTGAGGGCTTTCGCCACGAGGGGGAGAGACTGTCCCAAGTTTCCTGTAGCTGTCTCCTGGGCCAGTAGCAGGGTCTCCTTGGTGTAAAAACAGCTTGGGGAGAGGCTTGATATGGTGTTAATGACAGCACAGCCAATATAACATGTCAGTCCTGGGTCACTTCCTGCTGTGAATGCCATGGCAGCAGCTGTGACTTGTCAGTAATTCTTGATCTTCCTGTGCAGCTGGAGGTGTAAGGCAGTGATGGATTCCATGAGATCTCCATAGAGTGAGTTATACTATACTCTGTTAGATTTGTTGTGTATGTCTTAGTTTCTATGCCAGCTAAAAATCTCCTGCTCAGGCCTGTCTTGTCACATATAATGACAAAATTCCCACAGACAGGATCTTACCTATTCAGTATTTGATACAGAAGTACTCAAGAAGGGGAAACCAGTTTCTGTTGGAAGTACAGAAATAACGTGGATCGTGCTAGCACAGGGGAGGGACAGACATTCACATGGACACCATACTGCAGGAACACCATGTGATTAGCACATGTCCACCCTGAGGTTGCTTTAGTGTCCTGGAATTTGGAATAGTTTTCCTCCTAATCCTACTCACGGCTTCATATCAAATAATCCTTTCATCTCTTTAGATCTCTACCCCTGAATGTTAGTTAATGCTAAAATGTAGGCAGCAGAACATAAGGCAGAGGATCTGAGATTATTCTTTTTGGCTCAGTAAACCTCAGTTTGGACTTCAGTGACTACATGTTACCAAAACGTTTCGCAAGTCCATGTGCTCAACAAGTCTTTGCAAGTATTCCTACTGGCACAGCCAATTGATTCATTACAAATAATAAAGGGCAAGTGTATAGTTTACATGTCTGAAATGAGTTTCTTTAATTGCTGTCTGAATATTGCAGTCATAATTTTACAAAGAACATTAGCCCCAGCTGTGGTGTTAGGTAGCTTTTATTTCTGTTGTAATTCCATTTAAGTCAATAAAACTACACTAGAGAAAAGAAGAGTGCAGATAATCATACAGACAAGACCACTTTTCTTTATTTGAAGATATATGGGATGCCAGGCTCCTTATTCTGCAAAGGTTTCTTGATAGTATTGAATATGGGATCTCGAACTGTTCCCTGTTGTATTTTCAAATCTTTTTTCTTTTTTTTTTCTTCATCCCTGCAGTAGCCTATTTGAAATTTTAAAATTCATCCTTTTTCTTTTGCTACTCACTGTGACACTTCACATCAATCTTGTTTGCGTGAGAAGGCTCCACATTTATTGCAGTGTTATTTGTGTTGCTCTTAGTTATTTATCACTTATATTTTTGAATGTCTCAGGAGGCTGTTGCATCCTAGAACCTGACTAAGGCAAGGTGTTGGAGCCTGCCACAACAGCTTACAATTTTTTATTGATTATGAAACAGTTTAAGAAAGGTGTTAGTGACAGACTAACAGGCCATGGATAATACAAGCAGTGTCTGAAGCTTCAGTCTCTGACTTTTGCCAGTAGGCATAGACTTTTTTTTTTTAGCCTGACTTCTCTAATAGCAGTCATAGGAAAACTACCCAAATTAATGATGCAATTAGCACAAGGGTGTTAGGTAACTCTGAGACAGTTTGCAATAGGAGTTTGTAAAGTAACTGGTGCATTTCTGTTGCTCTATCACCAAGGAGCTGATTGTAGGGACGGTTTGCCTTTGCCAGGCAGTTCCGGGCAAACCAGATTGTGTCAAAATTAAGAAAATTATGATAGTTATGAGAAATAAAAGCAGAAAAATTATAATGGTGCTTAGCAGCACTGCTTAAGAATGGAACTTCTGCCATTTTTTTTTTTAACATTGTTTACCAGGAACTTACAACTGCCATTAAAACTGCCAATCAAGATATCGAGGCTTAGCACCTAGCCCTTAGCTTGGGAGCAATTTGGGTGTATGCTTGTGAAAACAAAAGCAAGGGAAAGTGAGAGACAGCGAATAGGTGCAGTTGAAAACATGAAAAGGAGAGATTAAGCTGGAAATGAGTGTTTGTGTGTTGGCTTTTTTTTTGCCCCCCAGTCATACAGTCTTAAAAATAAATAAATCATTGTAACCACTTTTGGTGCAATTTATGACTCCTGACTTGGGATATGTTCACCATCTTGAAAAAAAACAAACTTAAAACAAAATTTTGCTGTGTTTGGAAAAGAACACAGCCTTGTAAAACCCGTGATGAAATTTGGCATTTCTGCTCTTGGAATAAAATTCTCCAGCTTTAGAGAGCTATTAAAGCATCATGCATCATTAACACAAATAATAAATGTAGATAATACAGCTGTATTCTCTGATGAATCATAAGTAACTGAAATAATACTTTCGTTAATAAATTTCTGAAATAAATATTTCTTTTACTATGCTAAAACTCTATAACAGTAGAAAACCTTCCAAGACCAGAGCTGTTTCAATTATTCAGAAAATTGTAGTAATCAAATTGTCCAGTGCACACGAATGGAAGCTCAGTGTATTGGTTTATGTAGTTGTGTACATTTTCTTCATAATTACTTTTATATTAATCTCTTGGGGTTTGTTTCTTTTTCCTCTCCTTTAGCTCTCCTTTAGAGAAGTAGCTTTACAAGCAGTTTGAATGTAGTTAGTTCATGTGGGTGGGTAACCACACCTGGCTGCTTCAGCAAACCTGTCTCAGGTTGGCACTACGCTCCCTAGAGGCTGGAGGGCAGCAGGAGCACCTTGGAATAGGGCAGAAGGTACTTTGCATCGACCCGGGTTTGCTGGGTGGTGCAGAGAGAGTGGTGTTTATAGCTCTTCATCTCCAGATGACCCAGGGGTGGTGTGTGTGTCTGGAAGGATGGTGAAGAAATAGACTTGGTGTGAACTCCTTGGTGTGAACAGTGGAGAAAGGAGCCCTTCTAACTTCCAGTGCACTGACCTGACAGAACTTTGATTTTTGGCACCAAGCTCTGTGGACCTCCTTCCATGGTTTCTGAGCAGAAGTGAGCTCTTTTGTTGTGCTCTATGATAAAGGCACATGCTTGTTCTCTGAGATTATTAAGCTTTGTCGTGGGCGTTTCTCTTCCTTCAGCGAAATGAAGAATTTGCTGCCTTTGAAAGCTCTTGGCTGGCGGTCCCAGGCACTGCAAGACTTTTGCCAGCGTGCAAAGCAAGTTGCCTTTCCTGGGAGAGAGAGTGTGAGCTGGGGCAGTGCCCTTCTTTCACCTCGAGCTGTGAAATCATCTCTAGCAGTGCCAGCGAGATGGGGTGGTTTTGCAAAGGTACATGGCAGTGATGTAGTGAGAGGGAGCCCAGGCTAGAACTTGTCACCTCCACCCCACACAACAAGGGGACTGGAGGCACCTCAGGCTTGCTGCAGGTGGCTTTCCCCACCTGGTGAGTGATTGGAATCCCTATGTCATTCCTTGATGCCTGTCTCCTGCCTCTCTATTCAAAATTCATGCTCACAGTGCTGGTGCACATCCTGCTGGAGACCATCTAAAGCCATGGCCCCTGGTCTCTTTAAATAACCGTTGGCAGAGCTTCGCCAGAGACTCCAGGAGGGTAACAGAAGTTCAAAAGACTTATTAATAAGGTCCCCAGCCATTCAGATAGTTTAGAGTATGTTTACTTTCTAAATAGGAAGGGAAGGAGATCAATCCATCATCAATCCTTTTATTTTCCTGTGCTGTAGCCCTTGCATCTCAAACAAGCAAGGAGAGAGTGCTTTGTATTTGGTGATGACATTTTAAAACACTGAAGCAGCAGTTTATTTTCTTAATGAGTTGGAACTAGAAATCTGTTTTTTCTGCTTTCAGCTCAGTTTTACATTCCTACAGTTCCACTGGCTTTATTTTAATTTTTTTTTCTATTTACAGCAAAATAATGGACACCATAATTTAGCTCCTTCTTTTTTGTCGAACAGAGATTGTTCTTGCCTTTTTCCCTATTTGGGTATACATTAGTATATTTTCCAGAAAATTTAGTTTTGCTGATGCAAAATTTCCACAAGTTCTTGGAGTACAAAGAGAGCAGCAGTGGCCAAAACGGAGTGCATTATACAGTTCTCAGTCTAGAACTTACTTATGTATAGATTAAGAACCAATCTGACAAGAACTAACAATTTTTTTTTCAGTTTTTCATGGTTGAGGTTCCTGTGCTGATTAGAACAGTTACCAAAATATTGGACTTATTCATCCAGGGGCTAAAAAAATAAGCTTATAATACCAGGGGCTAAAAAAATAAGCTGTAGTAGACCTGTGATTGCAGAAGAAGCAATTATGCTTTCCTGCTGCATTTGAAGGGTGATCCTGTCTCCCCACACCAGTAAAATCTCAGCATTAGAAGTGAAATCCAGCTAAATGACTGAAAAATGTTACTATCGATGGAGGTGCTTGGTTTGCTGATCAGTTATTCCAGTGAAGGAGTATTGCAGAGGACTCTCCTTGCCCAATGAAGTGTATTTCAGGCTTAGGATCCTATGTTAGAGCTGCTGCTCATGCAGAGCCTCACAAAAGCCAGTAGCAACTTGTTGCTTTCCAAGTGATTCAGGTACAGCTGCAATGTGCAAAAGGGAGGGCAGGAGATATTTGTAATATTGATTTGGGCAAGAGCTTTTGTTGAGAAAAGACATCCCAACATCTGTCACTGGGACCGCAAACAAGCCTTGAAGGGAACGATGCTCTGAGTACACACACGGACTCAATACACAACCTGTGCCTCTTCCAGTCACTGCCAGTGACTTCTGGGGACTGCATGGGCTGCCCAGTGCCTCCTGCAGAGAAGAGAGACTGCATGTGCCTTGTGCTGCTTCCAGCTCCTCTCACCACAAGACAACATTTTTAAATTCCTTATTTTTTTGGTAATATGGAGAACCTACATGAATCAGGGTCAGGAATGACAGACTACGTAAGACTGCAGTGAACATGTATGAGTCCTAGTTGGGTCTGCAGGGGAAATGTTCCTTTCTCCTCTTCGCTGTCATTCTAGAAACTCAGTGAAACAAAAATACTGAGTCCTCTTGGTTTTTTTTAATCAAAATTTTTTCAGACTCATAATGCCTCTGTGGTAACATGCAGGTCTGTCAGAGCAGGTCATGTTAATTGTCTTCAGGAGAACATACTGGGCTCAAAGTCAGCAGGTTTGCAATTCCCATTTTCGTTTACACATATGCTGTGATCTGACAGTATTTGACCCCTGTTGTGTACACGAATAAGTGATAATGTGAGGTTCAAAGCAGCAGGGAGTTTCATCTGAGACTGTTTTGTCCAAGTAGAACTTTTGTAGCTGATTGGGTTTTTTTTGTCCCCTTTGGCTGAAACTGTTGGGAAAAATCTCACCAGTTCACCAAAAAGAAAAAAAAAGGCACTCAGAAAAGCCTGCAGATAAAAGCCATGTCTAAATAACTGACATTAAAAAAGCTGAGATAAGGAGCATGAAAGGAAGACATCCTTCTATTCTAGCTGTTTTGTCTTATCTTTTCCCTGAGAAAAACGGCCATTTAATTTCCTTCTCTGCTTCCTATTGCTCTGAACTATGTGTAAATAAATGTGAAAAAGGAACCATGCTCCTAAATACTTCTCACAGGTTCTGTGACTTTGGCATTACCAAACACATTTCACTCAAGCAGGCCTCTATCTTCCTTTCAGTTTTCATTCATAACTCATCCAGGGTAAAATTAATTTTAAAATTTAACTTCTCTTTATTTGGACACAGGTTCTTGCTGTTGATTTCACCCTCATGTATATCCATACGTATAAACAAACACATTCTTTTTCATAGGTATGTGGAAGAAATTCTCGAGTTCCCAAGAATTAAATACATGATAATACTGCTTTCGCAGCAGTGGGCAGAACTGGAGAGAGAGCAGACATCAAATGGGCAGCATTGATTGAGGCTGCAGTTATGCAAAACAGAGCTCAGTGTCAGCATGTGCTCAGCTTGAGGTCCAGGGTTTAAAACACATGCTGGCAGATGATCTTTTGCAGTAGTGCTTTCCTGAATGCAGACTCAGCTGCAATGTAACTCAACAGTGTGCCTCGGCAGGTCCCCTCAAATCCTGTGTTCAGTTTGGAGCCCCCTACGGCAAGAGGGACATTGAGGCACTGGAGCATGTCTGAAGAAGGGCAATGGAGGTGGTGAAGGGTTTAGAGAACAACTTTGATGAGGAGCAGCTGGGGGAGCTGGGGTTGTTTAGCTTGCAGAAAAAGAGGCTCGGGGGGGACCATTCACTCTACAACCGCCTGAAGGGAGGGTGTAGCGAGGGGGAGATCGGTCTCTTCTTCCAGGCAACAAATGACAGGACCAGAGGAAATGGCCTCAAGTTGCACCAGAGGAGGTTTAGATTAGATATTAGGAAAAATTTCTTCACTGAAAGGGTTGTCAAGCATTGGAACAGATTTCCCAGGAAATGGTGGCATCACCGTACCTAGAAGTGTTCAAAAGGCATGTGGATGTGGCTCCTGGGGACATGGTTTATTGGAGAATGTCTTCATGGTGGTACTGGGTTAATTGTTGGACTCAACAATATTAGGGGTCTTTTCCAGCATTAATGATTCTATCTTTCTACGATTCTACACCATCAGGTAGTTAAGACACTGAACTTCTTTCTCTGAACGAAAAGTTGAAGTCCAAAATGAGTTTATTGAGGCTAATGATAGATATCTGTGGGCTTTGGACCTGCACAGCCCAGAGTGGAGGAAGAAAGGCCTATGCATTCATGACAGATTGTAGTATGAGACTATTTCAGACATGATATAGTGAAGAGTTAAATAGCCAGTGTTGAAAAAAATGTGGTCCAGTGGTCCTGCTGCTGGACTGGAACTTCATTGTGTATTGTTCCTGGTTTTGCCATCAATTTCTATTTGCACCTGCCTTCCTGCCTGTTCTTGCCCATCTTTTTTCTGTCTCGTCTGTCTAGATAGCTGAAGGAGTTCCCTCTTCTCTGTATGCCTTGGATACCCCACACGTTCGACTTAGCATCAAAAAATAATTAATGTCATTAAAAGAAACAACTGTTCTTAATTTGATGCTGATTTGTGTAACAGAATACTTTTCTGGGCTTGCTTACCATTTGGTGGTGATAAAAGGAATTAATGGACGTGTATTTTTATGAATTGTTGTACTGAGCTTGAGAAACTACAGTGTGAAAAATACCATGAAAAAATTAAGCATGTCTTCTTTTTCCTCTGAAATCTCTCTGACTACAGGTATTGCAGCTGGGTTCTGAAATCCTCCCACAGTACAAACAAGAGGCACCAAAGACTCCACCGCATATAATTTTGCATTATTGTGTTTTCAAGACTACCTGGGACTGGATCATCTTGATTTTAACCTTCTACACTGCTATTTTGGTCCCTTACAATGTCTCCTTTAAAACCAAACAGAACAACGTGGCATGGCTAGTAGTGGACAGCATCGTAGATGTCATTTTTCTGGTCGACATTGTGCTTAATTTCCACACCACCTTTGTGGGGCCGGCAGGAGAGGTGATCTCTGACCCCAAGCTGATTCGCATGAATTACTTGAAGACCTGGTTTGTGATTGACCTGCTCTCCTGCCTGCCATATGATGTCATCAATGCATTTGAGAATGTTGATGAGGTCAGTATACCATTTTAAATTCCACCCATTAGTTACTACTCAGTGGTTGGGGGGAGGTGCGAGAGAGAAGAAAGGAATTTATGTTCTTGAATTTATTGAATTACTGTACGTGTGTCTCTGGTAGCCACCCACAGCATGTATAGAGGTTTGCTTATGAGTCCCAGCCAGAAGGCTCATTCTTTAATTGCTGCTGTAGTTTCTGGTGTTAAAAATCTGTGTTCATTTTCCTTCTTTCTGCATCCTCAGAGTCCAGGAGGGCAGCGCCTCTGTACAGCACTGAGGAAGACTGCTCCATCCGGCTTACCAGGAATAGTTTGAACTGTGTGTCAGGACAGTTTCTCGGGGCAGGCTGTGCTTGCTTTCACTGATGACCAAACAGGGTATTTCTGCTAATGCCAATTCTTCACAGGAACAACTGAAAAGTAAAATACACTTTTCTGAGCTGCTTCTAGTACACTGTAGCAGGTGGCAAAGAGGCAGGCAGTGACTCACTGAACTGTCTTAGAGCACCAGAAAGCACTGTGCAGATATCTGGTGATCCGTGCAGCATTGTTTGGCAACAGTTGTTTTAGAGGACGGTGAAGCAATTGAAAATGCTTGTTTGGTAATTTCATAATCGAATGAAAGGGTGGGGAGAAATCTGGAAATCCAGACTCCTCCTTAGTTCTTCATTCTCTGGAAAAAGATCACAATCCAGCAAAAGAACTAACATTTAGACACGTAAACCCAGAAAACTAGTATTTTGTAGCTTCTTGTTCTTTTAGATCAGTCTGCCAAGGAAATACTCCTAAGGTAAATACATTAAAGTTCCATGCCTAAATAGTTCAGAGAGTTAATGATTTGTTAATAAAATCTTAAAGAGGATTCCAGCAGTCTGCTTTCTGGTTATACATTATAAAATCATCAACTAATTATGTGTCTGAGTTTATCTGTGACACATGCTAGAGCTGTAAGATCCAGAATCACAGAATCACAGGCTGGCTGGGCTTGGAGGGGAACTCTGGAGGTCATCTAGTCCAACCCAGCTGCTAAAGCAGATTCACCCAGAGCAAATCGCACAGGATCGCATCCAGATGCGTTTGAATATCTCCAGAGAACGAGAGGGATTTGTGTACCGACCTCATCAGGGCTTCGTATTTAAATTTTAGCCTGTAAAATTTAAATGTTATGACTTCCTTTAAAATATGCCCATGTTACAAAGGACAGCCTAGCTATCAAAAGAAAACTGTGCCAAGTGAAATATAGGCAAAACCAAACCCCATTACTTTTTTAAAATCACACTATTTTTTATAAAATTTAAAGTGGTTCTCTCAACGACTTGGGGATGGGTAGGCAAACTATTAAATGCAGTGAAAAAAAATGAGATGATATTTGATATTTAATTCCCTAGAGAAGTTTTCATTTTATATCAAGCTACAGACTGAAATAACACAAATTAGATCGAGCAAAAAAGCCTTGTGAGACCTGTCCTTAAATATTTGTTTGTCATATGAAAGACCCAGACTGCAGATTGTTCTGCAGGGCTTTTACATATTACTTTGCCGTGACACTGATAGAGCGATGGAAGGACTAGCCATATGTCAGTTTCTGACATTTAGACAGAAAGAGTAAAAATAATAAATAAAATTTAAAAATTAACGAAGCAAGAGACAAAAAAACCCCAAAACCCAGGAAGGAAGCTTTTCTCACCCACGGCAGATAGAAGCAAGCTGGTGAAGATTTTGCTGAAGGAACACTTTTTAACTTTAGACTGGTGATGTGACCTACAGAACATCCCTGAGGAAAATGTCTGTACCAGTGGCTGTGACAGCCCTTGAACTGAGCACAGATGATTTTGGACTCATGGTAGCAATTCCGCAGGGAAATTCTTGTGTGAGTTTGAATTTCTCCAGGTTCTCCATCTCAGTGTCGCCTTGTAGCAATGAGAAGCTGATTGGTACTTCAGTTTTCCCATGGCTCTTCAACAGTCTCCTTAATCAGTATAACAGTGTTAGTTTTAGTTATTCTACTATTGTGCCCAAGGAAAAAAAAAATGAAGATTTTTCTTGATGCCGTCCTTTCAAGACTGTTCATCTCCATTTCCCATAGTGGGTTCTGACATTTGGCTGGTATAAATCATTGTAGAATCATTAGAGCAGAGTTTCCACTGGTGTAAATTGCCATGCTTCTATGAAGGGCTCATAGGCTGGTTTTTATGGGACCTGAGGGGTTTTGCCAGCAATGCCAGCAGAATAACACAGTGCATATCAGGAGGGGGTTTGGGACAGTATATGCTGATCACTGTTTCAAGAACTGCCTGTAGAGAGAAAGATAACCTTTTATTAAAGAAGAAAAAAATAAAAGCCACATTCAGGGAATCTTGAAAGTAGAAATCTTTGCTTTTTATCTTTTTTTTCTGTTGTGTGGAGTGTTCCCTTGTGGGTCAACTCCCTTCCTTTCTTGCTAGTTTAAATTTTACCTCGCTCTTGCCCTGGATTATACACCATGTAACTTCACAGCTGGATTAAGTCAGGTGCAAGGCTGCCCTGCTCAACATGCAAGTAACCAAACTGAACTGTTATCTGTGTGTCACTTTTATTTTGCTAGAGGGAATTCTCTTGGAGCCATGGCACTGGAGTCAGTACATGGCTGTGGCTGCTGCAGGGAGGCTTTTTTTTTGAAGTCCTAATGTGAATTTTCTTTAAAAAATTGCCAGAGATTAAATGATACCCAGTGTCAACAGTGGTGATAAAATGAGATGAAGAATATTAATTGCTATTTTCTTGGTTTGATGTTTTCCATACATAATTTTAAACAGGAGGAAATAGAATCCTGGCTTTGTTGCAGTCCCCATAATGAAGGGGGACTGGGCCAGGTGGAAGCTTGCTTATTTTGCTGTCTGCTGTCATTCCCTCTTAAAAAAAAAGGCACTGAAGATGTTGAGAATGTCATGGAAGAACTAACTTGACAAGTCAATTTGTTTTAAGAATGCTGTAATTACTGTGATGGAGACTAATTGATCTGCAAGGGACACAGGACCTGCAGCACTGAAGAAGTAAAAAACTGTATAATAGGGTATTGAGGGGTTTTTTTTTTGCTCTGCGCAGTTTTGGGACTGGCCCATCACTTAACTCTAGATTAATAGTGAAACCATTTTTGTCATCCTTAAAATAATCCACTAATTGTAATAGGTGAAACTAGAGTTGATCAGTATTTTTGGCAAGCAGATACTCAATTGAAAAAATTCTGGTATTGGATTTTTTTTCTATTTTGAAGTAACATTTTTGTTTTGCGATTTACTTCATTATTCCATTATAAGATATAATAGAAAATATTTTCTTGAAACAAAATTGAGTGCAACTTCTGTGGTTTTCAGACAATTTCAAAATTCTTTGGGTTTGTTGCAGTTTGGAACATTAGTATATTTTCAATTCACATTTTTCAATATAATTGAAATTCCAGTTTCCTCGCCACATGGTTGAGAATATTTTTGTCCACAAAAATAATTTGAATTCATTAAGTATTAATCAATACAACTATTAATAACTACAATTAATTCAAGAGGCACTTACGTATGAATAGCCACATTCTACAGATGGAAGAGGAAAGAAAAAACATTAATGTCTTTGTTCAAGGCCATATAATTAAATAAGAGACTGATCTCAAGTGCTGTGCTCAAAGAGACAGTACAGCATTTCATATTCAGACATGAGCAGAATTCAACAAATGAAGAAATGAATAGCTGTAGAGAAATTTCTGTTGTTACCCAAATGAAAGTAAAGTTATGGATGTTTCTCCTGGCTTTAATATATGGGAAACAAATTATACAGTTAAATACTAATTATTTTCTTGACCTGCCATGGAATTTCAACAGAAGAAAATATACCACTGACTGATGAATCAACTTAATGCTAGGCTCGAGCTTTCTATTGTTAAGAGAGTACATCATCCTGTAATTTAGTCTGAGTAAGAAAAGAAAATATTGGTCTAAAATTTAAACAGCCATTAAAACATATGGTGTTAGTCTCTTTCAAATTTGAATGATCAAAATAGCATTTGTCAGTAATTCCTTACAGTAATTAGTATTATTCCTCACTTAAAGAAATACCACCTACTTTGGGGGATAATGTTATCTCTTTGTGTTCAGACATCAGTCAGTAAATTTAACAAAAACCAGGAAAATTCCACAATTTTTGCCAAGAACACTGCAATTTAAGACTTTGAATTCCAAAGCATATTTTTGCAGTGTCATCTTGAGCAATTTTATACTGTGGTTTTCATCCATAATGCCATAAGATATAATTTATATTGGAAAAAATTTGACTTATTACATGTGATGCTGTTGTGAAATCTCATGGTAGGAGTGGAATCCAGTCATGTCACCACCATATAAATCTCTGAAATAGGGAGTATGCAGTAGTAATTGCTATATGTGTTTGAGCAGAACGCTGTGATCAATTGTTGGCTGATGCCAAATTGAGAACCGTGTATCACTCTATTAGTTGAGGTAGAAGAGAAATAAATGCGTAGTAAAAGATCATCAGGAAAGATGTATTCGATATAAATGATCTGGTGCTCACTTAAGTGAATGAATAGGAGAGAAGTGAGCGTGCAGGCAAAGAAGATGTACAGCTTTGAAAGGCCAAAATTTATGATGATAAAAAAAGTCCCAGAAAAAAATACAATACAGAAATAATAGAAGTAAATTAAGATAATTAGTGCTAAGTGAGTGTGGCGGAGCTGGAAAGTAAACAGTGAGTCGAGAGAGGAAAAAATGAATGTGTTGCTGGTCAAATTGTTGGCAACTCTCTGAGGCAGTACTTTTGCAATAGATTAATTTAAACCTTGTTAGTGGAATAATCTCTCATGCTAATACAAATTAGCTATCTAGGAATTACTGAAGTAGCTACACTGGAAAGCATGCAACTTCCCTTTTTTTTTTACCATTGCATGCAATAAGGAGCAAGGGAATAAATTATCATATTTACAGTTTCATGGAATAAACTGGGACCTATAAAGAAAGATCTTGGGTTAGATGAATTTTGCAAACTGGAAAATATAATTTTTAAAAGAATTTTAAAACTGTAAACAGCTGAGTAATATGAAATCTGTTTGAAACACTAGTTCACCACTCTTATTTGAATCTGTCCAATGAGGCAGTGCTGTATTTTGCATGTGAGTCTATCGCTAAATCTAGTAATGAATGAATAATTTTCTATGGCTAATTGCAATTTTAAAGTAGTCATAACCTACTTTTCATGTAATGTCTTTAACAAAAAAACCCCAGCAGTGTATCACGGAGTGTGATCCAGGTAGAGAGGAACTGTTGGCGAAGTGTGGTCCTTGGATGAGATGGAAGTAGATGAGGAGGGATTAGTGAGACCCTGTGGACTGGGTGACACCTACTGGGGCTTCTGGGGAAGGATCAAGCAGTTGGGTTATTGTGCCCGGGTGGGGCAGGGGGAGGGCTGGAACAGGCGCCTTGGGTTGGGGGTGTGATGATGAAGGAGGTCTGCTGGGTTGGGTGTCCCTGTGTGAGAAGCCCCTGAGAAACAGGACAAAGCCCATGGGAGGTGTGTGCTGGGGGCCGTAACCTGCCAGAAACCCTGGGAGCATGGCTAGGAAGGTTCTTGGTGTGGCTCCTAGGTGGTATTTGGAGCTTCAGAAGGAGCTTGGGGGCCTTGAACGGTGGAAGACAGGGCATGCAGTGGAAAGGAAAAGCAGTGGTGAGGAGGAGGGCTGCTTGTCTGACTTCTGTAAGTGCCTCTGTTCTGCAGCATGGCCCCAGGGGGCTCTGCCAGGCAGGAATTATTCCTTAGCAGACAGGTAGGTGGAAGGAGTATTTTGGGGAAATGCAAATGGTGTACAGCAGATTCCTGGGGTAAAGTGCACAGCTAGGATGTAAACCAGGTAGGGAAAAGAAGCACTTGCTGTTCAGAGTCCCTTGGGGATTCGAGTGAGGGTGTTTCTCTTCTCTGTCTGCTTTGTGCCGCATCTCCCCACTCCCCATTTTTTTTTCCAAAAATATCAAATATGAGTTTTTCTATCTTCCTTCTGTGAAAACCTAATCTCCATGCTACCCATCACATGCCTTTTTTATGCTGCCCTATGAAGGGGCAGGCTGTCTTTTCCCCCTAAATCCTCAGTTTTTCTAGTTGTGTTGATGCTGTATATAGGCACTGCAGAGCTCTTATGCCTTGGAAGACATTCAGGGTTAAATTCTCTCCTCTGCTTCAGGTGTTGAGTTTATTTTAATTCTGCCACTTTCCCTGGTCTTACCCAGGCTCATGCACCTTGGTGGCTCAGAGACTATCTGCTCTGTCTGCTGATGGATAGCCCTTCCCAAAGGAGAATTCCAGAGTAGGATGTGTTGCTGTATCCCTGCCTGGTGTTGCCGTACTCTGTAGGTTCTACTGAGGCTTTACGATGCCAAGTGACTCCTCTTCTTCTGCACTCTGAATGTTCAGATTAGTCTTTCAGCTAAGTCACAGATAAGTAAGGGTGTTATTGGATTTCAGGGCTACTTCTTCATAGCTTTGAAAGGCCTGACATGATTTATCATTCTGTTAAAGAGAGAATAGTAGTCTACATAAGCTATTCAATCTGTATCAGGCTAAATGAATTAAAATGCTGAATTACATTTTCAGTGATAATGTATGATGATAGCCTTTGTCCAAGAAGGAGAGCTAACTGAATATATTAGATTCTGAATTATTTCAAAAAGCTGCTGTTAGAGTGAGACTTATACTGTGTATAATGGGAAGCATGTTACAGACACAGGGATCAGTTACTCTCCTCTTTTCCTCCCATTCAGCATACTTGTATCGATCTGAGGCAGAGAGTCAGATGAGATGACAAAGGGTATTTTTTTGAGTAGCTAAGTGGTTGCTCTGTAGTCTATTTCATATTGGGGATGGGATTAGAATTGGAAAGATGGAGAGGCCAGTAACAGTAAATCTTATTTGGGTGTTTTGCCTCTTTGAGATTAGTAAAAGCTTCTGGACCTGGCTGTTGCTTTGAATCAGAAGCATTGGGAAGCAGATTGTTGTCTATTGGGGTTAATTTTTTATTTGCTACTGCAGAAAGTGGGATTTCTTTAGGTTACTTATGTGTTATCTTTATTCTTGTTCTTCCTCTCAAAGTAAAAAGAAAACAGAGTTTGTTTGTTTCCTGGTTTTGTTGTTTTTCTGAGTGTGCATGTATGCATGTAAGGCAAGCGTGGACATGGTTTTACAAATGAAAAATCAGCCTTCCCATCCCTTCCCACACCCTGTGCTCTCATACATGAATTATTGCTGTTTCTCCCCCAGTTCTAACCAAGCTCACAGATGTCTGACTAAAATAAGCTTTAGGAGTCTAGAGATGTTTTCTTCAGTGCTGAAAACCACAGCAGTATCCAGAGGGCTTAGATATTGATTTTGACCTGTGCACATAACGTTATCTCATTTCTTGATTGCTAAATACGGCAATGTGTAGGAAAGGTCATGTTCTCAGACCTAATTAAGAAAATCAGAGGGGCAAATGACGGAAATGCGTAGTCCTAATGATGACCTGACAGGGCTGCCAGGTTACTGCAGATAGGCAGAGCCAGGCTGTGGCATAGCTGACTTCAAATAAAGTGTCAAGAAAGAAGGCAGTGCTTTCTATGGCTCTCGCCTCACAGTAGTGATAAATTTGGTTCATTGCCTCCCCTTTAGGAATAAATAATTCAATTTTTTTTGTCTGTTTCATTCTCTAAATGGTTAGCTTTTAGTCTCCTGCATCTCCCTTTAATTGAGATGAAGCCTGAACTTTAGCAGTTCCATATGAGAAAAAAGTGCTGGAAAACTTAGGAAAGATTTGTGCCAATACTGAATATTTCTCTTTTTAAAAATAGATAGTAAGTAGGAAGTAAATTATCCTTCCTTTGAGCCTAGAAAAAAGTCTTAATGCTTGGGTTAAGTGCATTTTCTTTCTGTACATGTAGAAAGTGAATAATGGCCTAAAAAGTGAATACTGTCATGTAGATTGAATCTACTACTAAAGTACTTGTGCTACTGCAGCTGTAGGAGGGGGGGTGAATGTAGCATTTTAGTTATTTTCTGAAGTTGTTCATCCTACACCTTGTTTGGAATGGAAAATGAATTATTTCTCGCTTTTTTGGGGGGGGGGGGCAGGTGGGGTGGCCTCAGTTACTTTTTATGGCTGTTCTTTAAACAATTTGTATTTTGATTTTTTTTCTAGGTGGACTTTTATTAGTCAATGAATTGAGTTGAATTTAATTTTGTGTGGCAAATGAACAGCAGCAACTGTTTTTATCTGTACAGCATCTATCACTGTCATGTCCACTGTTACTGTTCTTGGGGACCACAATGACACAAGTAACAACAGTGGCTCTGCTTACAGCCCTTGTGTTTTCAAAAGACTTACTTCACAGTGTCTCTGTCTCTTTTTCTGGGTGTGGAAGTAATAACACAAATCTTATGTTGTCTGATTGAGAGGTAGAGCCCAAACATGGATATCCTGGATCTTGTGTTTGGAAAGAAGGCTACTTAGAGGGCTGAGTTACCAGTGTGAGACAAGGGGTGCACTCACAGTAGATTAGATCTTGCAGAAAACAAGGAAATACAGAAGAAACAGATGTAAATGTGCACAGTTTGTAGTGAGTAGGTCTAATTAATGACAAATTGTACATAGAAATTTACTTTTGGCAGTATTTCATGGACAAACTTATGAAGCGTTCTCTTTGAATATAAAATATGGTTACTGCTTTTCCCTAGGACTGAAGCTGGTCTGTTTTTCTGTTGTTTGGGGTACAGTTCTCTGCAAAGAATGTGTAGAAGGAGAGGGAGAGGCAGTGGTTGTGTTTGTGATTTTAAGGGCTTTTGACATTCAAGTCTGCTCAATCAGTGGCTATGGAGTTATTTCTTCAGTGTCTCAGTGCCTTGAGCTTGCCCTTTAGTTAGGAGGGAACTGGCTACACTTTCTTCCTTTTTTATGCAGCAGCCATCACTGGCAATGAAAGTAAACCTGCCAACCTATGAAATATTTATCAACATCTGTATACAGGTGTCAGCAGTAGAATTTTTTTAGTCTCATTCAGTTGCTTCAAACCATCTGAAATATAAGTGTGTGTGAAATTCAGCATTTTCTGACATACTTGGCCAAGTGCTGCATATTGAAGTAAGTGCTGCACCCGAGTTCTCTCTGTAACAAAATACAGTAAAAATGTACTATGTATCTGTTCTGGTCATATAACAGATTTTTTTTTTTTTCATAGCCTCAAGGGATGTTTTCTGTTGGATAGAGTACCAATAGCTGCACCTATGTCGGGGTAAATCAGACACAGGTAGAACTCCATGGAGTATTACTTAGCCTTGTCCTTTCCCTGACTGCCACACAGACATTCCTTATGGTGATCCTTTAGAGCAGAGCCTCTGGGGTGCCTGCTTGGGACCTGCAGTGCCATTTCTAGCTCATTATAAACTGAGGTTTTTCTATTTTGTTTGGGCAGAAGGAGCTCTGGGTGTCTCTTCATCTGCCTCTCAAAACTGGCAGGAGTAGCAGACCAAGAGGGTGGGACACACATCAAGAAAAGTAAATTGAGTTCAGGCCCCTGTGCGTGACATCGTGGAGCCATCTGTATGATAAAAGCATACAAATAATCTGCGCTGATAAGAGCATTAAAATGGACAATAATCTAAGAGTGCAGTTCTATTTTGGAAAGTGGTAATCTAAAATTATCAATTTTTCAATCCAGCGGGTCTATTCCAGTGAGCATTAAAATATAACTTGCGAAATCTAGTGACAAAAAGTACTGATTTAAAGTATTGCAGGACTATCTGATTTTTTTCCCGTACTTTATCATCTATTAAACAGTCTATTAAGTTTCTGTTGTTTATAACCATTTGAAATTCTGTCACTTAGAAATTTTTAAGAGTTATATGAATAATCATTTCCCTGGGCAGTTCTTGCTCCTGATATTGATCCATTTAGAATAGACAAATACTTTCCTCTGAGGAAATCAGAGAACACTGTTAACACTGAAATAAAAATAATTTTTTTTTTTAGTAGAGCTTTTTCTGAACTTTTAGAATCTCATTGGCAATGCAGTCAGGTGAGTATTAGGAGTAATTTGAATATTAAATGCATCCTTCCAATGCAACCAAATCAAGTATATATTTTCTGTAAATATTCAAGTTCTTTTAGTACAAAAAGCCTAATTCTCTCTATCTCTGGTCAGAATTCGGTAGAATCACTTTCTCCCAAATGATGCAGTTCAATCTAATTTAAATTTTTTTAATAAAATTTCTTTTAGTGAATTTCACAAGGGAAATTAGGATAAGAGTACTTTTGAAAAAAGTGTTTTGCCTTAGACTTTTAAAATCTGATTTCATGTATTTTAATTCGTATTCCCATTTTTCTTATCCAATTACTTGAACTCCTCTTCTGTGATTCTTTCCTTTCCCAAGGTATTTCTAATCCTTGGCTCTTTTTTTGTTTTTAATTTTTAATTTTTAATTGAGAATTAAACAAATTCTAGTCTATTAAGTCCTTCCTAAACCATTACATTTTTGGCTTCGGTAGGGCTCTCACTGACAAACAGCATTTGTGTGGGTTTTTTTTTTAATTGCAGGGATGTGTTTAATTTGAAGAACAGGTTTTGCACCACTGCTTTTGAACAAAAATAAAACTGCTCTCTCGGATGTTGGGGTGGACACTTTGAAACACTGTGTGATTAAAAGGCTTGGTTTTGAGACTGGAGCTAAAAACACCCCATTGCTGGAGACCTCTCAAAATGTAAAGCATTAGTGTTTCATTGCTAAAGTTTGGAAAGAGAAAAGGGAGAAATGGGCGTTGGTCCTGAGGGAAAAGGCCAGCAGGCCATGTTGTAATGTCAGAATATTTAGAGTGCAGAGACTAAATGTGCTTGTCAATCCAGGACTTGCATATCCAATTCTAAAATGTGGTTATAACTTTTTGCCTTTTCCCCTTTGCTTTTCCTCTCCATACTGAGTGTTCAGAAATACCTGCTTCCCCTCCCCTGGAAATTAAGGCCTTTTGTGTCGTATTCTCAGAACTGGCATTGAGGCTTTTGCTCCAGTGTTTACAAAACAAAGCTGGGCATGGAATGAATGGGAAATGGAAATTAACTTACTTTGTGTAGGAATTTTTGCATCAGTGACTTGAAAAGCTTGGCATAGATATTCATGAAAAGAATAGTTCACTTGCTCTCTTCTAGATCTCTGCAAATATCTCTGACTTAAAGGGAGGCTGCTTCTTTATATATTTTTTTCCCCTCCTCTCTCTCTTTTTACTCTCAACCTCCTGGTTGCATTAGATCTTGTCCAGATACTTAATAGAAATTGATAGTGTGTTCCCAGGTAACAAATTACATCTGTCTCTGAAAATGAGTCAATGTAATAATGACGAATTCGTGAAATAAAGGGAAAATATATTGCTGCAGTCCTGGGGAACATGAGTCAATATACTTTATGTAATTATTTAATAAAACATCTTTTCTAGTGCATCGAAGCAGCCTGAGATACTGAGGCAGTTGTATTTATGAAGGAATAAACAAACTTCCAGTAAAAGCTGGTGACCAGAAGTATGCAATTATGCATTTCCAGAAATACTCATTAAACCAGTCTGCTTAAATTTTAATCAGACTTCTATGTATGAAACAGTCTTGGTAAGAGAAAGCAGAAAAAACAAAAGGAAGGATTTTTATGATAGGCTATTCAAATCTTCTCATGCCCTAAATGGGTTTGAATTTTTAAATTTGACTTCTTGTTCAAATCTGTATAAAAGTTAACAATACAAAATCTTGCCTGCTGGCTTAATTCTCTTTTATGGGGGCCATATTATTTTCAGCACAGAAATACTGCGTTGATACCAAAGCTGTCATAAAAAGGATATAGATTAGTGAGATATTTGAAATATTTAAGCTTTATGTAGTCCATATGAGAAATGTGAGAGGACTGATTATCAGTGCATGAATTCTTATAGGAAAGTGAAGTCATAGGAAATAGGAAAACTACAAATTGCCAGGTACTTCCAGTATTTTTTGGCCTTCCTTATTTATGTTGCTGATATGTCAGAGCTAAATATTGTGATCTGTGTTATATCTGAGACATTATGTCTGATGTGTTGCATAGGAGTTCACAGCTGGATGTGCAATAGACAGCCTGTTGTTTGAAGTTTTTACAAAGGTATTTGTAAACCTCTTCAAATAATATGAAAAGGGAGTTCAGAGAGCAACTCATAAAATGGTAGTGGATGAAGGCAGGAGTGCATATATTCGTCCCTGGAAAGGGCCACTAAGCTTTTTGTGTTCCACAGTCTCTCTGTTACCTGGTGGCTGTCTGTTTTTTGTGTCTCACCTTGTTTCTTTGGAAACCGCAGTTATGAATACTGTTGCTTTCACACGAAATTCTAATGGTCTCTGTGCTTTATCCTTCCAGGGCATCAGCAGCCTCTTCAGTTCCCTCAAAGTGGTCAGGCTCCTCCGGCTGGGTCGCGTGGCTCGGAAGCTGGACCACTACATCGAGTACGGGGCAGCCGTGCTGGTGCTGCTGGTGTGCGTGTTCGGCCTGGCCGCGCACTGGCTGGCCTGCATCTGGTACAGCATCGGCGACTACGAGGTCATCGATGAGGACACCAACACCATCCGCACCAAGAGCTGGCTCTACCAGCTGGGAGAGTCCATAGGAACTCCCTACCGCTTCAACACCTCAGGCTTTGGGAAGTGGGAAGGCGGGCCAAGCAAAGATTCCGTCTACATCTCCTCGCTGTATTTTACAATGACCAGCCTCACCAGCGTCGGGTTTGGGAACATCGCTCCGACGACAGATGGGGAGAAGATCTTTGCTGTGGCTATGATGATGATTGGCTGTAAGTATTAGAGATTCTGTCTTTCTCATACACAACACCAAATAGCGGCGTATCATGAATGCTGATTTCATAAGAACATCTGGAATCCTGTTAAATATGATGCAGCTAAAAATATTTTTGGTGGCAATATAAGTATTACACACTTCCTTACTGGTTAGGTTTAAATCATAAATAGGAGTATTGTTGTGACTAGCAAAAATTCAGTGATTTTGGAAGGAATATTCTGTCCGTACCCTCTCAATATTCTCTTGTAAATAAACCAGAAAATGCTTAAAGCCTGAACTGTTAAGAATTAACGCACCAACCTTTTTGCCTCCATTTGGTATGTGGCAAGCTTTGCATGTCTGAAAGCTGTATGCATTTGGTAAGTGGGTCAGAGTGTGGGAGGAGGTCTGGGAGCATCATCTAAGGGAGAGAGAACTGGGACTCTTCCGAAACCACAAGCTCTGCCGTGGGCTGAGCATCCAGACATATCCTGAAGCAAGGGGGATGATGCTGTCCTCGGGCACCTCTGGCTCACACATCCTTGTTAGAATGGATACATATTGCCAAGCTGTCCAGCTTTTGGCCATATTGTCATTTCCAGGCAGGGTCTGCATTCAAAGTGCCTTGAGAGCTACTTGGAGTTAAGAACCATATGGTGGCCACTGTTAAACTAGGTCATGGTTTTCTAGATAAGGGTGGAATTTGAACCAGAATAAGGGAAAAAAATCTACTTTGTCCATGGAAAAACATGCCATTATATGGAGAAAGATAAAAGCTTCTCTATGGTAATATTTCATCCAGAGGAGGAGAAAGTCAGTCCTTGCTAAGCAGAAAATTGAAACCAAATACATAATGAAACTCAATTAGCAGCACAGTGCCTGCTGTAGAAATGTGAACCTTTGATTCTGATGTGTGCTTTTACAGCAACACTGGTGTCACACGCTGAGATTACATGTGCAGTGTTAAGCCTGCTGAAGGTTAGTGAGAAAAAGTATCAAGACAAGCATTCTTGATCACACAGGGATTGGGATATTTTAGCTATAAAAATTGTCAATTTTGTTTTACATTTTTCCACTGCCACGAGTCCCATCATCCTAATAAAACACCCCTGTAGGAGAAGGGAAACTTTTATAAAACGTGGATAAAATTTTTCAGTTTTCTGATGAGAAGGTGCATTAGACAATGTAGTGGTGTAGCACAAAACAGGCTTCCAAACATATTTCCTGATGAAGGTGCCAGTTTGATAGGAAATATCCTGATCTTTGGCTTATTGTTATGACCATGATACTAGCTAGAACAAGAACAGCTAGTATGATTCGGTATTATTATTTAGTATAATGCATAATGAATAAACATAGCCTTCAAAAAGTCATGAATCTATATGGGGTTGTTTTGGACTTGTACCTGTTCCCAATTCTTTGTATGACAGTGTGACAGAAAGAAACTGAATTTATGCATAAATAATGTTGATTTAGATGAGCAAAAAGAAAATTATAACATTTCTTTTTGTGTGTTTTATCCTCTGCTCATTGGAATACCAATAAGTGCTGTATCAAAAGACTAGTGGCTTAAACAATACTGTGGCCAGCTAAGCTTACAGTCACAATTTCATTTGCAAGATCGCCTTTGAAATTCTTACCTTCTCTTTGTTTCTCAAAGAAACTGACATTTCTGGAAATGGTAATTGAGATGGTGGTGAACATGTGTGAAAATGTCTTCAAGCCCCACCTTTCTTGCATGGGCTGTATGTGAGGCCGCCCGGCAGAAAGTCAGGGTGCAGTGCATGGCAGGGACTTGCCTCCCACTGGTGGCTGCCTAAGAAGCTGCATACAGCTCTGTGGGTCCTGGATCCAGTCAGAGTCACAGCAGTGCCTTTGCACCCTCCCTCTGATTATTGGTGTCGATGGTCTTGACTTCAGTTTGCTCCATGAGCCGTGCCTCCATGGTTTGGTATTGGGCACTCAAGAGCTGCTTTCCTGGAGTGCAGATGTTGGCATCAAGTAAAGGGAAAGGAAGAGTTTACTTCTGGAAGTGTGAGTTCTTCCTGCTCAGAATTGTTTTTAATACAATGATTTGATTGTGCAAAATTTCTTGTACCTGTGGGAAAGGCTGGTCATGGTGTGTGCGTTGCTAGGTGGTGTGGTGGCTTTGCAAGGCTTTCAGGTCCTTGTTTCTAGCAACTTGGGTTCTAGTTTTGTTTTGGTTTAGTGGCTCAGTATCTTGAATAGTTTCTGAAGAAGGAAGGTGTGAATAGCAGTGATACTTTTTTCTTTGATCTTGGGGTATTGTCTGTTGAGCCTCTGTTCCAGAGGAGGACTTGCTGCCTAAACAAGTGTTTTTAAGATGTGCATTGCTGTCTTTTCCACTGGCAAACTGACTGAAAGGTTTGTGCTACAGTCAGCACAGGACTGTGTTGACATCCAAACAAGGGGCTTGTGTCAGAAAGGCTCATAATATTAGAGATATTTGAAAGCAGTTCATAATTAGCGTCCTTCCATGTGTCTTTAGTATGCTTATGTCCAGAGAGATGGAGTTAACGCTCTGTAATTCCACCTTCCGTAAGACAAAATTTGGTTTGCTCTGCTGCTTAGCCACGGAAGTGCCCTTCTCTCACTGTTTACTCCCTCTGTAAAGCTGATCCCGTGGCAGAATTACATTTGTGTTGCATTAACTCTTTGTAGACACACTGACCACTGGTAATAGTACTTTGCTGTGATGTCAGCTGTTTGAAAAAGTAGGTAAGACCACTTGCATTTTCTCTTTTATTCAAGCTTTCATTGTGGTGAGTAATAAATCCAGGTAACTTTTAATTAAAAATTTAGAAGTATGTTAGTGAAGCTGCCCTGGACCAGTGGGAATTTTGGCTGAGTTGAATGCAAATGTTGACCCAGTAAAAAGTTTAATGTACGTAGCTTGTAGGAGGAGTGGGTACATCATGTTAGCTGTGCACAGATACTGGGAAGGGAATAAGCTGTGTGTGGGTATTGAGCCTGTGGAGCTGACTCTGTTGGCTGGGTTTACACTTGGGGCAAAGTTTAAGAAAGCATGGTTTTGCCTCAGCAGCCCTGGTCTCTGCTTCAGGGCCTCCTTCGGCAGGGAGGTGTCCTTGTGCTCTCAAATGCAGTGATGCACATGCTGTCCCACTGACCTGATTGTGGCTGCAGTTTTCAGAGAGAAAGTGTTTTGCTGTTGGTTATTTTGATATGGGAAGGTGCAGTCCCTAATTAGGTTTGTGGGGGGCTGTGGCATACTCGTAACCCCAGGGATGTTTCGTCTCTTTGGCAGCTCCACCGGAGGGGGTAGATGAAAATTGCTCTTGATTCTTGACCTCAAATAGTGCACATCTGTTTGGGAAGATCAAATTATTTTAAAATAGAGATGAAGTACCCAGTGGCTGCTTTTAACGATTTCTGTTCTGTGGAAGCTTGTGCTTCATATTACTGTGTAGCTGCTTTTCCCGAACATATGGTGAATTACAGTTTTGCAAAGCAAAATATCTTCACATCTGTGAACTGACCTGCATAGTTTTGCCTCACTTTCTTTATTGAGTGTATGTGTGTGTAAGTATAGAGAGAGAAGGATGAGTGTTACTACGGGAAGTAAAAGCAATTAACTCCTCAGCTTCATTTTAAATGAATCAAAACATATTTGCTTATCCCTTTCCACAGATGGCCACTAAATTGCTAATGAATAGGGAATATGTCTACAGACAGATCTTTCAGTGAGGCTGATGTTACATAAAACCAGGCTTAAAACCACTGTCTGGGTCTGCAGAAAGACATGTATTTTCCATTTTTAATACTTGAGAAAAAAAAAGTGCTCTTTCAATTTTTGGTTTCTTCCCTGTGGAGACATGTGCCTTGAAATTACAGTCTTTTTATATTTTGTTCAGTGAATCTGTCAGGTTGGGTTGTGTATTGTTTATTTTTCCTAAGCACTAGCAGAAATCAGAGGACTTTCATTTGCAGTTTTTGTATCTGGGCACTGTGTCAGCAATCCCCTTGCTATGCAGGTGGAGTAGGGATGAACAGTTTTAAAAATGCTTGGCATTCCTGACTTTTGACATAAAATAATACTGATGGATGCTTGCCTATTTGGATTTTGAGCAATGGAGCAAAATCCATCATTTTGGGAGCCTTTTGTTAGTGTTCTCAGTTGTATTGAAAGATCCCAAGCTTTTGGTGCCTGTTTATGCTAAATTCTCGTTTATTAGGTAGGAACTTACTGGAACTACAGGGCTTGACTCATCCAAAATATGAAGGAAAAGGCACATGTTTGAATGCTAAACAAAATCATAAATTCCCCTGTGAACACTATACTTAGACCAGATAGGGGAGGGGTCATGGAAAAAGAACAAAAGTAGGAGTTAAAAGGTCAGGTTCATGAACATGCATGCTCACATATTGTGATGAATTGTCAGCCACTGAGTTCATTAATCAAAACAGTCCAGAAACCCAAGCTGCTCATCTTCCTTGATGGTGTGCAACACAAGCATCATGCATTCCTGCAGCACTTCAGCTGTTGTCTCTGATTAAGGTAGACACAGATCCCAGGAGAATGGAGTAGCTGTCTCAGCTTTGATCATCTTTGTCTGTGAATAGTTTCTTTCTCATTAGAAAAAAAAAAAACAAACCAACAAAAAAAAATACCCCACCAAACAAAAACACCCAAACAAACCAGAAGTGAGAATAAAATTAGGTAAATTTGAAAACATAGGCAGTTTTGTTTACAGAGGCAGTTTTGTTTACAGCACTCTTGCTGAAAGGAACAGAAATCTGCCCCAGCAGCGTGACCATCCATGTGATCTTTAAGAAAATCTTGGTGGCAGGTATCATGATACACAGGTCAGTGTTGCTCCTTCACAGCCTCACAGAGGATTAGTGTGCTTTGGTGACCTCCAGCAGGGTAGGAAGTATTTAGAGGCTCTTGTGAACAAGGATAGTGAGGAACTGACAGAAACTAGACTGTTGCTGTCCAAACACCTGAACAAGATACAGAGGCATTGCAGCATCATGTTTGGTGATCTTCCTGAGGCATGGTTTCCCCCTGATAAAGCAGGTCATCAGCTGAAAAGGAAGGACATTTACTGAACATGTATCTAAGGACAAGAGAAACACATTTACCCCTAGAACCCCTTCCAGGTGATGGGGAAACGTGTTGGAATCAGTTTTGCTGGAAGTTGGTGGCCTGAAACTAAGGGCCAGCCATGTGCCAGGTGCTGGCTAGGTTTGCTGAGGGTATCATTCATGGGTGATATCATTCATGGGTGAAGCACAAAGGCCTAAGAGATTTTAAACCCAAAGCAACTTTCTGTGTTCATGGGTATTGCCAGTGCAGTGTTTTGGGTTTGGGGACATGCTGGGAAAGGAAGAAGAAACCTTGTCTTGCAAAAGCTGTCTCTTGAATTCCTGGTCTTTGTCACATGCCTGGCAAGATGACAAAAATCTCTTAGATGCCACAGACCTCTTGCAAGCTCCTGAAGTTGCAGATGGCATGCTTTCTATATGGCTGATAGCTTTGCATTAATTTTCATTCTCATCTATCTTAGCTGCCAGCAACGCTACTCCAGCCCGGAAGTCCTAATTTAAAGGTCTGGATTTTTATTTTTTTTTAAATTTCTTTTTAATAAGTATGGCCAGTCTTTGCAGTTCTGTTCCTTCACCCCTCTGTGCTGTGCTTTATTACTTCTTATTTGATGCTAGTCATGATATTTGAAGAGATAGTGTGTTATTGCTGTAACTGTTAAGCTACTGTTTGGGATTTCTGAATGTTATTTTGCTTGGATGATACTGGAATGTTGTTTTGCTCCACTAGAATGAACCACCAGAAGTGTTGTGGATATATTTCTGTGCTACAGCAAGTTTCAGCAAAGTGGCAGGGGTGGCAGAAAAGTGGGTAGAGTTTCTCTGTAGGTTAGAAGAGGGTTTAGCTATTAGGGCAGGATTTGGTCTGGTTATTTCTAAAGGTGAAAATATCTCAATTTTTCTTGTTAAGAGTAAAGAATGCATAAAAACCAAGCAAAAAAAAAAAAAAAAAACCAACAAAAAGCCAACTCCCTAAAACAACAACAAAACCTACCAAAACCTCAAAGTCACTGTGATAAATAGAAATAAAATGGATCGACGGCATTGTTTTTGGCTTTTTGGATATATAAACAGCCCTTCAGGCATCCGAGTCCTGAGGGATGCAATTTTCAGCGAAGCGCGTCGGTATTTCTCATCAGTAAGCACGGGGTGCACCGGGCTGTGGTGGCATTTCCAGCCCCGCTGATGAGCCGGAGCGTCTGGCCCGCGCCGAGTTACATCACTGACATTCGGTACAGGCAGGGCATGGAGGAGAGATGCGATCAGAGCTGACAGGCTTCACAACACAGCGAGCTCCAAAGTCGGAATTTAGCTCTTAAAAGCTGCCTCCTCTTTGGGTAAGGACGTCCAGGACCTGCATGTTTTTTTCAGAATTGCTTGTACTGAAACACTGCCCTGTTCCCCAGGACTCAGTATTGGGACCAGTCCTGTTTAATATACTTTTGAATGATCTGGATGAGGGGGTTAAGGGTACCCTCAGCCAGTTTGCAGAGGACACCAAGTTATGTGGCAGTCTTGATTTGCTGGAGGCCAGGAAGGCTCTGCAGAGGGATCTGGACAGACTGGATTGATGTGCTGAGGCCAATGGTATGAGGTCAAGTGACAGGTCCTGCACTGGGGTCACAACAACCCCGTGCAGCTCTACTATCTTGGGGCAGAGTGACTGGAAAGCTGCCCAGTGGAAAAGGATCTGGGGGTGCTGGTGACAGCGGCTGAACATGAGCCAGCGTGTGTCCAGGTGGCCAAGAAGGCCAATGGCATCCTGGCTTGTACCCGCAATAGTGTGGCCAGCAGGACCAGGGCAGTGATTATCCCTCTGTACCAGGCACTGGTGAGGCCACACCTCAAATCCTGTGTTCAGTTCCAGGCCTCTCACTGCAGGAAGGACATTGAACTGCTGGAGTGAGTCCAGAGAAGGGCAACACAGCTGGTGGAGGGTCTGGAGCACAAGGCTGATGAGGAGCAGCTGAGGGAGCTGGGGGTGTTGAGCCTGGAGAAAAGGAGGCTCAGGGGAGACTTTATCACTCTCCACAACTGCCCGAAAGGAGGCTGTAGCCAGGTGAGGGTCATTCTCTTCTCCCAGGTAACAAGTGACAGGATGAGAGGAAACAGCCTCAGGTTGCACCAGGGGAGGTTTAGATTGGATATTAGTAAAAATTTTTTCATGGAAAGGGTGGTCAAGCATTGGAATAGAGTGCCCAGGAAAGTGGTGGAGTCACACTCCTGAAGGTATTTAAAAGACATGTAGATGTGGCACTTGGGGACATGGTTTAGTGATGGACTTGGCAGTGCTGGGTTAATGGTTGGACTCGATGATCTTAAAGGTCTTTTCCAATTTGAATGATTCTGTGGTTCTATGATAAAACACTGGTGTTAAAGCCAGGAAAAAGCCTTTAGGTGACACCTATGTAAAGAGTGAATTCCTACAAAAATCACCTCCAGGCTAAGATGGACTCGAAGCTGTTTTTCAGGTTCACAACGCAAGTGCTAATGCTGTCATGAATCTGTCTTAGCTAATGACCATGGCCACGGGAGGAGTGGCCCATTCATATGGGATTAGTCCTCTCCTCAGCCCAACACACTTCAAAGCAGGAGGAACAAAAGTATTTTTTGTGAGTATATTAGTATGGTAGTACTTTGTTGCCTGGCCTGGCTTGGGAGGCATAAATGAATTCTCTCCGAGATGTTATTTCTTAGTATACAACAATGAGTAACTAGTATTCCTTTTCTTGTTATTTAAAGCATATATGGCCAGATTAAAGCTAGATTAAAGTATTGCTATTAAATTTTTGGCAAAATGTAATTTGGAAAGGGCAAGGGTAAATTGCCCGTGTACTTTTGGCTGTAGGGAAAAAGAACATAAATGTTCCAGAGCTATATCACATACCTATGCTTTATGAATTGTCTCATGATACGTCATCTTGTCATAATGACTAAAAATTTCAGGCTGTACTTCAGCCTAATAGATCCAGAGAATCACCGTACCTCAGAATATACTAGAATTTAATTGCTAGAATAGTTCCAGGATATAGTCCATATCTCTATCAATACTGTGCAAATCCCATCAGGACAATTTTTGAAGTGAGATTTTTCTAAAAATTTCTAATTCTCAAGGGTTTTACAATCCATTTCTCTCCTGCAGAGATTAACGTTGCTCCTCAAGACATTGGACAACTTTTGAAAGAACTGCAAATGCAAATGGAGAAAAAATAGTTCTGTTTGACAGGAGAGAAGATGGAAGCTATGAAGTGTGAATGGGTTGGTTTTTTCAGGATTTGGGGAGAGCTCACAGTACAGTAGTGTTATAGATAATTGCCTTTTCTCTTTTTGTTGCACAGCGTTTCTAAATTTTGTCTTTTAACTCTTTAATAGGAAGGAGAAGGATAAGGAAAATAAATAGGTGTCCCAGCTGTGGGTATCTCTCTTTTTCACCTGATATCTTCCATATCCTGTGCAGGAATTTGCTTTCTTTAGACCATTTCTAACATTACTTTCTATAAGTAGATTTAAAACACTGAAATGTGCCAGCTTTATCCAACTTTCATCAGCATGTGCAACCAACTTGTTTTAAAATCTAAAGGAACATGATTAACTCAAGTTAATTTGTGAGAGAAGAGCATGATGCATCCAGAACATGGACGGAGAGAGCAGAGGAATATAAAAAGAAGAAAGAATATTTCAGGCAGGTGAACCAGGGGATAATATGCAGGATAAATATTTTGTTCCCTACAAAAAAACGAAGAATCTGCAAGAGATACAGTGCTTTGATCTGCAGGACAGCAAACCTGGGGGTTCAGTTTACAAATTTATTCTTAAATTGCTGAATTACACAAGTGCAATCTAGAAGAACATGGTTTGTCTGTCAGACCTATATTCTGGATTCCCACCTGTGGAATTGGCTAAATATATACAGCATACAAAAAGCATGACAGATTTTTCATTGTCTCTGCGTTCCTGGGAGGCCTTTCCTTAAGCAGCCAACTGTATTGCTGAAGGATGGCAATCCTGGACAAGGATTTGGTTTTACACAAGTCCACTTCTGACTAAGAAGAATCCAATTAGATAGGCACGGGGGGGAAAAATACTAAAATAGCATATCCACCCATATGACACATCGTGCCACCTGTCATCTAATACATGGAATATGATAGAAGTTCTGAAACATCTTCTAAGCACTTGTCACTTCTACATCAGCTTCAAAAAATGATATAGTTATTTTAATATCTAATTGCTGCTGGACTCAAACAGGCCTGCTGTAGGCTACGAAGTGTTGGAGTAGAAACAGCTCGCCTAGCTGGAATATGTAAGTGGTTTATAAATCAAAATATGACCCTAACCACTTGGATGAGCTGTCTCATGACATCTTGAGAATGAATAAGGCTTAGTTGTGCTTACCACATCAGTGAGTTTTAGTGCATTTGGCTGCTTTTATATTTCAAAGAAAGATTTGGCTGCTTATAAAAGTGATAAGTAATGTTTTAGAGGAGGCAAACACTGCTGTGGGTCATATGCCGTCTATTTCTTGGAGTTGAAAGCTCTGAAATACACTAGATCTGAACTTGAGTTATCTGAAGACTTATCCTATCATAAACAGCAGCCTGATGGAAGAAATTCTGATCTACTGAGAAAATATGGACTATATGTAAAAATATCAGTATCTTTTTATCCACGGTACAGCAACTCTTCCTGCTACTGGTGTGAAAAATGGGGAAGGAGACAAGTAACATATTAATAGGTCCCATTGCCTGGAAGGAAAGTAGAAAATTTATTCTTCTAACCAAAGGGTTTCGGCAGCCAGTAGGTTCTAAAATCTCAAGTGCCTTATGGTAAAGAATGCAACAGTTGAGGTATTAAGGCCTGACTGTTCTGACTCACCTCAACATGAATTAGGAACGCTTTTTTCCTTCTTCTTTGAAATCAAACCGCTAACTGTACCAAGTGGTGTGGAATTAAATTTTTCTGGTGAGATGATAGGCAAGCCTTGCCTTCCCCTGTCACCATCTCAAAAGCAAATATGTGTTGGTTGATGAGTGCAGGTGAGCAGAATGATTCAGGGTTGTGGTTTGGTACTTCTTCATTGTTATGGCAAGGATCCTGCAGGATTTTCACTACAAAATAAGAGGGGACTGGAGATTGATAATATCTTCTAAGTGTAACAAGGCCAAATTGAAGGAGACAGCATTGGACTTAAGATAATTAACTTTGGTCTTTGAACATGAATGAGGGATTTTTTTGCAAGTTATTTTCTGATAAAATAAGATTTACTAGGAAAGCATGAAAAATAATGTTGGAGTTTTTGGGTCATCCTGGTCCACAGAGATCTTAAACAGTCTCAGAGCTTCTAGAAACTTAGTCAAGTGAATTCTGAAAACTGTAAACTTATTTATTACAGTTGTATGACTTACTGACAGTTTGTACTTTTAGTACAAGTTTTGCAAAATATGAAGCAGCACACTTGCTCCAATTTTGAACCCACCCTATCCTAGTGTTCTTTTCCAAAATCTCTTCCCTCTTTCATATTCAGAGAGCAAATGAGTGGAATTTCACCTCCTAATGGTCAGGCCTGCTGTGGCACTTTGTGTGTGGGGTCCTGGACAGCGTGCATCCTTTTGCATCAAACACACAGATCTGGCAATGATTTGGTCTTGGAAATAACCCAGTATCCACTGGGAATAGTTCACAGAGCTGCACCCTATATCTCATGTGGCCTATTTCCAGCTCTCTTCCCTAAAACGGACCACTGCTTTTCTCTCACTTCCCTCTATAAACCTTCATTTCTGCGCCTGTCACCACTCTGAGCTTTGCCATCCCACACTAGCAGCATCATCCTGGTTTTCATATATTTCCTCACAAGAGAGAATTTATTAAGAAATAAGGAACCAGAAAAGATACTCAATTTGACTTGTTCTGCCCCTTTGCTTTTTGAGAGGGAAGTTGTTATAAATTGTAATTCCTTGAGCTTTTCATTCCTTAAACATTTGCTGAATTTTAAAATACTTGTTCAGTTTGGTGCATTTAAATGCAGAGGGAGGGAGAGGAGGAGAAAGGAAGGTGATTTCCTATATTATAACAATGTGAATAAGTTTTGATTGCTTGATTCACTTCTGTTTTGAATATTTTTGATTCTGCTTTTTTTTTCTTCATAAAAGCCTTTCTTTGCATTACCTGGAAAATTATAAAATCAATTTTATCAGGAACTAAGTACGCCAAAACTAAAGTTTTTAGGAACTGTCTTTCTCACACTACGTGCAAATAAGTTGACTGCAGGTTAGCAATGAGATGACAGCTACAGAATGTGTGAGGGGGGAAATGGGCATTTTTCTGGAAGGGAGCCTTATTCCACATAAAGTTAGCAACCTCCTGTGAAAATCAGATGAATTACCCAACAGAGAAATGACTTTGAGCAAACCAGTGTGTCATGTAGGTGCTGCACAGACTGTGGGCATTGGAGAGGAGAAGATGACCTATCAGTGTGCCACCTTTGGCCTATAATGCTGTTCTGATCTACCCATGCAGTGAAAATAATGTCTAATAGTGCTCTGAACCTTCATGTGTATGGTAAACTGAAGTGACGGGAGGCTGTGCCAGATGCTGTCTGGAAGAGGCATTGCAATCCAGCTGCTGGTCCCTGCAGTGTGGCACAGGGGAGCTGAGGCCCGTGTCCAGCTGAGGGGTTAACCTGGGGTGTTACCTTCCATGACCTATTTTCCCTTCTTCACCCTTCTTACGTATTTAGGCTCTGTGCAGGGAGGTAGAGAGGGACCTGCCTTACGTTCCAGATCCTCCTGTTTGTTCCCCAGGCTGCCTGCATTGGTGTAGGTGTTTCTAAGAGGCACCTGAGAACAGTGAATCACCAGTAGGTGCTGGAATGGCACTGCAGTATACTGTCTGACCAAGAGGGCAGCTTTCTGGAAAAAAAGGAGAAGAGGAGATGCAGGTGAGTCAGGAGGTTTTTTTTCCTCACGATGTAAGAGAAGACAGCACACTTGTTGTGAAAACTACAGGAGTTAAATCAATCAAAACTTCTCCACGTATGTTTAGAGGTATGAGAACAGCAGTACCTGTGAGGCAGAGGTCTCTGTGATACTGCCAAGCACCTTCTGGGGCATGACTTGAAGCTGCCAAGTAGATGGATGCTCCTGTTTTCCAGTGATGGCATCAGAAGGTCCTTTGAGGCCAGTACAGCTGACTGTCGGCTTTTTTGGGCTTCTGCTGGTCAGTTCCTAAGTACACTGACAGGTGTGAGCTGGAAGAATGTAGGTTACTGTGATTCCCTTGCTTCTTCTGCTTTTATGATGAGGTGTGTGGGCAAAAGAGAGAGCAGGTGTTGAGAGAGAGAGAAATAGAACTTGAAGGTGAAACTAAGGTTTCTCCTTTTCCTTTACAAACTCTTAAACTTCTTTTTTGACTGCTTTCCAGAATAAAAAGGAACTAACATGGTGCATGTTTAAGATGGTTGTTTCCTCATGCTGGTTACAGACCTGTAGTCCAAAAGATGGGCAGTATTTCTCTTCGTCGGCCCTTGTGGCTGAAAGAGCCTGATTTGAAGTGTGATGATGCATTAAAGCAGGCAAAGACTTGAAAAGGAAATTTGAGAGAGTTATTTATGTGAGGAAACATGCATGCTGGGGCATGAGGTAAGTGTGGCCAGTTAACTGTGCTGATTTTATCAGGTTTGATATTGTACTGTACAAAGTGCATGAGATTGAGATTGTGATTATGCCAACATAAAAGATATATCCCTTCGTGAGGGTGCAGTTCAGGTCCGGAAGGGAGTTATCTTTTATTCATATGCAGCCTTCAATAATACAGAAGACTGGAGGGAAGACTACTGTTTTATGGGACCATTGTGTTGTGTCATTGGGCAGCCAGACAGAAGAAAATGCTCTGACTCATTGCCAGTTTGGGTTGAAATGGAAAATACGATACAGGCGGCAACTATATCCAAAAAGGAGTGAATGGTTCAGCACATGGAGTTCTGGTACAGCTGCCAGGGTCCAAAGAACAATGAAATGGGCACTTCAACAGTGAAATACTGGGGTAGATAAGGCATACAAAAAGTGAGGAAGGTAGCAGCCTGAGGGCAACCACACTTCTCAAGCCTCCAGTTGGGAAGGACAAGAGTCTGCTGTGAAGCTTGTCCTCTCCTCTTGCATTGGGGGACTAGCTGTGGTAGAACTGGTCAGGAACAGAACTAACTTTCTAGCCTTGCACGCTCTGCACAAACAGGTGTGAATCAGTGTTGATGACACAAATACTGCCCTTGCAGCAGTAGTTACATGTTTTCCTTCCTACCGCTGTTCTGTAAGCAACATCATGGCTGTACTCACTCTCCAGAGATTTGATATGAGACAGTGTCAGAAGGGGAGAGCAGTGGGGAAGAATTCTGGGAAAGCAGCTGCATGTGAATGAGAAATATTTCCTGTAAGCTTGTGATGTTGGTTATTGTCAGGGGTTGGGAGCAGGATCTATAGGCCCAGGCTTTAAGGTAACACTGGAGATGGCTGAAGACTTTGATTAATTTTGGATAAATGGGCAGTGAATGAAGCTGCTTCCCAGAAGAAGGCAATATGGGTTGAAGAAAAGAAAGAACTTAAGTCTGAGACTGCTATGTTTGTGCATGTGTGTGTGCTGCTAGTGTTGCTTTTTCCTCCTTTAGTTGCTGTCTCTTACCTTATACTGCCAGAGAGTACTGCTTTATACTTTTAAGAGAAGAGTATCTGGTTTTGTATCATTTTCTATGCAGTGATGCACAAAATGCTTGATACACAGTGATGTTTGCCTGGGGCCACACAGCCAAATTTCCTGCTGGTTGCTAACAGGAAACTTTTGTCCTTCAGTGGCTACACAGCAGTACTTCTGTTTTAGCAGTTTTGGAGGACTTTGCCATCAGTTGCCAGCTGCCTGGTGAACCAAGAGCATTCCTGTAAAGCAGGGCTGCTTTCTCAAACAACCTGCTCTTTAAAATGCCCATTGGTTGTTGGCCATTTTAAATGCCACAGGATTTCATGTTTCTCGCAGTTCAACAGGCTGGAGAGTCATCTAAATTCACTACAGAGCACTTACTGTAGTTACAACTGAGAAACAGCAAGTTTCCTCCCAGTCTCTGCTGAGCCCATGCCCAGGAAGGGTAGGGGACGCAAGCTGCTCCTTGGTGCCCCAGTTCTGAATGGTCAGCTCCCCTAGGAGAGGGAGGGCAGCACGGGCATGTTCCAGCTGAGGAAAATAACACACAGTCCACAAAACCTGTTTACCGTAAGGATCAGATTTTACTTTTGCATCAATTTCTCCTCTGCTGATTCCATCTATGCTGTTCCTGAAGTGTTCTGGGAGGAGTTGCAAAGACTTGACCCCGTGAGAACTGTCAGTGTTTCAAGATCTTCTGTAGTAAAGGAAAGTAAAACACCTTTCATTGAAGGGTTGGATTTCTTCTGAAGTTGGCTCAGAATCTCTGCTTGCAAATGCTCTTAATCTTCCTCATACTGGGGCAGTTTTTACATTATGTCAGTTTTCAATGTTCAGGCAGAAAATTGCCTCTTGGGGGAATTGGAGAGTATTTTGTGTGCTGTCACATCTTTTTTGACCAGTATTTTTCATTGGTGCTTGATAATTCGTGGCTTAGCTTCAGATTTTCCCCACTTGCTACACTGCAAACCTGACTTTATGTTGCTAAGCCTCTGAGGCAGAATAGATTTATAATTCATTACCTTTATTATTATCACACTTATAAAAAAAAAAAAAAGAACCTGGCATTAAGAATTATAACTATCTGTACTGGTGACCCACTGCAGAACTCTGACCTTGGACAACTGGAGACAAGAGAGGTGTAAGAGTATACCATTTTTCAAGTTAGGGATGTACATACCTAAATGTCAATGGCACTTAAGCAGAATGTTTAATACAGAAAATATAGATGAAATGTGAATTAAAAACTAAAATAGAGAAGCCCAGCAGCACAGGCTAATTCTACCATCTTAAACCCCCTAGTTATTTGTGGAAACAACTGCACTTTCAATGCTGGCACTAATATTTCTGGTCCTGTCAGGTAGGAGCTGCACCTTGCAGATATGCACTCTCTCCCAGCATCAGCAGATAAGGTTAGTGCTGATATCTGTGCAACAACAAAACCATACTGTGCTTCTGAATGCCTTGTGTGTGATCTCTCTGCTCTTTCTGTGTAGTGAATACACTGGGTATGCTGTAATTTAAACCGTGGACTTTAAACATCACACTCGGACAAGCAAACAGAGCATAACAGCTATGATAACAACTATTTATCAGAAACTGCATGGCCAGCAGGACCAGGGAAATGATAATCTCCGTATACTTGGTACTGGTGAGGCTGCACCTCAAATCCTGTGTTCAGTTTTGGGCCCCTCACTACAAGAAAGACATGGAGGTACTGGAGTGAGTCCAGAGAAAGGCAGTGGAGCTGGCTGAGGGTCTGATGAGGAGCAGCTGAGGGAGCTGGGGGTGTTTAACCTGGAGAAAAGGCGGCTCAGGGAGACCTTATCACTCTCTACAGCTGCCTGAAAGGAGGGTGTAGCCAGGTGGGGGTTGGTTTCTTCTCCCAGGTAACAAGTGACAGGATGAGAGGAAGTTGCACCAGGGAAGGTTTAGACTGGATATTAGTAAAAATTTTTTCACAAAAAGGGTGGTCAGGCATTGGAATAGAGTGCCCAGGGAAGTGGAGTCACCATCCTGAAGGTATTTAAAAGACATGTAGATGTGGCACTTGGGAACAGCTTTGTGGTGAACATGGCAGTGCAGGGGTGGCAGCTGGACTCAATCTTTGGGTCTTTTCCAGCCTCAATGATTTTATGATCATCAGTTCAAAACAGCTTGATTGAACCTGTGTCTTCTCATTAGAATGGGAAAACAAACACAACCCAAAAACAAAGCTTTTTTGACTGATCGCTTTGTTCATTCCACAGGCTGATGATGTGCTTTGTGTTATTCCTTATGTTCTGAGTCCTTCCTACAATTTATGATTTTACTGCTATTATCTGTCTGCTGTCATCATGATAGCATTAGAACAAAATGTAACAACATCTATAATTAGGGTTGTCTACACATTTTCTCTCTATTCTCCATTTGACTCATATTTGTAACTTTCTAAATCTTTCAATTTTCAAGTTGAGATAATCAAGGTCAGCCATTTCTGAGAGCAAGGATGGTGTTTATCCATTTTAAAAAACGATATTTTGATCTTCAGAGCAGGTATATAAGAACAGCAGGGCTGGATATTGAAATTTGGCAGCAAGAGAATACTTGTAGAAGAGAATTCTTAGAAAAAACCCACGTCTTCTTTCAAGAAAGATACCAACAATGTAAGGACACTTAATAGTGACCTACTGGAAAATGCTGAATTTGAGAGACACACAAGATTATGCAATTATTGAGATGGCCATATACATAGTTTAATGTCAGTAGAAGTGCTGAATAGACATGAAAATTATATGTATTGCCTTCTCTGGATGAAACCCAAGAGAATGAATCACGGAAAAAGATGGGCATGTGTAGGGCCTGAAAGTCACTGCTCTGAGGACAAGATAAGACATGTAGGCACCCTTTAGCTGCAGTGCCCACAGCCCAGCGTGGCAGGCTGACCACAGCCACGTGCTGTGGGGAGGGACCCACTGGAAGAAGCATCGTGGGCTGGCCCCCAGCTGTGGCAGCAGCAGCATCTGGTGAAGAAATGGTGCTGCTGGAACCCAGGGCATGTGGGAAGCTTAGGAGCACCTGGGAAAAGGTGATGGGTGACAGACAGATTGAACTTTTAAACAGTGGATTAAAAACTGCGTTAGCTAGGCTGGTCTTTGGTAGCTGTGCCTTTGTAAGCTTGCCTCAAACAGCACAGCTGTGGTTTTCTGCACAGGGGGTTCTGTGCTTGACCTTGCCCAAGCTGTGCTGCTGTGCACAGGTGCTTTTTAGCATGTCTGGTTTTCAGCCAAGTGTGACTTTTTGCTTTTTATTATACAAGTTGGGGCTTTTCACATTGTTTTGTTTGCTGAGATCCTTAAAAGCATCCTCCTTTGTGTCTTCTTCTGGGGAGTAAATTCCCTTCTGCTGTGTTTGTCTCTAGTCCAGTGTGATACCAGAGAGTATTGTGTGTGCTTCATTTCAGGCACTGATTTTTAGATATTCGGGACTGGCCATAAGTGAGTTAATTGGTGATTAACCTAATAATGGTTTTGATTATGTTAATTAAACTGTTGTCCCGAACAGCAGCTGTTAAATCATTTGTCTTCAGGCTCTCCCTCAGCTGGGGTCCTTCTGAAACCTGCTGATTTGTGTTGACAGGGTTGAGTACTGAGTGTGTGATACAGACACAAGTCTCAGCACCACCACTGTACTCAGTTTTTTCCCTTTAATTTTAAACTTTCTCTTGTTAAAACCCTATGGTAAAAATTTAAATGTCATTGATTGATTCCTGTAGTGTGGTTCCCTGGAAGTTCTTCCCAGTGTAACTCTTCTCCAAGGTGATGGGAGAGAGCCTGTGGCACCAGTTTATGCTAATTTGCCTTTTGGTGCATGTATGCACTTCGTGGGATGCTTATGGATGCTGTGCTGGATGCACAGACCGTGAGACAAAAACACAGCAGTTCACTGAACATACAGCTGAGAAGGCTGGGCCGGGTTGTGGTTTTCCTGAGGGCAAGGAGAGAAGTGGGTCTTCTATATGGATTGTTAGCTGACAGAGAGCAGTGAAGGAATAAATATTTCAGAAAGAAAAGACTGTAACTATGGTGGAGTGAGTTCTGTGGCAACACTGATGCTGCTACACCTTTTCCAGAATAACTCAGGTCTTTTAAATTTGAGTAAGTAAGCAGATGTCTCAGATTGGCTTATCCACAGCTTTGTAGCAATTGTAATAATTTCCATGCTGCTTTTTTAGCATGCTTTCATCCAGTAAGAACAGTCTAAGAGACTGCAAATGCAATGAAAAGGGAAACTGGGCAGTTCCATTCAAATATATATTAAATGGAAATGTAGATTTTCCTGACACTGCCCTAGTACCATAGCTTTTAATGCTCAGGAAATGAGTACAAATTGCTACGGCAGAAATTATGTTGTCTTAGTGCTGGATTACTGAAATTGGTGACAAACACACACAGAAGGATGAATTTAGCTTTGTACGTGTGCAAAACTACTATTTCTACTTGTAGAATAGTTCAGTTTGCCCCTGTTTTGTGGTTCTGGTCTTTTGGGGCATTCAGAAGCCCTACATTGTTTGGTTTGTTTCAGCTGAGGGTGCTCTGAAACTTGAAGTATCAAGCCTCAGGTCAGAAAGATTGCTTTTTCAGAACTGAGGAGCATTTTAAATTGATGGCACATTTACAGTGAATACCTTTCCAGAAGACCGAACAGCACCAAGCCTACAAAAGCCAGTTCCTTTAAACAATGCCTTATCCCTTGTGATTGCTGTGACGATTAAATAACTTCAGAGTTGAAAAAGTTTGAATGGCATTTGCCTTGAGCATTCTTGTGCAGTGCTTTTTTTAATGAGCTCCCACACTGCCAGCTTGCAACTTCTAGTATTTAAGGCTTTCTTTGTGCTTCACTCTTATTGCAATGTTGATAAATTAGTTTTTTTTAAAGACTTTTATTAGCACTTGTCCTTTTTGGATGAAGTGTGAAACCATGGATTGAGGCAAGTGAAGGTTTTATGTTTGTTACTACTTAATTCTGTTCTGACTTTCATCTAGCTGGAAGTCTAAATGTACTAGACTGTAAGTACAAGGGCAGAATAACACAGGAAGGATAAAAACTGTGATAATGAACCCTCAAAGATTCCAAAGTATTTTTTAAGACTTAACAAAATATTTTTACTTTTTAACGGAACTGCTGTGACAAGACTTTCCCACTATGCACTACTGTTGGAACTGCTGAAAGGATGTTGCTCCTCTTCTAAGACTGAGGAAGAGGAGAATGTGTCAAGTACCAGCAGAGGGAGTCAGGACTGGCCATTAAATGCTAGAAATTTTCAGATCACAGTGGTCATCATCTGGAAGGGGAAACACATTCTTAATGTGTGAGGTGAAGTGAAAAAGGTTTCCCTTAAGAATCTCCTGCCTTTTGTGTGATACATATGTGTGATTTTTCCCTCCTGCATTTGGATTAGAAGTATAAAAACACAGTCTGTTCTATTTTGGGTATCCTCACAGTGATTCCATTCAAAAATGGTTTTCTGAGCGATTTCCCTCTTTCCTGTGCCCTTCTCAAACCACACTAATAGGAAGTGTGGAATGTGGTAACTTTTAGAACCGTTCAGGATTTAACAGCTCTAGCTTGTCACTGGTAGAAAAATAATGGCAAATAGGATACATCCACAGAGCTGGGAAGAAAAAGTGGTTCAGGATTCAAAATGTCGGCAGCATGCTCAGAAGAACCACTGTCTCCTCTCCTGCCAGCTGCAGAGCAGTGGTCTCTAGATGCATGGGGTGGATGCTGTCTCTGATGGCACACTGATGGCAGGAGCTTGGGCAAGTGAAATTGCTCTGAAGAGATTGTAGCTGGTTAGAAGCTCCTGAAGCTCTTTTCTGTCGGTCTGCAGATTATCACAAAGGACTCCATCCCTCTCTTTTACACCTTGCTTGTGACAACTTGTTTACTTAGGCTTTGTATGAAGGATATTGTTAGGACCCAATGTGTTTGTCCTCTTTAGTGCCCTCTGCAATAATCTCTCTGGGTTTGTTGTCTAGTCTCTTTGGCTTGTTCTAAAGTGTTTATTTTTTCATCTTTCTGGCTCATTCCCTAAGCTTTCATCATTGAAATAATGAAGAAAAGCAAATAAAAATCATAGAGTGTTTGCTTTAAGATATGAAAATTGATCAACTTATATTCATTAGCCTCTAGCAAAGACAACATTCTCACTGGAGTATTTGTTATCGCTGACACTGTGTTCTTTTGGTCTGACTTGCTCAGTCTAGTGTCTTGCTTGGCAATCACGATGTTGGCACGCTCTTCAAACAAAGTTTTTAGGGATGATCCAGAGCTCAGCCTTCTACTGCTGCATTTCACTTACTGGTCTTGGTGGAACGTGGTCCTAACTCAAATGGTTTTTTCATTAAGCAGGCTTTTGGTACAATTTCTTTTTACTGGAATAATGGAGATTCAGCCAGAGACAGTGTTTGTCTTCTGGAATTTGATTACCAAACATTCAGAGAGAATGTTCTTGTTGCCCTCTAGAGTCTGCAGAAGGTTCTGGATACAGCAAACAGGTGTTATGACCTGCAAAGGAAATAAGCTGATGGGCAAAGGGCAAAGGAAAAGGTGAAAAAACCCTGTTGCTTGTCTCCTCAGTGCTGACAGCACGGGGCTGGTGCATAGGGGAGAGGCCCTGAGCTGGCAGGTTTGGGCTGAGTCCCCAGCTCTGTCACACACTCCTCTGTGGCCATATGCAAGCTGCTCCTGGTCTCTGCTTTGCCTGTCGTGCCACTCTTAATTCTTCACGTCTTACTAGTCCAGAATGGCTTTCACTGTGCCCTGTACACACTGCACCATTGTATATCTATTCCCTCCCTCTGCAGTGCTACTGAAGTGTGTCTTAATCTTCGAGGGTATTGATATCAGTAAAGCCAAGCCTGTGCAGAAAACTGGACATTTGAACTCTCTCTATACTTTTTTCATGAGTTCAGTTATCAGTTTCTCCTTTGTGTTCTGTGTTCCTAACCTCACCTGCATTCCTTTACTGCTCTTCCACCCGTGCTTACATATTCCCTTCTTCCCCTCCTCCGATCTGTGAAGAGTCCCAATTCTCCTGACCATCTAATTTAACTTCGATTCCCTCCTAGTCATTAGGCTTCTCTATTGAGGCCAAGAAGGTCTGGCAGCCTCTTTGATGGGTTTGCTAAGCTGTTGATTTAAATTTTACAGGCTTTGTGATGCAGAGAGACTGTTAAATCACTGCTCCCATGACAGGTTTCTGAAAGGCTGGAGGAAGACAGGGTGTTGAATAGAAAATTGGAAGAAGTGAGAGAAAACAGGAGGGTAGAACTTCTGGAAGGAAGCATGAAGAGTAATTATGGGCCAGGTAGATGACAAGAATCTGACAGGGAGAAATGGCTTTAAAGAAGAGTGTGTGCGCATGTGTCGATGGAGAAAGGCAAGACAGAAAGAAGACAGAGGGACATTTGTCAGAAGGAGCTGAAACCATGGTGACTGGATTCTGAATGCTCAGCATCAGGGCTGATGTTTAAGGACAGCTTCAAGAGGTGCTGATCAAGAAAATCCAGCTGTGTGTTTTCAGGTGGATTTTCTTATTAAAAAAACAAAACAACAACAACAAAATCAACCAAAAAACAACCAGAAACAAACAAACCAAACCCAACGAACAAAAAACAATCCCAACGAACAAAAACCGTAAAAAAATCCAAACCCTGCATCGAGGCTGTGTACCATTCAAAGCATGTCAAGAGAGCTTGACAGAAAAATATTTTAATAGCCTGCTGCTCTTGTGCTGATTGATTACAGCAACAGCTCAAAGATAAGCATTCTGTCAAGAATCATTAATATCTGTCAGCCAGTAGTAGCTATACAATATCAAAAATTCAAGCTGTTGAAAAGCATTCTATCCTTGCCTTGTGCTGAAGACCAGTAAATGAATATTCATGGTAGCACACACAGCTTACAAACAGTTCTTCACATAGCTTTCAAAAGATGAGCATGCAGGTTATTACCACAGTTTAGGTGCTAAAATAAGTTCCTGCATTTTTACTTCTTTATACTTTGACAACTTCAATGCCTGTAAATGACATGGAATATTGTTTGCCCAAATCTTACTATTCATGTCCAATGAGCTGTAAGATTTTCTTGTTGCCTCCATCTGTGGGAAGGAAGAATTCAAGAAGATCTGGAAGATTTAAGATGCTACTTAGGTGATCCTGTATGTGGCAGAGAATTACAGAAGGCAAGTTCTTCAGTGCTTAAACAAGGAAAAGACTTGGGACAACTGCAGAAACTCTTCTGGAAGTCCTCTGATATTGTGAAACTTATGCCTGATCTGTAAGAATTATCAGGGAATGTGTCCTTAGTGACTGCCATGGGACTGCTGCAGGGTTAAGCTAGATCCAGTGTTGTGTCAGCACAGTGGGCATCTGGGGGGACTTTTCCTTTTGGAATCCAAAGACCAGAATTTAAATTTGGGAGGAGCCATTGTTCTTCTATTGTGTACCCCATGTCACAGTGATGAAAAGTTTACTCTGAGGTTTGACTCCTGATGATGCGCTAGAGTTTACTTATGCTGAGATTTTGGTTACTTTCACCAGTTGCTACAACTGCTTTATTTCCCTGTGATTCCTAAGACTTTGTTCATGCACATCTGTGAAATCACTTCAACAAATCTTAGAAATTATCTTTTTCCTAGGATCTTTTGGGAGTGCTAGGATAGCGTTCTTGATCTGCTGTGGTCGGCCAAGTAAAGCTTCTCTGAGCAAGCCTGCCAGAAAACACATTACTCTGTGGAGAGGTGAGAGCAGAGAAGTCTGTGATTGTGGCCAGAGATACCTGCCTCTTCCATTCTAATCCATTATTTCATGGTTCAAAGGCTTCAAGGATGTGGAAATGTTGGGAACACACCCCTGCTGTATTTATGGAGACTGGAACAGTTCTTAAATATAAAAAGTAAAAACTCTTTTCCTTTCCTTTCTCTTTGATTCAAAATACCCAGCCACCTTCAGGTGGAGGAACTCTTCAGAAAAATGGAATACCTGAGTTCAGGTCTCTGCTCCTGCCCTGATATTTGAAGGACATATCTGTTGTATCCTGGAGGTTCGCTGATGGCAGGAGAGCACAGCTGAAGTCTTCCCAATTGTTCTTCCCTAAGCAAAGAAAAGCTTTGTTTGCCTAACTGTTGGATGAGGTTTGTAGCTGCAAATAGCTGACAGAGGTATTTCATTACCTCTGAGAGTCCTCTGTACTTTCTGTTGGTCAGCTTCAGCTTATTAGCATCTGCAAATGCCATTCCTGTGTGCCTCACTGGTGCAGGCACTGCACAAGCAGAATAGTTCTCTAAAAAGGTCCCAGTGGGATAGTAATACATCCTTACTTCTGACTGTATATGTTTGTTTATGTGCAAATATATTTGCATTTTGTGGTGACTTGCTGACAAACTCACCAAAGCAAAAAACTGCAGCTACCTGACGTCTTTCAGATGTTAGATGATTTCCATGTAATGTTTACTTTAAAAAGAATTTAGGCAGTATCTCTTATGCAATAACATCTACTCCTGAATATAATGATAAATTTAACCCTTTTTTAGAAGTGAGGTGTGGAACTCCCTGCTGTATGCATATTTACTGCTGCTTTTAGTCCTGCTGAGTTCTAATAAAACAGCAGACTCAACCTGGAAGAGAAGTACCTTTAAGACCGGAGCCATAGGAACAGAAATGAATAGCCATTTTGGAAAGTTAGGCTGTAACCCTCTTCACCACTCCAGTATTCCTCTCACATGCAGTCATCCATTGTTTGTCATTAAAAACACAGTTGTTCCAGTTATTTTTTGATAAGCCGTATGTGTCTTCACTAGCCTGTCATTTCACTCGTCAGTAAAGCAGGGCCCCCTGGAGAAGCCACTGTCTACGAGCTATTCCCATGTCACACTCCTGTACAGACTGTGGGCACCTATTGATTTTGGTCTGCAAGCACACCTGTGATTAGTGTGTGGGAGGAGCATGACTCAGACCTAGTCATTCCAGTGACAATTATGCTTTAACCACCCCAAATTAGTCTTCATCTGTAAATGTCGTCTTTGTCTCCGACCTCATTGGTTTAGTCAACATAATTCCAAAATTCATTATTCTTATTTATGTTACGAACAGCATTAAATCTTTGTAACTATTTAGTGATACCAGAAGAGGGGAGTTTTTGGACCACTTTGTCTTTAGGTTTGCTTGGGAAGTGTTTGAAAACCCTGTGTAGAACCTGTAAAGTCACACTTGTTTGTACTTGTTGCACCCAGAAATAAAAGTTGTGCATGTGCAAGAAGGGATTGGCAGGTCGGTGATGAGCACCTCGCAGTCTGGCTGTGATTATTGAAGTAACAACACCCCCGGATGGCTTACCAAGGTTTTGTTGCATCAAAAGCTTCAGACGGAGCTGCAGAGAGGCAAAGAAGGCAGGTGCAGCACAGTCCAGTTAAGTGCAATAACTTTAGGGGCTTAATTTCACAGCAGAGGAGATCTGAAGTGAGAATTAATTGTTGTCCTTATGTCCAGTATCCACTAATCCTGTCAGGTGCAGCCATGCCCTTAACTCTTGCTGGCTGGTCTGTCACCTGAGCAGACCTGGCAGCTCCTGGGTGATTGGCACAACCTCTCTGGTGTGTGGCCAGTGCAGAGGTCGCTGCTGGTTTCACAGTGTGACTGCTCAGAGCAAAGTCAGCTTGAAGGGCCTGCTGAGTGTAAACCAGGTGGGCTACGAAAGACACGGGCTTCCAGTTACACACTTTCTGTTGTTTTCATGGTTTTATTTAACTAGTTTTAGGTTTGAGGACAATGCAGTTAATCCAAAGAAGTTTCTTCTCTCTGGAGTCTGTGAGACAAGGGATGTGCAATTTTTCCATCAGCTGTCTGGTTGAGGCCAGCGCTCTACCACCCACTCTGGTTCACTTCACAATGAAACCATAGTACCTCCATCCCACTCTGCTTTTATATTGGGGTAATTTATAGGCATTAAAATTTTACCTTTTCTTTTGTTCTCAGAGAAGACAAAGCCTAAAAAAAACCTGTGCTGTACTTGCTACATAGACAGCAGAAGCTTTTGTAAGTCATTGGATGAAAGTTAGTGGTTGAAGAGAAATGCTTTGTCTTGGTATTTCTCTGAACTGTGTCCTTAACTTTCATCACAAGCAGACGTGCCCACACCTTGCAGTAGTGTTTAAAGCACAGCTGAGTAGAGGTTTTAAGCCCAATGAGAAGTGAGATCACTGCAGTCTCAGGGGAAGCCTTGGGTCCTTCCTCCTTGTGGTCTCACTTATGGGTTCAGGTCTGAACGTGCTCAGCAAGAAATGCAGCCAGCTATCAACTTCCCACATGGGTGCTCTGGTGGGAGTAGAGAGAAGCCACCTGAATCCAATTATCATTCAGAACAAAGAATTACTCTAAATACCACACTCAAATGTAGATACCTTAATTAAATGAGGTTGGAGCAATGACCAAAAGGAATCAGACTGGAGAATTTTGCTTGGACTTTGCAAGTGAATTGAGCCATTAAACTCTTGTGTTACCTCACTGATGGGGGCAAATTTTGTCCAGAAATCAGTATGTATAAATGCTGGATGGTGGTTTTGGTGTGCAAAATTCATATCCAGTTCTGGACTGTCAAAGGCCATGGACAGGTCATTGCAAAATCAGGCCAAATAGCTGCCAACAGGAACAGGCCTGAGCCAGCAGGGCAAAGTCCAGCAGAACGTGTGGCAGCATTGTAGGGAAAGGACCAGAAAGTTTGGATAACAGATGATCTCCTTGAGTGTCCCTAGATTTCCCTCCGGCAAGGCCTTGTAGAAAGGATCACACAAGTCACAGAGGAAATAGGGTGAACAGAGGAATGCTAACAACTACATAGGTAAGCAGTTTCACAGGAAGAGAACTTTTCCCAATTGTGGCTTTTGATTTTTGTTTTTGTTCTTTTGTTTGCGTAGTTCTATTTCAGTAATAGATTTTAAAATGAGAGTTGGTGGTTAATTGGGGGAAACCATTTGAGCTAAGTTGAGGGTAGATAAAAACGAGCTTTGAAAGAAAAAGCCTTCATATTGGTGTAAATGAGTAAAAATCTAGAAGCAGTATCTGGAGATTTAATTTTAACCAAGTAATTGAAAATGGCCATGCTTTACCCTGTATAAACTGTAGAAGAAAAATGATGCCCTTAAATGGCTCAGTCGTCATTTAAATGGTGATCTGTTCATTAGTGCTGGGAAATGAAATGGAAATCCATTTCAATTTTCTAGACAATTTAAATTTTATTGTCCATAAAATTCCACAAAACAGTAAAATAGTGTCCTTTCTCACAAATTGCAGAGGATTTAATCAGATTTGGCATTTTATTAATTCTCATCATGGTAAAACCTGCTAGTGAATACACTGAGCTGAAGTCATCCTGTGTTGGTAAGTGTCCCACTGGTGAGTCTGCCCTGGTATGTTTGGAATAGAGATAGTTTTTGCAGCTGTTATCTGTTTGTACACTTAGCTTCCTCTAGGTAATCAAATTGGCACATGCAGCAAGATCTTGATGATGCTCCATGTTTTGAGCACATGTACTTCAGTGTTGCTCTAGACTAATCCCTTAGGACATTCCTGAAGATGTTGTGATACATATGCTGCTCTTTACAGGAGCTGTAATTGTTGTAACTAGTTGTGAAAATCGGTACATTTTCTTGCCATTCTGTTTTACCTTATCAGAGATAAACCTATCTTGTTGGGAATAAAATTTGGAGATGTAATTGGGAAATGCCACTTTCTGTAGAATCTTCCTTTTTCTCTAGTCTTACCTTTGATTTATCATGCTGGCGTTTCCCATTTCAAATATTGCCTATTGATCTTGCTGTCCCATATTGTTATATTTTGACTGAAAAAAAATTTGATTCTGCAAGGAGCTTTCTGTGGACTCATTGATTAAACTGCAATGGTTCTTGGAAAGTCTTTTTGCTATCAAGGGCTAAGGCCCTAATTTCAATTAATGACTAGGTATTACTGTGTTTGGAGTTAGTCATAGCTTTCTGTCAGGTTTAAGAATTTACCTGTAAATTGAGGCAGAACATACATCTTCCTGTCTGGTTTGGTTTATGATGCACTTTTGGATGTAAAATGCTGCTACCCGCACTGGGACTCACCAGTCAGAGGAAGTGCTGGGCTTTTCAGAGAAATGGATGCCTTCAGGTAATTTAAGTAAGAAGATTCAGGTGAACTCATCAGTCTGCAAGTGCTGTTTGTTTATAGAATAAGAGTGTGCAGCCCTGTTTTCCTGAGAGACACTCGTGGTTAGGGGATTTCAAAGACTATCAGCTTGAAGTTTCACTGTATCCAGGATGCTCTTATCTTCCTTTCAGCATCATGCTTGTGTTGTCTTCTGTTGGCGTCCCTTTACAGCAGCACTGCAGTGTATAACCAGATTCTTACTCCTTATTTGCAACCAAGAATGCATTTAAGTCCTCACAGGCCACTTCTGACATGTTGTGCATCTGATTACTTTAGTAATCTGCTGTTCTGCAAGCATATTGGCTGCAGTGGAGTCTATGCTTGCCATTAAATCCCCCTCTGGTGACTGTTGGCACCTTTCAGGGTAAATATAATACTAAACTGCAGCTGTCAAAACAAATGAGTGATGAGCCTTGTGAATCAGGATTCCTGTCATTTTCCTTGTTTGGACACTTCTCAATTTGTCAAAATCCAGATTTTACAGTGTTAATTAGTGGGACTGTGTTAATTTAGTCAAGTGCTGCTGTGCAGAGGTAGGAGCCTTGGCCAGGGAGGTAATAGCCACCACCCTTCTTTTGTACAGATTGGCAGGAGGCTTCATCTTCTCTTTTCATAAGCAGGCTTTTTAATCCAAGATGCAGCCTTTCATAGAGAGCAGAGTGGTGTTGGCCCTTCACTGTCAGTTTGGAGAGAGCTGTTTATGTTGAAGAGCGAGCTTGCAGGGCTGATGCTGAAGTTTGTTCTATTGGCTTGTACTCACTCTGGCTCTGATTGCTCCTCTGATCAGTTTTGCTCTGTATGTTCTTCCATGCTGTTTATCTTAGGCCAAACATGCTGAAGGCAACAGCAAAACCTGTTAGAGAGTTGTGCTGTGCATGATGCTTGCGAGCCAAAACACCTGTGACTGCTGCTACCAGCTGTGTGGGTGCTTCCAGATCAAAATAAAAAGCCCTTCGGTTTTGAAGCATCCTAAGGCATGCTGGAGTTCAGCATCTTTGGAAGGTTTGGTAATTTACCAACACTTGCCTCTATTCTTCCATATTAAGTCTTATACTGGCGAAATATAAGTCACTGCAAGTCGATGAGATAACAGGAGGTTATATGTCTGTGCTGCTGGGGTAGCAGGCTGCTTTTATTTTGTAGAGTTAGGAAAGGGTGTGAGGAGAGAAGCAGTGGGAGCTGCTTGTGGTGTTTGTTCCATAGCTGTTCTTAACTTCCCTTTCTGCCCTTACACTCTGCAGACAGCCTATTTTAAGGTGCACAGATGTTTCTACTACTCCAGTCCTTGGTAGTTGCTTAAGTGGCTTCTCAGAGCAGCTGTTCCCTTGTTTATGTCTCTGACGTTCATTTCATTGCAGTTCTTGTTTTTTTGGTGATGGGAAGATGAAAAACCCCATGTGCTGATGCTCTGTTGTTTAGCCTTTATCAACTGTGTCCTCACTGGTGTCCTACCCTTCTGCAGGGGAGGCATTTCCATTGTAGCTGGAGCCCACTCTTGTCCTTCTCTGTCCCAATTTTGCTGCCAGCAGGGTGATTTCACCAAATGTGATGATGAGAGTGAGAAGATTTGCAGTAGGATTCGACTAAGAGTTTAATAAAATTTGCCTGTGGTCTCTCATCTTTCGTCCTAGAAGTCAAGTGCTTGTGCCACATGGTTTGACGTGCACGTCCCTCATGGCCTGTTCTGGCTTTCTGCTTTGCTTTTTGTCATTAAATTGATTTTCAGACTTGCTCAGTAGTGTGCCAGTTCTCTGATCTTTGCCATTGCTACTGCCTTGCTTCGGAGGTGCAAATTACAAGCTGGTGGCATGAAAGAGGGAGGTGGAGCAGTGTATTGTTTCAGTCCAGGAGAATAGAGAGCCGTGGGAAGAGCAGGATTTAACAATTACTGGGACAGCATGGGGGAGAGCTCCTCTGGGAATTTACTTTCACTTAAAAAAATGTCTTTTTCCCAGGTTGTGAAATTCAGGAAGTAATGTACATATTAAGACTAGCAATTGTAATTTTTTTTTATAGCAGGTGAAAATGTTCTGGATATATATTGTGTAAAGTCATGAAGTGCAGAAAATTAATTGACCTATTAGATTTTGGCTAAGTTGTTTACATTTGTTCTTTACTAGCTAAATGGGATTATATCTTTATACATTGTGTTAGTAAAAAAACAAAAGGTAGATAAAAGATTACAAATAGGAAACTTTATAATACACAAAGCTTCCTAAGAAGTAGCAAATTAAGCAGCTCTGGGTCTGTCTGTACTGTTCTAGAAGGTTGTGTAGATACTTGATAAGTACATCTTGCTTTAGAAGCTTTAATATCAGATTACAAGACTACAAATAACAATTCTATCAAAACTAGTTCCGTAAACAATTCTTTAAGATACCTGTTCAGTTTGGTATTTTCTTGTATATTGTATTTAACAGTTCAGTGTTTTCCTTTTAACTGCATGCTCTCTACCCATAAGTAGGCATAATTACCACTAATCAAGACCCCTAATCTCAAGCAATTATAAGCTCTTACATTGTTCTAATTGCACATTTGAAAATAATGTCATTTTCTAGTATAATTATGAGATGATCCATACAATTATTAATTTCTGCTTTTCTTTTTATCTGATCAGTGTTAATTTTGTGTGACCTCACAATGTGTTATCTGAAAAATGCCCTTGAGACATGCAGTTTTTGTGGTTAATTTACGGTTATGTTTCGTATTCAATAAGAAGTGATACAGTGCAACAGATTTTCAAGGCTGTGCTTTCTCTCAGCCTTCTATGAACTGAATAATTTGTTGTAAACTGGGAACTTGTTGGTGAAGCAGAAGTGCAATCATACATTTATATCATCTACTATTTGCAAATTCAGGTGCCTGCTCTTTGAACAGTACTTAGGTTAGTGCAGTATGTAAAAGGGCTTTATTTTGGTTTTTTAATTGTTAAGTGGAATTTACATGCAGACAGGCAGACTTTCTGGATCAGCTTTCCAGACAGCAAAAATGAAGGCAGTTTGTTTTCAGAAAGCACTTCAAGTCTTGGGGGCAAGATATAAGAGATTGTTCACTAGTTGATGTTGGTCTCACTTGTTGCTGTGTAGTTCTTCTGCACCCATTTTGTGTGCGAGGCCATTGGATGAGTGCATTTTGAACAAATCATCATCAATCTGATGATTCATCTCAGGAACCGAATGCAGCACTTACATCTGTAATTGGGGTAATTGTAAACCTCTCATTCTTACAGATAGAAGTTCTTCCTCTTATAATTCTAAAATCAGACCCCAGATCTTTTACCGTGGAAGCTGAGGCCTACACTGGCTTGTATTTATTTCTCTATTCTCACTTGTTACATCATTTAAAGTAGCAGATGATTTGGTGACCTTTCCAACCTGTGTCTGACCTTCATGATTCACTTGTGGGTAATTTGCTGCTGCAATTGCTATGGTCCTATCGGTGACGTTTAAATGGGGTATCACAGACTGCAGTGTAAATGAGCAGCCACATTGATGGGAGCATCATGTTTTCCTTTATTGTCAGAAAAGAATATCAGCGTCAGGGGGTGAGGGCTATATCATTTCTGAGGGATCTTGACATTCCTGGAGAGGAGATGCTGGAGATTTTGCTCTGTCATAAATAGCCCAACTTTCTTCCTTTAGTAGAGTGTGTGTTTCTGAAACCATTCTGGGGCTGCAGTCTACTGCAGTGGGTTCATTTCATTATTCCTTTGAAAGGAAGGAAAGGCACACAGCCAGCTACTTCTGTGCAGAGGAGTTCAAGGTTTAATATGCTAATGTATCTACTCAATATTAGGCTGCAAAAATCCTTGGCTTTAATGTGTCTTTAATAGTAATAAAATGGTTAGCTAATGATAAATTAAGGATTGTAAGTATGGGAATTAAAAAAAAAATAATCTAGGCACGGATAATTTTTCTTGCCAAGATAATTGTCATACTGGAGCTGCAATTTGCAGTGGAAATTGCTTGCTTCATAATAATCACAATATAGGACCAAATTTCTGGTTTTTCTTTAGGCTTCATGCAGCTGGACATTAACGGGACAGAGTGGGGACTCCATTTTGCCTTTGGTGACATGGAGCTATACATGCCAAGGTACTGAACCCCCAGGTCCCACTGTTTGCCAGAGATCAAAGAGAGAGTTGTAGGGACACAAATGTGGTTGTCCAGAAATCTACAGATAAGAATCTGCTTGCCACCCTCTCCCTAATTTGTCACCTATTTCAGTGCTGTGCTGGGTGCCTTGTGCTACTGCAGTCTCCTGTAGGGTTGTGTTTGCATCTGCCTAACAGAGAGCAAACCAGGACTTACTTAGGGAGAGGTAATGCTGTTCTAATACAAAATACTCATGGATTAAGGAGCTATTATGGTAAATCTGTTTTTTAAAGCCTTTTATCATTCTTTACTACTCATTGCATCGGAATTCCTGGTGTGGTTTGCTCAAGCACAAATTAAGGTTAAACAGAGAAAATACATGTTTCTGGTCATTGTATCCCTATTCATGCCATGCTCTCCACTTTTCTTTAAACTGAGTGTACACATTTTTCTGCATATTTTTATACCTGTTTGTACAGAGGAGTAGATGGAAAAAGGGAGAGCTGTTCTCTACAGAAACTCATGAAAAGAAAAGAAGTCATGCAGCATCAAGAAGGAATTCTGCAGGAAATCAGCAGTGTAAAGGCCTTGAGCAAGCCTAAATTTAAATTAGGGCAAAGATTGACGATCAGGGCAAAGACAGTCCTGTAAGTTTCTTTTGCACAATATCAAAGGTTTTCGTTGGTCATAGAATCCTAGAGCATCTTCGTTGGCTTACGGATATCTGCCTATAACACTCACCTGAATAAATAGCTGCGTTCTCAAGGGAAGGAGTGGGATGAAGGTTTTTTTTAATAGCTGGTGAGGGAGTAAATAAACAGCAAAAAGGGGTATTTCAGTAAGGCAGAATCTGTTTTTTATAAATATGGCTTCTCATTTATTTATTTTTGTCTCGAGTGGAAAAGATATGATACTCACAATTTGGTGCTTGTTTTGGGGGACAGGAAATGACTGAGAGGAAGAACTGACTCAGCAAGCCAGAGCACTTACAGGTGGTTATCATTGCATCTGCAGCCTGACTGTTCCTCTCCCTCTACAGCCAACCTGTCACATATCACTGACCTGATTCACAACAAAGGAAAGCTCCCCTTGGGGCTTCCTGTGTTTCCATTGCATTCGGGGCTGGATTGGCTGGAAGAGCCTCAGCCCCAGCCTCTGCGTGCTATCAAACCTGGCCGCTGCGGCTGCCACCAGCCTGCTGCTCTGTCTTGGGCTTCAGCAGATGGATCTTCTCAAGTCCTGTGTGTTTTCATCTGCTTCTCTCCACGCTTGGAAACATTGCCTTTTTTTCTTCCTCGTGTTTATTCTTAAACCCATCTTGATGAACCAGCTGGCTTCATAACTGTGTTGCGTGAAGTCAGGAGGGCTGTGCAGAGGTCTGCCTCCGAGGGCTCTAGCTCTTGCCTCAGGCCTTGCTGTGCTTTTCCCTGAAGGATATAAAATGTAATGCGAGTTTTTATGTATTATTAAACTTATGTCTATAAATTACTGACCCATGGTATCTGTTTATTACATATTCCATCTTCTGCTTTGATGCATCGTTGTTGTCACACCGAGGTGGGTAACGATGACTCAGCTTACTATTGTGATAATGCACTTAAAGCCTGGAAATCTGTCACTGGCGGTATTTCAACACAGGCGCTATAAAGCTGAGATGAGAAATTAAAGTATTTGCTGTCAAGCTATTTCTCTTAAAGTTCTTCTATCTTCTATTGTGGTTTCCTAAGGTTTTGGGTACTACTGAATTGTTTGACAAACTGTTGTGTTTCAGGAACTCTGATGCAGGACTTGCTCTCACAAAAACAGGCAGTGGTCCTCAATTTGTAGTGCTGAAGGTGACCTATAAAACACTTGTGCTCATCAGGCCTTGCTAATAAAGCACCGGTATTTGCATGGATTTTTATGAGCCTGGCGTTTCCAGTCTTAAAGCCCTGTGGAACACAGACTGATCATCACAACTTACCGTGTATTATCTCTGTGGTTTTTCTTCTTTTTCGCAGCCCTTCTGTATGCCACCATTTTTGGTAATGTGACAACCATATTTCAGCAAATGTACGCTAACACAAACAGATACCATGAAATGCTGAACAGTGTCCGGGACTTTTTAAAGCTCTATCAGGTCCCTAAAGGACTGAGTGAACGTGTGATGGATTACATCGTTTCCACCTGGTCAATGTCCAGAGGAATAGATACTGAAAAGGTAAGTAAATTAAACTGCAAGGAAAGAAGTCACATCCTGAAAGTAGTCCATTAAAATAAACAGGAGGTACTGTCTTAGTAAAGGAGACAAATATTCTTTAAATAGTTCTAAGTAGTAGCTTCCCTTAATTTTAAACTTTCAAATACAGTATTTCAGCTATTCTGTCATACTGACATATGCTAGTGGTAAAAGTATGTATGTTTTGCTAGTGAAATGGCATGAAATAGTATAAAAATTATAAAGGAAAAAGCTTGGTTTGCAATAAATAAAGGTGATAAGTAAATAACAAGTTCCAGATTGTAACACAACCTCACAATTTTTCCAAATGAGATTTTTTTGCAGTGTTTCTTGTGAGGTGGTTTGCAGCTCTGTGAGCCTGAAAACAAAGTAATTTTTTTTTGTTATTGGAGAATTTGAATGTAATATTCTGTGTGCAGGTTAAAGATATTAATGAAAACTGGAAGTATTTAATAATGTATTGCTTGAAATCTACCTTATGTAAGGCAAATGTTATCATTCTGTTTCATTGAATTTACAAGTAAATTCCCATTGTGTCTTTTAAGATAACTGATGGCCTTTCACCACAGCAAATGTACAAAAGTAACTCCTTGTTGCTTTCATACTAGTTTCCAGCTTTTGTGGAGATAGACAGTTTTTCTTCTCCTTATAAAGAGACGTGATTTGTGGGGTGGATCATTCAGGAAATCATACCAATGCTCTGGTCACCAGCCTCCTGGCTGGCAGCTTAATTTAGTATTCCGAGCTGTGGGTGATGCAGTTAAAGAGCAAACAGTGTCATTTCTGTACAGCTGTTAAAGCATCGTTATGAAGGAGTAGAACAGATGTGGCCTTGCACTGAGCTGTCTGGAGACTGAGGGGCACACAGGGAACTGTTTGCTTTCCTAAATGGTCTTCAGCATATCTGCCATTTTTAAATCCCAGACATGATTCCGTAAGAACTGTCTGTCACACTAGCTTTCAGAAAGCAATAGTATTTTAGTGCTGCATAGCGCTGGTTAGAAGCTGTTCTGTGTGTTTTCTCACAATCTGTCTTTGTGTGGGGTTGTGATTTGAGGTAGGTGCACTTGGGGAAGGTGGAGAGACATCTGAGGATACATAGTGTAATGAGTGCTGGTGCTTTCATTCAGCCCCCAGTACAAACTCCTGTCATCATTTTTACAAAACAACAAGAAAAAATTGCTATGTAAAACATGGGGTTTTTTTTAAACTTATCTTCAAAGTTCATTCTTGGCTTCCTTTGATAAGGAGTGAAATGCTTTAAGGATGCATTTGGAGACAGTAGAATAACCAAACCAGGCACAACAATTCCCCAGTGTAGTCTTTGAGAATTATCTTAATAAACAGGAGAAAAGTCTCCAGTTCTCAGGAGGTCTCAAAGAGCTTAATACGGTGCTGTTTTCAATAACTGGTCTGTTCGTAGCTGAGCTGCCACTGGCCGTGACTGCTAAACCAAGAGCTCAGCTTTCATCTGCACAGCAAAAGCTATGGTTGGCTGTGCCAATCCATAAACTCCCAGGTCTGAGTTCTGTTGGTTTGGTGCCTGTGTATAACTTCTGGGATGTCTTGCCATGAATAAAACATGTATTGCTTGTGAGACAGAGCAGTGGTAGCTGTGCTCCTCTGAAATGCAGCGCAGCTTCCTACAGATGAGGCAAAGACTTAAATATGAACTGAGCACAGAACTGGTCTTATCACCCTTTTGTAGGCCATGAATTTGTCAGTTCAGTGTTAACTGCAGACATGCTAAGTTACAAGTCTAGAAAATGACCGTACAACAAAATTTAACCAAGAGCTACTGAAAGATTCTAAAGTTGATCCCTGAAGATACCTCCCATACAAATGGAAATCTTCTACCATTTGTCTATAACTCCCAAATGCCTTAAATCCCTTTCATTTTTGTTAAGTCTGGAGACATCTTTAAATGGAGAATGGAAAATTAGTTAACTTCTCTAAGACTGCTATACCAAGCAGGTTTTGGATCACAGCATAATTTTAAATATTCTCTTGTATATTCAGGGCTTTTTGCTACTATTTCTGTTACAACAACCCTTTGTGTGTGTGATATTCAGGTAACTGCAAAGTGTGTGTGTAATTTCAGTAGCAAAATCTGGCAAGAATATGCCACTAGAGAATATTTTTGTCACCAGAGTAAATGAGATGATGGAAAAGACAGATACGTGTCCTGCCTGTGATCCATGTTAAATGCTGGTCTTTCTGCCCCAGCCCATTTCTGTGAGCCTGGAAAACTGAGAACTGGCAGGTTTAGCAGCTCTTCTGTACAGAGCAGCCAAGAAAAATCATCCATGAGTGCCCTACACCTAAGCACTGTAGAAATATATCTCTTTTCAAAAGTAATATCTGCAGTAAAAGGTCTGTTTGGAGGTGGGCCAAAGATGATGATATTGGTGGTAGAGTTATTTGTCTTTGGAGTACCAGGCACGATATCTGGAACTAGTGCCATGCACAGAATTATGAGCTTGGTTCTCTGCTCAGATCTTGCACAGAACCACATTTCAAAGTGTAGGCATAGCCATAGTGCTTCCTCTGTTACCTACCTATATGTTTTCCAGGAGCATTTGCAGTGAGACAGTCTTCTCTTTCCGTCTAGGAAAATATGTGGGAGTAACTCTGAAGCTCAACCAGAGTGTCCCTTAATTGGATGGAATAGTTACTACTAAGAAAATAAGTAAAAAAAAAAGAGGCAGACTTAGACTACTCAGTGTTTTTCGTCAAACAGTATGTCCTGGATGTGCTTCATCGTAGCCTATCCCCCAAGGATTTTGTTATCCCCAAACCCCGTTTATGTTACTTCTTTCCGCTTTTAGTCTGTACGTGCAGCAGTGATTTTATATTCTTTCCACTCGGCTGTCCGTGTTATATTAAAACCCTTCAGAAATGGCCCTGGCTGGTACCCGCTGTGCTGAGCATCAGCTTGTGTTCTCTTATGAGAATCATGAGTTGCCGTGAGGAACATTGCATTTGGAAGATCAAAAGCTGCCCAAAACAGCGTCATACCTTAAAGTCCCTTTCCTGTGTAAACAAAAAACTTGTTAGTGCCACTAAATTTGAATACCTGCAATTCTCAATGCTATGAGTTAATTAAACTTTAAATAATCGGTTTTAGTTGTTAAAGCATATAACTTGTGCACGCTTTTCATGGAATCTGCCTATCAAAAAAGTGTCCTGCCCTCTAGAAACAATTCTTCAGGAAGCTTTTCTTCAACACTTTCTGTACTGCTGTGCTCTAAGTTTTATTGTCTTAAAAACTGGAGGCCTTCTGGTAATTCAATATCCAGCAGAGCATGTTACTGAGATGAAAACAGCATTTTCCTTCCGATGTTATAAAGTAGACTAAGTTAGTATTGTGGCTTATGTGGATAAATAATATAAAAATAAACTTACAGACTGACATTAGAAATTTTATAAGAAGGAGGAAAGCAGTTCTTAAACCTTGTGTGGTAAACGAGCCATAGCAGGCACATAGAAGCCACGCACAGGAACTGATTGCCTGATTTCTTTCTCAGGTTTTGCAGATCTGCCCTAAGGACATGAGAGCAGACATCTGTGTGCATCTGAACCGCAAGGTTTTCAAGGAGCACCCTGCCTTCAGGCTGGCGAGTGATGGGTGCCTTCGAGCGCTCGCCATGGAATTTCAGACGGTGCACTGTGCCCCGGGAGACCTGATCTACCACGCTGGGGAGAGCGTCGACAGCCTTTGCTTCGTGGTCTCGGGCTCTCTGGAAGTAATCCAGGATGATGAAGTTGTTGCTATATTAGGTGAGTTTCAGAGCTGGTAATAGGCATTGTGCACAAATACGGATATGTACAGCATTTTTATAGCCTCTTCTACTCATTCTTTAAGAAGCTTCAGTTAAGTTTGTTTTACCACATCCTGGAGGGGTTTAAAGGGCAACCGTGTCATTTCCAGATTGCTTCCACCCTGTTTCATCTGGTCAGTGGAAGCTTTACTTTAGCTTCCTGGTCATTCTTGGGGTTCTCCCTGTCTTGAGACATCTCCTTTAGTCAGAAATTCCATTTAGGACTTGAGAAAACTTGTTTTTGAAGTGCCTGCCTTCCCTGCCTCACTCTCCCCCGTCCCCCCATAATAATCCACCTTCACTGGAATTTTTCCAGTTATATTTATTTAAGGTCTCATGTTGAAATAATATTTACCTATTTTAAAGTCAAAGTAATTTAAAACATCCAGAGCCGATTTGTGTTAACTTGGAAGGGCAGCTTTGGGTTGGAGGCATGGAAAAGAAACTGATAGGGGTGTGAACAGCATTCTGAGGCAAAGCTAACGGAAAAGAGTGGGATAATCCAATAGATGTAGATGAATCATGAGGTGGCTGGAGCACTGAGGAGGTGATACTTATCATTTGATTCTGTCAAGCCCTTTTGTGATAAGGTAAATTCTCATGGTAGCTTAATCCAGTACCTGTCACTCGTAGCAGCCTGGAAAAAGAGAATAAAACATCTTGATAATCTTACTTTTTTCTGAACACATACACTCAGCTCTCCTAAGATGAATGTCTACTGAAAAATGAGGGGGCTAATAAATATACTGAGTTCCATTTTTCTCTACTTTTGAACAGGATTGCATGTATAGCATAGGGTAAAGTTTGAGTCCTGGGGAATCAAGTTGATAATACTTTGTGCCACACAAGAAGCTAAAAAGGTGAGAAGCTGGAGGATAACGGATTCTCTTTTGTTCTGGAATCACCTGTGTGTCGCTGTTCTCAGCACGGACGAGTAGAGAAACGACACAAGAGTGCAGGCTCAGGGATAAATGGAAGTGATTTAATAATCTTTCCGAAGGCTTTTATATGTTAGTTTGCAAAAGTGTGTTAAATGGCGTAAGGTAATTGGTTTTTTGGCCATCCACCCCTTGAGGTGATTGGTCAAGTTCTAAGACACCCATCTCTGAATGTTTTTCTAGTTAGAACCATAACAATTCTGCAAAACAACCTGCAGCTGCAAGAAGTTTATGAAACTGTAACATTGTTTTGAGTTACTTGCATGGGAAAGACAGAACTCTCACAAAAATGCTGCAGAGAGCTGAAGAAATTCTCTGCTGAAGCTTTTTCAGCATCCATAACCTGTGCTGTTCAGTGCTATATATTTGTAACTTCTGCTTGTCTATGCTGCACATCAAGAACTTGCTACCTTTTGCCATGTTGAACTCTCGTGAATTAACATGACAAATGTAGAACACAAACAAGACGTCTCAGTTTGTGTGCCTTCATGCCACCACCTGGGTTCAGCATGAGCAGAAAACCTCAAGAGGTCTTGCTGCTCTGAGTATAGGTCAAAAGCACTGAGATCGAATTTTTTTAAAATGTTTTTTAAAGATACCAATTTTCTCCTCACCTTTACTGGTAACTCCCGCGTTTTATCATAACACTCACTTTAGAAAACACTCAGCTGAGATTGCTCGAGGAATCAGTGTTAAGGAAACCTAACTCCTAATCTCTGCTGCTGCAGAGTGATAGCTGGGGATAAATGAGGCTGTTCCCTTGCTATCTGGGTGAATAGACGTATTTTGTTGTTGCTCTTCTCCTGGGATGTAACTATTGATCCTCTTCCCTCCACAACTTATTATTTTCTTCTTTTTCTTTCTTTTTCTTTTTTAAATTTGGAGTCAGTTCCCTGGCTCTCACTGAAGTCGGTGAGCTCTGTCATTTTCTTTGTGAATATTGTAAATGGAGAGGAAATTAACATGAAGTGGGATCCGTTTGTGATTCTGTGAGATTTCATTTCGCATGTGCGTTGATTTTTGTGTTTCAGTTTCTGGACTAAGGAATCCCTTTCCTTCCACACGTGTGTACCTTCCTCCCCCAGGCTGTGAAGACTTCTGCTGAAGGTTTCTCTATCCTGAGAAGAGATTATGTATTTAACTAAGTTTTTCACCATTCTAAATCAGTTAAACTTCTTTTTCCTTCAGCATTATTTCCTTCAGCAGTAATTTAACCACCACACTTACTGAAGGATGCTTCAGGAGATGGGTCACGGTTTCCTCCTGAACTTCTTTGTACTCTCAGTTTTCTTGTCTGTAGAAAACAATGTTTTGGGGGATGGGTTGTTTTTGGTTTTGTTTTTTAAGTTCATATTTAGCTAAACTTACCAAGTTCTTGATGAATGTGTACCAGATAAAACAAGGTGTGTACCAGATAAAACAAGGTACTGCAAGGGGGAAAAAAAGTGCATTGTACAAGAAATATGATTGTTGCTGGTCACTCAGCCTGAACAACCTATGCCACAAGTTTTGTTTACCAGTCGCAACTAAGCATAGCTGTGAACATCAGGCGTGTAACAGCAAACCATGTGAGGAATTCCTTAGGGTAATTTTAGTTAACAGGTATGTTGAAGAGACTGTAATCTTCTTTCAGGCATTTGGGAAATGAAAATGAAAAAAATAAGTGCACAAATTATTCAAGGTGAATGATTTGCTCAGCTCTGGCTGTCATGTAATAAAGCAGCCTTTGCAGCTTGCAATGGAGCCTGTGTCTTCGTTGCAATGGAAAAATGAATTGCAACTCTGAATCAGTCTGTGCGACTGCTGTACAGCATTACATAATCCAAAGGCAAACTACACTTAATCCTTAAAGGAGCCAGTTCATAGGAAGCATTTTCAAGTTCTGAAATCATTTAAACTTGCAGACTGGCATGTAAGAGTGTATTGTGTAGCCCTGGAGTGTATTGCGTACACTTGCATAATATCCTTCCAGATCAGTTCTGTGTAATACCCAGAGCCAGGTATATTCTCAGTGCAGGCTTATGTTCTTAGAACAAAGCACTGACTTTGATTGACTTGGATTAATACAAGTACTGAGTGGGAAGAAATTGCACATAGGCCAGCAGTGAAAAAATGTACTTTTTTTGTGTGTCCGCTAAGATTGCCTTTCCCATTAATTTAAATAAAGACAAAACCACAAAAATAAGCAAATTTTAAAAAACCAAACAAAACCCAAAGCTTTGCATGTTTGCAGTAAAAATTTAAAGAAATCGATGTATTTTTAATGAAGTTTGATTTGTTAGGATGAAAGATATATTTTTTGACTTCTATGCAAAATTTCTGCTAAAATACAGAAATTACTGCTGTTTGTGCAACACACTCTTTGGGTTTGGTGAGTCAAAGAAACAGAAACAAAAATTGTAGAAAATGACCTCTCATCCAGGTGACTGATTTATTTGTGATTAATTCCAATACAAATGAGTCAGAAAAAGAAGACTTAGCAAGAAAAGCCACTCTGTTGCTATGTTTTCTGTGTTAATGTGTAAGTATGAGAGTGGGATTATGTAGAAGGGAAGTTTAGGTTGGTGGGAAGCTGCCTGGATGAGACACAATTCTGTTTTCAGTGGTTTGCTGTTCCTCCCCTGACACCGCTGTTGCTGTGTAGGATGAAGTGCTGACGTACACTCAGCACTTTGTGGAAGACTGAGACAAATCACACAGTCCTTGCCCTGAAGAGAACTGAGCGAAGCACAGGTCATGCAGGACTTCCTTTAAGAGAGTGTTTTCAACTTGGCTTTGCTTTTAACTTTTCTAAGCCCTCCCACTTGGCCTGATGCTGCTTTATCCACCTGAGACTGACAGTATCTCTTTGAACTACTCTTGCTTAAAGACTGAGCCATTTATCACGATGTGGTTAGAGAAATTGTGAGGGTTTGTTTCCTCTGTTAAAACCAATCAAGTGTTTATGTGCGCTTCATTTGGCAGCTCCAGTTTCTCTGCTTTGGAGCAGATCTTTCAGGCTGAGACACTGACCATCTGAAAACATGACTTTACTGCAGGTCTTTGAACAGTTAAAACCTACTCGTGCTCAGGAGATTGGCTACGTTTTAATTTATCATATAACTTCTTAAAAATATTCCTCCTGAGTTAACTGTGTTCCAGGCACAGACCATAAGGTCTGCCTGCAGCTTTCTTTGGAATATAGGGGAAAAGGCACTTCACTGCCCCCCAGCCATTTAGTCTGAACCTTTTAAATCTCTCCTCACCATTGCTAGAAGGAGTGCTGGTTCCTGTGTGATGTCTCCAATTGTGTGTGTGCTTAGATAATTTAATGAAAATTACAGAAAAGAATGTCATAGCAGCAAAAACAACTTTTTGTATGTATTTTCTGGAAATACATGGAAGGGCTGGATAGGAGGCCTAATTACAAATGGATTTATATTGTGCTAATGTGCAAATATCTGAATGACTTAGAAAACCATTCGTGGTCTTTATAGGAAATAATCAATTCTAAGTTAGAAATGACTGACATAATTGTACTCCAAGACTGAACAAAAAAATCCCTCTTCTCTAGGAAATCTGAAGGAAGGAAGTGATTCTGGGACCCATGTTGGTTCAAACTCTTTCTGCCTGAAATTGGGGGAATTTTTGACATTTAGGAAAACATTCCAGTAAAAAGCTAGAGAGAGGAAGGAGAAGACCCTTGAAAATTAGGGTGACAAACATTTTTTTCTAGATAGCAGTGAGGAAAGCAGTGTCTCGTACTTAAATTTTCAGACTGCTGCAAAATTTGTCCATTAATGACTCCTAGAGGGCCTGACTGAGCAGTGGATCTTTACTTACATGAAATGTTCAAAGCTGCTGAAGTGGTCTTGATACTTCCTGCAAGGGTGCCATGTGTATAGAAAGGTAAGACTGGAGGTTAGTTTTGCGGACTTGATTAAAGACAGGGAGCTTTAAGCTTTTATTTAACAATTAAAAACCAAAGCCCTGAAAACTACTGTTGTCTTCAGAGCTGAGCACTGGATGAGAAAAGTAGCATTTACTGGAAGATTTAGTTAGAAAGGAAAAACAACACCCTCCCACCAGTTTGTCACAAGTGTTACATTCCAGCTGTTCTGCATTTATGTTCTTGCTGCCTTTATTTGAGCTAAAAACTTTCAAAAGAATAAACCTTTTCCTTGACTGTTGGTTTAGCATCACAGAATATCCTGAGTTGGAAGGGACCTGTGAGAATTGTTGAGTCCAACTCCTGGCTCCACAAAGGGCACGTAAAGTGAATGAGACAGGAAGGGAAGTCAAGGCAGGAATTTATTGGGAGCGAGGAATACAATTGCTCTCCAAAAGGTCAGTTTGCTGTTGCTATTCCTTTTGCTGCTATCAAAGCTGAAAGGCAATAACAGAATGTAGGTGTTATGTAAGTATCAAAGCATGCAGTAACACAAGAATGAGAATTTTTTTGGAGGGGTTGGGTTGTGTGGCAGGGAGTGTGCAAAGGATGCACATAGATTTACATTAAAGATCACACAGGAGTTGAGGATGTGAAATTTGCATGACCCTGGCTTACAGGTCTTTTATTGTTATTTACAAAGCTACAAAGTTGACAAGATTAGAGACTGGTTTTAACATGATGTTGTAGGGGACCTTGGTGTGCCATGTTTTGTTTCAGCAGGCTATTAAATGCTCCATTTGCTTTGTGTGGAGAAATTCCTGCTGATTTAATTTGATCTAATTGCAGTCTTAAAGAAATGTTATAATAAAAATTGTTTGTTTTCTTTACAATTGCTTTAGCTTACTCATTTAGCCCTAAGCATTTCATTTGGATGTAGACACCAGAGGCTTGATTCAGATTTTGGTGGGACAGATTTGCATCCAGATAGGACAGTGCCAACTGCAGGGGCAACTGCGCTGCAGGGAAGGTCTGTTTTAGAGGAGGGACAATAGCAGTGCAGAAGTATTGTCTGTCGTGGACCTTCTCCATGGAAGACGTTGCAACTTCCACAGAGTCATGTGAAAACTGCTTCTCAGCAGACGTGAAGATGGCAGACAAGTTAACTGAGCCCAGGCTGCTATATTCAGACTGTCCCTGGTACCTGAGCTAACTCAGGTTTCCCTAAACTAAACTGCTCTGTATACTACCCCATTTTCAAAAATTAGTTGTGTTATTTTACAGCCTGTTATTTAATTCCGAGTCTTTGAAGGAGTCCCTTACTTCTCTGCTTCATTTTTCACTTGAATTTTAAATTCAGGTACACCTCTCTGTGTTAAAAATGCCAAGCTGCTGTGCTCTGAGGCTTAACAAATGGTTGCAGGATTATGGATGGCATGAAGTGTTTTCTGACAGTATCTAACCTCGCAGCATTGTTCATGCCGTTGAATAAGACTGAAACATGACCAGCGGTGCTTTGACAAAGGAATGATTGAAATTAAAATCCATCTTTATCCTCAGTAGTTCTATTGTGCTTTTTCTATTTATAGTTGAAAGGTGGGGTTTTTTTAGATTGATTTGTATAGGCAGGTTGGACAAGTTGCATGTTTCTATGAAGTGATTCAGTAAACATCAGCTGAAGAAACGATTTTCAGAGTCTAATTTGCTCAATGAGTGTCCGGGCACACTTAGCAAAAGCATTACAGATGGAGATCCAGCTAAACTTTTAAAAAGGCCGTGGCATAAAGAGGTCTATATTAATACAAAGTTTTAATTTCATGGTGGATGTAGGAGCAGCACCGAAACTCTTATTGAGAAATATAGGTTTATCCCACATGGTGATTTTGGACAGAGAATTCCCTATGCCTGTCCTCCAGACATCTGGGGTGAGTTGATATCAGGACTTGCCATTTTTGAGGCTTTTTGTTTGTACCATGTCTAATTTCTGACAGACATTAAAAGCACGAATTGCCAAAGCTCGTATCCACTGCTGTTTGTAGATGGTCTAAGACCCCAGTATCCTGTGCAGAAACAGATTTTTAAAACATTTGATGTCTTGCTGGGAGTAACTGAGGAGGAGGAGTATTCCCTGTGAACAGAGGCCTCAGTAGGGAACTTTCTGGCACGTTTCATGTTTTATTGCTGCAAATTTAGACACTTTTGCATAATGTGCTCTTAAATTGTCCAACAGCACCACATGTGGAAGAAGTTTCCCTTGGAAAACTTCTTCCTTGCCAGTGGCAGGACACTGGCAGCTGAAATTGAGGTGTGGTGGTGTCACGATCCGCTCGAGACGAGCGGGGGTCGTGATGGTTCGTTACCAGAATCTCAGAGTGCAAAAGAAGCACCAACGGGGAGAAGTGTAAATTTCAATCAGCACAGTGTATTTTATTGCGTACCAACGCGGTGTAATTGCGATAGAGAGGGAGAGAGATGTAAGGAAACAAAGGATAGAGAGAGAGAAAAGGGGGGTTATAGCTACCAACGGCCAGACGGAGTCCTCTTGATCTGTCATCTTCCGTGGCGAGATCTCAACTGGGGTCTTCTCAGAGAGTCCTTTTATAGTCTTTTTGAAAGCGAGGGGCAACTGGCCAACAGATGTTTGAAGCGAGGGGCAGCTAGCCAAGAAGTGGGGGATCAAGGCCCATTGTCTCAAGTTAATGGTACAGAACAGGTAACAGACAGCATATCCCGTGCTGTTCTTGTTGTGATAACAGCAGGACCAGCACAGCTGTGTTTGGCTAGCTTTCCACCTCGGCCAGGCCCAGGCTCAGCGTCTCGCTTTCTGTAGATGATCGTGAAGCAGATGAAGGGTCTTCGGGGAAGGGTCTTCGGGCCGTCCCTTACAGGTGAAGATGAGGCTCTCTGTTCCTGCATGTCCCTTGATATCTCAGGATATCTGTGTTAGGAAGGCTTGCACATCATGTTTGTGTGCGTGCTCCAACCAGAGGTGTGAAGAGGTAGAAATTATAATTTGGCAAGGAAGCCAGCTTTCTATAAAGAGCCTGATTTCTGCCAGGTGAACCGCTGAATTAATTTTCATTTTTCTTTTGGGTAGGATTTTGTTTCTGTTTCAGAATTTTGGAAGAGGAAGAGTAATTTTTGTCAGTGAAGAGACAGGTAAAAAAATAACTGAAAAAATTTTCATGAAACACTAGGTTTTCTTTGTTTTCTCCAAATTTCAAATTAATACTTTTTTTCAGAGATATGTTTCTGTAACATTGTTAAATTTGTACTGAAGGAGTTATTAGAAATACTCACTAAAATTAAATACAAGATAGATGCAAACTTCATCAGGTTTTCAAAATATTTACTTTATACATTTCAGAACACAGAACTTACTATTTAAACTTGTGTGAATCCTTTTTGTCTGAAATAAAATAATAAAATTTTGGGGCTTTAATGTATTTTTCAAGCAGTATCTAGAACATAAAGCCTCTCCCTAAGTAATCAGGGAAGTAACTCAGAGGATAATGCAATTTGAGCCTCTTATATAGGGTTTTTTTTTGGTCAGAGGGTTAGTACTGCCCATGCAATGACAGCACAGACTGAGCTGTATTTTTCCTATTACTTAAGCAGTGCAAATACATTCAAATACATTTGTGACTCACTTACCTGAGCTACTCCATATCCTCTGAGTTTGTACAAACCGGCCACATTTTTGTAACATTTTTATAGCAACCATTAAAATGCAAATAAGGATAAATGACACAGATTCTGGTGAAGCCTCCTGGCTTTTTTTGTGAATAAACCTGGTAGGGCCCAGCTGACATTTAAAACTCTTCATCACAGTAGGTGAGTGTTCACATAGTGAAATATAATCCATGCTGTATTCTGGGAGACAAATAAACACCTTAATTATAGCAACAATAATAGAAATTTTAGCTGTAACTAAATCATGTTGCTACTCATCTCTAAAATAAATGTTTTTATTTTGTCTGTACAGTAATGTGCTCCAACAGAGAAAATTGATGCAGTTGCGTAGTAAACTGTCTGCAAAATGTTGCCAGGCTGTGGTTTACAACACGAACAGATACACTGTGTTTCTATTCGTGCACCAGGCAAATCACTGAAAGTGCAGCTTCAGTTTGTTATCTCCGTAACACTTTGGTTTCTGTGGCAAAGATTTCAGGCTTTTCAGAGGTCTAATTAGAGGAAAAGAGTAGCTAAAACCTCTGGTTAAAAAAAAATAGCTTATTCTCTGAAGGGCAGTTGGTCATTCACTTCTCGTTACGTGTCTCAGTTTGCACTTGAGAAATCTTAAGAAAATCCAAAGCAGCAAATCACTTTCATGCGTCATCTCCTGCCAGCTGTACTGTGTTGGAGGACCAAACTACAGGCTATTCAGTGGCTGTCAAGTTGTGCAATTTACCTGCAGGACAGATACTGAATACTCCACCTCAATGCCAAATGGTTGCTCCGTTTTCTTCTGGTTGACAGATTTTGTTGCATTAAAACAACGCACCAGGAGGAAAAATTATTTTTGCTCTAGTGTCTTTACTTTCCTTGAATCTTTCTCCACTCTGTAAAATGGGAAAATTTAAATTGCATGCCTTACTTAGATTTGGAGGAAATGAGGGAAGAGAGGAGAAGGGAAGGATTTTCAGCTGAAGGCAAACAATCACGTGGTGATCACAGAGGGAGTTTGACCCTAGAGAATCTGTGTGCTTGCTGTTATAGCAGTTGGTGTCCCCCACTGCCTGGAGGTGGAGAACAGATCCTGAGGGTGCAGGCCAACGTGGGTGCTCCAGGGAGCTGTGCTGGGAAATTCATTGTAGCAGCCACTGTGGATCAGCATCACAGATAACTGTATTTGCTAACACCTGATTGCCAAGATATGCTTAGTGCTGCTTTGCCACTGAGGCACCATGAGCAATGCTTGGTCATTCTGTCTGATCTTTGGATCTGCTGAGACTGTGTCAGGTCCTAATTCTGTTGTTCAAACATGCAGATGAAGGCAAACTGGGAAGGGACCTGACCTAGATTCTGCTGTCGGCTGCTGTAACAACCATTACTATTGCTTTGAGAATGATTCTAACATGAATATTTTGTCTGATATACTGAAAATCCATGGATTCGTGTGAATGCCTTCAAACTCCGTACTGACTTGGAAGACCTGCAACACATGAATCCATAGCCTCATCTTCTGCCCCAGCTATCACACCAAAACTGCACCACGACTTCCAGACACCCAGAACCCAAAAGTGGACTGAGCAGGTTATCAGCTAAACACATATTCCACATGAGCTAGCTATATTTATTTTTTTAGAGTAGCGTGGAATGTCTTCTGTCTGAGAGAAAAACTCTTCAATCTTTCCTCTTGTAAGAGTGAAAAAGCCAAGGGTTGTTGTGGTGTCAAGGCAATACATTTGTAATGTGAGGGTGTTGTTCTCTTCTCAGAATCAGCAGAACACCTGACTAAGCTGCAATAATCAGATCTTCATTACTGGTGCTGCTTTCAGGAGACAGAGTGGATGTGGCTTGACCTTATGCCTGACTCAGGCTGAATTGGCAGTGGTAACAGAGAAATCATCTTTTCGCTTAGAAGATAAATAGCAAACTTGATGTGGAGAAGAAATTGGGAAAGAACAAATATGGAAACAGAAGGTTTTATAAAATATTTCTTCACAGTTTAAATATATCAGAGTTTGGGGACTTGTTATTATAATGCAAACAAACAAGGAAACATAAAAGGCAGAAAACTATTTGGCTTTCCAAGGCATGCTGAGCTGCTGGTGGAAAAGGTCCTCAGCCCACAAATCCAGCATGGAATATAAATGATTGATGGTAAAAGCTTAGATCATCCACTTTAAGTGTGATTGACAGATAATGTTCCTGGCAAACATCTGGAATTCAGCAAGCCGGGAATGAGAAATGCAAAGTACTGACAAACAAATGGCCATCTGCATTTCTCTGGCTTTTAAATCTTTCTTCAGAGGTAAGGTGAAATATATAAAGCCTGGAGTTATATATAAAAAGAGGCTTTTGGCCCAGATTCCCTAATGCAGCCATTGGACTTTGCCAACCACCTTCTGACTCAGAAGTATCACCATACCCTTCTTGCTTTCCAGTTACAGATGGTTTTGATAAAACACCCACTTAGTCTGCCCCCCTGTTTTTTTGATTCCTTTTTCCACAGTGATTGATCATACTTTGTGAAGAACATATAGACAAAGGGAGATGGTATGCAATTCCTTGTTATGCATAAGTGGCCAATTGTTCGAATGCAGTGCAGGTAATCCTGGGTGGAATTTTAATTCCTTCTTGCTATATAGATTTCTACTGCTCCTTTCCCCCCTCATTTTTCTATAAATGTCAAACATGGTTTTTTTTAGAATCTGACAATCAAATTTAATACTTTTTGGTATGCTTCATTTAGCAAATGGACTTGACAGAAATAAAGCAATGAGGTGCTTCCATGTGCCTTACCTTGGAAACTGAAATACAGTGTAGGATTCATTTTTGACTAGATCACTCGCTGTTAACTTCAAGGAAGTTTTTTAATGAAAGAAAAGAGTACAACTTCTTTGGGTTTTTTCGTTTGTTTCTTAAAAACAGAGACTTCTGTGATCTGACTCAGTTTGTGGCTCATGTTTTGCTTTTCTCTGGTTTGGCTCAGCGGGCACCCAGCAGACACAGCTCCTTCCTGTGCTGTTCTTGCCACTAATGGGCGGTGGCTCCCTGGGGTGGCAGGACACTGCAGGAGGGAGATTTTTATGGAGGGAAAGGTTACAAATAGAGAAAGGCAACTGTGCTTGCTGCCAGAGGTGAGGGACAGAGTTGTGTCTTTCTGTGTTATGTGAAAAGCAGAACTGAATTTCAAGAAGAGTAAGACATAACTAACTTCTGTGGTATGTCACTTCTGAGGTAGGCACAGCAGCACCATGCTGTTTGTGCTTGGGTTGTACTAATTATTCATCATGTTACTGTGGGGCAGTAACATAATTACTGTCATTTTAAGGTAGGGAAGCTTGTCCGGAGATGTTAAGCAATACACTTAGAAATGAGCCAGAATTCCTCTCCCTTGTGCTTGGACTACCAGCTCTAACTGTTCCTCATCAGTGATGGCACATTTCAATGCTTGATAGATTCCAGAGCGTTAATTAAAACAGTTGTTTAGCTAATTGCCTGGAAGATTGTGAGTAAAAGCATATTTATTCCAAAGGCAAACAGTCCATTTTTACCCAGTGAAGCATATCAGTTTTTATGGTGCATAAAAATTGTTTCATTTCAATTTTGAATATGTTGTGTATTTGTCTGTCTAAAAGCCTTGTAGAGGAAGATCTGTTTTAAGTGCATGGAAGCTTTTTTTCTTTAGCCGTTTTTAATGTATCTACTAACAAAAACCATACAAATAATTGAAAATGTGAAAAGTCATTGCTATTAAAAAGAAAAGTTGTTTACTGTACTGGGCTGTGGGACTACCACCATGCTTGTTGATAGGAAGCTTTTGTACTATTTCCACGTGTTGTCCTATGTAAGGAGACTAGAGGTGGAAGGAAGGTTATCTTTATGGTGTCTTTGCCTAATTTTGTGAAAAATGTGCTAACAGAACAGGTGGTTTCAGTGCATATGGACATTTAAAATTAAAATAAAGTCAAAGTGATCAGGATCTGAACTGGTCCATGGGAGGTGGATGGCGTAGGTCCTCTGTGGAAGATTGGGAGCACATCAGAGTTAACAACAGCTTAGTGCACTTCGGGGTAGTTTACCATCAAGCTGAGAGCTTCTTCTCAAAGAGAAAATGCTTATCATCTAATGGAAGAGATTAGATAAGGGTGGAAGTACAGCTGAAGGGCTAAGATGGGAATTCTGAGTTTGAATTAGAAGTTTTCTTGAGCTCTTTTCCCTCTGATAGTTCTCTTGACTTTCATATAAGCTTTCAAAAATGACAATTTATTTAGGGAAGGAAATCTAAAAGAACCTGGGTGAAGTCAGTAAACTAATATATATTTTGATGCTTCGGATTTAAGAATTGCTATGGGCAAGCTATTACTTATAAGACAAGGGACCATTCCTACCACAACTTGATAGATGTGAATGTATTTCCATGTCGTTGGTCTTAAGAGAGATGGGCAGCGGTGATACAGCACAGCAGAAGTTTGGGAGGAAAACACATTTCAAAACAAAAACAGTACAGCTTTTCATTATCAAGGTTACAACTGAATATTCCTTTTTTGTTAGCATTATGTATTGGAAAACGGGGAAAAAAGACAATGACTTTTGTAAATGAACTTGTAACTTTCTCCTACACACTCCCTTTTGTGCCCAGCCTGAGCTGGGGTGTAACCAGTGAAATCCTGACTGGGGGCTGCTCTTCAGTAGATTTGTTATATGTGCCCTGCGTTGTAATGCCCAGACTGGCGCAAATGCCCTCACTGCAGTATTGCACTGCAGGGATTTCACTGGCAGCCCTGAGCTCGTAGAGACATGCACGTGGAAAGGGTGTGAGGAAGTGGCTGTTTTCTTCCTTCCAGTGTGAAACAGCTAAACATTCATGCCTTGTCGTTGTTGTGTTGGGGATAACTGATCTGTACTCCTCTTGGTTTGGACTCTGTTTAGTTTCAGCCTGTAACTGCACTGATGTGTTATACAGGATGTTTTTATTGACACAACAGTGGGTAAATATTAGCCAGATTAAGAAGACTCAACAACACATGTAAGAAACAGATCCTTTGCGTGACAGTTAAAAGGAGAAAGGGAAAAACCATTTCCTCTTAATTAATTTCTTTGAAAGGGATCAGAAGAGAACATGAACCAAGAATGAACCGCTTCTCTTGATTTTTAAAGAAAAACCTTTCTTGATATTTAAAGGGAACTTGTCACATAGAACACTTTCAAATTACAATTCATTCTTATGAAGTTTTGCTAGACTGTTGTAATTAAGGAAAAGATAATGGAAAAAGTTATCCATTAAATATTTCAAAGGGGGTTTTTTTCAGAGAGTTTTTTTTTTCTGAGCGCAAAACTAGAAGACACTTGACTGCATGAATGAGATGTCTGTTCTGTTATATTTTTGATGGAAATAGTGCTGTTACTGAAAGCAATGCTGTTGATTTTCTGTAGGCAAAGGAGATGTTTTTGGTGATGTGTTCTGGAAGGAGTCAACCCTCGCCCAGTCCTGTGCTAATGTAAGGGCTTTGACTTACTGTGATCTTCATGTGATTAAAAGGGATGCCTTGCAGAAGGTGCTGGAGTTCTACACAGCCTTTTCACACTCCTTCTCCAGAAATCTCATTCTGACCTACAACTTGAGAAAAAGGGTAAGTAGCTGTGATTCTAACATACATCACGTAAATGATCTCACTTTTAACGTCTGTCTGCATGAGAAAACGGAATGGTTCGAATTCTGGCATTTTTCGTGGACCCCTTTTATAAGGTGACTTTTCAGAGCTTGCCTAGGAGACCCTGCTAGCATGTAGAGTCAAAAGGCTATAAGTATTTATTCCAGTGCTAGCTTTAGAGGGAGCTAGACTGTGTCTATGTGAAAGTATTATACATTTCTAGGAAGTAGACAGGTTCCAGCATACATGAAAACTGTCATGTACGTGTGATAAACAGTGTTCACTATGTAATGCAACTTTAGTTTGTAAAGCAGCTAAAAATATTTTAGGAGTGTTGCCTGAAATCACAAGGAAAATGACAGGAAAGATATAAAGTCTGATATATGGAACAAAAGTCAAGTACAGTAATCACAATGGAAAAGTAATATGAACATGACATTCTATCAAGAGTTGTTTATTTTATTATAAATCACATTTTGGAATTACTTTGCTTATCTATAATCTTTCCATTTTCTTATCCTTGATTTTTTGGCTCTTTTCATTCCTTGCTGTGTGCCAGTTCAAGGTATTTTGTCAAATGCAAGTAATCATAATCTAATAGCCCAGTTTAAATCCTCTGTGTAATCTTCAGTGAACAACCTCTGCAGAAATTTATTAAAACTGTAGTAGGTATAATTCAGATGATATGATTTTATGATGCAAGGTAAAAGACAATAATATTACACTGGAAAGAAATGCATTAGAGAACCTGTACTTGCTTCATAAGGGTATTTGAGATCAGCTAAAGAAATACGTTTGATAGGAGAATTTTTTGTTCCTAAAAATGGTTCTCTGTAGTAATTTCAGGTGCCAAGTAAGTCCTAGATAATTAGACTTGAAAAAAATAGAAATCTTTTAATCTTCTAAATCTATTTTGTAAAATTAGGCTTTACCACTAGAAATTTTTAAAGGTATTTTATTTTTTATATATAGAGTTGGCATACAGAAAGTAAAAGTAGTGTGTTGATATTTTCTATCTGCATATGTTATCAGTATCAAAGAATTCAGCTTTTTAGAGTTCAGTGAAGAAGAATGTGTTGTTCACACTTTGGTGAAATAAATCAGAGCTCTGGTAGACAAGTGACGTGATTAAAAACTAAGAAGCAAATTTATACTTGGGGATTTCTTCCTAAGACTTTTTTTTTCAAATGAAGGTACTCAGCTGCAAGCATATTAAGAGAGATGTCCTGTTAATAAACAGCTCCTTACCTGGTCTTAGTTAATGTAAGCAATAAAATAAATGAAAGAATTTGACATTGATATCATCTAAAGAATCAGTATCACTGACTGACGTATTTTATAATTAACTCCATGGGTAATGTGGTAAGGTGCTCTCAGAATATATAACTACTTTTTTTTTCTTTTTTAACATCTGTGGAAGTAGCAAGCTTTGAGGCTTAGAAGGACCAGCTTTCTAACAGCTCATAGTAATGCTACCAGAATCACATAGTTTTGGACCTGCTCTGAGCCAAAAGGCCCGACTTTAGAATCAAATACCTACTCCAGAAGTGACGCTGCCCCTCCATGTTTATTGGTATAGCTTTTCCCAGCCCAGGTTAGAAAACTTTTTTTAACCGTACTGTCACAACTCCTGTGCTGTCAATTTTCTACACAAAGTGTTCCTAATAAAAAAGTACATCTTATGATAGCAATTTCCATCCAGTTATTCAAATAATTGGATTTTAATTGAGTTGCAGTCAGCAGAAAAGTGGCATTGATTGATAATGGAAGCGAGAGTTTGATGGTTCCAGGTTAACAGACTGTAACATTATTTATTTTATTAAAAAAAGGCTGATTGCAATCAGAATGCAAATGTTAAATAATGTGAATAATATATGGTCGTGGAAATGCATGGAAGGTACAATACTTTAGAGATTTGAGGTAATGCATGGTAAAAGGCAACTTTTTAGAGTTCAGAATTTAATCTGGTTTAAATATCTGTGATTTATTTTTTTATTTTTTTTTTAGAAATAGCTCCCCAGCCTGTCGCTTCTAACACTTCTCTGGTCTATTTCTGCAAATGGAATTTTGTAGAATTAAAATGAACTGGTACCTTCTGTTAGTTACATTTGTGATGTATTGCATAGCCTTTGGAGTATAAATACCAGAATTACACTTTTCATTTCAATAAACAGTTTCATCTCTGGCTCCAAAAGTGTTCAACTAGTTGAAATGTAGATACTGTATATTCCTCCCAAATATATTCATACAGATTCCAAATACATGAAAAAGCAGCTTTGGGGATTCTTTTTTTCAGAAGGATCTCACATTTTTAGACCTGGTTATTCCTCTGAGGTGTCCCCATCTTCAGGGTACATATGCCTTCAGTTGGCCATGGTACTGAGTATCACGTACCCAGTTCAAGTGCTTTGTAGCCAAGTTTCACTCAGCTTAAGTGAGCTCTAGGAATATGTGAATATGGTTTTTCACCATATTCACATATTCCTTGGGTGCCGAGTCTCCTCTAGTGATCCCTGGTGGAGCTGGGACTCCCTGTCCCAGGCCCTTCAGCGCCAGTGAAGAGATGTTCCCTGCGTTACTGGGTCTGGATCCACCAGTGCTGATGGCTGTGACAGAAATAAGCAGACATGCAGGTCATTGGAAGGTACCCAAACTGGTCAATTGGTCTTGACCTTAGCTAAACCTAGAGTTGGATTTAGGCAAAGTAAAAGGCAACATTCCTTGTGCTCGTCTTCCTACTTGTCTTGAATGTGGTTTGAGCTGAGCTGGGAGGGCAGGACACTTCTGGTCTGTGTATCCCCTTTATGCCTTCCCTAGAACAGGCCTGCAGGTGTAAAATGTTACTGCCTGTGATGCTTAAAGACTTTGTGGCCAAGGGAAAAGTTTCCAATGCTCTGTGCCTGGCATGTCATTATTGTCCCTGTCTGTGCTGTGAAAGCAGTTTCCTTTCACTCACTTTCTCAACAAATGCCAGTGAAATATCCTCTTTTCTAAAAGTGTCAGCTTGCTGTCAGGTGACTCCCTGAGCAGTTTCCTCAAGTGACTAAAATCCCTGCTGAAGTTATTAGCTGTCTAGTTACCTCAGACTGGAGCTCAGACTTAGAAAACTTTTTATTTTTCCTAAAGGAGAAGAGAAAGCAGACCTTTAATTAACTCCTTCTGCTGCCAGTCATTGAAATTTTCATCTGAATGGGAACAGGGGGAGAATCATCTGCTGCATCTCTCTTTCCACCATCCTAAGAAACTGAAACTGCAGTCTGTGGCTGCAGGTGGCTATATGTTGGACTTGAAGACTCTGCAGCTGAAAGGAAGCTGATGGAGGTTTTCCAGAGCAATACTTGCTGTAACAATGTTCTGAAATTAAAGCAGGTTAACTTGATGTTTCTCTCCATTTTTGGAATCTTGGAGAGGAACCAGAGTGTAGAGACTGGGGGTATTGTCAAGTGACAAACTCACCCTCATGTAGGGTATGCTAGACAAAAGAAATACTGCAGGTTAGGAGGGCAGCAGGATTCACAGGCTGGATGGAGGTCTGGCTTCTCCCACCAAATATTTAAACACTTCTGGGTTTCCAAATTGGACATCATAGCTCCAGGTTCATAGAAGCATAGCTTCATGTCATTGTCTTTGGCTTGTGATGGGGTGCAAGTTTGCTGGCACCTTCTTTAAGAATGGGAAAGGCCTTTGGCAAATGTTCTGGCTTTGGCAGTTGCTTCTTTCCGTGTGTACGAGCTTTGTGACCAGTATTAACTTACACTGGGTTGTACCACAGTGTATTTGCTCATTTCATTCTGCTGCAGCCATAAATGATGTTATAGCTCAAATGACTGCTCACACTACATAAAAGGGAGAATTCTTATACATAATTTATTAAGCTGAGATTTCTCTAGTAAGCCATTTTAGCCTGGATAGAGATTAAATGACTAATTCTGAATACTTTGGAGTGTCATGATAGGAAGCACAAGGAGCTTTCCCAGAAGCTGAAATTTGTATCCTGATATAAAATAAGGAAGGCAGTAGGATCCAGATATGTTGCCGGGATTTTGTTAGAGTGAAAGAAGTGGCAAAGAACGTTCTGTGTTTTTACAAATCAAACATGATTTAGTGAGTTAGAGCCAAAGCTCCTAGTCAGAACATACTTGAGAGAGCAGTGATTGTAACAGAATAGTCTCTCTCCTTGGTAGTGTAAGATTACTTGCTTTTGTACATGTAGTGGTGTGTTTATTCTCTGGTATTCCAGCTGTGCCAGTGGACAGGACTCCCAACATCTCTTTCAAAAGCAATTTTAAAATGTAATTGTGCTTTCCTCTTCAGCATTAGCTTAATCTTTCTTCTTTTGATAGTGTAAGCTCTAACTAGAGAGAAAACCTCTCTCAAATCATACATTTCAGCTAGGAGTGCCTCAAGCCCTGATTTTAAATCTCAGGGGGCGTTGGCAGCAGTTTGTTTTCAGAGAGGCAGTACGTGGCCTTATATTCTGCCTTTCCACATGACAAGTTTTAAAATCCTTCTTCATGGTAGAGGTTCAAAATGGTATCCCAGAATTCTTTCTTCTACACAAAAGCCTGAATTGCTGGAAGGTTTCAACAAAGCTTTCTTACACTGAGAAGAGAAAGATTTTAAATTTAGAATATTGTCCCATTTGATGATGGGTTTCATAATGGTCAAACTGACAACCTGCTTCTTTCTCCTGTGTTTGTAGTCACCAAAACAATCCCACAAGTCCTGTGGGAGGAGGATTTTGATGTTTGACTGGCACGCATCTTACAGCACTGAGAACCGAGGACATTGGACGTGACTGATATGTCTGGAAGGGCCTGTGGCTTGGGAATTATGCAAAATTAGCTGTCCAGGAGGCAAAGTTGTCAATTTCCAAAAAACCTGTCCAGATGTAAATAAACAGTTAAGCACTGTGTTCTTTCCCATGCTGCTTTTTAAAAGCTGTTCAGGGAATTGGATGTTCTTGGATTCACAGTTTTTCCATGTCAATCTAAACAAAAGGTACTTTATTCTGTTTCATCATTGGTAGATTCCATATTGCATTTTTGCATCTTTTCTCTGGCCTTGAACATCTTAACTTCTATCTGTCTCTAACAGAGAGCTGTTTAGCTAGCCCACAGATTTTTGGGCAAATAGACTTTGCACTCTGTACCGAAAGTGCTCTGAGGCCTGCTGTGTGTGCATCTTCTATGGATGGTTTTAGTGCTATGTCTGTCAATGAGTTGAAACCTCATGCTCTCAGGAGGACTTGCCCTTGGATTTCTTCCTTCTCCTCCTCTGTAGTTTGTTGGACCCCTGCAGGTAAAGCCTCAACACCCAGACTTGGAAAGGATTTGATGAACTGCAAGCATTTAATGTTCATACACCTACAGTGATTGTTGAAATATGTGATTGTGTTCAAGCTTTGGCAACTCCATTACCTTTCAGCCGCATCATCTTAAATTTTATTTTCCAAAACTTCCAAATTCTAAACTTATTTCTGTTCTATTTAATATATATGGCCTGGAGCCTTAGGCTCCTATGCTTATAGAGAGGAAGATCTGGCTACAGACAAATAGTTTACATAGTGGGGATGTGTATGTACCATAGAAAACATAATAAACTAAGAAGTTCTAAAACACCGTGGTGAGTTGACCTTGGCTGGTTACCAGGTGCCCACCAAGCCTCTCTATCTTCCCCCTTCTCAACAGGACAGGGAGAGAAAAATAAGATGAAAAGCTTGTGGGTTGAGATAAGGACGAGGAGATCACTTACCAATTGCCATCATGGGCAAAACAAACCTGACTGAATGAAATTAATTTAATTTATTACCAATTAATCAGAGTAGGATAATGACAAATAAGAAAAAAAAATCTAAAAAACACTTTCTGCCCATCCCTTCCCTTCTTCCCAGCACAAATTCGCTTGCAACTCTTCTATCTCCTTCCCCTGAGCAGTGCAGGGAGGTGGGGAATGGGGGTTGTGGTCAGTTCACAATGCTTGTTCTCTGCCATTCCTTTCTCTTCGCACTCTTCCCCTGCTCCAGCGTGAGGTCCCTCTCTTCACAAACTTGTCCGGTGTGTGTCCTTCCCACAGGCAGCAGTTCTTCAGGAACTGCTCCAGTGCAGATCCCTTCCATGGGGGCAGTCCTTCAGGAACAGCCCGCTGCAGGGCCAGTATCCTGGTGAGCCACAGATCCTGGCCTGAAGACCTGCTCCTTCCTAGGTCCCCCTGCAGTGGCCTGCAGGTGGATATCTGCCCCACCGTGGGCTTCCACAAGCCAGAGGGGGACAACCTGCAGCTCCACAGTCTCCATCATGGTCATCACCATGGGTTGCAGGAAAGTCTCTGTTCCAGCCCCTGGAGTACCTCCTCCCCCTCCTTCTTCTCTGACCTTGGTTTCTGCAGAGTTTCTTTCACTTATTCTCACTTGTCTCTCTCAGCTGCTGTAGTGCAGTGGTTTTCACTCTTTCCTAAGTATGTTATCATAGAGGTGCTACTGATATCACCGACGCACTCAGCTCTCACCTGTGGTGGGTCCCTCTTGGGGCAAACCACAACTTGCTCTGTCCTACACGGGGACAGGTTCTGGTGCCTTCTCACAGAAGCCACCTCTGCAGCCTGTCTATCAAACCCTTGCCACATAAACCCAAAACAGACAACAAAACTGTTCTGTTGCTTTTACTCACTACATGATATGTTGTCATGTAAATTTTAGCTGTGACTTAGCTAAAGCTCTGTGGGTAAGTAGCAAAATGCTTCTTTAGAATGCTCTTAAATGACTAATCCCCTCTAAACTGATTTAATGAATTCATCACATGTTTGAGATGCCTTCTGCTATTATGAATAATGAGTAATTTTCATACATTCAGGTGCTGTAGTATAATGTCTGTACAGTTGTTATAAAGAAGTAACTTAGTATGCCATACAAAGCAAGCTGTGTATTTCTTCATAGAAGTATTAAGTTGTTGAAATTCTGATAGGCCATTCACTAGCAAATTCTATTAAAAGTAACACAGTCATCAATAGGTATTAATAATCATCAATAAAATTGATGGAAGAGCTTGTATGGGTGAAATTCAAATTCCAATTCACCTTAAAATGGAAGAATATGAATCTTTTATGAAGCTGATACTAAAACCATAACTGCCTTGAAGTATCTTCAGTAAGAGAATATTTCGTATTCTGTGCTATTGTAGATTTATAGGTTTTCCCATGCTGGTCACTAAATTCTTAACTATCATTTGCATTCTGATCACTGAATTAGGGATTACATTTGTGCAGACTAAATTTGTAAACCCAGAATTTTGGCTATTTCACAATGTGTTTTCTAAGTATGGAAAACTATGTTAATGTAATGTCAATAAAGACATTCCAATTATATGTCAGTACTTGGAAGAAAAATGCAGTAAACGGAACGAGTTCTAGTCAACCAGAAACTGAGGTTAAGCACTTCATTCATTAATCCAGAAACTGAATTGATGCTTGCTTTGTTTTATCATGTTTTGAGGAGACCTGCTTGAGTTGTTTTTGAAAGGGTTTTTTTCTCAGTGACCCGTAAAATATTCAGCCTTAAATATAAAAGAAAAAAATTCTGACCTTTTTGAAATCTGTAGTGCTCATAAAGTCTTTCCATATATGGGAAAGCTGTTCCGAGTAGATGAAAAATGCACGTAACAAGGTTGATGGTGAATTAAAATAAAATTCGTTTTCGTACACTTTTAATCCTTAAAAAAAGACACATTTGGCTTTTGTGAAGCTATTTTCAGATGAGTAATAGAAAGTTGACATTAGAAAAAGGTTTTGTCTCGTTTTAACATGCACAACCACCCACAACAACTTGTTTATCCCAACAGAAGGAAATGCATCGCTTTGATTTTTACCCTCCTCCACCCACGTAGACTAAAACGTAGAAATAATTTTAATACAGAGAAAGGTTATTCAGAGTGAATGAGGATTCCCCAGAATAGCTCCCCCAAGCCTTTTCAAAATAGAAAATGAATTTCGTAGGAACTGAGGAAGTTCTAAATGTTGGCGCACCACCAGGGATGGAAGACGATAATCCAAAAGACAGTGTAGCTGCTCTTACACTGTCTGGGAATCTAGTCTTCCTTGTGAAAACAGTGAAATTCTTGCTAGTATTTTTACGGTAGGAAGGATTAATCCCAAATTTAAACTCATCCTCTTACTTACTAATGTGTTGGTTTAGAGAAATAGAAGTGTAATATGTGTAGTCTGCCTGCGTGGTGTGTTCAGTACGTGCGTGGCACCCCACCACCTGCTCACAGTCAAGTGTAACGAGGTGCCTTAGTCCAGTTCTGCACCAGGTTTGCAAAGAGGGAAAATTCCAGGGGAAGTCAAAGAATTCCTACCCTTTCTCCAAAGCAGTCTTCTGCTTACCATGACTGAGTGGCCAGAGATTGAACATTTTTCTATATTTCTAATTAAAAAAATAAGAAATGGGGGTTTTTTGTGCCTGCCATCTCTGTCTGTGTGTGTGTATATATATATATATATATATGTATATGTATATATATATACAGTGACTGTTATTGCTGAAGCTCCCAGGTAATTCCAATGTCACACACTCTTTCTAATATATTCATGCTGTTACCCAGACTTTTTTGCCTGTGTGTGCCATGTTCTATCATGTATTATAACTGCACTAATTATGTCAATGCCATAGTAACCTCTGTGGCCTGGTGCTTCACTGTGGACCACTACTGACCAAGCCAAAGACAGAACAATGACTTAATACCCTCCTGTATTATTTTTTTTCTAAAAATGATCTTTCTGGTCTGGGAAGCAGCTGGGTGCAGGACAAACTTATTAAAAGGGAGTGATTTCCTGGCATAACAGCTTTGACCTTCTGGTCTTCTCTACGGTCACTAGGAGCTGAACTCATAGGGCTGCAGATCCAAACACAACCTGTTCAAGGTACTCCATGAAGGAGAGAGGATGTACATAACTGTGCAATATGAAAGCCGAGTTACATTGGCCAACCTACATCCTTGAGCAATCAAACTTTGTAATCTAAGGGATCAGATTGATCCTTTCTTTGGCACTTCAATGAAAGCTGAAATTAACTGCCCCCCTATGGGAAAACAAAAAAGAAAGTAAAAGAAAGTACGTTCTGGAGGTTGCAGTTAGTGTTGTGTAGAGACTTTGTGATCCTGGCTCCAGAACAAACCCTACCTACAGGTCCTCTGTTTTCTTGCTTAAATGTTGAGACTTTTATTGTTACTGTGAGCTCTTGGACAGCAAGACAAAGGAGGTCCTTTCCCTCTTTTTCTGCCTGAGCCAGGTCTCCATAGTTCCTCTGAGGGTTCTATTTGCTATGCCCTATGATGGGCATAAAAGAAGTAGATCACCTTAAATCCAAAAAATCCTATTAAGATTTTGTGTGAACCAAAGCAGTTTCCCAACTTGATCTGGGAAAAGATAAACAGTACACACTGAGAGGTCAAACTAACCTATGTGCGTAGACAACTGATGTTTTTCCTGTCTCCATCCTTGAGAACCAGCCTTTTAGTTGCCTCTGAGCGAGCATCTTGCTGGGGGAGAGTAGCCGGGAGCGTGCCACATTCCTTAGTCTCAGGCCTGCTGCGAGCAGTCACGCAGGTAACACGGCGTCTGATGTCAACCTGCTCTACAGGCTGCTGCCCATTCCAGCGTGACGTTGGAGTGTTTGACTGCTGGCTCTCAAGTGGAGTGGCGACGAGGTGCGGCCTTGTGAGAGTTTCTGAGTTCGAAATCCAGTACGCTTTGCCATCATGGGAATGAACCAATTGCAAACAAAACTCGATAGGGCACCTTGCCAGTCGCCTGCTATAGCTGTAGCTACCAACTATTCCTTCAGCTAAAGTCAAGTGTTAAGGAGTGTGTTGGGCTGTGGCTCAGTATAAGAACTTACTTTGAGAAATACACTGAGAGTAGGATCACAAATCATCCCCTCTCTTTTGGTATTAATTTTGCAGCCAGCAACTGGGTTTTTTCTCAAACTGTGTATGATTCCTTCCTCAAAAGGAAGTGCACTGTTGTGTCAAACTCCTGTTTGGATTCAGATTTTCAAACAGTAATGTGATACCTGACACTGATGTAGAATGTAAAATCCCTATACAAATGAATGTACTAAGTGTTTTTTGAGTAATTTTTCTGAATTAGCAGACTGCAGAGGGGCCTTACACTCAGCTTTACTTGAAAATATTAATATTCTCCTTCTTTTAATGGCTTTTTTTGTTGTTACTATTAATTTTCTCTTTTGCTTTTCACATTACAAAATGGGGCGTGAACTTCAGCATCTTGTGTGTGTATATATGAGAATATAAAGACACACATATATACAGTGTGTTCAGTAATACCTCCCTCAACTAAAGCAGGAGCATACAGTGGTAGGCTACTCTGAGTATACTCAGTGTCCCAAAATGCTGTCCTTATAGGGCTTGGAGTGGGAATTTCACTATCCACAAACAGCCATGCAGCTGGACATGAAGGGATCTTAATTAACCACAGGTCCAAATGCATTGTCTGTCTATGCAGCTGTGAGACTACATAATGTTTTCACCAGATTTTTATCAGGAGCCAAGTCTGCTAAATCCATTTTTAGTTAGTACAGGATTATGAATGTGAAAACCCGATACCCAATTAAAGAGGTGTTTGGACCTTAATACTTCGTGCTTTTAATACCATATATGTGTGTGGTTCTTCTTTTTGTCACCATCTCCTGGCGTCTTTTCCAAGCACAGAAAGAAAACACTCCACACATGCACTGTTCCAAGTCTTTGTGACTTTGGCAAACCATATCTACACCGTTTACCCAGCATTCCCCAACCTGGCTTTGCCTTGCAATTCATCTAAAGGTACTGTGCCTCCATCTTAAAATTTCAGAGGATGTGCTTCCACCATTCTGACATACTTCATGGTTGGTCATTTCTCCCATATGCTCTGTAATAAATACACTACACAACAAAATTTTTTCATTATTCTTTTACAGAGCTGACATCAGAGAATCCAAGAAAATTTCTGCCACAATAACTTTGTAATACATTGGATTATTTACTTTTGTAAGCATTGTCTTTGTGTGAAAATACAGAATTACATTCCCCTTTTGGAACCTTCTTCTTTACCTTAATTCTTAAAAAAAAAAAACAACACCAAAAAACAAACCCAAACCCAGACAAAATACTTTTAAAAGACCTAATGGTATACCCAGGTTGACTGGAATAGATCCATCTGTGTTTCCCGTCTTCAAGGTTGATGCCTGGATTTTGTATAAGATTTAAATGTCATGTAAATTCCAGCATACTTTGTATCCAGTGCTGCAGGAGCGAGGCACGTTGCAGTCTTCCTCTAAGCAGGGGGACGTGCAATTTGTTGTTTTTCAAGGTTTTGCTGTTACTTCACAGTAACTGCAAAGATGTTATTTATTGCCAGTTATTATCTTGATTAATGAAAACAAAATTGCTGTTGACTTCCATCACATACTTGATCAGATGGTTGGCTAGAGTGGAAATGTGAGGATGCTGTAACCTTTGGTCATGCTAAGATGCAAAGCAATAAGAGAGGAAGAAAATAGTGTTAGCTCTAACAAATGGATATTGGCTTTACCATTAGAAATTTGGTGTAGTCTAGAAATATTAACCTTTGGTTTTCCTTGCTTGCATTTTTCAAATTGCTCAAGCAGCAAGTCTTGTAGGAGTAAAAGTTTCAGTGGCTTACATGTTCTCAGTGATTATCCTGTACCCTTTCTGAAAGTGGAGATTCACATTTCGTCCAATGACAAATTCATGGGAGTGAATGGAAGAAGTCATAATGAAAAGCTTTTATTCGGGATGTCATTTGGGATCAGTTATATTCTATAACATAAAAGTGTTACAATGGTCTTTTCCAGCAACCTTGAAAATGGTCATTTGTGTTCGACAATCAAAATAGTTCCTGAATGACCTTCAGCATTCATACCCAAACCATTCTGTAACACAGATGCAGCCATGGAGGGAGTCTGGAAAACTTGTGGGTTCTGGTTTGTAATATATTTCCAAAATTTATAAAAGTTCATCTAAATTTGCAATTGCTCTGTTATTTTTATATCTAGCATATTTGTTAGAGATGTGAAGGCATAACTCCAAAAATACTGAGGGGGTGTTTCTTGGTATGCTCTCTGAGAATCTCTCACTAAATATTGCATATTGCTTGTTTCACCACATTTTCCAATCAGTAAGATTTTCCAAACCCCATTATGCTCTTCAGAGAGCTGTTCAGAAAGGCACACTTTGTAGAATTATAAGGCTCCTACCAAATTACCTTTAATAATATTGTCATTTTATTACGTGTTGGAATTTCTTTACTAGACATTTTAAGGTATGCAAATGGAGCACTTCATTCAAAGAGCTCACATGGGGCTATATTTCTTTATTTCTTTTTTATAAGATTGAATGATTTATTGTCCTTATGTGAAGGGAAACTGAAATGTAGAGGATTAAGTGACTTGCTGTCTTGTACAATGACCCTCAGTGACAATGAGGAATGGAACCAGGATTTTCTAGCCATATGTTCTACTCTGTGTAGAAGACCTTTGAAGGTCTGCAGCACGTGGCATAGTATGTTGAATTATGCTTTGTGTAGTGGAAGAGCAGGCTCTGGTTTTGTGCTGCAGTCTTGCGAAGGGCCTTGTGTCTGCTTTGAAACAAAACCCAGCCTATAAGTATTTAATAGTACATATGAGTGTGCTAAAGGAAGCAACTGAGTGAGCAAAAACAAAGACAAGGTTGTCAGAAGAGGCCAGAAAAACAGTATTTGAAACACAGGCTTGTCCCTCTTCCCCTTGTTGAATGCTGCATGTGTCAAGAGAGCCTCTCAGTAGAGAAGCAAGTAAAACAGAGAAAGAGGCAAGAGAGGAGTGGAGCATCTGGTATCTCTCCATGGACGTGGGTGAAAAAAACCTCCATGAATGGAGCAGCTGGTGCTCTGTGATCCACAAGGCTATAGGACAGCGGCTGGTGACTGGGGATAGAGACAGCTCAGTGTTTCAGAGTTTACTAGACCAGGTGGACACAATAAAAACAGTAAAGAGCAACCTCAAATTGTCTCACCAACTTTTCCACTAGCTGGGCCCCAAAGAAACCCTTCAGACTGCACCATTTGACAGCCTATCTGCTACTCCTTCCTGACAACAGAAGTTGCAATAAAGCAACATCTACACTCTCATGATCCCCAAGGAATATTACTAAAGCAGCCAGCAGAAGAAGGTGAAGAAATCAGGAGCATCTTCTGGTGACATAACTGCACCTGAGGACCTTTTTCAGCTGTCTGTACCCAAGGTTGCTCTAGTACCCAAGGCTTAACCTACCATCACAGTGCCTTCTAGAAGGTCTGACGTGGTACCCACTGCATCATATCTTATGGCTACCATAACACATCCTTGAGCCAGAGGGACCCAATACAGAATCACAGAATAGTGAGTGTTGAGAGGAACCCTTAAAGGTCGTCTAGTCTGACTGCACTGCAGTGAGCAGGGACCTCTTCAACTAGATCAGCTTGTTCAGAGTCCCATTCAATTAACCTTGAATGTTTTCAGCAATGGGGGGGCATCTACCACCTCACTGGGCAACCTGGACCAGTGATCTATCACACTCATAAAAAATGCTGCTTCAAAAGCTGTGTGGCATGGATATGAAGCCCATGTCTCCCACTGGACAGGTCGTGCTGCTGGGCCTCTGCCATGGTGGTCATTAAAAGCAGTCTTAATTGGTATTTCCACGTGGTATCCAAATGGTGCATAATTGATCCTGATGCTCCTGCTCCTCCTGTGTGAACATGAGCGACAAAGCTGCTTTAAGGACCAGAATAGATACAACACTTGCATCCTGCAGCCCTCCCACCTCAGAAAAACAACATGTGATCAGGCTGCTGCTCCATGGTTGCTGGGTGAGTGCCAACTGTGGGTTGCTCAGACTCTCCAGACTCACTTAGCAACTGTGTGTGCTTGGGATCTGAGACTGGCTCGTCACACCATGCACGCTGCCTACCCCTGCCTGAGCACAATGCCAGGTCATGTTTTCCTTTGAGATTTACTCTGCATGTGTGGTTTGCTGTGTTCTGCCCACCAGCAGCTGATCCCCACACCTTCTGAGCAGCCTTTGAAGGTGACCTGGGCCAGCCGTGTCCCTTCAGACAGGTGGGACACCTCACGCTCTGTGAGCTATGTCACATTCTGAGTTGTGCGAGCACCTTCTCAGGAGACAGTGATGGAGGAAAAAGCCTGAGGCAGCAGGGAGAAGGGTGGTTCTGCTCCACGTGAGCAAACAGGTCTGCTGGAACAAACACTTAGAGGTCAGTGGTGGTTGGCTTCTCACGTACAGTCCTTGATGAGCCTAGGGAATCAGGTAAGGAAGGCTGACCTCTCAGAGATCTGGATCTCTCCTGCTGCTGATTTCTTTCTTCATTTCCCTCAGCTTACCTGAACACATGCTGGCAGGTAGCAGAGCTAGGCAGAGTCCCTTCCATAGGACTGCTTTGTTTGTGGGGGTGGTGTGGACAACCAGTGCGTTAATGAGACTGGATTGCCTTAGCTGCCAGGGGATGGTGTCTGTGGCAGTAGGTCCCCTCTCAGGAATGCAGTGAAGACCAGGTGGAGCCTGCTGGAGACACCAGGCTGGGCAGCAGCAGAGAAGACAACATTCCTGCTGCAGCCTGTGGCCATCTGGCATACACAGTGCTCAGGAACATTCTGAAAGGGCAGCCTGACAGTGGATATTGGTAGTTTTACCATAGAAGTGTCAAAGCTAGTTGAGCTGGGAGAAAATAAGACTTCTACAAAGGATTACTCTTCTTCTGAGCTATTTGGAGGTTTCTAGCACAACCTTTTCTAAGCAAAAACTCTTGCTTTGGAGTCTAGCACAGTTCAGTGCAGGGTATTTCATGGTTCATGGAGCTGTGCAACAAACAAACATATAGAAATAGTTCTTATGTCTGGGAGCCTCCTAAAATGGATCTGACACCAGTGGTGAACACTTCTACTGAAGAAGTTCCTGATCCTTCTTTAACCAGAGGTTTCTAGTCTCTTTACTCTGGTAAATGCTGAATATAAATTCTGCATGGTCAGTAAGGCAAGACTGAGCAGATAGGAGTAGGGTGTGAAGATGCAACAGTAATAATGATAATAATAATGATAAGCTAAACAAATTACCTTTGTAATGTAAAGGAAGCTAATGTTAGTCATTATTTGGCTGTTCCTGGATCCTTGGCTCTTCAGTTCCCACATGCTTATCTTAAGACATACTAATCATGATTGCATTAGGAAGCTTCCCATTTTACTTTTTGTTTAGGGTATTGATATGGCAGCTTGCATTAAATGCAGAAAAAGAGTAACACTTTAATAGCATAATATTAATTGTTTAAGATTGTTTTGCAATATAAATATTCTTTGTTTCCTATTAAAAAGCTTCAATTGCCTTTAGACATCCTAAGTGATTTAGAGAAGCAGACAAATGATTTAATTTTGATTTTGTTTTATACTCCAATGAAGCAAACAACAGATTTGGAACAAGCTGCTTGCTAGACATTGGAAATTAAACTGCTCTTTTTATTGGGCACTGGTAAAGCGTCTCTGCCTTTCCTGATGGCAGACAAGCATGAAATACATTGACTCATGCTTGTTAGGGTGCCATCAAGCTCCTTTTATTTCCTTGATTATGATTCTAGTGCTGCCACCCAGGCAGGAGCTCCCACTTTGATTTCCCTTGAAACCTGTGCTTTCCAGAGAACATCTCCCCTCTACAACCTGGCGTGAGTTACATTGTGAGGGACCGAGTTACGGGGCTCTGCAAAGCTTGTAGTTTAAAGCTTGTAACTGTATGCAGAACACCAAAGCTTTTTCTTACCCCTTTAGGTGGGGATCTGCATGCCTGCAGCATTAGGTGAGACTGGAGCAGGGGCTTTGGAAAACAACAATAGCCTAAATTTAGCTGGTAAACCTGTTTTGATAAGGCCATTGTTGAAACCAAGGTTTTGATGACTGAGTGTGATACTGTGAAGCACTCTTGTTCAGGTCATTCTTGGGCCTTCATAAGTCTTCTCAGAGCTGGAAGCCAGCAGGCAGCAGCTTTTTGCAGAAGGGTGGGAGCTCCGGGTCAGGGAACCACTCACTCAAGTGCCTTGGGCAATCATGAGTGCTTCTTATCTGGCTTGCTTAATGCGATCCAAGATTAAACGTTTAAAGGCAGGGGTTTTTGCTTTTGCTCTTTTTCAGGCTCTAAAAGTGCTATAAATAACCTGTTTTCACCTGATTCGTTTCAGTTCTTGTACCACTGAAATATTTGCTCCCCCCCCCCCCCCCGTTTTATCCAGGTTTAGGAAGACTCTCACTGCCTTTACCACTGTGTTATCCCAGTGTCTTTCGGTGAAGCACAAAGCAAACCCACTAACATCTGAACATCTGCCTTATGTGGTTTATTCTTTCTCATGTCTTTTCCTTGGAGAAGTAAACGTATGTTCAGTATCCTGGTTTACTTTGGTTAGGTTTTTTAGGGCATGTATGTTAAAGAAGGCGGCGCCTATGCACCAAGAACAGGAAATGGTAATAGCTTCTTAAAAGCAAGGTGAAGTAATTATACCTAATTACATTTTCTTGATGAGATGCATCTTGTGGGCAGTATGGTTATTTTCTCTAGGAGTGAAGGGCTAAAGAGTTGTTCACTGGAATTACTTCTGTGTTTTAAAATATGAACTATATTTCCTCCCTTCAGTGTTTCAGGAGTGTTACAAATATGACTGTGTAAAGATCAGCAGACACTGTGGCAATCCAGTGGATTTCCTTTTTTTGTTTTAAGAAAAACATACAATAAAAGAATATTTCAATCTTGGTGTTTCGTCGGGCATTTTATTTGGTATTTCTCTTGATTTTACAAAAATTTGAGTAATTCTGTTAAATCTAACTTGTGTTCTTCATATCAGTGCTACTGAAGAAAAAAGTGTGCTTCCTGGCATGAGAAGATTAATTATTGGATGGTCTCTTCAATTACTGGTGAGAAAAGAAAACTGTTACTTGTTCCAAAGTTGCACAGGGTTTGAAGATCCAGTTGCCACAGTTGATGTATTTTGGTAATGAACTGAGAGCACTGCCTAAATCTGTGGGGCTTTTTTAACTGATGTTCTTATAGCTTCTCTTTTTTTTTGCTCTGACTCACATCTTGGATGCTGTATTGTGTAACCTGCCAGCCAATTGCCTGCTATGAAAAAATTTAGCTGCAGGGATTATTATTAAGTATGTCTAATAATTTTCATATTTTAGTGATCTATTTTTGGATCATTATGCAACCCACCACTCAGTGGGACTAGGCAGAAAGGATAGAGCAGGACTGGATGCTGATAAACAGAAACCACTTGGTGTGCTCAGCTAGGCAGTGGGGGTCCTCTGGGCACACAGGTGGTCTGTTTAAAGCTGTCTTGCTTTGCAGCAAGTTGTTGTGGTCTCCCCCCAAAAACAAAGCCATTTCCTCCCACTGAAATCTCTGGTCACTGGGGACAGGGAGGCTGTTGGCAGCTGCTCTGTAGCTGTTGGTAGGACCCTTCTGCTATCGGGTAGACAGGACCCTAAACATAAACCACATGTATTTATGTTTTTGTGTGTAGTAGGGAAGGATTTAAGTGCGATTCAAAACAGTATCAATACATGCTGGAGACTGCATAGTAAATCACCATATGTTCCAGAGGAAATGCCAAACAAAGTCATGATTGCTTTATATGTGCACAGCTGACTGGCAAGCATAAAGGCAGACTCATGATGGGGGATGCCATCATATGCTTTTCTTCTCTTTGCTATATCAGAGCCCATCTGCTTCCCTTAGTGCTGGGAAAGGGTAGGAAAACACTCAGCCTGAAGTTTTGCTGCTGGAGCATTCGCATCAGGAAAAAAGAGGCTAAACCCAAGGAGCTCTCCTAGATGTGTTTGTTCTCAATTTCCTTTGAAGTAGAAAATTTTAAAAAATTATTTTAAATTCTCTTGCTTCTGCAAATTATACTGGTCTGGCTTTATGTTTGTGTTGTGACAGCCTGATGTTTTCTAGCTCTAGTTCTCAGACCAGGCATGTCTGGGAACAAACCTCAGCCGTGTGTGCTGGTTAGGCTGGCTATTGCGGCTGGGGAGGGGGCAGCAAGCATCTCTGTTCTTTTAACCTGTGCCAGCACAGAGTGTTTAATGCCTCACTAAAGCCCTAAGTGCAGGTGTAAGAGCTGTGGTATTTGCTGACATGTTTGGCAATCTGTTTGCGTTCTTTCCGAACTCTTTAAGGATACTTGAAATATCTGATAGAAAGTAATAGAAATGACTAATGACTCTTTCTTTTTTTCCTTTAATTTTAATTAAAGCCGATTTATTTTAAGTACAGTAATTTAGCGTTCTCCAAGCTAGACACCTCTGTGGCCTGGAGTCGCTGTGCACCGATAACATTGACTGCTGTGACACCTACTGGTCGAGCCGAGCAGGGAAGAGCCTCAGGGCTCTTCCTCCATCCTCTTGCTAATGCTAATTCCATCTCCTAATGAGTTTGGTTCTTGCGCAAGCACAGCAGTGGTGGTGTCTCTTGGAACGACTTCTTTTAAACGTCATCTTCTTTCAATACATGTCCCGGTACTTTGTGCATTAAAAAAGCTCGAAAATCACTTTTCTTTTTGCTTATAGCTCCTGTCCTTTCCATTCCTAGTAGCTCTTTAATCTTCACCCTCTTTGTTTCATCTGTCTTATCTTTACTCAAGTTTCTTTTTTATCATCCCCTAATAGTATTGGGAACTGCAGGAAGTCTCTTTGAAGCCTACTCGGAATTGCCTTCCTCTCCTAGAACAGTTCTTCTTCATTAGCTATGATCATTTCTTCAGTGCTTGAGACCTATTATCATTCTTATTGCCCTGTTAGGCATTCCACTTTTCTGGGAAAGGTAAGGAGCCATTCATGCAATTCTTTCTGTGAGATCCCATACCTGAGGAGCTTTTGTGAGTATTGAGAAAAATGGAGTTTTTCTGTATCTATAGAAATAAAGATCTTAGTAATTCACAATAAAAACAGCTTTGCATCTCCACTGAACAATGATGAATTGATTACATTTCATGACTGTAGGGAGATTTTCTATATTCTTTCTTGGAGGGATAGTTTTTCTGCACTCCAGCAGTGCTGTAATCTTGTGAAAATGCATTCTCTTCTGTGTGATTCTGGAACATACCACCAATGCAAAAAGTTACACAGAGGCCTTCTCAGGTTGTTCTTTCTTTGAGAGACAATTTATATTCTAAAAGCTTGAGTAGTTCCAAATAATTTAAAATTGCATGAGGTGACTTGATTGAATTGGGTAGATCTCAGTGGCAGAGAGCAAGGAATCCCTGCTGTCTCCTCCTCCCTGTTTCTGGTTCACTCTTCTGTCACTTCTGTTGTGTCCAGCAGCTCTGACACTCCTCAGACCCTGTCTGCAGCCACATTCAATTCACTGACGTGGCAGAGAGAGGGAGGATGGGCCGTGGGAATTCCAGTCTGATGAGCACCATTGGGTATCAGCAAGGAACAGGAGGTGGCTGGGAAGCAGGGGTGGGGAAGCTACTGGAGTGGAAAGAAGGTTACTGAGGTTCCCCCCGTTCTGGCAGCAACAACCTGATAGGTTCAACTGTTGCAGTAATTTTCCCTGTGGGGAAAAAAAGGTTTGTTGTCTCTCGCTGCCTTTTTCCCCTCTGTGGTCTGCCAGCTCTGCGGAGTCTTGCAGTGAGCTCTGGGTCATGCTGCCATTGCTCTGTCTCTTGTTTTCTCAGGTTCTGGGCATCTTCTTGCATTATGTTTTTAGTGTAGGGCCTGCCTCCTCTCTAGCCCATCTGGCAATGTGCCCAACATGCCTCCTGTCTTGTCTTCTCCCTTGCGGGAGAGTTGATAGTTGATCGCAGTACAAAGCAATCCCATACCAATGAACACAAGATTTTATGAGCATTTTTCCCTAGAACTGAAATACTTTTAACATACCTCTGGAAGTTACAGAGCTGGGGAGAAAATGGGAAACTGAGCAAGGTTTTACATTGCTTGCGAATACAGTGAGAAGTTGAGATTGTATATGCCTTTATCACGACAGATCGTGGTACTGAGGATTTGCACTGGTGGTCTACAATGATTAGAAATTGTGTCAGTCTGTAGTCTAATTAAGAATGAACTGAGATGAGTAAACAAGCTCAGCATCAAAGAGGAAAGGATAGAATCTCTGGCAGACAGCTGGGATGGTCAAAGTAGTGTTGCTCACAGACTGCTCCTGAGCAGATGAATTGACTTTGCTATGCTAACCACCACAGACTTACTTTGTTTTTCAACTTGAAGAGATGTGTCCTAGAACACAAAATATGCCAAAATATGCCAGTGATGGCTATTTACTTGTCTGACACTATTCTGACTCCAGATTTCATTTTTAAAAAGTTGGGTTTGGGCAGTGGTGCATGTTCCTGCAAGGTGCCAAGAAGTTCCTGCTGACCTGTGCCCTCGCTGAGGGCTGAGGACAGTGGTTGTGAGGGTGGTATTTCAGGTCAGCAATAGTAAAATGTCCTTAGCAAATTGAGACCCTCAGACTTGCCTATTGCAGTCAGCATGTCAAGGATACTGCTCTGAAGCAAAACTGGTTAAGGCAGAGGAGGCATGATTCCTGTTGCAGTGATGGGGAATTAATCTCTCTCTCTCTGAAGAGTTGGAAGTTACAAAAGAGTTCAGTACCTTGTGGGATTTCCTAAGCCTGTCAGGGTCCAGTTGCCCATAAAAGTCACTTAACCTTATTAATCATTTTGCTCTACGTATTTCTTACTCTTCATCCCTTGTCATTAAATGACCTGCCGAGGTTCACACAGAAAATCTCTGACAGGCCCAGGTGCTAAACCCAGGTGGCCAGATTCCCATTCCAGGTCCTTAGGCACTTTCTGGGGTGGCTTTTCTGAAAAAGAGACTCTAAGTCAAGTGGAAGGTCTAGGAAATCGTAATGCATCTTAGACTAGACACCTACAAAATATACCTGCATTTGTAGCCATTTTTGTACAGTATTGGTGTGTCTTTTAATGACACATCACTGAAAACTGCCATTTGAAAGATTGAATTGTAGAAATCTCTGAGTCTTACTTTAATCATAATCCTATGCTTAGCTAGACAACCCAATGTAGAGACAATTGACGTTGACTTAATTATATACATTCACAGTGACTAATTTGTGGTGATGTCATTTATCTGATGGTAAAGTTTCAGAGAGCGAGGCACTGCAATTTAATTTCACTTGTGTCTTGTGCTGTTGTGGCAGTTTGACTTTGGCCTCAAGATGTAGTGAGGCACTGTGTCCTTTAGAGGTTTCTCTACGAGCTGGCTGGAACTAGAGTCTCCTGCCAGCTTTTGGGTACAGCTCAGACAGTGAGGCAGAGCTCTGTCACCCTAAAAGAGCTCCAAGCAACACAGTTTTGCTGTCTCCAGTGCAGCCACTAAATTAAAATACTTTTTTTAAAAAAACAACTTGCTATGAGATTGAAAATCGATTGCCTGGAGAGGGAGTGTCCAACCTGTGAACCTGCAAGGACAGTCTGGTTGGTGCTGTACACACCTGTTTCCCATAGGGCCCCTCAGGAGCAGAGTAAGGGCTGGATGGGTTTTCCCCATGCTGAGCTTCCACTCAGCACCCTTCTCTGGGGTGTGAAAGTGCCTTTAGCTGCTTCTATGATAGCAGGCTCAGATACAGCATATGGGAATGTGCTAACATCCCTTGTACCTTGGTGAATCTTCTCTCAGTTCCAGCTTTTCCTTCTCCCGCTGAATCTCCTTCATGGCATTGTCTCTGCAGAGCTACATGAAGAGTTTGTCAGCATGCCTGCTAAATGTTTTCAATCAGTAAATGGTAGTGGTTTGGCTTACATGCACCTCATGTATTCAACGTCACAGACACCAAAAATAGAAATGTGATTTTCTTTCCAGCCGTGTGCATCAGCCTGAATAGGGGAGGATTCTGCGCCTTTGTTACGTTCTTCTATCACATTACAGTAAAGATGTCTGATTGAATACTAAGTATTTCTTATTCTATCAAAAATCACAATGGGATGCTCCTGTAATCTGTCATTGTTATGTTGAGCCTCTTTTTTTTGTAGTGCAAATAACAATCGCTCATATAAATCTTGTGCCTCTTGCAAACATCCTTCTGCTTTTCTCTCAGATCTTTGTATGATGGCAGAGCCTTGCCTATGAGCACTGAAGTAAGGAAGGATTTTGAGAGAGGTTAGCAGGCTGCACGTAGCTTTTCAGTAACATGTTTGCTTAGTAAGAATTAATAGATCTGTAAACTGTTAGAAATAAATCACATCTCTTTCTGGCTTCTGCTTCTGCACAGAAGGAATAGGTTTGGAGTAAAGTCCAAAGAGCTTGCAGGGGCATATGCTGCCCCCTTCCAGCTCTTGCCTAGGATTTGTGTTGTTGCATTAGAATTTCAAGATCACAAAGCAACATAATAGAAGCCATTTTGCATGTCAAGGTAAAATCTGTTAAGTATAAATCCCCGACTTAGAATTCTTTCTTTCCTTTTTGAGACTATTTGGAATTTTTAATTTACACTGTTGCTGAAACTGATGTCTGTGGATTTTATGTTAGCTGCCTTAGTTAAAGCTTGTATCATGTTCTTAGGAAACATGCACTCTTTGTTACTAAGTCCAAAGTATATTGTCAGTTGTCAGTTATGCACAGTAATGGTGCCTGAACACAGTAAGTGCAAATAACTGTTTGCCCTAAAACATATAAACTTGGACCTGGGGAAAAGCTGATGTACAATGTTGTACTCCACACTTGGTGGTGGAGGTAGCTCCAGGTTTACTCCACAGTCCTTTCTGTCTGCAAGCACTGCCGTGCATGGCTTTGGTGCATTCCTGCTCCAGAACTGTGCATGCTGTCATTCAGTTTGTCCTGATAAATGAGAGTGCTTGTGCTTGCATTTTTACCAGCACATCTTTTGAGAATGTATTTGCATGCTGTGGTTTCTAAACCTTCATCTGGGGGGAATGCAGTTTTGCAAAGCCAGTGGAATTTCTGCTTTTCTCTCAGTTATGTAAAACAGGGGAAAACAGGCATGGTCCAGGATAGCAACACACAGTTATGGGGCTCAGGCTGTGTTGGTATCTTACAATAAATATTTACTCAACCTGCTGAGGTGCACAGATGCAAGCACAGAGAGACTGCTCCTCTCCGAGGTCCATCTAACTGGGTGTCTGGTGTGAGACAGTGTCCAGCTGTACTGCCTAGGGGACACCACAAGTACAGGAGGAAAATGTCACTGTGCTGTTTGGAATAATCTCCTGGCACCCAGCCAATTAGGGGAGAGGATCAGAAGCAGTCTGTTTGTATTTACTAATCCTTTGTGTATTTTTCTTCTGTGACTTTGTCTTGGTACCTTTTGAGTCCTCTTAAAACTAAGACTTAAAAATTCATAAGGTCCATGGCAAGGAGATCTAAAGATTAGTAGTCAGCTGGGTGAGAAAAGCTGCCTTTCTTGTTTTGAACCTGCTAATACCATTCAATACCACTTAATTCTTCATCAGAAGAGAGAGTCAGCAACATTTCCCCATCCTCTAATGTGACACTAATGATTTTATAGCTCTCTGTAGAAACCTTCATGCTTTCCTTCTTCTTCTTCGCTCTCTTCTCTTCCTCTCCCCTGCCCCCAAGGTAGGTGTGAGACTACTTGTCATTCACAGCTTCATGCTGAATTTGACTAATAAAGCGTGATGAGAAGAAATTATGATGTAAAATTGTTTTCACATTTTCAAAGTCAGGTGTTCATTTCATAATGGTTAAATTAAACCACAAAACACATTAAAACACAATATAATTAGGGGAAAAATCCTTGAGAAGAAAATGAAGCTTTTTTTTTTACTCAAAGTACATCTTTTGAGAATGTTTTCAGGAGCTTACTTCCATGATAAAACAGCATTTTTTGAGTGTGCATGGCAGATAACAAGGATTTTCTTTCCTCTTTTGAAGAACTGAATTGTCTCTCTGAGTCCTTGTGCTGCCTTGCAGCCTTTCAGCTATCAGACCTCCACCTGTTCCACAGTGGGAGCCAGGTCAAACTGGCGGCACTGGCTGGCTCCACCCCAGCTGTGGAATACCAACTTTTGGCCAAAATCCAGGATGCACAGGGTCTACCCAAATCCAGGTGTCACTATGAAGGAGTTGGTCTCACTGCAGCCTTTATGCACACCTTGGTTCAAGAGGTTTTGGGTTTGCCGTTTCTGGTTTATATCCATACCTCTTCTGACTGCTTTAACATCTAACTGTGATCTAATCATCAGTTTAATTCTGGAAGTTTCAGTCTGGTTGCTTATTAGAAAGTTAAAAATAAAGCACAAAGAGCCCTCCGCTTAAATATTTTCTCTTTTTTCTTTTTTTTTTTGTTAATAATACAAAACTCCAGACAACGAGACACAAGGCAATTTTAGTTTTCTTACATCTAAACTATCAACTTCAGAAACTCCAAGTATGTTCACCTTGCTTTAATCTATGTTTATAGCTAACCTGCAGAATCATAAAACCTTCTCTATTACTCTGCAGAATTAATTAACTGTGATATCTGACTTTTCTCAAGAAATCTGAACTACTGTGCAGTTGAATACATTATTTGGCTCCTAGCTACTATGGCTAAGGTGTTCCTAGAGATTGCTTGGACACTCATGGCCTGATACTTCTGATTTTTGGGTGGCCAAATCTTTGATTGTCTGGTTGGAATATTTTGGACCTTGTTTTCAGAAGAACTGGAACATATCTATGCCTGTTTCCAATCAGAGGTCTAAAATGGTTGAAGCAGAGATCACTGTGGAAATGTTGTGTTATCAACCTTGTGTTCAGCACAAATCCAAAACACAGCCCACACTTGTTACTGGGAAGAAAATTAACTCTATCCCAGCCCAAAGCAGCACAGGCATGTAAAAGAGCTTACAGTGGCAAGTCAGAGACCCGTGTTTAAAAGAAGAAAAACATATGGTCAGCAGCTTCTAGAGAAGTTAGGGTAATAAAAATGGGAAGAAAATCTGAAAGTAGCACTCAGTGGGGGATACAGGTATGAAAATTGTGGGCTTTTGAAACTTACTCTTAGTTATGTGCTTTTTTTTATATGTAACTTGTGTATAGCATGAACCTAAGTATTACTCTTAGTTGCTGGCATGTTGTTGTTACTAGAATAATGTAGGAAGACAGACTGAAGGAAGTTCAATAGAAATTCAGTATAGGAATTAGATAGATGGAATGTGGCAAATGATTAAATACCTTTAAACCGTTTCTTTAAAAAAAATGATCTTTCAATACAGTATGCATTAAAATTCAAATAGTTAAAAAGGAATTAAGAAAAAACACAAAAATCAGGCAGCAGAAAATAAGAGCAATAGAAGCTGCATCTTTGAAGTCTTTTTACTGTGGAGCAATGTCACAGAGTAGCATGATGTTTGATGTTTTATTCTATGTACCACAGAGTAAAACTGGAGAGAGTAGATGAGTCTTTGAAGCAAGGGGAATATTTTACAAACTGACAATATGCAGCAAGGTGAATTGGTTAGGTGGGTAAGTGCCTATGAGCCTGGATGACTCCACACTGCATTTTGTCCCCTTGTCAAAAAGCAGGAGAGTTGGATTTCTTCTCTTATAACCCAAGAGAGAAAAGAGGTATGAGTGCATAAATGTGCATGTTCGTGCCACACTGTTCTGTACCTGAGTGGTAAGTAGGTCCAGCTTAGATGGCAGCTGAATTTGGGAGTCTCTGGCCCAGCCTGCTGTCCCCTGGCCTTGCTCACGTGCACCTCTCTGAGAGGAAGGCACAGAAGGGTTCTGCACGGTGTTGTGGTGTGGTGAAAGGGGTTGATGTGCTTGGGTGTCATTGTGCTCCGAGCCGAGTGTGGTGTCCTGCTGGGCTGTCTTTCCCTGCTGTCCTCCCCACAGGCAGAAGGTTTCTGTGTTTGCACCAGTGGGCCAAGCTGAGCTGGGGGAAGAGGAGTAAGTGTTGCTGCTGGGCTGAGCCGGGCTCTGCCTCCTTTACTTCTGCAGAGGAATACCTTGCTCTGTTAAAGAGAATGGAAATATTTGCAGAGTAAGGTACCACTTACTCGTAATAAAACAGTGTGAGTCTAGTCTTACATTAATATTTATTTAACACCACAATGTTAAGTGAATAGTGCTGTGGAGGAGGGAAGCTATTTATTTTTCACACAGCAGAGGCATTTTGAAAAACAAGAGATGGCAATGCAAAGTCACTCAGAGGAGTGAGCTACAGAATGCTGGATGTGCGTGTAAGAAATTCTGGAAGAGCGTAGTGCTTTCAGCTCACTGGGTAGAAATTAAAAACAAATAATCTGTGTGCCAGCAGGATAACAGTGAATAATTTTGGAACCCACTGTTGTTTTCAGATTTATGTTTTTATTAATTTACTTCTTGTTTCTAAACCCAAAACATGGGTAGTACAACTGTAGGCCTAGTAATACTCTAGAGTAGTGCCTGGCATCTTTAAAAGGGTGGGAACACAGAGGGGTATTGTAATCTGCTTTGGGATTATGCCTGACTGACCTCCAGTCACTGGTTTCCTGTCTCTCAATAGGAGATTGAAGTGTCTGGGTGAGATGTGTGTGTAGGTATGTCAGAGAGGAGACCTTGCTTTATATTTCGTAAGAACTTCTTACAGTTCTTCTATCTTTCTGGAGCATTTGGATTTAGTTTCTTTTAAAATACTGGGATTGATTTTCCAGTTAATAAGCGTTTTCACTACTGCCTGAAACCTTCATAACCAGTATCTTCTTTATCACAAGGTTGAGACTAAGTGGCTCATTTTGCCTGTGAAGTGAATGTAGGGAATCAGATCTGTTTTGCTATAGCTGGGGAAGGCTGACAGACTTCCTGAAAAGTACCTTTTAACCAAAGCCTTTCTACTTTTTTTCATTATGAGGTGGTTTGCAGAGAGTCCCCTGACTACAGTAACAGCAGAGAGGGTGGGGTGTTTTTTGCAGTAATTCAGAGAGAGTGTTCAGTAAAAGCAATGTGATCAAAATAAGCAAGTCACATTTGATGCACACACTAAATTTTGAAATGCTGCTGCCTTGGAAAAGTCATCTTTCATGTGGTTATGATTCAGCCCAGAGATTAGTTCCAAGAAGAAATGAGAAATAGAAATGCACGTATTGGCTGACAATTGTGTGAATAGCAATGAGTGGGTAGTTCAAAGCCAGCAGATTGCAACTATTGGGTCTCTCCCAGTTTGCTTTTTCACAAATAGCAGTAGTGGCAAGGGAAAAGCACTTTTGTTTGTTACTTTGTGGGGTCTGAATTATTTCCTAGATGAATAGATGTTCCTTTGCAACATGCTAGATGATAAGATTTTCTGTGGGCCATATTTCAGTGCAGGTCCAACAAGAAAAAAAATTCTCTTGTTTTATTATTTTATGCAAATTATTTCCTGTAGCAAGAAGAATTTCAAGCACTATCTAGGTCATTACTGCTAGAATTAATTAGTTCATTAAAAAGTATGACAAAAGAAATGTAAATCACATTCCCCATCTATTCTTGGCGGATCATTGAAGTATATACTGTAAAAAAAAAAAACAACCCCAAACTAAGCAAACAAAAATGTTTCCTTGGCTCGGAAGTGGAATAGGTGGTTGGGCAGTTCTCTCCCTTTTCCATTTTTAACATCATGGTGGCAGCCAATGTAACTCATTTTGTATATATGAAGGCTGAAGTGGGAATATCACAGCTCTATACCAGAGTTGTATTTGCAGAGAATTGAAATTACACTGAAAATGTAAACCTCAGTTTCCATAGCATGGTGACATGTGAGATGGTCAATGTACATAAAATATTTGTTTCCTTGCTGCTGTTAAGTTTATTCTCGGTGAATACAGTTACCTATATTTAAAGTTTGGCACTCCCATGTGCTTTTTGGCACAAATGTATAGCCAAAAGTGGTCATGTTTAGCAGCCATTTGACTCTGCTTACTGCATGTATATGAGCTGTGTGTCCTTGAGGCAACTTGTCTGTGGTGGTAGCAATGGAAAACGCTTCCCCCAGATCATGCTGTGTGCTTCCTGCTGGCAGAACCTGAGTCAACCACCTCTCCTCCTTGCAGTGCATCTGCACTGCTCCTGGGTGGAGAGACAAGGGGGCTTGTCACTGCCCTGGGAGAGGGGTCAGCCTCAGGGGGCACTTGTCCTGCTCTGGAGAGGCGACAGTGACCTTCCCGCAGACACGCACTGGAAAGTGTCGAGTCTCGGTGGCCGCGTGGTCGGGCAGCACTGGCTCTGTGGCAGCAGGCGCACCCAATGCGAGGGGACCCAGAGGTCTAAGTCCCTCAGGTATCCCAGAGGCGAAAGAGGCAAGGGAGAGGACCACTCCACGAAACCTTCCAGGAGTTTATTTCCCCCGAAAGCAGAGGGGAGGAGTGGCTGTCGGGCCAGGGTTACAGGTGCCTTTTCCACAGGGGTGGTACAGAACAAACAACCAATAGAGGATAAGCCCGGGGGAGGATCCCGAGGACACAGAACCAATGGCTAAGTTACAGAGGAGGGAATTTACAGAACAAACCAATGCACAACCGAACTTAGCAGAACCTTCTGGAGAAAGGGGTATGGGCTCAGACCTGGGCCTTGCCCACGGACTGCCCTTCGCTCTCTGACTCGTCAGCCCATTGGGTAGGCGTGACGGGATGGGCAGCGGGCAGACCCCAAGTGGTCCAAAGCACCCCAACAGGGGCTCAGCCCCCTTGCAGTGATTTGTCATTCCACATCATTTTGCTTTGGGCAGCATTATGCGTTTTGAACAACTTATGTTGAAGAGCATACACTGAAGAACTTACGTGTGTAGATGCTCTGCCGCCATTCATTTATTACTTTAATGTAACCATTCATTAAATTGAAATCTCAGTCAGCACTTTGAGAATCTGTGAGGTGACCAACAGTGTAGTGGTAAGCAGTGGTCTCTTCTGGGAAGTCAATGCTTTATCAGCAGATATGGGAAATCAGATTTGGTCTGAGCTGTGAGAGGAGCTGTAGCTGTAACCTAGCATTTCCTTCAGAGATTCAGTACTCCAAATGACCAAAAAGGTTGCGATCGCCTTAGAAGTTTCCTTTGGAGAATTATCTTGTTATAGAAAACAAACAAAAGAAACACTGAAATAAAAATAATTTAGAAGCATGAAAAAGAAGTGTCCTTTGCCTGCTTTCCATAGTTTTTCAGTCAGTAAAATTAGGAAACTAGCCAGTTTGGAAAAAGTAACTTAAAAATAAATCTTACTACTAAAGTTAGCATTTAGAAGTGCAAGACAGTGCTGTGTACATTAATCTTCCTTTTGTACTAAAACCCCACCAATCCAGACTCCTTTTGTAAATCTTACAAGAAGCATGGCAGAAATTTTGAAGGAAATTATTGACAGGGAACAACTTCCAAAACTACGAAAACATTTGAAGTTTTAGGATTTTTTCCCAAGTATACTCATTATTATGACTTCTAAATGAAAAAAAAAAAATTTCCCTACTTCCCTCAATTAATTCTGGGCTAGTTAAATTTTTGACAATGTTTTTGAACATATCTGACATATTTAATTTGCTCAGTTCTGAAAAGTACACGGCCCGTAAAGTGACAAAAAATTCAGATGATCATAAAATATTCATGATGGACAAATTCATTTCCCACGTTTGTCTTGATTGCAACTGAGTTATGCCATTGAGTGTTTCAGAAACAAACGCATCAGATCAGATTTCTGCCTATATTGCTTTGTGCTGGGAAGCTAAACATGCTGTGGATGAGTGTCAAACTTTTTGAGGTGATTTTTAGAAGTCTTCAATAGAGAAACATTTTCTTCAGGAATAAGTTTAAAAGCCAAGTTCAACCTCAGCTCTTTGAGAATATGAAAATACCTTCTGAAACATATCTGGAAACTGGTGCAGAGAACAAGGGGCTCAAATGTGAGTATTTCACTATAAACCGATGGTGCCATTTTGCACTTTCCTCCCAGCATGGGTTCTTTCAAGTCTTCTGGGCTTACCTGTAAAAAGGCAAAGTCTGCTTATTTTCCCTCCAGTTTTTAGTGCTTAAGTTACAGTTTTTCTACCTCTGATAGCAAAGAAAAAATATTTTATATTGCTACAATGTGAATATCCGTTTTGTTTTGAGACACAAATGATCTTCTAGAACCGTATTTCTTGCCCCAGTGTTTGCAAATCAACATTTCCAGACAGAGTAAAGCACACGGTTTTTCATAGTTATGCATGCATTCTAATTAAATTGCCCATTTATTGCTGTTCTTACCAATTTTTTCTAATTTGCTTACAATTTTGTGACCAATTTATATGTTCTATGATTTCCAATCAGAACATTCCAGAAAAAAACAGAGTTTTGTTCAGAAAAAGTAGAATTATTAAAACATAGATAATGAAATTTAAAGAATCTGATAACAAGTTGGTTTTTTTCGCTCTCATTTCTTTCAGGATAACTAGTCACAGCAGGCATAATTTCAACTTCTTTTTTTTTTTTCCAAATGTAAATGCAGTGTTGGAGTGCAGAAATTAAATTAGAATTAAGGGTGATTGTTTGGTATTTACTATGCAGAGTATGCCTACTAGTTTAATGACAGACTTTGACATCTACAATTAACAAAATTTGTACCTTGTCAGCACTGAAAAAGAAGACACTCGCTGTGTTTATTAATTGATTTATTACTTCTGAAAGCATCTAAGAATGCAAGAGCAAAATAGTTATTTATGAAATGAAATCTGTAATGAATTCATTGCATTTGGTTGCAATCAGTAATATTATCATCAGAGTTATTTTGCCAACAATGCTGAAAGAAATGGTACAAAATGAACAGTGACCTGGACTGTTTCTTGCTGTTGTTAAACCAGGAGCTTTGGGGAGCTGCTGGACCCAGGGAAGGGGGAGAGATGAAGTGAACAAGCTGCTTCAAGCCTTTTCGGAGAATAGCCTGAGTAAATGAGTTTTTGTGATGGAAAATGGTCAGGTCCCAGGCCACCCAGAGCTGTGTGGAGTACAGGCTTGTTAACACTTTGCTGTACAGCCAGAAGTGACAGGGGAGCTGGTTGTGAGACTCTGGCTGAGAAGTGCTTTACTGTTTCCCCCACAGCATCATTGGAATACACTCTTTATTCAGATGCTGCCGGTTTCAGATACAGGGCCAGTGACCCTTCATTGCTCGCTGTGCCCTGACCCTGCGCTGCCTCCTTCTCTCACAGTGACAGCAATTCCAGTACTGGCTCCTCCATTCCCAGCCCCTCTTCCCTCCTTCCATGTCTGTCTTCTAAATAAGATTCTCCATGGTGCCCTCTATGTAAGTTAGATACTGATTAGTCTTGGGGAATGGGGATAAGCAACTGGTCTGAGTAATTCCTGTGAAAGTAAGTCATTGATGTTAATAGAAATGGCTTTAATTTGTTTATTTTCCAAATGTACCTCATCATGGTATTCAAAAGCAATATGCTTTTGCTCTCTTCCATTCTTTGTGCAGTTCAGTATCTAAGCATTCAGGTCATTTTTCAGGTGCTTAATTGACTTCATTTTTCTACAGTAAAGCCCATAGTTTTCCTTGTAGCACTATAATTGTCTCTGGTATTGGTTTAAAAGCCTCAGTTACCGAGAACCTCCCAAAGTAGAGAGAATAAAATGAAAATATTTCAATATAAATGGTTTGCTTTTTGGCATGGGCTTTAAAATTTTAATTTGACAGAAAGGTAAAACATGCTTGGAATTCTAGAAAAGTCTGTTCCTAGCTGAGATCTGCCAAATAAATGGTGAGGTGGCCAGAGACTGACAGCAGCACTCCCGCAACATGGCAAAAGCTCTTCTGCATTTGTTGCTCTTCCTTCTCCATTTGCTTCTGTTGCCTGCCACTGTTTTGCCTCTGGGTTCTGCTGAGATGGGAATGCTGCATGGAATCTAATCCTAATGCAGAACTGTGTTTTGCTCTGAACAGCCTCTGGAGTTCCAAGGTGCACCTCCCTTTTCTAAACCCACTTGAGGCTGCATTAGTAGCTTGAATGAGGTGTAATGAATCTGCAGACATGCTCCCCAGACTATTTCCTTTTTGCCCTTTGGTTGCTTCGAATTTTTCAGATTCTGAAGCTGTGAAAATTCTCAATGGTTTTCCCATTTTATGATGGACATTTTTTTTTTGCCTCTGTTAAAAAAGGCATGTATTCTTTTTTTTTCCCCTGAATTTTCCAGCACTCTTTCTGTCCAGATGATGAATGGCCTGTATTTGACTGGTTTGCTTCCTTTACTACAGTGTTAGGAAAACGAGACATTTTGATGATGGAAGAGCTGGAGAAGAAAAAGGTGCACTGGCCCAGTGTTCAGCAGCACAAACCTCTTTGAGGCTGAAGGTGGGGATAGAGCTGCCTTCAGGAGAGAGGAGAGGTAGAGCAGATGGTATGAGATGAAGGGGTCAGGATGTTCCAGCAGTCTCATTTCACACAACGGTGAAGAATTTTTTAACCACGTATTTAAACTAACACTTCTGAGTGCCAGCCAAGCTAGTGTTACAGACCAACAGCAAGTTCGTTCTTTCTGCTTATTGAAAGTATTTTCATTTGCAGACACTGTTTGCTTCTGAGAACTGGGCTATTACAAAAACCCCCACTTTATATTTTAAGATTCACAATAAAATAGCAAGAGTCACAGCGCTTGCCAGCTCCTGTAATTTCATGAAAAGGCTCCATTTGGTGTTTTTCCCCTGATGGCACAATTCCTGGATACAAGCATCTCTGCAAAGAACACAACTCATACATTTAGGAATCCCACAGTTATAAATACTTGGAAATGTGTAGTACAAAACCTAAAAAGCAGGGTATTTTTGGTTCTTAATCTTGTGAATTCCAAACCCATTTGCATGATAAGCAATACTAGTGTTGGTAACATGGTCTCCTCCCTGATTTGAAGAAAAGAGGAAAAAGGCAGCAAGGTTATTTTATACCCATCTTAGCATTACTTCTCAAGGTCTTATATTGATCCTCTGTTTTGTATATAACCAATATACTTTAAATAATCAATTTTATTTTTATTTAAATTATGCCGTAATTTTAAAAGCACTAAATAGTAAAAACATTATATTTGTTCACTATAACATTTATAAAATAGCTACTTCTTTATAAAATAAAGGACAGGAAAAAGAATGTGGTCACAAGACATAGGACTTTCATTAAAGATTTTGGATATGAGAAGATTTTCACAGAAATGTATTTTGTTGCTGTGTTCTAAAGATGTAGGCATATAGAAGAAGTATGTTTTATATATTTTATGTATGTAAATATATATATATTAATGCATGTGCAGTTAACTTTTGTAGGCATCTGATTACAGCACTAAGTAGAAATTCCACTTACTGAGATACTAATATTCGGTAAAAGGTCCTCAACCTTTTTTTTTTTTTTAACTCCACCTACTGTATTTACTTAAATAACAAACAAACATATTGTGACAAGCTGGTTTTATATGATCCTTCTTTATAACTAATGAGTAAGATCAGTGCAAAAGCAAAAAAAAAAAAAAAATCCCAAAAGCTACCTGGAGAAATTGTGGAGAATTCTCAACAATTTCCAAATAATAGGAAACAGGGTACTGTTTCTTAACAGGTACACAGCAACTTCCCAGCCAGCTGGAAGCCTGCCTTTGCTGCCAAATTTGGCTTTTTTGAAAACATTTTCCTAGCCACAATGAATGCTCCACGGGCCGCAACAAGGTCGTTGTGGCATCCATCATTATTCATTGTTTTTCATGTGCTGGGCTTTTAAGACATACTGTTCTTCCCACTCTTTTAGAGTTGGTGGTCAAATAGTTTTCTGACAATATTTTTTCTTTAATTTGAAAGCAGAGAATGGCAGAGTCTTACTTTTGATATATTATAGTGATGAATTCCAAGAGGAAATAAAATGGGACTTAATGACAACTATGTACTAAAAAAAGAGTGAGGCTTATGCCAAATAGATCTACATTGATCATGGATAAATTTAGATGGAATTCAAAATCAGGTTTCTTATTATGGAAAGGATGAGATGTTGAAAGTGGCTTTTAAATATGAGTAAAAGTCAGACTAGGTCAAACACAGAACTTGTTAAGCCAATGAAGAGGTTGCAGTTGTCTGTGACAGCACAGAATTGGATTTGGAGGAGGTGTCATTGCCTTCTAAGCCTATGTTCCCCTGTCCTGCTGGCAGGAATTGTTTTATTGCTCTGTTTATTCCGTGTTGTTGGCAGAATCACATGGGTGCTTAGGATTGTGCCTGCATGAGGGTGTTTATGCTTGAGGTGCAAAGTCTGCAACCTGCTGAGTCAGTTCCATGTTTCACAGTATTTCCCAGCCAGAGGCGCTGGCAGAGTCAGAAGGGACCAAAAAACTATGCCTGGCATTTCCCTTCTTCACCCCCTTCCTTTGCCCTCTCAAATCTTGCTGTTATTACACAGACAGATCTGAGTGTACAAATGTTTACACACTTGTGCAACAGTCTTTGGCTTGGGATGTCTATGGCCCCTCCACTTTTAGTGTTTATTCCAGAATTGCTTTCTTCTGTTTATGTCTCATTCCTTGTTTTTGTCAGTCTCAAGACCCCAAGTCAAGTGACTTACGCAGCAAATGTCCTGCCCGTGTTTCTGCATCCATCACCCCTGAATTATGGCATGAATGTATCTACCAACTTTCTTATGCTGCTCTTAGTTAAAATTGCTTCCACAAATGAGCAATCTGTGCTGAAGCCTCTGCATCCTCTTCTGCATGATTATACAATAGTGAGGTGTCTGTGAGTCACTGGAATCACCCCCCTCTGCTAAATCTGCCTCTTGTCAATGGACTGTCTGGCCTGGACATTCAAAAGAGAGTGAGAGGGGAGCACTGATTTGTATCTACTTCTAATGTGATTCCTTACCACGAGAAGAATAAGCTAAGGGGTTTTTTGTTTTTCTTTTCATTTAAGACAAAAAATGAAATCTTTCTCTTACAGAATAAAAAGGTAAATTACTATGTTTTGAGTCTGTGCCGTTTTGCTTTTCAGGTCTATTCTGTAGCCTGGGCTAGATTCTTACTTGATAATAACCTAATAAATTCTTTAAAGCAGCATATTAAAATGCAAAAATAGGGTGTCTTGTTTTAAAATGGTGGTATTAATGGATTTCAAACAGTAAAAATGACAGCTTAGTAAAAATCAGCTTTGTTGTTAAGGCTGTAGTATTGCAAAGTGGGAATTTTTCTATCTCCTCTTGAGAAAGAAGAGTTAGTAGGTTTGGAGTAGATATTAGGAAAAAAGTCTTTACTGTGAGGGTAGTGAGGCACTGGAACAGGTTGCCCAGAGAAGTTGTGGATGCCCCATCCCTGGAAGTGTCCAAGGCCAGGCTGGATGGGGCTCTGAGCAACCTGGTCTAATGGGAGGTGTCCCTGCACGTTGCAGGGGGGTTGGAACCAGATGATCTTAAAGGTCCCTTCCAACCCAAACCATTCCATGATTTTATGATTCTGTGGAAGAGTTGTGCTGCTAGCTAATTTTAAACATGGCTTTATTGCAGTGGGATTCAAATATGTCCCAGAGAACAAAACTACCACAGTTCAGCTTTTAAGAAAGCCAACATTTAAAAGTTTAAATGATTCTTTGTCACTTACCCATGACTGGAAAGCTCAATGTTAAAGGAATTTCAGCTTTATACTGTGGCTTCCAGTAACAGTGTCTTTATCTTGGTGATTATGCCCTGCTAAAACTCAATCTTAGCACAACATTCATTAAAAGTGGCAGGGTTTTTTTGCTAACTTTGAGTGTATGCTTTAAGGTTTTGTCAATGCAGAAGTATTTCCAATAAAGAGATGATAAAAAAGATGTTTTGTGATTTAACTCTCCATTGATTACAAAATGAATTGACTTTTATTTAGCATATTTAAAGCATGACCCAGCAAAGAAGAGCAATGTTGTTCCTAATCCATTTTTAGCAGTGATCTTGTTAGTGCTCCCCAAAGCATGGCTGTCATGTTATAGATAGAAAAGCACAGAACTGTTTGCTAGGGAACACCTCTCCCTATTCCCTCCTCCATCCCTGCACACCAAATCTGCTTTTTGTTTCCATTCAGTTTACAGAACCTGTGCTCTCAGTGCCTTGGAAGCTGAACATTGCAGGAGCTTGCTAGTGCTGGGAATGCAGAGGCATTTACTGCAACAAGGAGCTGATGTTTAGAATAGCATTCAGGATCGAGAAAAGATGTCTGTGGGTAATTAAACATCAAAGGAAGCTGAAGTACTCCTTAATCATAAATGTCATCTCGTTGTTCCCTAAGGTGGGCCACTGTCAAGGAACCTCAGTTGAGGACCATGCACCAGCAGTCCCCAAGCCTGTGATCCCTCTTCTTTGGACTCACCGATGGTCTTTGCCAGTGAGAGCATAAAAGAGGAACAGAACTAGGGAGAGGCCATGAGTTTTTCAGGGGGATTTTGGAAGTTCTCTGCTGCTTTGTGTTTGAAATGTTCCTTTTCCTCTGAGGGAAGGGGAAAAGTGCATTCCTGTTCCAATTGACCTGCAGGGTCACAAGCAGGGTCATCCTAGAGCACATTACATGGAAATGCATCCAGAAGATTGTTGAATATCTCCAGTGAGGGAGACTCCACAACCTTTCTGGACAGTCTGTTCCAGTGAACTGTAAGGAAGTGGTGTAAAGGGTACAGCACAGGCTGATGACAGTGCAGATTTCAGTGCTGAGTTGTTGTAAAAGGGTGAGGCCCAACATATGTAGGTTATTTAGCTAAAATTGTGTTTTTGAACAGAACAGAAACCTTCATAGAATTATTTGGGAAATCTACTTTTTAGATTTTTGTTGATTCTCTGTGTAGGGTTTAGGAAAGCTGGTGAAGGGTCTGGAGAGTAAGTCCTATGAAGAGCACCTGAGGGACCTGGGGATGTTTAGCCTGAAGAAAAGAAGAAAGGAAGGTTTGGTTTGTGTCACATCACCAGAGAGGTTTAACACAGGTGATGGATGGTGTGGGCAGTAACTGTCAGTTTTGAATGGCTCTAATGGATAGGAGGATGAGTAGAAAATGTTATACAGAGGAAGAGCAGAAGTCAAGATCTTGGTTTAAAATAGAAAAAAAAATGTAATCCCAGAAACTCTAAAGAGTAAGATCTTTCTGGCTCCATACTGCACAGAGAAGCAGTGAGTCTACAATAACTGAAATATTTCTGTTACCTCATTCTAGATGTTCCATTCAGGATCAAAGTAATTTATAAACTGTACTACAAATAGGTAAAAAGAATAAAATTTCAGCCCAGATGAACAATCAGTCTAAACAACTTTAAATATTGAGAACTTCAACAAATTCAGTCAATGATAGAAAATGACACCCTCATCAAGACTTCATTTGCTAGAAGGGTGCTTTATTTCAGCTAATCAAAAATGTTTTTTATTACTGTGTAGGACTGTCAGCAGTCAAGCAAAATAAGTGGCTCAAATGTAGATGCCTTGGAAATAAATGTGTTTGGATCTTCATGCAGTTGTATCAGCTACATGAGGGTTACGAATGATGAAAGGATAAATTTGATGGTGCTGACTTCAATAAAGAATAACATTAAGGTAGCTGCAAACACACAACTTTTAAGATATGGCAGTATAAAAATCCACTTTTATGGCTTTATAGTATATGCCTGCAGGAAAACTAGTTAAAAGGCAAATAAGCATTATAAAAGAACTAAGAGAAAAGCTTTTTCTCGTAGCAATTGAGAGAAATCTGTTATGAACTGTTGAACCTGTGGTGTAATTTAAATATGTTATTTCCTTCTCAAATTAGAGTCTAGGAGTTGCTGGCAAATTACCCTTGCTGAAGATGGTGACACTGTTACTGATTTGTGCTTTCACATTTATATCTCAGAAGTTTTATTTCTAGAAAAGAGATAGTCACAGGGCGATCTGTAACTTCTTTAAAACTTGCTTTTGGAAGAACATACACTGTCTGCTGATTTAGTGTAGGTGGGGTCAAGTGTTGGCCTGATAGCTGTTCTTCCTCCCTCGAGTGGTTCAGAACAGACTGATTTCAGGACTAGGCAGTAGGCACAAGACCAGCAACAAAATCAATAAAATTAGCAACAGCTTCTTCCTTTTTTGTGTGTGTGCTCAGCACCCCTGACCAGCTACACTCCTCTCTGGATGTCTGCTCCACCATGTAACCAGACTCTTGGCACAACCATGCCATCTGTTCCAAGCTTTTGATGAAATCTGAGCAGGACTCCTAAGTGACACAAAGTTTTCCCTTCAGCAAAGTGCCTCAGTGATCACAGTCTCCTCTTTTATAGGACCAGCAGAACAATACCAACAGCCCTTTTTTAGGGGAAGTGTATATCCCAAAACAAGAGCCATTGGTTGGTTTTCAGCTTAAGATAGAGGCTCTTGATGAATGTAGTTTGTTGACACAAAGCTTGAGCAGACAGAAGTACCACGTACTGTTCTGTGTTAAGTCCCACTGGGAGGGCACTAAAGGAGAAAGCAGTGCCATCACATGGATTATACCACAGATCACAAAAGGACACAGCGCTTCCCTACTGCATCTTCACTCACAGCAAAGGTAGAGAACACGCTGTTGTGTAGGGGGTTGCAATGCCACATACTTCTGTGTGTGGTTGAAAGGGAATTGTCTAGTCAGACTTGGCAATTATCTTTTTCAAAGACTTTTGTAAGTGGGAATCGATATGGTTGTTAATGATAATGGTTTTCCAGCAGTAGTGTGAACGTACCTGGTAATTTCTAGACACTGAGTGATAAAACCAAGTTCCATTCTACTCGGCTGCGTTCATTTTTTTGTCCTCTTCATAAAAGTGGTTCTAGGAAACTCTTGTGTGTCTTGGATTATTGAGCCAGTCTGGTTTCAACCCTCAGGTTAATATCAAGGTAAAAAGCTGTTCATTGTGTACATAATCCACTTCTGCTTTTTTCTTTTTTAATATTGGAAAAATCTATAATTCAGGCTCTGCAGATATGTATCACTAATTTCTGGAACTTTGCACCAAGTTTATTTTGTCACCAGGAGAAAAACAAAGCTTCTGTGGGAGATAATCAAAGGAAATGGTGAAAAATAACCATTTCCAGTTAAATGCTCACAATACTGTGAGGTTTCTACAAGACTGAATTTTACTTCAAAGAAGAGAGGGATTGAAAAAATCAACCAAGACCTTTAATTGCAATTTCTATGTATATACATTCATATAATTTACTTATTTAGCTATAAAATGCTTTCAACAAATGCTGTAACAAAGTATTTACATGCTCCTCTTTGATATCCAGATCAGCCTCTACACTGTTTACAAAATACTGACAGTAAAGGTGTCACTCTAAAACGGGTTTCAACACTGCTGTCTTCCATTCATCAGAGCATAGCACCAGTAAATTGGTATGAGTTTTTGCAGACAATGGCATTTAAAGCAACACTTGACTCAGCCAACAGCTGTGATTTATTGTCACTCAGTTGGAGCTGCCAAAACACCAGAAGCAAAGAATTGCTTTGGAAAAGGTTTGTATGGGTGGTGCGCCTGCTTTCTGCCTCTTTGGCGGTTATCAGCTCCAGTAAATTCCAGGAAAGAATTTATAGGAGAGCGGTGAGGCCCAGGTAGAAAATTAACCATCAGTGAGACGGGGTTTTTCCTTTACATCATGGCACATTGGTAGATAGGTCACTGGCAATGCTGTTGCTGCATTACTGTGGGGTGTCCACTCTCTCTTGTCCTGCATGTCAGCTCATGTTTGTTGTTTTTGATCGTGTGTGTAGCGCTAGACAATGAACTTTCTTTACCTTGGCATGTCTTGTAGCACTGAGATACTGTTTTATCATGGTGAGGTAAGAATTGCAAAACTGAGGCTGTATTTTTCCCATTCTTCCATGAAAGGTGTCAGCATTTTCCCCTATGACACTGTTCTTGGAATGTTCACTGGTAATCCTACAGGCAGCCTCACCGGTGAATCAGTTGCTTGCGATATTCAGAGCATTAAAGAAAAAGACCAGCAAATGGAGTTTTCACCGTAACAGTCTTGCATGATTATTGCTGTAGACATCTTCCAGTGATTTAATCTGTTTACTAGAGACAGAAATGTGTAGCCATTGCAAACTGTCTATAATAATTAGTTCATGATAACAAAGTTATGCCTGGGTGATTGCAAGGCAGACTCCTGAGTGCATTTTTATGAAAAGATATTAACAGTGCTGAGTTAGATGAAACTGAACTAATCCTGTTGTTATCCTATTTATATTTTATAAGCAAGAGCTGTCGGCTTGACTAATGCAGCAGAAGTGACGTATATACAGTTATTTATCAAATTATTTGAATGAAATCTCGGTGGCAGGTACTGACTCTGTGCTATGTGTCCATGGATAGTTCCTCTTGAGCTTTCAGACAGGGGTGCACAATGTTCTCCAGCCAGGCTAGGTCTTGTCTTCCTTGAGGTCTGCACTAAAGGGATAGCTGCAATTTCTCATACAAATGGATACTGCCTATCGTGGAAGGTTATCTACTGTGGGTTTTTTCCACTAATATCCTCTTTCCTGTTGTTTTGCCCTTCTGTTGCAAGCTCACTGTGGGCAGCTTTGCCATACTAGTGCCATGGTTCTGAAAATGCCTCCTGTGAGAAGCAGAAACAATTTTTCATCAGAATTTTTCAGTCCTTTTTTTAAGCAAAATACATCAGTCCTTAGTTGTTGAGAACATCTCTGTAGCACATATATGAGAAGCCAGCATGTGGAGAAGGACACTGATGGTCCATTCTGTTGTACAAAAGCAGTATCTAAAGCCTTTTCATGCTCTAAATCCCTGCCACTGAGCTGAAAAAAGAGCTTGCATGTTCTGTGGGAAGGCTGGGAAGCATCTCGCCAGAGATTGCTGGAAAGCAGGGACATGCCTCAGGTTTTTTGAGGGGACACACTGAAGGAAGTGTGTTGCCTCATGGTTAGATAGATGCTGCATGTTACACAGGTGGCATGAGAGATTTGCCTGTGTTTTTCTACAGGAATGAGTACTGTTTGCTGTTGTTGAATTCAAACACTGATGCTGCTTTCCTTGGAAACAGAATGAGCCTTTCCTGCTTTCTGAAGGGGTGGGAGGGGGTGTTCAGCCACTGGCTGCCGTGATGAACTGCACAAACATTTTAATGAATGTTGTTTGGGACAGTGATGGTAACTGAAGTCACACTTCCTTAACTTGGAGCTCAGTGAGCATTTTCCCTGAAAAGGTGCCTTCTGGAGAAAAGTACATATACGTTACAGACTTACCCTTTCACACGCACAAGTCCCCAAAGAACACAGCAAGTACAGCGATACTCAGCCCAGGGCTTTAAAATGAGATTGAGCTGAGTTTCTCTTTTCTGCTTGCCCTTATTCTGCTGACCCTTTGAGATTTCCCCAAATGGTTCCTCAATGCAGTAGCAGTTTCTCTTGTAGCAGTGATAGCCAACTGCTCAGTGTTTTCTTACTGAGAAGAGTACCTGGAATATTTCAGGCTTTGTCTGACAACCATGTGGGAGATGGATGCTCCTAATTCAGAAGAGCAGTACAACCCAGAAGAGGAGTCGACTCTGCTCCAAGAAAGCTGCTGCAGGACTGGAAGGAGAAATAAAGAATGAGGGCCCATGTCTTACAGCAGTGGCTCACAGGAGAGGCGGGTGGTGCAGGGCAGAGGGGGTTGGAAGGAGCGAGGAGAGCTGTGGAGGCTGCAGAGCTCCCACTTCACGCAGCAGATGCTCAGCTTCGGTCTCTGCTCCTCTTTTTGCTGCAGCTCTGCTCCTCTTGGAGCTGATGCTGGGGGAAGGAATTTGCATGTCTGACATCTTTCAGCCAGTTTTAAAGCAAAGCCAGAAATAGCTGGGGGTGGGGGGGGAAGGGAAGCCTAAAAAGTTTCATTTGCCCTACTCTAAAATTGCCACTTTCTGACTGTTTATTTTTCTTTAATAATTCCTTTAATATGCGAAGTGTAACTGCAAGTGGATCATCAGGCATTTGCTGCTTATATCTGGTTTAGTTGCATGGCAGTTTAAGTCTTAATAGAGAGAACAGAGGTCAGGCACTGCCTATGGGAGAGCATGTGCCTCCAAGCCAGCTCTGTGCCTGGGGTGTGCCATCTAAGAGCATTCCCTCTTTTCTTATAAATGAGGGGTTTAAGACCAAGAAAAATTAAAGCAAAATGTTAAATAGTGGTTGCAATGACTACTTCCATCTATTTCTCCCATTTTTATTTAGAAAATGCATTATTAATACTTTTCCTTATAACAAGGAAACAGTAAATTCCCAATGCCATAATGTTGCAGTAAAGTTAACTGTTCGGATATCTTAAGTTTCACAAGTCACTGCAGAATTATTAATAACTGAGTAGCATAGCCAGACATTTAAGGCCAAGAGAAGTCTCTCTCCCATCTCTTGCTCTGTGCCTATGTGCCTGTTACCAGCTAGGTTTGAAAAAAGAGCGTGATTCCCGAATGTTCAAGTGGACTGTCCACTCAGCTAAGCAGAGTGGATCTAACTGCTCTAGATTTTATATTCTTTGGTGTCATTGCTCATTCTCTAGTTTCATCTGCATCTGATTAGAGGTGACAGAGGATTTACCTTTGTCTTCTGAAGTACTTTAATATGTCAAAAAATTAGATTTCCTTTGAAAACAAAGCAGTAGATGTGTCCATTACATCCTTCTGTTGCTGTGTGTTTTGCACAAAATAGGCTTTTCCATTTTCTATATTGCTGTGATAACTTATCTCTGTACAGCTCTGCTTTTGTGGAGTAAGAGATACCTGTAGCTACGGCCAGTTGTTACTTCACCATGCACCTGCAGTTCTGCCCCACCTGGGGGTCACGCTTGTCTGTGCTGACATGAAGCCACAGTTGTGTTTGGAGGATGGCAGGAAGCTTCAGTGGAAGTCCTCAAGGCAAATGTTGTCCTGTGCTGTGGGATCCCAAGAACATACTGTTTGCTCTGACACTATTTCTGTAGCGTGTGGATGTCTTTGCAGCTGGATAGGTGAGATGTTTGGCTCTCTGAGGCAAAACTAATTACCATGGCCGTGGTGAGCATAGGAAGCTTTCCTGTTCCCCAGGTCATGGGTTAAGGGTATATACACACAAGGGGTTTGATGCAGGATGTGTCCCTTTGTGCTCCTCTCCCATGCACCTGGAAGGAGGCTTGGCCAGGGCTGCCAGAGCAGGCATTCAGCACAAGGACTGCGAGGAGAAAGCCTCCTGGACAGCCTCAGGCCTTCATGCAGCCCAGGACCCAGTCTGTGCTGTGGCCACAGCTGCCACCTGCAGAACTCTGCACAGGGGTTGTCGGTGCTTTTCAGCTGCTTGCTGGGCATTGCAATCACCTTTACTTTAGCCAGTCTCTGGTGTGTGGCAGCAGCCAAGGAGGCAGGTCAGGCTGCTGGCACGATGCCTTGTGCTCAGCATCCCTTGCTGTGCCTTCCCTGGGCAGACACGCTGTCCCTGGCTCTGCCCTGGTGCTGCAGTGGGGCTCCTTTGGTTCCACTCATTTGAACTCCGTGTCCATCCCTGCTCCATGACTCACACGACACAGGACTCCTGTCCATGGAGTTGCCTAATAGCCTTTATAACAAATGGTGCAAACCTGAGGTGCTGCAGGGCTCTGGAAGCACTGAAGGTATTTTGCTTGCCGGCACGTCTGCGTGTGTGTGTGTGTAACCTACGCAAGGATTCAAGGCTTAGTTCTGATCCTGCTAAAGTAACATAAGACCAAATCCTGTTCCTACCGTGGCAGATTTATCAGAGCATGACTGCTAACGCTCTGAAACTGACTGAGACACAGCTTCGTGCTGTGGACAGACAGCAGCCAAGAGTTCACTCCTACAGCTACCACGGGAGCAGGAAAATAGCGATGAGTAATAAGAGTGAGTGGGGGATGCACAGCAATTTAACAGCTAACAGAATGAAATGTAAAATGATACTGTGTTCCCTGCATTAATATTAATTATTTCTCTCACCAAAATAAAATGAAAACAACATTGTAAGCACTCATTTTAAATTTTTAAGACTGTATTATCGAGGCACTTATATAATGCATTTGGGACCCACTTTCCTGTTTTGTATGAGAAATAAGAATTTTGGAACAAGATAAACAAGTGAAAAGGAAGAATAATATTGAGAAAATGAAAATCATGACAATTGCTTCTTGTAGGCTGTCTTCCTTCTCCTCTTCCCATTTGAGATGCTGCTCTGCCGCTGTATGTTCTGGGGTTCTAATTCTATGAGAATGCAATTGATTGCAGTAGGTCTCTGGTAGAATTCAGTCCTGTAGAAGGGGTGATTTAACCTAGGGAGTATGGGCTTTGGTCACAGTGCATCATCTTTCTATAAATTGCAGTATGTAGCTGTGCTGCTCCTCATAGCACCTTAGAAAGGATTTGCCATTCCAAAAAAAATGATCACGTCTCCTCTTTGTTCCAAGAAAATTGTAATTTGCAGCCTCCAGGAGAAGCATTGCGTTTGTTACTTGACCTGACTGGTGGAGTTTTTCCCCGTTGTTTTGGGTGGCTGGTTCATAAGAGTAGGAGGCAGGGACTGGCTCCCTCATGTTTTGCCCCCAGTCAGGTAGGCAGGTAGTTCATTTCTCTACACTTGTGCTCAAAGATGTGAGGAGGCAGTTCCAGGCGGTCTCTGTGTGGTAGCTGTATAGCACAGGACAGCACACTGTCTTTTAAACCAAGGATTTTTCTTCTTGCATGCCTGTAGAGCACACAGCAGATATTTAAAGAGTCAGTCATGATAGTGGCATATTCAGATAAGAGTACTGCAGATCCATCCCCATGAGGTGTTAGAGACAGATCGTGCTTCCCTTCCTTCTCCCCCCATATTCCCACTGATGTGCTCTTTGGTGCTGGGCTGCATCTCAGGTGCATCATAACCCCACTCCTGCCACCAAAGTGGATGTGTGACTGTAGTTTGGGGTGTAGGAAAACACAGAGTCACCTGTCAGTGCTGAGCAGTCATCCCTGCAGCCATTCCCAATCTCTTCTGGGGAAAGGATAGTTGCACAGGTAGAAAAAATCCCGAAGAATCAATGTGGCCCACAGCATTGCCAGCTGGGCCATACAAGTCTAGTCTAAGGTCTAAGCATGCTGAAGTAGTTTTCAATTTTCCATTGCAGAGAAGGAAAAAAACCTGGAAAATCTATATAATTTCTGTTTTCCATAGGAGACAATGGACAGATTGTATGCTTTAAGGTCAAACAGATGTTTCATCTTGAAGCATTTTTTTTAATCCATAAAAACAGTGGGGAAAATATATAAAGAAGAAAAATGGTTCAAACAGATTAAGGGTATATTTTTGCTTTATTGTAAATATTTTAAAGCTTCATCAAGAAAGAAAAGCAATTAGCTTTGATTTAGCTAATAAAGGCCAGTCATTTTCAAAGCCATCTCCTTCATTCTTTGTTTTATACAGAATCAGAATGAATTTTCTAAGTCACAAGTAAGGAAAAAAAGAAAGATGATTTAATTCTTGTTGGCAATTTTCAGAATATGACAAATACTCTAAAATGGCTAGCATGTTGATGTTTAACATCAGGTCTACTTCAACAAATTGAAAAACCATTTGCTACAATATTTGGAATAGTTGTGAAAACAAAAATTTTGATGCTACTCTTCAAAATTTCTCTGCTAAGAGAACTAGTGAAAGCAAGTTGCACCATTACATGAAAATTGCAATGTACGAGTAGTGGCATCAGAGCTGTCAGCAGAATGTGTTCACATTTCAGTTTCAGGTGCAGCAGGTTTAGGGTATGGACATGTGGAGTTAATATTAGCCTGATTTCTGATAAATATCTGTGTCTGCACTGTGGTGATAGAAAGTGGATCTTTCTCTCCCAAGCATTTAGACCAAAACTCATTGTGAAAAACAAGGGCTCTTCTTTTGTGCTGGCACAAATTCTGGTGTGAAAGAGCCGCCGTGGGAATCCAAGGTTTCTCTCTGGCTCTTGAGCCCAGCCTAGGCTGTGCACTCAGCCTGTGAGTTGGGAGCTGGGGTGGCTGAGCTGCTTTGCAGTGAATCTTCACTGGGACCTTGTGCAAGTGATGCTGGCGACCTGCCCTCTTGCAGGCTAAGGGAATAGTGCATCGCTCTTCGGGGTTGGGGTAGAGGCAGCACAGTTTAATATTCTCTGATCTGCAAGGTTTATGAAGACTTTATTCAGAAAGCACTCTTGTGTGCCCTCCGCATTTTCAACATCAGATAAGAAGCTTTATAACCCTGAATTATTTATAGGTTGGTAATACAGTAGATCTGACCTTTTTATAGGGTAGCATCGTGCAGAAGCGAATGAAGTATTTTTACACAAGGGTCATGCACACAAGGCATAATCTTGTTTCAGTTGTGATGTCCCCTCACTTTGCTCTGTCCTAGTCACTTTTTTTTTGCAATGGCATTTCTGGTGTCTTATGTGTGAATTGAGGACAAATCATGCAAAAAACACCTGCTAGTTTAAGCATAAGGAGGTTTTTTTTCAGCAGCGATTGAACAAATGCAGTGTTGTAAAAAAAAGTTTAAAAAGTTGTACCCTTTCTGCTCATCTCACAAGGATGAGCAATAAGGCCTGTATTTCCCAGTTTGCTGAGCCTGAGCAGTATCTTTTACCTGCTTAAATGCCAAAGCATTGCAATGAAGAAAATTGGCATTGTATTCTCGTGAGTCACCAGCCCAGTAGTGGAATAAGACTTTATCTACTTCATAGGAAATCCAGTGTGTATCTGTGAGAAGTGTTTTAATATGGTCTTTTGGATTCTGAAGCCACAAGCTCATGATAAATCCATATGCCTCTGTAGTGCTGTATTTTCTTTTTGGACCTGATTTGCAGAAATACTAAAGCCCAACAAAACCCAAAAGCAAACAAAACCCCTCCATGTCTGCACTTTTAAAAACTCCAAGGAAACCCTCATCCAAATTTTGAACATCTGCATCTACACTTTGGACCAGCAAACCTCAAAAGAGCTCCTTTCTAGTACGGGAAGAGAGACCCAGAACAGCACTTGTGTGCACACACTTGCCTTCCTCACCAGCTTTGGTAGGATTTTAAAGGCAGGACAGAATGGTGATGGGTTAGGTGGGTTCCTGGCCACTTCTCACTCCCTAGAGTTACATCTCTCCAAAATGCAGGCTTGGACTGCATCTTAGTGTGCTAATTTTGTGGCAGGTTGGCACTGCAGGTCTAAGCCTAAACTGATGCTTTAAAGCATCTCTCAGGTGAGGAAGATAAATTAAAGATTAATCCAATAGGCAGCAGTATTACTCGTTTGTGCACTGCTATTCGGTAGGACTTTTTTACTTATCTTGAATGGTGAAATAGGGACATTTAAAGATTCAGACTGAGCAAAATGTGAATGTGAAAAGGCTGTGCTCTCATTGGCTTTAAAATCCAGCACAGTAAGGAAGTGATGTGGGTCAGTGAATAAAGTCAGAATAATAACCACATGGAGGCAACTTTTGAACATCGCTGTAAGATGCTCTCAGATACTCAGATTTTTAATCTTTTAATTTGTCACAAAACCTTTTTTTTCCTTTCAAAGCTTATGCTATAAAGGTATGTAGCACTTCAACAGACATGCTGGTGACTTGTAGGGAACTTAATCCTGTAAGTGCTGTGTCTCAGGTGTCCTCAGAACCCCAGTATGGCTCCAACTACAGCTGCTTGCAGTACTTGGCCTCCCAATTCCAGCTTGCTGTAGAAGTTACTTTAATTGAAGCTTTAAAGATATTTTGTAACATTTATATTTGTGATAACAAAAAATATTGTGAAACCTCTTTAGAGAAGTTGGTAAGAGAAATGTGATGATGCCAAGCTCTGAAGTGAGATAAGGGTTGAATATCTTCCAAAATTACTCAGGTTTTTTTTTCATGGATAGATTTTTTTATAGTTTTATTCTTACTACTGAAAGGGGTTTCAGTTAGCTGGGTAACTGCTTTCCTCTTTAGACAATTCCAGTAATTCCAGTGGAAGCTATGCTGAGCTTGCCCCTCTGAGGGATTTGACTGGGGGTTTGGCCTTCCTAAATTGGCTATTTCAAGGGCAGGAAAGGCCCATGATGAAATTTAGCAAACCTGTTGCGCTGTCTGTGTCATGGCCACCTCCCAGGCCTTGTACCACCTGTAGCAGCATTGTGTCCTTCACTGTTTTGTGTCCAGAGTAGTTCTCTCAATGCAAGGGGCCGTGCAGGAAGGCAGCCTGTAGCTTCTGTCACAGCACTGCCAACGGAGGACACCCTGCTCTGCTGACAGCGGGTTTATAAGCCCCTTTTCAGCATCCTCATCCTTCCCACAGAATAAAAGAAGTGAAGCCAGGACAAAATGATCTCCTCTAAAATTTTCATTGTGAAGAGTGATTGAGCCAATGGAGAATAAGTTCTGTTTTGGACTAAATAATTAAAAATGTATGAGATAACTGATTTCAGTCTAGCAGGAAAACCAAAACAAAGCAATGACATCTGTAAGGGATTAAATAGACTTCTGAAAATGTGATTCTAATGCACCAAACAATCAAGTTGCCATTTTGATATGTTGAGGATCAGGTATCCTTGCTTCAACCATTTTGTCACACATTTAATTTCACTCTGGCTTAAGAAGCTTGGCTTCTGTTCCATACCCACCTTACAATTCTCTTTTAGGAGTGTTGCAATCACATTGTGATGCTTCACATAGATGTTCCAACTATGTTTTCCTAAAAATAAGAATAGGAGAATATGAATAGGGGTATATAAGATGGAGACAGATTTTTTAGTAGGGCCTATAGCTATAGGACATGTGTTAATGGTTTTAAACTAAAAGAAGGTAGATTCCGACTAGATATAAGGAAGAAATTTTTTGCAGTGAGGGTGGTAAGGCACTAACACAAGTTTCCCAGAGAGATGGCAGACACTCTATCCCTTTAAAAATTCAAGGTCAGATTGGATGGGTCTCTAAGCACCCTGGTCTAGTTGAAGATGTCCCTGCTCATTGCAGGAGGGCCTGACTAGGAGACCTTTAAAGGCCACTTCCAACCCAAACTATCCTACGGTTGTATGATTCTGTGAATGCTGCTGGTGGCGGAACAAGCCCGGAGACTGAGGAAACCTGTGGTTCTGTGTGGCCAGTCTCAGAAGTCTGGCCTTTTAGTACCATCTGAAATGAGCTGACTACAGTTTTTCCACATTATCTGCTTAAAAAAACCCCAAAACCAATAAAACAACAAAAACTGGGAGAGTTTTTTCTAAAAAAATTATCTGTCCAGGATATTCTTCCATTATCCTGTCATCAGCAGTAGAAGTAGCTGCTTACTGGAGCTCAGTGGTGTCTCACTGCCTGTTTTGAATGAAATCCCCATTAGACATCTCATCTCCATCGTGCAGAGTTACAGCCGGTACCTGTTGGAAAGCTGACAATTCCTTCTTTTCAGGGTGAGGGTGGCTTTACACAGTAGGGGCATGTCAGACTGTTCCTTGCTTGGTATCAATTGTATTAAAATAAAATGCAAATTATGTTTTTTCAGTGTAGGAAAGCTTTCCTGCTCTGATCCCATGAAATCTTGCAGACAATGTGAGTATTTTGTGGCATTTCAATATGATATACAGACTTCCATACACATATGCTCCATAAGAACAGTGTAGCATGAATCATCTTACTATGACTGCAGGGCTTTTGCAAAACACCCATTAATTCTGTCCAGTCAGTCCCCACTGTATAGATTGAAAAAATTATAATCTTCCTCAAATTGTTTACATCTGAATGCTTCTATGTCTCAGAGTTTCTTCAAGCTCTTTTAAATCACAAGAAAGATGATCCTGTCCTATTGCTGACTCATGCCTCTTATGTTTCTGTTCCATTGCACAGGGCTTTTAACATTCCTCAATGTAAATGCATCAAACTAGTAAACCAGACATTTCAGAAGCCACATTTTCTTGAGTAATAGCTATGCTCTGTCTCAGTTTTCTTTAGACTTAAGGAAAATTTCTACTGACCTAGCATGCAAAGGCTTCTGGAGAATGTTTTTTAAATTATTTTATTTTCAAGGGCTGGTTCTCATTACAAAAAAAAAAAAAAAAGGTCAAAGCACATACAGTTGTGTTTCTCTTGGATGTTTTTAAGATTTCTTGAAAATAGAATTCTTATTCTCAGGAAATCCCTTGCTTCCAACTGCTGTTTCTTCCTCCCACCTGGCTCTTCCTAAAGAGCTGCCTAGACAAAAGACAAACACCTATCTTACAAGGAGACAGATCACAGTATAGTTCGATGGTTTCTCCCTAAATTCCTACTTATATATATATATATAAAGGAGTATGGGTTGAGGTGTCTGTGTGAGTGTTGCACTGCAGTATGCTTTAATCATTTCCCCAATCCTACTTAGTTTCTGGCATTCCTGAGAGGTGCGCTTGCACTGACACTAGCTGATGACATTTCCATTCTTTTCTGACTACTTGAAAATGTGCAACTTTCCATGCTTTCAACAAAGTTATCCTTCAGGCTCAACAAAATCCATACAGCTGTTCTCAGACTGTCTCAAACCTTTTTTTTTTTGCATAGAAGTCATAACCTGTTTTGATCCATATTGATTTAAGTTAAAGGATGAACTGCATGTATTGATATTACAGAAACAATCTGGCTTGATTATAAAGCACGAGTACATAATAGGAGCAGACGTGCAGTCCTTCTTCTGTGGGTAAATGGGTAGTAAAATGTCACAGGGCACTGCAAAGGGGAATTCATTAATCTTTGGAAAGGATAAAGCTACTGCAACACAGAAAGTCCATGAGGAAATGACTGTTGGTTGTGCAGGGTTTGGATGCTGCTGGCTGATAGGTCATGCAAAGCCCTGTGAAAAATAGCACCTGGTGAACTCAGCACTGCTCATCAGCACAGGAGCCCTGGGCTAGAGGGCAGGGCTTTCATAAGAAACGTGGCAGACAGGAAGGTTGTCAGAGGCAACCAGAGCTTGAGGTTTCTTAGCGCAGCAGGTCTGCCTGAGCCTCGCCCCAGTGCAGTTTCTGAGCCTGCCTCCGTGTGTGTGTGTGTGAGGGAGGGATGCCTGGGGGGTTTTCAGAGGCTGAGAAACTGCTTAAGGTCAGTGATGAGCCCACTGCGTAGCCACTGAGCAATGGGAAGATTGAGAGTGTTCAGCTCCATTGAGAATTTAGCTGTTTAGGCTTTTAAATCAAACTGGTTTTGATTTTGAAATTGCTGGGATGCCCCAGCACTCAGAAGCTGAAGTGTCTTCTGGTGATTGAAAGATAATGCTTGCAGCTCTGGGACCTCCAACATGGGAAGGACTTGGACCTCTTGGAGTGAGTCCAGAGAGGCCACAAAGATAATCAGGGTGCTGGAGCACCTCTCCTGTGCAGATGGGCTGAGAGAAATGGGATTGTTCAGTCTGGAGAAGAGAAGGCTCTGAGAGACCTTTGAGCACCTTCCAGTAGCTGGAAAGGGACTTTTAAAAAGGGCAGGTAGTGACAGGACGAGGGGCAATGGCTTCAAACTGAAAGGTGGTAGGTTTAGATTAGACATTAGGAAGAAATTCTTCACTGTGAGGGTGGTGAGGCACTGGAATAGGTTGACCAGAGAAGTTGTAGGTGCCCCATCCCCGGAATTCTCAACATCAGGTTGGATGGGGCTCTGAGTAACCTGGTCTAGTGGAAGATGTTCTTGCCCATGGTAAGGGCTTTGGAGCTAGATGACCTTTAAAGGCCCCTTCCAAACCAAACCATTCTATGATCTCTGGAATCGCATACTTTATAGGTGCAGTATTTTCTACCTGAGAAATTTAACCTTGCAATATGAGCTTCTTTACAGTAATGGAAACCCATGGGAGCTGCACACCATTGTGGGAATGAAATCCATTTGCATTTACCTGAAGTGAATTATTTTATCTATACATAGGTCTGGTAAAGCATGGTCAAAATAATGCCCTAACTTTTCCATTATGATGGTAGCAGTTTGATGCTTTACCACCATGTCTTTGTTTTTGCCTGGAAGCAGCCCATCACAGTGAACTAAAAGTAGGGACCTCTTATTCCTGTTGTATTACACAAGTCAAAGTAATTTATTTACTGCACTAGTAATTCAGTGCACTATCTATAACTGTTCTGCAAGCATATATGACTCCTTTGAACATTTATTCTTACAATGAACATCCTGTATTGCTGGGAAAACAAGGATTGCTTTTCTTTCTACTGCAGGCATCTAGTTTAAAGGCTAGGCTGATTATTCACTCTCTTTACTCTCCAGTCAGGCAGCAAAAGCAGTGTTTTCCTTGCCTCAGAAGCTGTTACAAAGTTGAATCTACTTAAGATTCCCAGGTAAAAGGTGTTTGAGAGACTAAGGCTTACTCCACAGCCTAGATTGGTAGTAAAAAAAACCCCAACAAGCAAACAAAAAAACAAAACCAAAAACTAAACCCCCCAAAAAACCAACAAACCTGCAAAAAAGGTGAAATTCACTGCTGTTGCTTATAAATTTTTAGATCAAATCCTGAAGTATGTAATTTACTGGTATTTTTTACTGGTTCTTATGTGTGCAGGAAGATTGCTTTTTGACAGTGCTTAGTTTTCCAGTTGGAATGAAGGGCTTCACATACACCTTCTGTCTTCCTTCTCACTGTCATTACATCAGTGGGAACTTTGGAATGCTCTTGTCTTGGAGCCTTCTGTGAGGAGGACAGTGACTGCTGGAGCTCCCGGAGCATACCCAAACATCTTTAGTGACCTCGACACTATAGCTGGACTTAAATCCAGATCCAATCTTAAAAAAAAATCTTCGTAGATAGGGAGAGAACACCTAAAAAGTTAAGAGATATGCTGTAATTGTTCTGTGGAGAGGTTTAAGTGTGGTGATTCATCTCAGTATCAAAACTCCTGTAAAAATTTGACAGTTACTTTAATTGAATTATTTGTGGGATTGGTTTTTTTTTTCTTCTGACAGTTATTTTTGTGTTGATTTTGGGACCATTTCCTATATATGACAGAGTGCAGGAGACAAGATATTTACTGAATTGATAGAAAGTGGCCAGCAAATGAAATGGTATGGATGGTTCCTCAGCTGAGGCCAGGCTTTGATTTCCCGAGCCTTTTGTTTGTGACACATATTTCCTGGGTGTTGTGAAGCAGAATTTGCTATCTGTTAAACACTTCGAACTTTGTCTCTATTCTACTTGCTTGGTTTTGTAATACTAATGCAAACTGGAGATGTTTTCAACAAAATCATGATGCTTTAAAGCTATGTCCACCAATGTGTTAGAGGCACGGTGACATCTGCTTGTCGCCTAAAACTGCCAGTGCTAAGAGGGTGCCATCCGCTATAGTTAGACACAAAATTTAGGGCTCAATCTGGCAGTGAAGTGTGGGAAGCAGGAAGACATGCAGCAGAGTGCAGACCCTATCTCAGCTTTGAGAACATAAAGGAGAAAGTAGAACTGTCGCCCTCACCTGTTCAGGCATTTAGGTCTCCTTTTATAACCATCTGAGTTTAAAAGACCTCATTGGAGCAATGGCCTCATCGGAGATGATGAATTTTCCTATTGCATCCTGCACTGCCCAGGAGTGCTGACCTTCCCAGTAGTAAGCACAGCTCTGTCCTGACTCCTGACCCTCATGCCTTTGGTCAGGGCAAATTAGCAAAAACCAAAAACAGATGAGATGCTGCCGTCAGCCACAGGGAGTCTGAAGTATCCCAGTCCTGGTTCCCTTACATGCAAAACACATCTCAATGCAGTGTATGATGCATTTGCAAATTTGTTGCCTGATTTGTTCCCGTAGGCAAAGTGAGGACATAAGCCAGTCAATATTCCACTTTGGTCTGAGAAGTGTGGCTGTGTTTGGAGACATTTTGGTTAGCCAGAAGCCTTCTGAGTTTACCTCCTGTGTGTGTGGCTATCTACAAACCCAGTGAGGCGTAGCTGCATCGCCCTATCAGTGCCTCAGTCTGCAGACACTATGCAGCACTTGGGTCCTGCAGTACTTCTGCAGTGCCTGCTATCAGTAAGTGCCTGCTATCATAGAAAACTTCTGATCACTTATTCCAAGCCTACAAGAGGAAGAGCAACCTTTGTGTAGTGTATTAATATAAGACTTGGGAGATACTAGTCCACATCTCTGCAAAAGGATTTCTCTGGCAGCCTTTAAGAAATAATTTATTTTCTTCTGTCTTTTGTTCCCTTTCCATAAAATAGATATGCCATCATCATGCCAGACTGCAGCTAGGAGAATTAATGGTCTGTGTGTAGAGAAAGGATAATGTGGCCTGTTTGGAGTGTGATTTCATCTCTTTGGCAGGTGTCACCACTGCCATCAAAATGTTTTCGTGCAGTTCAGGAGGATTCTTTGTGTCTATCTCCTGAGGTACCCTTGCCATCATACTGAGCAGCCTTGCCATCCTACTCCCACTTCATTGGGGTTGAGTAGAGGTTCACATCTGAGATGTGGTGATTGGTCAGTGAATTGCTGCATGAACCTGGCAGCAGAGCCCCTGCACTCCTTCCTCGCCCTGCCTCCCGTTCAGGGTTGAGCCCAGCCCAGTCCTGGATGCAGCACTAATGTGGTAGTGCTCAGCCTCTGACACCGTGAAAAATAGAACCAACTACAAAGCAAACAGCAACAACAAATTTTGGGGTGTCTCAGCACTGCTTTGCTGTCGGTAGTTGCTTGCTGTAGGTTTGTCCTTGAACAGGTCTGAATGTGAAGAAGCCTCTCTGAGAACAAGCACAGAATGTTGTACTAAAGCGTGTAAATGCCTTGGAAAGTCTCGGGCAGTCGGGAGCGACTCACTGCTTTAGCACCAGTGCTGGAGATCATTTGGCAAGATGCAGTTTCAGTAACCAATGCAGGCACAAGGGCCAAGTGTTTTCAGAGCTGGATGCGATTGCAGAGATAAGCCTAGATTCTCCCTGCCCCAAGGCACAGGCCAAAAGATTCTCCTCTTTATCTGAATTGCATTGTCTGCCTGATGACTGCCTCTTCAAAGTTCTGATACAGTAGATGTATCCAGCAAATGATGTATTTAAGAAGATAATCAAATGCAATCTGATATGCCAAACATCTATTAAGACAGAAAAACTTCTGCCTTCCCTCTGGGGAATCCTCTTCTCTTGAGCTGGGCAAAGATGAGGTTTGTGTGCTGATTAGTTACAGTATGCCCTGTGAAGTAATTTGACTCAGGTAACAGGGAGTGATGGCAGCATCCTGTGCCTCTGCTGAGTCCTTCTGGGTCTGCACATTAGAGCAGCAGCAGGCAGCCAGCTGTTCATGGGCCGCTCTACACCCTTTAAGCAGCAAACCGGGGCCTCTCACAGGGGAGAAGTTCTAGTAACAAAGTTAAAAGGATCTTCTTTTAATCACCCCTGCACCTGAACGAGACTGGAAGGCTGGATGCAGATGCTATAAATGTATTAAAAAAAAAAAAAAAGCAAAGCAAGAAAAATCAGAAGATGCTGCTGTAACTCTTATTTTTAGCAAACTGAGTTCCAGACAGTGTGCTGGGGGCAGCTGGGCTGCAGAGCAGGTGATGATACATAGTCATATTTAAGATAAAAGCTAAAAAATTGCATGACTTACCAAAGCAACAGCTTTTCAATTTATAGTATTCTGAGGATGGTGATTTTGAAGAGCAGCATTTTGAATTTTAGCTGGTTTAATGCAAACTAATGTTCTAGAAATAATCCTCTTTATTAATAAACCGCATTTCCTAAGAAGTCATGTATGAAACAGCAAATGCTAAGTAAAAGGAATATTAAAGACAAAATCTGTTTCAAATGCCAGATCTGGCAAACTCTCCTGTTAGAAAAATATCTAATAGCAGCTGGATTGGGCTTTTTCTAACTGGGTAGGACAGATTGTTGGGGGGGTGGGGGGGGGAAGTGAATTTGCAAATAAAATTGAAAAGATTCCTGAGCACCACTTGTTCAAAGGGTGTTTTCATTTAGTCGAACATCCCAACTGAAACATACTTTATAGCTTGGAGCTGCTGGGGAAGTTACTGCATCTGTCTGCACGGGAATGCCTGTTAGCAGCTGAGCTCATGTGCTGCCAAGGTCTGCACATCTGCTTGCAGACCTCCCACCACCCTGCTCATCGCGCCCATGCAGGCAGCTCCTGCTCCTCCCAGTGCTTGTGCTCAGCAGCAGAGGACATTGCTGACAAATCTTCCCAAGGGCCTTCTAGGATTTGAGAGGTCAAATATATTCATTTTTATTATGATAGTTTTCTTTTTTTTTCCCCAAACTCTTCTAAGACGTTTCAGTCCTGGCACTGTGTTAGAGATAAATGGGCTGCAGGTGAATTTGGTGATCTCCAGCACTCCCTACTGTCTGTGCATGAGAGAGGGGCCTTATGGGTTCAACTTTGTGTGCTGGAAAAAGGTTTTTGTGCCCTGCCTGTTCTGCTGCTGAGCTTTGGGGAGCAGACAGAGAGAGAAGAGGGCTGTTGGCAAGTATTTTAATTCTCGACCTCCTTTGGTGCAAAACCTGGCTTTGAGACAGCAAAGGCAGGCAGTGTATTTACTGTTCTCAGACACTTTTTGGAGGCAGTGAGAGGCCTTGAGCATGTTGCCTCCCCCTCTCTATGTTGCCCTGCAGCGAGGACACCACGCTTGCCCTGCATGTTGATGTGTCACCCTCTGCTTGTGGGGCTGGTGGTTGTGAGGACTCTGCTCTGAGGATGGGGACAGGCACCCAGGCGAGGAGCACAGTGGGACAGCTCATTCCCCACCACTGAGCTGGAGGACAGCTTTTCCACATAATGAAAGCGTGCAGTGCATCAAGAGATGCTCCAGTAGTGGCACGCTGCCAGGAGGACTCTTGTCCTGAGAGCTGGCATCAGATCCAAGTTATAAGTGAGCAGGTTTCGGAGTTTAGGGAGATTAAATGATCTCTGCCAGCATTGCCATGCCCTCCTTGACAGCATTTTCTAGAGCCTTCTGTCACTGAAGAACAAAAGCTGGATCCAGCAGTTGCCTGGTGGTTCCATCCACTTCAGCCAAACAGGCGTTTTGGACTGGATGCCCCTGTAGCACAATGAGAATAATGGAAATTACAGCTGATTTACTATGCAATGATGCTTCTGAGCCAAATGGTTTCCATCTGAATATGAAGCAGATTTGCCAGTGTGCTGGTGTAATGAATGCACCATCTCTTTGCCCCTTCCGTGCCTTTGCAGTCAAGTATTTGCTAGAAAGTGCAGCATTAGATGAAAATCAGAAAGGGAGGGTTGGAAGTCACATCTTTAAAGTTTCTCTAGATTTTACTTGCTATATAATAGTAGCTCCAGGTGTTGGGAAGCGGATAGATTAAAAGCATGCAAACCTGCTTTGTGCAGAGTAGCCCAGGTGTATGTATGTGCTGCAGGCTTGCTTCAGCAGGGTCAGCATGGAGTCCCCATGCCAGGAGTTGTAGGAATTGTGCTGTTTCATTGCGAGATAAAATGTTTTGCCCTGTGGACTTTTGAGAAATCTGCTGGAGGTCTGAAAACTTCTTTTCATGAATCTGGTGCCAAAACCTCTGCAGCAAGGCTCCTGTGCGATCAGTAGCACAGAGCCAGATAAAGCCTGATATAAATCTATGCTGTGGGCAGAGTGGTGATAAAGATGCACGCTGGGAGAGTTCAGGGGCATTTGAGAGGACAGCAGGGGTGGAGGATGAGATGTATCTTGGACAAGCCTCTGAGTCCTGTAAAATCTGTTAGTCCTTCCCAGCCCCCAGATAGTCTGTGATTAGAAGGACACTAGGATGGCTCGGGTCCACCTGCTCCTGAGCTGTGATTGCAGCAGGGAAGTGGGTGCACAGAAGTTAGGTGGCAAATGCAAACTGCTGGATGAGTTCCCATGAGAAATGGGGTTATTATGCAGTAAGGGGGATGGCCTTACAAGCAGTTCATTTGATTAGGATGTCATTATGTGAAAAATTAAGAGCACTTTTCGTTTCTATGGGATGATGAAGCTATTGCCAAAATCCAGCTTTCAGTTACTGGTTCTGGTTATATAATGATGACTGCTTTGCGTTTCCAAGGATTGTAATCTCTTAGTTGAAAACAATGTCAGGAAGAGATTCTTCGGCATGGTTTGCTGTTTGTGCAAACACTTTTATTTTCTCTGAGCTCTCTGTTAGATTATCCAGCTGTGTCTTTGTCAGGTATGCACACATAACAGATCGATCTAAGCATTGTTTACTCACATTCAGGGGGATGCACTGGACCATATCTGGTGTTGTCTTTCCTTGAGTTTAGATCCACGACTAACATTATTTTGGATAACACTCTTTTTTTTGGATCTCAAAATAGCATTTTCCATTAAATGACTGTTTCCACTACATTGAAATACTCTCTTTGTGGAGTCTGGTATTACTTCTACCTATACTTAACTGCTGAAGTGTCTGCTGCACTCTTCAGTTGCTAAGGAAATGGTTTCCTTTTCTTGATACAAATTTTTAATATCTCAGCCTATGCCTGTGGTATAGGATCATCCATCTTTTCACCTGGACAAATTTAAATGAATTTTGTGACTAGTAATTCTTGCAGACTAGATGCCTTACAAAGGCATAAGAGAGAGCAGAAAGGAGAGAAGAGCTCACAGGGAGACAGGAAGAGAGGGATTTTTGCGTTTGTTTCCTTAATTCTGAGCAATTAAACAATTAAGTACACTGTAGTCAAGTACAGTCATTGTCATAACAGAAAAACTTTACAGCAGACATTGAAATGTCTACTCTTAGGGTATGCTTTGCATTGGGAGCTGTTCCCAACTGGATCTCAAGTGCCTGAGGCCCTGGTTGTGTCCCCCAAGTCGTATAAGGGACATGGAAAACCTTTACTTCCTCTCCGCAAGCACAACTTCGCAACGTGGTGGTGACGAAGCAGAATGTCACAGCAGCTGCCGTGGGTCTATGGCAACATGAAACCCACCTGACTTCCAGCAGCTTCTCCAACCTCTCCGTGGCTGCCATTCTTCCCTTTTTCAGGAAAATGAGAGTACAGCGTGCTGCTCACAGACTTTATTTCTGATCAGGATGACGGCGTTTTACATTCCTACACTTGGGATAAGAATCAGTTCATGTGAAAGGTGAGACTAGAAAATAGGTAACAAAACATAATATGACAAGCTCCTTGAAAGTTGCCTCTCTTCTTTTAAAAGTAAGAAGATTATGCTATGTAAATATAAAGCATAAATGCACATGGGGAACTAAAGAGCCTGTGATGCACTGTGAGGAGTGAAGCTGAGATTACAAAGCTTCAGTGCACTCCTTATCTGAGATATGACTTTGGTGGTGGCTTCTCCTGGATACTAGTACAACTCTGAAACTAAAATATGTCACATTTCAGTGATGCTTAGAGGTTAAGGCTTAATGTCCGAGGAGTACCAGTGGAAGAGAAGCAGTTTGCTCAAGGGTGAGCTCTGTGTCACGTCTGTCTCCTATCTCAGAACGTGGGATCAAGGAGAAAACTGATTTTACAATGCTCCTTAGGAGGAAGCAAGGAGATGTCACCTGAGGTATTTAAGTTTAGCCCAGTGTGACATTAGAACATGGAAGAAGTAGAGATGGCAAAGCACGATAGTAAAACAATCAATATTTTATTGATCACTTAAAAGCACGTAACCACGTCAGCGTACACTCTGTGCTCTGCCTCACTTAAGCTACTGAAGCTGAACTCTTCAAACCTGCCTGCCTACGAAATGAAAATTAAATGTTTTGCATTGTCTCAGTGAAGTGGAAAAGTAGGAGAAGAGGAAAAAGCTTAAATGAAAAGCTGTCTGTAAGATGAAATGAAACATTTTAGTTCAGGGAAATCAAAGGTTAGAGTTGCAGAGCAGAAGGAGAGCACTATTCAATAAAACTGGGATAGTTTTCAGGTTCAGGAAGTTAATTTTTCTCACTGATTTGAGAAGATGAAGAGAATGGTAAAACTGCTATCCAGGAGGGGTTCTGGGATTAGGTGTCATTGTCTCCCCAGCTGAGATTTTCTATTTTGAATCAGTGGTGAGGGCGTTTGCTGGAGCAGGAGCCAGAACATGGGGATCCCACCTCCTGGTGAGGGCCTGTGTCTCCAGGCTGAGCACCAGTCCTGTCACCTGCCTGAGGGAAGCTGGGGGACCTCAGTTCCAATTCTCGCTTTTAAAAGCAGAACTTCCTTCAGCCCGTCTTGTTGGGAACACTGGCTCTGAATGTCTCTGTAGCGTGGAAGGCAGGATGCCCTGCTGGGTGTGTTTCCGAAGTGAAAGCTCGGGGGAGACTTGGAACAGCTTTCCCTGAGGTAACCTCAGCCGTCCTGGCCTGTGTCTCGCTTGCAGTGGGCGGGCATCTCATCACCATCACCTGGTCACAGGGCAAAGCTCTGGCAAGGGAGGGAAGGGGAGGGAGAGCTTCCTTCACAGCGTCTCTGTGCACATTGGAGTTTGAACTGAGTTTTTGTCCCCATAATGTGGTGACAAGAGCCGTGCTCCTGAAAGGGGTGTTCAAATCCTTTTGGCAGAGGGGAAAAGGGAATTTGCTTTCTGCTGTCTATGAGTGCTCTCAACTACTCAGGAAAAAAAAGGTAAACAAACCCATGACCATGGTGTCCAAGTGTCAGATGCAAGCACATGCTTTTTCTAAACAAAATCTTTTAACAAAACTAGTTGCAAACGCAGCCTGAATTATGATTGAAAAGGTGTTTGGGGATGAGTGAACCACTGTGAATGTGTATCTGCCCATATCTCTGTAAGCGGGAGAGGTGTGATACAAACAAAGGCTGGGTCAAAGGCAGCTTTTAGATTCCCATTTGATGGTCTCAGGGACTCTGGAGTTTGCAGTTCCTACTGCTCCTGGTAAAAGGTGTGTAGAGGCTTTCAATATGCAGATCTAACTTTGTCATTCTTTGAATATAGATGATGGAAAATTTTTAAAAATGAGGGTTTCAGTCTGCTTGTGAAGAAACAATGCTCTCCTGCTGAATTATCCTGGTTTTCCTCTTCTAGAGCAGGTGTTTTCTTCAGGACAAATTCATGAATGTTTAAGTTAAGTGTGTCTGAAATCAGTTGACAAATTGTATTGAGGATCGCTTATCTGAAACTTGTAAGGGTGAACTCTCACCAATTTTATCAGAAAGGGATGTCTTGCATATGTAACAGTTCAACTGCTGATAAACACTTGTGTGGCTGACTTGAGACACTGCGATATGTGCTGGGCCTGTGATGTCTTCCCACGAAACAGGCCATTTCACCTCACTGAATAATGACATTTTGCTCTGTGTGTATATAAACTGAAAGCCCAATACAACCCTAAGCTTTGCTGCTACGTAAGTAATAAAAATAATGGCATTGGTCATATTGAGAGGATTGAGAAATGGTTGTAAAACTCTTAGAGATGTGTGAATGAAATACACTGATAAGAGAGAGAGCACCTACCTCTGCCAGTATTTGAATCTACATTCACCTTGGAACTTAAGTGTCTGCTTTCACAGAACTAAAATACCTGCAACAAAATCAAGAAATTCAGCTCTAAAGGATCCTGTGTGAAGTTACTTGGAGGGATCCATCAGTCCTTGGCTATTCTAATTAGCTCACCTGTGGATTTAGCAGATGGGAGACAGCTATCAGTTTTGACAACTGATAAGGAAATGGGGCCGTCACTTACCATCACCAGCTGCAACTGGACTGTGGGAAACTGGCAGAGAGTGTTTTCTAGGAACCGCGAGTTTAGAGGAGCTCTTGTAATGAGAAAGTCTGAAACACCTCACTACAGTCAACTCTTGTCTTCCCTCCAGTGTTTCAAGCTCCTGGCTGTTAGTTAGGGCTGAAGGGGTTTGACAGCTGCTTTGGGAAATGGTAAGCAATGCACTTTTTCTGTTGCCAATTCTCATTCGGTTATAAGTAGTTTGTTTCCTTCTCACAGAATGTTATCCAAGCTCTTGAACAGGGAAAGGATAGATGAGTTGAGTGGCACTGGGTGCTTGACTGTGCATGGCTGTGCAGCCATACTGGGCCACCTACTTGGGTAGAAGATTTATTCTCTTTTTATGCAGGGCTGCAGGTTAGTTTGCTTTTCTTCAATATTATAGATGAACTTTAAGCCTGTTAACTCAGAGAGAGACACATAAAGGAGAGTTAATGTTATCTTAGGCAATTTGTGCAGGGAACTTTCATCTGAATGTAATTGTCAATTTATAATTTCAAGAGCTGCACAAACCTTGTGCATTGGGAACACGGAGCATTGTATTTGTGTGGATTGGTTTGTGAGTGGGCAGTCGAAGGTAGCTGAATGACTCGTAAGCTCTTGGTAAGCTCTGATTAATTTGAATACATTTGAAAATACATTTGATTACTCTCTTGGAAAGTAAAATACCTGTCAATCACTGTAAGCCTAATGACAGAAAGCAGATAAGTGGAAGCAGAAGGAAAAACGAGTGAATGAAAAGAAGGCACTGGCTGAGAGGAAATTATTTTAATGGCAAGCTAGTGTCCAAAATGTAATCACAGAAGGCAAACTATACAACTTAACTATTCCCTCAACACATCATTGCTTTTCTCAGCTCTACAACCTCTGCATCCATTTCAGATCTCAAGTGAAATTGTGTCTGAGTTAGAGGTGGGGAAAAAAAAATCCCAAATCCTTGACTCTCACAAATTGCCTGGTTTCTTCCAGGAAACACTTAGTAAATGGCAGCAAGCCACAGGGAGCTTGGAGAAACAGACTCTGAGTCCTGAGAAGGCACATTGTACAGATTATATGACGTTTTGTATAGTTGTAATTTAGGTGACAGAGAGGCAAGTTCCTGCTGTGCCTTGGGCTCTCCTTAAAGCAGGTTTTGAGGCAGTGTTTTCTGCCCAAGAATGCAGGTAGTATGCTGATCTGGAATAAAAGATGACACTACACAAACTGTTGGTGTGTCTGATGTCTGCCCACAGCTAGAAAAGCACCCCATGTGCTAAAAAAGAAAAGAAAAAAACCTGCAAAAAAAAGCCCCAAACAAACATGAAAATAGTATTTTATAGGAGCTGCTGCTGGAAACTGCTGACACTTGGTTGTCAAAACCCATAAACATTCTTTTTTTCCTCTTTTACTAGAAACAAGAAGTTCCTACAGAGCGTTTCACATTTTGATGGACATAGTAGTTCTCAGGGGGTATAACATTCCACCACTCAGATCTGGCATAATTTCCCTAAAGCTCTTGTCTGCACATTAGGTATTTGCTTGTAACAGCTACTTTTCATCTCAAAACAATGACGTTCTAGTAGATCTTCAGCAATATATGTATTTCAATTGTTTCTTTTTCCTTATTTCTCTTGCATTCTTTCTATGTTAGTGGAGGAGGTTGCTGAACGAGCTAATGTTCTGTAATTGTGTCTATCCAAACCAGTGTGGTTTTTAGGTTTTAATTGTGCAGTTGTCTAAGTTTACTGTTGAGAGTGTTTTAGAGTCTGTTTTGGGGAAGAGACATCTCTTAATGCCTCAAAACCTGCTAGGGAGTCTGTTGCAGATCAGACAGGGTTTTTTTATTATTTCCACTAATTGCTTTAGACATAATTCTGTCTTATTTTCAGTAGTATTTTTGTAAAAGCTTTTCCCTTTTCACTCAACACTAGCACAGCCTGTAAACATGAATTAGAATGAGGAGTTTGACATAGAGGAGTAGAGCCTTGTAAATAAGTGCAGAGCTTGTAAATAAGTAATAGTGACACGATTAAACACTAATATTTTCGTTGGTATTTCTAGAATTTGTAATTAGGCTACAAAGCAGGCTGTCACAGAGAAGAGCTTCAGCACTGTTGAAGCTGACAGTACTCATGACAGTAACATTTAGCCCAGATGTTGTTCTGTATAGACTGAAACCCTTGTTTCCTCTATTCATCTGGACAGCCTGGATGCTCATGAAATGATGAAGCTGTGTCTCTTCCGAGCACTTGTCTATTAATGAAGTGCACAGAAGTCTGGTTTTTGGGAAGTAAGTGGGTACTGCTCTGTCTGAAGGGCAGGGTGACAGCTCCCCACAGCACAAAGGGCTGTGCCTCTCCCTCCACATGTTGGCTCTTGGGCTTTGTGTCTCCCAGAAATCCCTGAGGCACTCCTGGTACCAGCACTCCTTTACAGCCCCACTGCCAAGACCTTCCAAATCTTAGTTTGCTTTGAATTTTCAGATAATTAATCAAAACTAGAAATATTTGGGAGTGCCCAGAAGGGATGTGGCCTTCACTGGAGAGAAACTCGTTCCTCTTCAGAAGCAGAAACTAAATTCTGCTGTTACAGACAGTAAAACTAGAGAGAACTTAATGACATCTGCAACATTATTGCATATTCTCTTGATCCTATATTTCATGAGAAGGTAGGACCAGTGATTCCCTGCTTTCTGACAAGCCATCCCACATAATTGCAAAAGACACAGGTTCCTTTTTCCCTGACACCTGCTAATACACTGCTATAGAGATTCTTCATCATCACACTCTACATTGATCACATGCAGCTTTGGTTTCTTTAACATCAGTGTCAAAAGCATTTTTATTGTCAAGCCTTGTATCTCTTTCCCTCCCCCACCTCCCTTTTGCTTCCCAAAAAAAATTAAATAAAAAAGGAAGTAAGATTGGATCCAATTTTCATTGGACTAACATCAGCCTGAAGATATTTTCATCAGTTCTTGGCAGATCCTAGATGGACTGTGTAATAATGAATGCCTTTTCATGATTGTTTTCCTCACACTTAAGTTCATTTTCTGTGAGCACTGTATGAAGTAATTTTAAGCTTTTAATTGTTTATGATATCTGGCGCTTCCAGACTCTGGGAATGTTTCTGTATCTGTGAAAGAGAATTATTAAGCACCAGAGAAAAATGCCATGCTACTTGCGCTTATGCTGAGGAAGACCTGCCAAATCTTGCAGTATTTGTGCATGCTATAGAGGTGGAAAGAAGGGAAGCTTGCAGAGCTAATAATAGCAGCAGCTTTGTGGCTAGGAGCCTCATAATTGTAACTCCATGATGACAGTCTGATTCAAAACATGATGGAATCCGTATTTCTATCTATTCCTGTGGGTCTTGGATCAGTCCTTACAAATCAGAGTTAAAAAAATCTTGGATGTTTTTGCACAAGACCAAAAGATCCTTTCCACTTCAGGTGCAGGCAGATCTCTTTCAGCGTTTGTCAGGGCAAGCTTTTCAATATATTCACAATATGTCTAAATGTAGCATCCTCTGATCTTTAAGTCTGTCTCATGCAGTGTTGGCCCGCAAGACCAAAATCTGGTTGCTAATACATCATTCCTGCCTTGCCCTGCTGTTGATTACCTTCCTGGCAGTGTGAGGAGAGGCAAAGAACATGACTTGCCATCACTTGGCAGGCAGCACCGTTCTGATGGGGTTTGTGAACAACCAACAGTGGGCTGTTCATGACAAGGACAACTACAGACAGTGCACAACATAGTAGAGCACCTCTCCTGTGAGGAAAGGCTGAGAGAATTGGGATTGTTCAGCCTGGAGAAGAGAAGACTTCGGGGTGCCCTAATTGTGGCCTTCCAATACCTGAAGGGACCCTACAAGAAAGATGGAGAGGGACTTTTTACAAGAACATGTAGTGACAGGACAAGGGGGAATGGATTCAAACTGAAAGAGATTAGGTTTAGATTAGATATTGGGAAGAAATTCTTTACTCTGAGGATGCTGAGGCACTGGAACAGGTTGCCCAAACAAGTTGTGGATGCCCTATTCCTGGAAGCATACAAGGCCTGGTTGGATGGAGCTCTGAGCAACCTGGTCTAGTGGAAGGTGTCCCTCTCCATGGCAGAGGGGTTGCAACTAGATGATCTTTAAGGTCCCTTCCAACCCAAACTATTCTATGATTCTATGGTTCTGTTATTCCATAAAACTTAGCCTTGAATCAAAATTTGAAGCAATCTTTCATCAAGATGTGATGATGGATTCTTCATTGCCATCAAACTGGGTGTTTTTCTAAAAGATGCAATCTAGTGGCAACAAGATTCCTCCCAGGGAATGCCCCTTCAGAGCAATCCTACGGCCTGCCTTATGCTGGGGGTCACATTGCCATCTGTTCTCCTGGTCTTATCATAAAGAAATTATGAAAGTCATATTCACAAATAATGTCCATGCTCTGTTCTTTAAATGATGCTTGGGTTTCAGTGCTGAGCACAGTAAAATCCTTGTAACAGTTGCTGGGCACTCCACATTTGACAACCAAGTATTCATTTATGTCCACCTCATTTTTTTAATACTTTGACCTTAATCTGTGAAAACACTGATTCTAGAAATACAACTTGAAAATTCTACAAATATTCAAAAGAGGCAGAGTCTTTACCCAAAATAATTTAAGACTTCACACCTAGGTAATACTGAGGAAAGGGACAAATGCTTGGTGTAGCCCTGTCCTTCTTTCTTGGACAGGACTCACACACAGGCAGGAATGTGGTCACAGAGAGTGCTGCCATAGGTCTGTGGGGACAAAGGGGAGCAGGAGTGCACCAGGACATGTCAGCACATTTCTCCATTTGTCTCTGACTGCATTTTCCAAAAAATAAAATTGTTATCGAGTCATCATAACTGCATGGCTTGGTTAAATGTCTGTACAATTGCAAGGATCTGTGCCTAACAGGGCTATTTTCCAAGTTTTTGGCATATCTAGGCTGATACCTCCACAATACTCCAATTTCTGGCAGCTTGGGCAGCTTCCCTGTTGAGGTACAAGATTCAGCACCTTTTTAATAAAAACAGAATTATGAAATGAGATTTGAGATTGGATGTGTGAAATACGCAGCTTTAGGCCTGGTGTTTAAATTTCATGTTATTTCATCTCAATTCAGGTTCTTTGTCCATCTTTTGGTCTTGACACACTGTTAAAATGCTCCCACTAGGTTTTTTCTGCGTGCTTAGGTCTTGCAGAGTGTGATGTTATGGAGAACTGCATAACTTGTGAAGTCCCCTGTGTTTGAGCAGTGTATGATACACGGGCTAGGAGATTTTGAGGGTACAAAGGACTGTCCCTTCCCAGACAGACACGAGTGCTTGGAGAAAGAGATAAAGAAGGACTATTCTAAAAGCTAACTTGGGCTCTTTGCCACAATATTTTGGGTTTTAACTTTGATTAAGGTCTGTATTTGTAGCCCTATGAAATTCCACATGAAAATTTCTGTGTAGGTCCAGACTTCTCTTCCTTACAACAAATGAAATCTATTTTCTTTTCCTTTGTACTCTGACTGCTTGTGGGAGCAGGTGTACATCCATTGGCATAACAACAAGATTTTTGGAATAACTTGGCTGCTGCTGCAGATGTTTAACCACTTAAAAACTGTTTTCCTTAGCATTTGTAAGAAGAGTCCATTTTAAAGTTATTTGTATTTTTATTTATAAGGACTTGCGTTTAATCTTAAAAAAAGGCAGAAAAAAAATCCAAAATGGAGTTAATTAAAGTATTTTCAATTACTTCTGAAGTTTACATAGCTACAACATTTTTGCTTAATACATAAATATGGAGTTGTCTGGAGAAAATACGGCATTGGGGAACTTGCAAAAAAGGAGACAAGTGACAGCTTTGCCTGAGCTTCCCAAAGAGGAGTTGCTCTCTGACAGCTGTTTCTCCAGTGTCTCAGGAGTTAGTTAAAAGGAGCCAGCCCAAGAGCTGGAGGCGATGTCCCCTGGCAAATGTGCGTAGGTTTGACTTGCACTGCATGGGCACAGCTTGTCACGTAAACGCGTATTTGTAGAAGATGTCAAGCAGGGTGGGAGACCCAAGAGTTGCATTTCTGCATTCATGCAGTGGCGGCTGCCATGGGGTACTTCCCTCGGAGCTGGTGTAAGGCCTCGTGGAAGATGGAAATTAGGGGTCTTGTTAGCATGGTAGCAGTTATCCGTGGCAATTGATGTACAGCTCCCTCCACATACATTCCTGTTCTGCTGCAGTCGGATCTCCCGAAGGCAAAGCAGTGAAGGTGTGTTCAGGGCCCTCAGGCTGATCCCACACAGTAGGAAGGCTGATGGCAGCTCCTCCATGGCCACGTGTGCCTGGCATCCACAGGGATGGCTCACCTTGGCAGTGCCATGGAGAGCAGTGCGGGCTGTGGGTGGATAAGGGCTGCCAGCAACTTGTCCATCAGTGCTCACCTTTCTGCATTTGCTGGTAGATTTATTGTGTCCTCCAGCACGGGGATCATACTACCAGCTGCCTGAGGTGCAATGCCTAAGGCTAATATGGGTTGGGCCAGGCTGTGAATACGGGATTGATTGCTTGAGGCTTGCTCATTGCTCTCTCTCCTGCATGGTGCTGTAGCAGAGGCAGCTTCTGTCACATAACTTACCCATTTATGTTGTAAAAAACAGTCATTAAATAGTGAGAGGTTCTCCAGTGCTTTCCAGACAAGTGCTGATTGGGCTGTGTGGAGCAGGGGTTGGCCCAGACATGGACTCTATGAAGCATCCTGGCCTCTGGGTCTGAAAAGCCTTCCCTGATGACCCCTAAGAGGGTGACCACTGCACCAGCCAGTCATACATCCCTTCTGAGCATTTAAGGGAACTCCTGATCCATGAGTCAGACCAAGACAACATGCTCACGTACAAAGTGAGCCCTGTTAGCTGCATCTGGCACAGATGTGGATGTCCACATAGAAACACAGAAACTTCAAGAGAGAGAAGGCTTGGGGCACAAAATTTTGGAGGGACAATTTGACCTGGCTTGTAGCTGCCTCGGTTTGCTGGGATTTTGTGTCCCCAGAGCCAGCCTCAGGATGCTGCTGGAGTGACCCTGCTTGGCATCACTTGGCAGTTGCCCTTATGCTGGGTTGACACTCATCCCTCAGGTACAGTGGGAAACTGCCAGTGTGTGGGAAGCCATTAGCCTGCAGGGTTCCACTGCCTTCCCTTCCCTGTGAGTGCTGTTCTTTCACTTCTAAGGATTACACTGCTTTGTCCACTTTCTACTGAGCTCACTGCAGAGTGAGTTTCCTGGAGGGAAGGAAAAAAGGACTGTCAAGTACCCTGTTTTCTTATTCTTATCTCATATTTAGTTTCCTAATTGCAGCTTGGAAATAAAATATCCTTCCTGCTAATTTTATTCTTTTGTATTTAGGAAATGCTGCCAAGTCTGACAACTTCTTCCTTCCAAAGACATGCTGTTAAGATGTTTTTTTTCCCTGCTCCACAATGACAAAACTGTCAAGAGGCATTGGAGTCTGGAGAAACATTCATTTTGGGTGTGCCAGTGAAGAAGTGCTTATTAACTTTAGTTCAATTTAAATTTGTCTGAAACAGAGGGATGGGTTTATTTACACATTCCCTAATAATGATTTGAATCTGAAAGTTATTTTTGCATTGAAGTGTAAGGTCTTTGAATGGATTTTCCCAAAAGCAGCTAAAGGGATTAGGTATCAGTGTTCAGTAGAAGCTGGGGGCTGCATCTTTTACCCTCTGTATTGCAAACTTCAGCTTTGGGAACCTGTTATTTTCAAACAAGACTACTTACTGGTTCTCCTTTAGTGCCAGACTGGAATTTTTGGGTTTGCTTGGAAAATGCCAATACTAATGTAAAATGCATAGAGTTTTTGAAGAGAATGTGTTTCCATCACATACAAGGAAGAAACATTGCCTGGCTACAGGTTGGGATACTGAGGCTTTTATCAGTACTGTGGGATCCTCAGGCTGCTCCTAGAGATCACTTAGCCTAGAGGCTCAGGAAGATATAATTAGGAGGGTAGATGGAAAATTAATGTTTCTTTGTGCAAAGATGTTCTCTTTTGCATATAAATAAAGAGATAAACCAAGACATGCAGCTCTACAAGCTTCTGAGGTAATCAAGCCATGAGCAGCTTCCCCATGTCTTGCCAAGCCCATCTCCCATTGTCCTTGTGCCCCTGGCTTTGGGACTGACTCAACCTTTGCATCCTTAAACTGCACGTTGCTTCTAGAAGAATATGTGGGAGGAAGGGAGGGCAAGAAGCACTTTGCAAACTGCTGTCGAAGAGTCCAGAGTAGTCTCTGCTGTACTGGCACCACGAGTGGCCAAGCTGCAGTAAAATAATACCAGGTCACTTGCAGTGAGTGAGCTCTGAGATGAGACTGATGGGAATGGCTCTGTAACATTAGAAACTTGGTGCCAAACCATAGAGTCAGGAAAACAAATACAAGAAGTCACTTTTAACACAAAATAGAACAAGTGTCTTCCTGGTATCATTACATTTACAATGGCACTGCCTTGCTGACCTGTCAGAGCTGGAGAAGTATTTTTCTTCTGTTTTTTTTTCTTTCTGGTGTTGTAAGACAGATGGTGTCTGCTCTTAAATAATGAAATAAGCCATGTTACACACAACGTAAGACATTTGAAAATGTTGCTATAAATGTGCAGAGGTTGTGCACTCCTCAGTTAAAATAGATTCTTTCAAATAATTCTTTCTCCAGCTTTCCCCCCTTAACAAATGTGCTGTTAATCACAGAGTGAAATCTCTTTCCCCCTGTAGATCGTGTTCCGGAAAATCAGCGATGTCAAGCGGGAAGAAGAGGAGAGAATGAAGAGGAAGAACGAAGCACCTCTGATCTTACCCCCGGACCACCCGGTCCGGCGGCTGTTCCAGAGGTTCAGGCAGCAGAAGGAAGCGCGGCTTGCAGCGGAGAGGGGCCGAGATCCGGACGACCTGGATGTGGAAAAGGGCAATGCTGTCGGGGAGCAATCCTCTGCTCGCGCAGTGGTCAAGGCCAGCGTTGTGACCGTTCGGGAGAGCCCGGCGACGCCCGTGTCGTACCAGCCCGCCTCCACCTCCGGGGCCTCCGACCAGGCCAAGCTGCAGGCCCCACCATCGGACCACGCGGCCTGTAAGGCAGCGGGGGACTACCCCCGGCGGAAAGGCTGGGCCAAGTTCAAGGAAGCCTGTGGGAAAGGTGAAGACTGGAACAAGGTCTCTAAAGCAGAGTCCATGGAGACTTTACCTGAGAGAACTAAAGCTTCGGGAGAAGCTACCCTGAAGAAGACAGACTCTTGTGACAGTGGCATTACAAAAAGTGACTTGCGCTTGGATAACGCTGGGGAGACGAGAAGCCCGCAGGACCACAGCCCGGTCCTCACCGAGGTCAAGCATTCCTTTTATCCCATCCCAGAACAGACTCTTCAGGCCACCATGCTAGAAGTGAAACATGAGTTGAAAGAGGACATCAAGGCTTTAAACACAAAAATGACCAATATAGAAAATCAGCTTGCTGAGATACTTAGGATATTAACCTCAAGAAGAAGCTCCCAGTCTCCACAGGAGTTGTTTGACATATCAAGGCCCCAGTCTCCAGAATCAGAAAAAGACGTGTTTGGAGCTAGCTGAGGTGTTTCTTTTTAAAAACAAACAAACCAACCAACAAAGAAACAGCCCCCTAACACTTTACATTTAATCTTTCTTGAAAATGAGTGAGGGACCCGTTCACTAAGCATGTTCCCTCTGTCTAAAAAGGTATGGTAACAGAAATTGCAACCTCATGTCAAGATAGCAGCTGACTTTGAAGCCTTTTTGACAGCAAGGGTACAGTTTCTAAAATTTTTCTTTTCTTCCTTTGTCTTCATTCCCCCCCCACCCTCTCCCTCGGGATGTTGGAATAAGAATTCTGACAGCAGCAGCTGTCCCTGTGAGCCCCAGGTGACCTCTGAGGTTTTTGGAGCATGCCTTATGTCCTTAGCTCGGGTTATGCCTATATGAATAAGCACTTGCCAGGGTGCTTATATTTTCAGTGTTTGGTGGGTTGTTTGTTTTTTTGTTTTGTTGCTGCTGTCACTGTCTCAGTCACCTCTACAGCATGTTGGATGTCACAGTATATTTTCATGTATCTGTAATAATGCAAAGAGCAGTAGGAGACATGTACTTCATTGTGTGCTGAAGTTTCTTTTGGGCAGTCAACGAAGGGCTAATAAGATGAAAAAAATTGTACTTTTTAATTTCAAACTGACATATTGCTAAAACAATTACATTTAGCAACATCTTCAAAAATAGCCACAGTATTCCAGATCTATTAATGTGGGATCTTCCATAGTGTCATTCACTGAATCAAGGACATGTTTTTTTAAAAACTTAACTTCTGTCTCAGATGCCTTTCAACATTTTATACTTCTGCTTTCAACTCCAGCTGCTGGAGGCCAGAGGGTTGGGTGTGCAGTGTACCTGAGAGCAGCCCATGGCACAACATATTTGGAACATCCCTAACAGGTCCTGCAGATTTGCCTCCCGATGAAAATATACTGTGGCATTTATGTCCTGTTCTGCTATGAATCTACTCTTTTAATTCTTGTTAAATTATTATTCAGAAGTTTCTGTTTTGATAATGTTCATGGTAGCCAAAGGCTTTCACAGAATTTTTAACAATTTTAGATTGTGGCATTTTCCTCTACATCCAGATGTATTGTTCCTGATCTAATCTAGCTTGGAAGCAAATGGATAGTAGAGGTAGAAATACAGTGCTTACTGTATGCAAGTGCTATTGTAGCAAGGAAACAAAGAGATCTGCTTCTTAAAGAAGGAGATGTTTCCAAAACTTATATTTTCATAACTTTTTTTGGAGGAAGATTGAAGCACTTTACCAAAACTACTCTTCATTATTCATATTCATAGACTTGGGTTCTCACCTTGGGATATAGGTGTATAGTCACAATTTATTCACTCCACTGATCTGGTATGTTCACTGCTTAACAGTAGCTTAGAGCTCAGAAGTATGGTACACATTCCAAGGGGTTTTCCTTTTTAATGGCAATAGGTCTTAACACTGTATGTGTTAAGTCTCATTCTTTTTCCTTGGTACTGAGTCATTTACAAAGGAACACAGCATTTTTTCGGGGAAGATTTTTGTTCATGTTAAGTACAGAAGAGGCAAGCAAGGAACACGATCAATTTTAAGGACTTCTGCTGGCCTGATGTTTGCACAGTGCAATGCAGAACTGTGCCAGACATCCCCGGGGAGGTCCCCTGATGAGTGGCACAATGGTGAGGCCGTGCTGTGCAAAGCTCCCAGCTCAGGTCCTGCCAGCAGTGTGTTTGTACCTGTTCCTGCAGTCACTGCCCTTGCTCTCTAAGATAACAATTATTCCAAGCGCAGCACCACCATTTCCAAGTCCAGAGGCAGGTGGTTTAGGATTGGCTTTCATTGTCTTACTCCTTGGTTTTGTATGGAGGTGCCCACAGGAAGGTGAATTCATACCCAAGGATTGGAATACTCCTGAGAAACAACTCTCGGGTTCAAATCTGTAGGTTACTTCTTCCCTCCCACAAGAAAAGGCAAGCAGGGAGGTGAGTTGCTGTGAAACCAAGAAGCCACTTCCTTATTTCTGGTTCCATGTTTAGGTTTTTCCAGTGGTACGTGGTGTCTTTTCCAGTTGCTCACTGCAGACCTGCAGTGCTGAGGAAGGCTCTCTCTGACCAAAGCCATGTTGTTTGTGTTTGGTGCTTTAATCACTCTAAGTGGCAGCAGTTACCTGCAACAGCAATGGCATGGCTGCCACAGAAACCCATCCATCCACAGTTCCTGTGAGAAACTCTCTCGTGATTTTTTTTCTTTCTAGTCTTCTTAGACAGTAACTACCACCAAAGTAAACCCCAGGTGTACTGATACACAAGGATTTGTAATTGATTTCCAAAAGTTCCAGCAAGTTTTTAGAGACTGCCTTGGAGTCAGTTCCTGATCCAGGCAAATTCCTCACCAGCATGATGTTCACGACACTTTTCTTCATAAAAGTTTTGAAAGGCTGAAAGTCTTAGCATGTCTTTTGTGAAAGTGTCACCCATTTACCTGCAGTTGAATAAACATGGACATGAGCTTATCCCAGGTGGACAAGGGAGGAAGAGTTTACAACCTCCCAAGTATGTGCCTAGTGTCTCCAGAATTGCAGTGCAGACCTACAATTAAACGTGCAGTTGCAGGTTACCTGTCCCTTCGTTGCTGATACTGAACTAATGTTTCTCAGTGATATTTTTGTGTGCCCTCAGGGATATGTTAAGGGTTATTCTGCTGTTGCTGATTGCCCAGCCTGGAATCCCAGCAGGACCAGCCCTAGAAGCCCCCTAATTGTAATAATAACTCAGGCCTGTGAACAAAGGCAGACAAGTCCCCATTTTCTGGGGATGCTCCTTGTGTAGCCTGATGCTCAGAATGATACCAAACTCCTCCCCACCCTGTGTAACAGTGGGTGGGTGCAGCACCCAGTCCTTTTCTAAGGCTTTTTTCAGGCTCTTACAATGGCCTATGAAAGCATTTATTATTTGTAAAGCCTTCAAAGATTGTAACACACTCCTGAATTCCACTTAAAATTTAATGTCTTTGAAGATTATGGCCAAATTTAATTTTGTTACGGTCATGAAATGGCAGAGAAACTCTGCTCCTTAAAATGACACCTTCAGGGTGTGTGCTCCAGATGAGCCCTGACAGCAGTCAGTGTCACTCAGAACTGTACGGCTGTAACTGAGATGAGGCCCATTTTTATGAACTGTCAGGCACTAAAACTGGTTGTAGGAGAGTGCATCATCCTTCAGCAACCCGTACTTGTTGTAAGAGAATTTGAAAAAAAAAAAGCTACCTAGGATGAGCTTTGGTGTTTGGATTCCCTGGACTACTGAGTGGTTAAAAAATGAACAAATCCATGCCCACTCCTTTGAACCCTGGACTAATCTGGACCTGTGCTGTGGTGCCCAGGCTCTGCCAATGCAGCACTTTTCCTTTAAGGAGTGGCTGAAATCCCCTGTGTTAGAAATCTGTCTTTCTCCACTGAGCCTTACACTCAGACAGATGCCTATGGCTGGATGGCATGTGGACCCACCATAACTGTTATTTGTTCTTTGATTTTATTTGTCAGCTTTTCCTTTTTCTCTTGTTCCTCTCTACATGTTGGTTAAGCCTTTTCACTTTAATTATTTTCCAGCTTAGAAATGAAGGATGTCTGAAAATAAGACTCTGCCCCTTCACAAGCAAATGCTTGTACATAGTATAAAGAAAAAACCCAAACAAAACCCAACACCTCAGTTTTAACTGTGTTCTGGCATAGTGCTTCTGCCATTTAACAACCTGCTAAATGACCTGCATCATTCTAAAAGAGATGATGTGTTCCATTTTGGCTATATGGTGTAATTAAATTTCAGTCAAAAGAAGGTAGCTGAGAGAAGGAGCCTGTATTATGATTTGGTCAAATGGGAACTTCTGAAAGTTCATGCTTAAATGGTTAGAAAGAATACGAATATGCAGCACATAAAAAAGGACTAAAAAAAGCAAACCCCAGCCCTCACCCCTGCCTTGTTCAGATACATTTACTTCTGTCTGGTATTACAAGTATACTTTTGAAAACACCATTCTTCCTTTAAATCTCTTCCACAGTTCTGCCCTGAATCCCAGCGAACACCCTGTTTAACAGCTTCGAAGGCGATGTTCTGTTTCTACAGTACTTCCCTCTAATGACCTGAACAAGATACTTACTGTGACTATCTGGTGATATATTTTCAACCTCTCTTCACCAATCTGTGAAAAAAAATTACTAGATAAATTGTCTTTGCTATATAAACAACGTGTATGATTACGCTTGTGCAGATGCGTGTACATACACACATATATATAATATCTATGTATAGATAAGTCTATGGATTGCATTTCTGTTACGTAAAAGCACATTCTTCATTGATTCCAGTCCAAGAAGGGAGCTTAAATCTTCCCAGTAGACATCCACTGAGTGTCCTGTTAGCGTCTTGTTTGTTAACTGTTGAACGTTTAAGGCCATGATTTTTGGTTTTTCTAGCTGGCCTCAACTTCATACTGTGAGTCTGGTAAATAGTGCGACTGCGAGAAGATCTGGTGAGGGTCATGATAGTCAGGAAAGAGAAATCCATGTGAAAGTGGAAGAATGCTATATCCTAGTCAGTGGGGATAAGGCTCATAAGCCAGTGTTTGTTGCTCACAGTATCTCTGAAGCCAAGCTGCCCTGGTAGTGTTTCTCATGGCCTTTTCTGCAAGAGAGATGGTGGAATAGATGGATTTATTTTTTTCTGGTACCAGGGGTTGTCTCAAAGGTGCTGAGCCTATCCTTCTTCTCATGGGCGGCATAACACATGGTTGCTGCACCTCTGCTTTCTTGTCCTGGTGTTAGGTGGTAAAAAGCATCTTCTACTGAATTTTTCATTTCCACATAGTCTCCTGTGCGTGTATTGGCAATAACAAAGTCTGTGTTTTAGCCGCACTTATGATACATCAAGACAAACCTTTTAGAGAGAGTCCCATGCAAGGGAAGCTCCAGAAATTTGAGGTGAGGCACAGTAGGATACTGTATCCTCCAATCTGACATCATTTTGACCACATTGTTGTGGGAAGCATTGATTCAATTAAATTAAAATAAAGCTTTTTTTGCAATAAGATATATCCAGCATTTAGCCTTAAGACCCTTTCATAAGTGATATAATTCAAACTGTGATTCCATTCTTCTTCCTTCTTAATGGTCTGTAGTATTTACAGTGTTGCCTAAAGATGAAGCACTTTGATTAGCTTTCTAAATCTAATGGAAATCACTTGCTGGTAATCACATTTCTTTCTCCACTTACTGCCTTCTTATTAGGATAATTAATTACTCCAATTGCCCTCTCCCCTCATAAAATAAAGAGACATAGCTATTGTCTAAACACTGTTGTATATCAGGGAGCCAGCCCGTCATATTGCAAAAGTGTTTTGTTTCAGAGACTTTTTTTTACAGATTGACAAAGCTAATGTGAATTACCTGCAACTGTAATTTGTTTCAAGCTGATTGTTGAGTGTTGTGTAAACATATTTGATGTGTAATCCCAGAACATCTCTGTAACTGGATCCAAATGCCTAATATTAGCAAAACAGTTCGGGGTTTTCACCAACTGTTCTGAAAGGCTCATGGGTTTTTTTCTTCTTCCCACTAAATCTGTGACCACTAACATAGAAAAAGAATCATTTTAGCTGTAGATGAAAGAAGTTCAATAATCTTGTATCAGGATGAACTGCTATATAAAGAAATACCAAGTTTTCTAATGAATGTGTTATATTATTGTACCTACATACAATCAATATTTGTACATCTGTTGGAGACCTGTCTGCGTTTCAATATTTAGCCACCACTGCATGGACACTTGATTGATACGCAGTTAATGCAGTTGCTTTGGCGCTTTTCAATGTACTTCACTTGTTTTTATCCTTTCAGAAATCCACCAAATACTCTCAGTTCTTTTTCTTTGCATTTGTCACTTTGTTCAATGAAGCATGACTAGAAACAGAGAATGAGTAGATACTATTTTTGTGGTCAGCAAAGCAGCTGCCAGTAGACAGACAGTGTGTGTATGTATGTATGTATACGCACTGTCTGGGAATGTGTCAGATACAAATGCAGCCACCTCCATTAATGATATCCCTAGTCAACATTTTTAAACAAGCACAAATAATATTTGTAAAAAAAAAAAGTTTAATTTTATTTATTATAGTAATAAACTATTTTATACATTACAGTTGCTTTGGTGTGCTTTTCTCTGTGTTGAATGTGTGCTCATAAGATCAACAACGTGGTTTTAAATTACCCTCTGGAACTTCTGGCTAGCAGTTTTGTTGCTGTTGGGTTGTATCTCAAGTGTTATCAGTGGAGCAATGGGATATTATTGCCTTGATTGTAAATGATTCAGGTTGTTTTTTCAGATTCCTTTCTGCTGGATATCAGTGCAAAGGGATTCACATTTCCAGGCTCACTATAAACTGAACTCGGGTGCTCTGTAAAGGGAATATCCTGACACCCCAGGCAGTGTCCTGTGCTGTGGACCTCAGTCTAGCCCAGTTATCTGCTGAGCAAAAAGAGATCACCAGAGGACTGGCTGTGACCTGTGTGAAATGGTCATCCCATGTCCTGAGGGTACACGTCTGTAGTTGATCTGTGTTTTAGACTGTGTTCACTACTGCAGTATCTGAGAACTTTTACAAAACTCATGGAAACCAGAGATCAGAGAAGCTTCTGCTGTCCTGTCATCTGCTGCAGAAGAAAGTGACCTCACCATGGACTTACACAAAGACAAACCCCACAGAGGAAGCCCCTAGCAGTGTGTCACCTCGCAGTGACGCTGCTGCAACAGGCAGCAATCAATATTATTTTTTTGGCTACCTCAGCAAAGGAATCAGTAACCAAAGGTCATGGGAATGGGAGATCCTTTCAGGTCAGGATGGCCATTATGTGACAGGATCACAGTCAGCAGTCATTCCTGCAGGCCAGAAGCCACGCTGGAAGTTTATACAAAGTTTTAGTCTTCAGGATGTCAGCCTGGGCCCCGTGAGCTTTGCAGCCATTTTTGTGGTTCATTCTCCATCCTCTCACTCAAGGGTCTGGTGAATGTGGCTGTCACCTGTATTAAGACACTCCATGGGATTGTCAGTCTCATCTCCTAAAGAACAGCAGTAAAGCATAAGCTTTCAGACTGCCGAGCTGGGGCGGAACTGTACGGAGAGCAGCCAAGGAGCACAATGAGGAGCTATTTTTAACACCGTTTCTGCATCCACTGTCGTATGTGGTGTGACAGGATCTCTCGTCACTCACATTGTTTCTCAGTGTGAAAATCCAGCTTTCTTTTGCGTGATGTTATACAGTGTCCTTATACTTACTAGAAAAGGGAAAATTACCATAGTGAAGGCATGTACTTTTGCTTGGGTTTTGATTTTTTTGGGGTTTTTTTGAGGTCTCTAGAGGCTGTTGTGCTCATTTTCTGAATTCTTCATTATTTTCTTTGCTCCTGCATTCGTCGCAGCCTCCCTGGCAGTGTTCCAAGCTTCAGTGAGTGCAGGAGGGTTAGCACTGGCCAGTCAATGTTCCCCATCAGAGTGTCTCTGCCCTCAGCAGCCCCACAGCATTTCAAACCAAAGGTAATTAACTACAGCACTTTTTGCCTAGATTCGCATGCCAGATTGCAAAGGTTCATGTTCTGCATGCTGCCCATCAGGCCTGGGCTCAGCTGGGCAGCAGCAGCCCCAGCAGCTGTGAGCAGCCTCGGGCCCACCTGCACCAGCCCCTGCTCCTCATTCCCTGCACCTGGGAGCACATTCAGAGCAGGGATAGAAGGTTTCTGGAGCACAGGGAGTGTGCTGTGGCTTCTGATTTTTCTCAGAAATAGCTGCAGGTATTGTTCTTCTGTTTTGTTATGAATTAGTATGCAGCTGCTGGGGACCCCTGCCAGGCACGTGGGGTCTTTACCCGGCTGGGTGTGTGGCCTCGGGGCAGCAGCAGGAACTCCCAGGGGCAGTCAGCAGTGCATCGGCTTGTGGGGAGGTGAGTGCTGCCTACACAGCTTTAAATTCTGCATTTGGTAATGGTGCTTCTTTAGCTGCCCTGTGGAGCATTTTAGTATCTGTGTTAAAGTCAGAAGCACTCTGTCTCTGGTGCTTTTTTGCAATGGAGTAAAGACAACCAGCATAAACCAGCTCTTCTGTGCTGTGAGAGCCAGTGGGACTGAACTGCAGCAAATTCCTCTCCCTCACACATGTGTGCAATAGCAGTGGGGTTTATTTGCTCCCCCAGCACTAAGGAAACATCAAAAGTATTCCTGTTCAGCGTGTCCCAGCAGTGTGTGTGCCTGGTGCAGGGCAACGCTCAGGAGATGCGCCCCAAAACTCGGGGAGAGAGAGCACTGAGCCCCTCACCCAGTGAGAAGCTGCCGCTGCGCCCCAGCACTGAGGCTGAGGAGACCTTGGCTGATGAGCTGCTCCCTGTGCTTGCCTTCTGCTCCAGGAATTAGGCTGGTTAGTAAGGCTGTGTATCCAACCAGAAAATGCTGGGAAGGATGCTGTGTTGCTATGGTATTTATTGCTGCCAGTGGTATCAGGGGTTTAATTGCAACACACATATAAAGAATCTCGGCCACTACAAGCATTTTTCACCTAGCCGATTTAGTCTGTGCTTCTTTCGTTCTAATTCACCACAACTTCCATGTTGGTACGTGGCAGCTGGGGGAAATAACCTGTCCTGTTCTTGAAAGACAGGATGACTAAAAACCTGTGAGAAATTCAAAGAAGGCATTAGGGAAAGTGAACTCCTGAAGTCTGTCAGAAGTAGACACCAAGACACTTGTGCACAGCTGAATCTGTAAAATACATGTGCTCAAGCCTTGTCTTTTTGCTTTTTTTTTCCTTTCCTTTTCTATTCCTGCTACCCCTTTCCTAATTAAGTTCTAAGTCCTTACGTAGCACAGCCAAATTCAAATTTAAGCTGCCCTGTGGCACAGGTGTAGGTTTAAAACAAGCTTAACTTTGGCAGCTCCATCCATCATTACCAATTCCAAAGCCTTCTCCCTGCAGCCTCACTTTAAGTACTTACGGAGGCAGGAGTGTCTGAGAAACCTTGAAGAGGTTTTGGTTCTTTTTTGCTCACTTTTAGAGATTTTGTTGAAGATGTTTCTGTTCAGGTGGATGAAGAATGAGGAGAAAGTACGGGCTTTGCTGTTAATTCCTACCTGGGGGGACACAGAGCCCCTGCAAATGTCACTGCAGTTTGTATGTGCAAATCAAAGAGGAATTTCCTTCCACATTCCCAATCTCCCAGCTTACACAACTGGGAGGAGAAAGAAACTGTGCTGGAGTACCTATTACACATGTGGATTTCCTATAAAAGGAAGATTATGGCCTCTTCTTCGTCAGGGGCTGCCATTGGGGGAAATGCTAAGCAGCAGCAGCACACAGAGTGCACTGTTAAACCTGGGAGCTACTGTGTGCTCAGCAATGGGACCACGACAGCTCAACAAGAAATGGCTCCCTGCAAGCAGGGCTTAGAGAGGAGAAGTAGATTGCTTTCAAAGCTCTCCAACAATCTTTTTTGGTGAGTTTTATGGTTAAGCAGAAGGTATTTTAGAAGAACTGACGATAACAGGAAAATATATTGAACACTCTCAGCGTGAGGACTGGAAAGAAAGCTAAGCTAATCCATATGGAGCCCCATATGGGGCTCAAAATAAAGTATTTATTTTTGTTTTCCTTTAGAATGATAACACTGCACATGCAACCATGTTGACCCTGGCTAGGTGGAAGTGGAGAGAAAAAAATACAAAGTAAAGCCGCTCAGCTGAAAGCTAAGTTGGAAAAAGCATCCTTTAAGAAAGTGTACAGGAACAGTGCATGAAATACTGCATGAAATTACAATTCTGCCAACACAAATCGTAAATAGCTCTGTTAAATGGAGATGGGCACCTCTCATTTGTGAGCAGCAAATAGAGCAGCTATGGCCAGGTGTGCTGAAAGGCTGCAGGCTGGTTGGTCTGACCCCAGTGTAGACCAGGGAGAAGTCTAAGGTCATGGCAGCAAATAGAAGCAGCATATAATGCAGCCAAAGCAGAGCCCTGGATACCTGTCTTTGTGGCTTGAATCAGCTGCATTTCCTTTGCCCAGAAAAATCAGTTACAGAGGAAACCTGTCTGTGTCTCAGGTAAGCATCTGAGGAAAGCCTTGGAAAAGGAAGTGCGAGAGGGTGGGTTTGTGAGTTGCACTCACCAAGGGGGTAGACAGTAGGGAGCAGGAAGTGGAAGCACAACACTGGCACAAGGGCAAATGGGACTGACTGCCCAGGAGGCTCCTTCAGCTGGAGTTCCTAAAGGACTGTAGCCCTCTGAGTCACCATTTGCCTGCTGGAAGGAGCTTTGAGATACTTTACCCTGCCTCAGTTGTCTCTGCCAGTGTCAGAGAGTACCCCTGTGTTACTGCCAGCACCCCTAAAGTTTTAAAGATTTAGCTTGGAAACATTATTATTATGAAAATGCCATTTTTCTTAACATAGAAGTTTCCTCAACCAGTATGAACTAAGAACCGTCAAGTTCAGAGCCCCAAGTGCTCCAAAAGCAGTGTGCTATTTTATTTTGAATGGCTGTCATGCTTTTTAAAGCCTTACGCCTATGTCAGGCCTCATCCCCAACCTGCCAAGTTGTTCATGCCATACCCAAGTTGTTCATGGTGTCAGTGGTTATTGGCATAACTGTTCAAGGCAAGCAGGACGTCTTCAGACCCTTTGTCGGTCTCTTATTTTTACCAAGTGATGTTTGGCAGGATTTGATCAAATTGAGGAACTCTGAGAAGAATAACCTGAGTGCATGTTGGGCAGATGGCATCAGCAGTGGTGTGTGAAGTATGGGTCAACAGAGTTGGATCCAAGGGTAGCCTTGAGACAGGATGCCAAGAGCTGGGGATAGGCAGTGGAGAGGTCACTGAAGTGGCCTGGAGCAAATATATGACCAAATGCAAGTTATTAGCCTGTAATTTCATCATGAATTACCACCTCAACACAAAACTATTACCACAAGGGTAAAGAAACACATAACTATAAATCAGCAGTACCATCACTTCAAGAACTGTCTCATAAATGCTTATTTTTATCTCTGAATTGTGGCTTACTATAAGGTAATCCTCCCACATACCTGAGCCCCTAAAGCAACCTTAACCCTTCCAGCAGCAGTCTGAAAAAAAAAATCATCTGGACCTTAATTTTTTCCCTGACTTGCCTTTTAATTAACTTACAAACAGTGTAGCTGTTTCTCACCTGCTAGTATCATTTCCAGTTCTTCTATTTTTGCCACCTCATTTTGGAAACTCAAATGCACTAGTGCAGGGATGAAAATGCTATGGTCCATAAAAATTAATTAATTTTGTCAAGAAGGATCAGCTTTAGAGGGAGTGCCAATACAATTTAAATGTCACAGGTCATAACTGAAGTTTTATTTCTGTGCCACTTCTTCAGTAAACTTTAATTTTTCAGTGGCTGGCTGATGCACCTGTCTGCAATGATTCACTTCAGCTACCCAACCATATATAAAGCTTCTCTTAAATCCCTGTGGATAGAATGCATTTCTGTTAGCTGCAGGCTGACCATTGCTGGGGAAGGCAGAGGCCACAGGTAGGCCATTTAATTTGTTGTATTCCTGAAAGGTGCTGATATGCAGCTGCCTGAGGCTATTTACACATTGAGCTGCCCCTGGATATTAAGAAAGGTGGTGCAGCCTAATTTGTGGTCAAAATTTGCCTGTTCGATCCTGATGTTAGCTTAACTCGTTCTCACCCAGATCTTTGTGATTCCCAGCATAAGGAATGAGGAGATTTTTGAACATAGTTTTAATCCTAGCATTATCTCCACTGGGAACAGAATGCACACACCTTTGTCCTCTTGGAGCAGTTCACTTATGTTGCTAAAGCTTGTGGGAACTAAAGGGAGCGGTGCCGAGGCTGCCTCAAAGTTGAGCCTTGACACCCTTCAGCTCCATCTCCTGTGCAGTGTCTAAAGTGTGTCATATCCATTAGAATTTTCCTTTTCCTGTCCTCCTGGGCATTGGTGGCATCTGTGAAAGCCTCTCAAGCTTGGAGCTGCCAGTGCTTGTCCCCCAGGCTGAGGATGTCTGAGCCACATTGTCCATCCGTAGGTCAGGCGCAGGTGACTGGTGCCACGGGCAGCTGGGACTCAGATGCTCTTGCAGGACCTGTGTTGGATGTGATTGCATTTGCATGAAGCAGAAAATTAAAAAACACCAAAATTGTCTTCATTTTTTCTTCCTTTTACACACAACTACTGGAGGAACCACTCCACAAGCAGCTCCTGGCTGGACTGTGCATGTGAATTCAGTGCATGTGCACAGAACACCCCTGGGCATCCATGGGGACCCACCAGAGAGGGTCGCTCTCAGAGGTCCCATAACACAAGAAATGATCTATTGTAATGCAGATTTCCCCTCTTCCTCAAAGGTGTAACAGGCACAGCGTTCTTCACACAGGCTTTGCATCGAGCAGTATTTCAGCTGTCCCTGCTGCATTAAAATATATGCCTTGACTAACAAGTGGCTGTGTGCTGGGAGTCATTTTGGAAAGCAGTAATGGGCTGCACTACTCGTGGAAGGGGGGGGAACTACAAAGCACCGTGAGGAGAAGTTGTGACAGACCATGCATAGCAATCTCCTCGCTCTTCGCAGCTCCTTGAGGACAATCCTGCTGACAAGCCAGAGGAAGGAAAGCCTCCCCCCTCAGCAAGTGCAAACTGTGACCGGCTCAAGGCTTAGTGGTGACGAAGGAAATTAAGTGGGTGTGCAAGAGAAAGGCCAGGCCCTGCGTTGTTGCTGTGACTAATAACAAAATTGGTGTAGGTTTTCACAGTTAAGCTGGTTTTCTTTTGACATGTGGTAAGCTGGCTATTCCAACTAAGCTGCTTTTAGCTCTCAGATGTGAAAGAGATAGGTGAGCAAAGCCTTGCTCACCTTCTCATTAATGCAGAATTAAAGAAAGAGCCACTTAGCATAATCTTACCCAGTAATTACAAGGGCTCTGCTAGCCAAGGAGGGCTAGAGCAAGGATATGTGTCTCTGTTTATGTGTGTGTGTGTGCAAGAGACTTTACTACAGCTCTGTGGTAACCATTAAAGCTAGATATCACTACACACTATGCTTGCTAGTCACTTCGGCAGCTTTTCAAAATCACTTGTGAACTCTTGTTGTCAGTAGCCATCATGTAGCTGTCCAGCTCAATTTCAGAGCCACCATCTTGGGGTTTTTTTTTTGGTCACTGCACTTTTGTGACTTTTAGGGTCTCTGAGCAGTACTAGTGGTTGTCTGCTGTTCCCCCTGCCCCCTACTAGAAGTGCTCCCCTTTGGTTCAAAATCGCCAGCATCTTTACTTTTACTTACTTTGGCCATGTCTGTCAGCTGTTCCCTACACCCCTTAGCTAGCTTTTTCTCAGTGTTTGGAAGTCTCTCACACACCCCTCACCTATTTTTTTCCTTTGGCAAGTGGCACAGCTACTCCAGTCTCTTCCAGGTCTCTGCAAACTCCCACCTCTCTCTGTCACAGAGGCCTTGCTTGGAGGATGGCACTTTGTGCTACCCCACAATTACATCAGGTGCCACACAAAGAGTCACTTCTCAGGCCATGCTGAAGAATGTGTCTCCAAGCTGAAGGCGTAACTCAGTAGCAAGTTTGAAGTGCTTCAGGCATAGAGCTGTGTGTTGTCTGACTAAACATGCCCCATGCTGACAGCTGCTGTATAAGCAGGACTGAGAAGGAACTGCGTGAGTGGGAAGCATCATTTTACTTGCATGCTGCTCTTCTCAGAACCTTCACGTGCTGAAGTTTCTCCTTAACCCAGCTACAAAAGGCTTATTTGCTTTTTAAACTCACACCACTAGGGAATGCACGTTCCATGCAGTGCACAACAGGGATAAAAGTGACCAGTCTGCATTGCGTCCATCCTGCAGGCTTCCAGTGCATATTAGTGTTTCTCCACCACAGTGGAGCACTTATTTTTCTTACACAAGGCCGTAGTTTTCCAAGACACAGTTCTCAAGCCAACAGTCCATTTCAGCTTTATTTATAGAAACAGAAAAAGATACAAAATTACGAAAGATATATAAAGCACTGAAAAAAAATAGAAAACAATTTTAGTTCAGAAATAAGCATGCTCTATATGACCTTCAGGGTCATTTCCATATTGGAGCTGGAAGTTCTGCATGCATACAAATTGGAATCCAATCACTCAGTAGCTCCTTGGTTCATGTAATAATGGTAATCGATAAGACTGAAGAACAGATTCATGACTTTTTGCTCTAATGCTAATTCCACTTAATTACAAAGCTTGAGAAAGCTCTTGCCCTTAGCTCAGTGCTGCCCCAAAATGGAGGCCAATCTCAGATCCCTTTAGTAAATTCAGAGGCTTAAAGCCATAGACTGTGTGGCTGAGAGAATCCCTGCAATCTTTCAGTCAGTCAGTCAGGAGGGCCATGTTTCTGGCCAGGCAGCATTCAAGGTAAGTTATTTTCAACAGGCCATGGTGTCTCCTAGAAATGGCTTCCAGGGGAAATCATGACATTCTCAAGGCGGGGGAGCCGGGGAACTCAACAAAAAAGGCTGGAGCTTCTGCTTTGAAACAGCAAGAGATGGGCTTTTCTTTGGATGGATAGAGAGCTGAAGCCTCTGCCCTTATTTCTTCAGGAATAAATGGAGGGTGACAAGAAGGCTGCCATAGTTGTGAGCAGCAGAGACATCAGAAATGCAGGCAATAAGCAGAAGACTGCATTTCTGCTTATTGTTCTCAGGAACTGAATTCCTTGTTGAAGGGATAAGCTATATCAGACTTGGCTGAAGCTGCAGGAGTGATGGACAGGCTGAAATGTCTGCCAGGGGCATGGAACAAGTTTTGACATGCTTTGGGCGGAGGAAGCTGCTCTTGGAAGAAGTCCTCTCCAGAACTCGTGGCCTTTTGACCATGCCTAGGGGGAATGTCTAACTTTAGAAAGACTAAAGGTCTTCTGGCTGCTCTTCAATATCAGTTTAAGACAGAACAGTGTAGGAGACACCCACAGTACCAGACAGGGGAAGGGTCTCCCCTTCCCTCAGAAAGGAGAGTGTGCTGAAGCACTCCTGCAACCTGGACACCTGCAGGCATGACCTTCCCAGCTCTGGACAACACAATCTTTGGGCAAAGATGCTGCTGTAACAGGTCTGGCTGCGGGCATAGGACATGGAGCTCCAGCTAATTCGGTGCCACTGTATTGGACCTTTCTGGTTTTTCCTAAAGGTCTTGAAAAGTTCCTCCTAGGGTGTCTGCAATATATTGCAGGAGCTGATTGCTTGGACACCAGAGAATGAAGCAGACTGAACAGATTTACCATTCACCCAGACTGGGGATATCTCCTTTTGTAACAGAACAATACAAGAGGCAGACTGAACAGTCTGAAGGTGGTATTAGCCCCAAAATAAAGGTAGTATTTTATGCTTTAACTCTAAGACAAGGCAGAGAGCACTTAAAGCCCAAGGAGCTTTAAGAGCATATTTGATTAAAAAGGAAAGCTGTTCCTTAAGAAAAGACCTGCATCCCTACTCACTCTTTTTAAAGAAACAAAACCATTTCTAAGGTTACCAAAAAGGTGTTATTTTAAAGGCAAAATTTTAAATGAAGATATTAAAAAGAAAAAGCAGGCTTTGCTACAGTAAGTGGAAAAGTAGCTTAAGGCAGAGCTACTTCAGTCAGTGAGAATACAAAATGTTCTAGCTTATAGCAGAAAGCAATCAAGAAGAACTGATGAGCATTGTGCCCTTCATGGAGCAGTGTAAGTGCAGGGCACAGCCCTTCGTGCCCCCGGACACCATCTGTGAGACATTGGGCTTTTTGAATTCTCCAAGGTAGAAATTTTTTTTTCTTCAATATCTTAAAATAGGCAGCAAAACATGAAAAAAATCCTCAACATATATAAAATACCTGTTCTGAGATGCACGCTTCTAATGTACATAGAGTCACAGAGATGCTGTTTTACAAAAATAACATAATTCAAAATGCTTCATAATTTCTCCCCACCCCCGGCCGTAGCCCATCAGTGTTTCTGCAGTTCAATCCCTGCATTTGCAATCCACAATCAATTAAAAGAGCTTTTGGTTTTAATACATGGACTGAAGACTTGGTCTGGCTCACCCTTGTGCAGACAGAATATCCAGTGTAGAAAAATCATCAACCTGCCTTAAGAATAATTGTTTGCATCACTCCTAATGCGCAGCGTACTTCTGCTCCCACTCAATTCCAACATGAGAATAGCAGTACAGGAACCCGAGAACAGTCAGTGTCGCCCATGGCCAGCCTATAAATAGAAAAGACAGACAACACCAGTCAGAATAATTAATGACTGCTTCAAGTAGAAACACTCTTGGGATGACCAACTTATGATGCTTCCAATTAATTTTATTAGCAATTCAGTCTCATAAGTAAGTAGAGTCAACCCACAAAATTTGAAAAGGAAAATTGTGTAAGCTTCAGGGTTGCCTGACCCCCTGGCAGTCCTTGTCTTTCTTGTTTTCAGGGAATTGGACCAGATTTATTGCTGTTGAATTACAAAGGTCTCTTTTGATCCTCTCTTTTGTAGTGGGTTTGTCTATCAAGCAGATTGCCCCAATGAACCCTGATGCTTTAAGCTGGCTATGGTGCTTCCTAGGCACAAAGGGATACCTAGCCACAGCGAAGATTATTAAAAATCTGAACAAGTCCAGTTACCTCTTCTGCAAAAGGAGTCTGGGGCAATCTCTGATTAAGGTTGTTTTGGATATCCTGCAGCTGGGTGTAAAGCCTGATGCACCCCTCTACAGCCCACTAACAGCTAATATGTGTCAGTGAAGAAGAGACACACATTACAGACAGACCTGTCTGCCTGATTTGTCTGATGCCCAGGCCATTTTTTAACTGAAAAGACTCTTCCAATATATAAAACCTTTGCTGGGGAAATGATGTTTCATTAATATTACAAATTCTTTTAAGCAAAAGTCACCATCTTTTCACTTGAACTTATCACAGCAAAGAGCAGTAAGCAGGAGGTCACCAGCCAAAAGGTCTATTGCTTTCCAGTGGAGTTGTAAATAATTTGAAAAATCTGTAATCAAGTAAATGATTTTGCTTTCTTTGATACCTTTCCTGACACCTCTGTTCCCTTTGTCCATTCTCCTCCTTTCTTTAGAATTTATGAAATTCAGATCTTACAGGTTGAAATCTTCAGTGCTGGGCCCTGATGTTTTTCAGTGTGTGTTGTCTGGGGAAAGGGGACAGAAAGAAAGAGGTTTGAGGGTTTTTTCAATGGCTTTTTTTGTTGACACAAAAGTGTTGTTTATGTGCATGACTGGTTTTCTGCATGCTGTCCTTGAACTACCAACACCTGCTTCTGAAAGAAAAGCTGCCCCTCTTGGGGAAAACCCCAGTCCAAAGGAACCTGCTGGCAGACATGAGATTCCCCTTTGGCCTGGAGGAAGGCATGGAGAGAAGCTGTAACCTCTGCACAACATGATACTCTCCAGGAAGAGCTCTTTCTGAAGGTATATTTACAAGGTGCTTTGCAGGCTGGCTTTGTCCAGGCTCCAAGCTAATTCCAGCCAGGGGACAGTTTAATTGTGCTCACATCCAGCTGAGCCTTGGCTCAATACCCTGCCCTCAGCAGAACTCACAGCCCCAGACTCAATCCTGCACTTCTGGGGATGGCATGTGCTGGGACCTTTCCTCTGTGCTCCGAGAGCTGGGCACTGTCACACTTCATCCTGGGACAGGTTCAGAAAAAGTTGCTTCCCCCTGCTATGAATAGCTGGGTTTGTTTCATGAACCTCTAATTATTCTGGCCTTGCTTTGTAGTGAAATATAGTCCTGTAACCTGACTGATTTTCATGGAGACATTTACAAATATTAATCCCTTGTCTTCACAACACCCTGAAGCGAAATTATACTTTTGTTTAATTATTTGTTTCACAAAATGAATTTGCTGAGGTATCTCCAAAGGGATTTTTAACCATAAAAGTCTTGTTTTTATTTCAGTGAAATAAAAGGCTACTGCAGATTGCGTTTCACCGTCAATAGCAAACTAAAGCCCAGCTGTGCTTTGTCTCTGCTAAAATTGCATGTGAAAGTATGTCAATAGATGTAATAAAAACATACCTCTTCTGGCAGCAATATTGTGGCGGCTGCTGTATACAGACAGAGCCAGAAAATTAAAAAAGGACTGAGTCTAGAATTGTTCTTCTGTTTTAGGGGCACTTTGGAAATTTGCTAGTTATATGTTTTGCATTTTTAAATACTGTAAAGCTCTGGCACACAGAAAATGTGCCAACGATAGTTTGACTTGCTTGCTCTCCCCAGCCAAAGATCCTGTCAGAATACATAGCTATGCACTGGACATCTTTTCTAGATGTCTTAGGTTTCCAATAAGATTCCTCCATAAGTGCCCAGAACCTGGGTTCACAGGTTTTTTAACCACTATAATCAGGCTTGTGGTAATCCTCCTGGAATGCAGGGAGTCTTTCCTGTACAGTAACGGGTGTCAGGGGTGGCATTCAGCACATCATCTCCTCCTGACCTAATGAAGGTCAGAAGGAAGGGGGAAGACAAAGTGACCCCAATATGGGCAAAGGAAAAGGGAATTTTTAAAAATTCAATCTTGCTACAGTTCTTGTAGGAGCTGCTGCACAAATCCCAAAGCATTCCTTGCTGCACAGGTAGGAGGCAGCTTCAAGCAGGGGTAAGGGGCCACCTCTGCCTTGCCCTTTCTTGCCATACTGGAACCATGTGTAGTGCTGGTGGGTGTGGGGAAATGCATGTGAGTGAAGCAAAGGCATCATGTTCTGCTCCTTGGCAATCCCAGATTAGCTCCAGCCCACTCAAGGCAGATTTGCACAGGTGCATCCACACTTGAGAAGCAGCCCAAGGACAGCCTGAAGCAAGCAGGGGACCTTTAAACTGTTTTCACTCATCTCTTCCAATTTAGGACTAGATATACCATAAAGTTATTGAAAAGTCTGAAGAACTTGGTCTCCAGAAAGTGATGATGTAGGGAAGGACACCTGAAGTAATGCTAATCCAGCAAGGGTGCAATTTCAAATTCTGCCCAGCATGCGTTTTCCTTGTCGGTGACCTCCATAATCAAACAGCAGCACGAGCTGCTCTCTTGCAAGGCAAGGTCACAGGAGCCTTTTTCTGGCTTCCACAGTTTCTCCTTGTAAACCCAAGCAACCAAACAGTACCAATGGCCTCGGATCCACAGTTCCAAGGAAATGTCCTCCTTTTACCCTGGCATTGTAAGGTACGTTCGTCCCTCAGGCCTTTTGCTGACTCTCATTCTGCTCCTACTCTCAGACACCATTCGGGGAGGCTCTTCTTTTTGGTGACTCCTCAGCTTTGCCTTATCCCCCTAAACCACTGCACTCTTACCTCTGCTGTACCACTCTCCAAACTCAGCTTGGAAGGGTACATGCCTGCATTCTAGATCAGTCTCTCTCTATGAAGTCATACATAGAATGTACTCTTCAAAACATTATTGGTTTCAGATCAAGCACTAGGCTGTTAGGAAATGACTGAGTTAAGTCTGTCTATTCAAAACCATGTCACATACCACCTTAAATCTTACCGTTTCTTGACTGGTTTCAGTAATTTGATTTTGGGCTTGAAGGCCAAGTTTCCTGGGACTACTCAGATTTTCCTAATTTTTTTTTTCACAGGAAGATGAATGTATTCATTAACATATGCTATTTGTAGATACAAGGACTAATTCATATGCTCTTTGAAAATCCAGCAATATTTGTGAGCTTTACCTGCACAAATGTAAGACATTTTAATTTTAAGACAGCTGGATATCACTTTTAACGGAAGAACACTGGGTGAGAATCACAACCAAATTCTCTGCTTATGGTGAGGTATGCTGCTCCACAAAACATCAAACACAAGCTCCTTTGTGAGGAGGAGTGCAAATTTTGTAGAGAGGTAGCAGCAGCACTTGATCCATCTATCACACAACCTCCTCCCAGAGAAGTCTTCAGTCCCAGCTAGGCCTGAGGCACTGCTCTGTCCAACACAGCTCATGGACTTTCCAGGAGTCTTGCTGGTTAAAACCACATTTTGGTATATTATGCACTCAGCTTTCAGCCTAATGAGCAGGAGACTTGTCTTCGTTACATGATCAAGACAGAATTGATACAAACTTGCTGCTACGGGAACAGCTTTTGGAGTTACTCCTTCCTTTCAACTTCCTATCCCTCATTCCAAAGTATTTCTGGATACTTTGCAAACTACTAGAAAAGGTCACGTTTCTAACACACTCTGGATTTGATAGGAGTGGTGTAAAACTAAGCTTTCAATTAAAAAGTCAGTCTGGATCACAGCTCTCAAAAGAGCAGTTATATCCTTATTACCTCAGTTCAAATCATTTGAACCAACATTTAATCATGTATCCAGAAGGAAGCTCTTTCAAATTTCCTCATCACCCACAATAATGAAAAAGAATCACAGCGGCAATGTTTTGGTAACGATTCAATCATCATCAAAACACTAGGAGACAGTCCTTTGTTCCTTCCAACCTGTGAGGTGTAAGAGAAAGGGGCTGTAGTTACATTTTGCATTCTCCAAAACTGCCTTAGTGGCTCTTGGACCTAAATGTTATTTTTAGCTGTGCCTTGGCTGCACAGTCCTCAGAAGTCTTCAAGTGCAGAGTAGTTATTAAATCAATTGAAGTCAGAAGAAGTAGTCTCCCTGAAAAGCTTGGCTTCAGGAGCATGCATCTACTCTGACTTTGATTTGGAAGTACCTAAGTTGCTGTAAGGCTTAGCACTCAGGAAAATTTATTCTTAAACAAAAGTTCAAATGTGACAAGACACTGCAGCAACTCCTCTGTAAAGTGGAATTAAAGAGACACAATGGTGGGAAGGGGGAGGAACAGGCACCAGTCTGTCAAGCATAATAAAAAGCCAAAGCAAGCCAGCATTTGAGGCCAAGATGTCTCTTACCTACAATTACTAACATACTCAAAGGACCAGCAAAACTTTTTCAGAAAAAAAGAACACATTCCAAACTAAAGATCTGTTGAAAGAAACGTATTATCTAGCCCAACATTTGAAGCATCTTCAAAGGCTGGGCTAGATAAACTCTGCATTTTCAAATTTTAATTTAATGTCTTTTTGTCACTTCCAGGTGGACCTGTCTGACCATTACAGCAGGGAATGTCACACAGCATGTGTTACAAACACAGTGCAGTTTGATACCCAATTAGTCCTCAGATATTTGAAAAAGAAATCTCTGTCTCTTTTCAGCTATGTTGTAGCAAAGCCCTAGCCTGATTCAGAGCAGGTTTTTTTGCTGCTACTTTCAGCCTCCACATTGCACATGTGTCAAAGCACAGGCAATAAATCCTACCAGCAAACACACAGCCCTCCAAGTCCCAGCTGGGCATCTCCATCCTTCCACCCCATGGAAAGCAGCACACGGAGTCACAGGGTCTGTAAATTCAAGATGCCACCATGTCCCATTATGAGCCCCCAGCTAACAGCTCCCACAGCTTTCTCCTCCATCCATTGTGCAGCTTGAGAGCAGAGGAGCTCAGCCAAGGGGAACCAGCTTGGCAGAGTAGGTAAGGCTGACCTGACCTACTCCTACAGGTTTTCAGGCATTGAAGACACTTTAGCTGGTGGGTGTGGAAAAGGTCCAAATATAAAAAAAGTATTACTGTGCAATAAGTAGTATTTCAAAGGAAACTCAGGGAAATGCTCTAAGGATAACTCAGATCTGTCCCATGCAGCATCTGGAAACATGACTGAGAAGGACAAAATTCTAAGCTTCCAGGTCTAGACCTGAACCTCAGCCGGGTAGACTGGCAGTAACCACAAAATCTTCCTCTTCAGTAGACATGAAGCAGTTTCCAGCAAAAGGCACTAACAAATGTGGAACATAGTACTCCACTTTTGTGAATTTTAAATCATTATCATCCTGAAGAATGCTTACATCTGTGGCTTTTTGAGTACTTATCACTGCTGTGAAAAACTGAAAATGGAGAGATAATAGTCCAAGACCATCAGCTGCAACACAGGATGGCCACAACTCATTCACATCAGCATTACTGAAAGCCAAAGCCTCTTAGTGTTTTCATAACGCAAACAGGTTGGATTTAGTAGACAGAGGTCACAAAAGTTGTGGCTTTCCTGTGTTCTTACTGTGCATGGAACCGGGCTTCACCATAGCTAAAATCATTTTACTTTTATGCTTCATGGCACTGAAGAAAGTTGTGTGCTGACAAAGTCTTTCTTAAGCAACAAGAAACCAATTTAACTTATGTCAGGGCTAAGGTTGCTGACCACACTTTTCCTGTTAATTAGATAAGCTGCAAATATACAAATTCATAGGTAGAGCTCAAAAGATTGGCCCATCCTATAGCTTTTACAAACACAATTCAGTGGTGATGCCAACACTATTTTCATTGCAGTAAGTATGTATATGAAAGAAAAAAAAACCAAGAACAAAACAAAAAACCCCCAGAACCACCATGCTGTGCTATTTGCTGGCAAATGCCCTGTGCATGCAGGTATCCATACAGGATATGCCTCCCTGCATGGATTCTCTGTTTTGTCTTTGGAGCTAGAACCTCACTTAATGCTAACTAACCATGACCAGATGCTGAATAATGTAGATGAGAAGAGTTATTTCCCCTGTATGTATCACATGATATGAGCAGGATAACTTCACTCTATATTTCTTGGCGTGTTTTTGTGGTATTATCCTACCTTAAGCATTTTTACTTCTAACCCTTGTAAAAAGCACAAAAAAAATTCACAGGAGTTATGCCTTCTGCTTCACGTTTTAAAATAAATCTTCACCCTCTACTAGTTTTCCCAGCAGAGCTAGTCAGTGGAAAAAAAGCCTGATATTTTAGGCAGTAATTGTGGTCTCATGCCTATCAAGTTGACTCTGGAGTAATTCAACTGAAATCAAAAGAAGCATATTCGTGCTACTGCTGAATTTGAATTAACAGTAAGGAAGACTGACGAAAACTGCCTGTCGGAATCTTCCTGCCAAAATTGCTAATGGGAAAGGAAAAACACCCCAACCAACCAGCTTTAGTTTTCAAATTATGAAGGGTTGAATCTGTAAATCAGAAGCAACCTCCCCTCTCCTCTCATGTCTTAAATTGAGAGCTACACACAGCTAATATGAAATCAAAGCCCACAAAATATGAAATCTTAATGCTCATTTATTTTTAGAACAGAGACAAAAGCTTCTAAAAGCATTATTGTAAACAAAGATGCATCTTCACCCAGAAGCAAGGCAAAAGAGCTACCTCTATGAAGTGTTCTGCAAAGAAAACATTTTAGAGTAATATACCTGGCTTAGGACAGCACTGTATTTATCATTAAATGTCTACTCAGGTATTCCCAACAGAACTGCCTTAAATACGGTGTGAACAAGTACCTAAAGATGAGACTTGGAAAGATTTTAGGGCAGTTTTCAGTTGTAATTATGTGCTGAGTGTTACATATACCAATGAAAACATCAGAGCCAGGAGCCTCCTTTTGTTACAGTTTTAAGATGAAACAGGAGAATGAAGAGTAAACTCCCCAGGAGAACATGAAGGTCCCAAAGGCAGAGCTGGGAACGCTGCTGTTGCCTAGCAGGATCCTGAGGTGAGCATCTGCCTCTCACTGAGCAGAGAGATGCCCGTGTTATATGTAGAAAGACATGCTGAGCAGAAAGGTGAATTAACTTCCCCTCTACTAGAGCTTCAAATTTCAGGAAGATTTCTGTACCAGTCTAACTGGGGTTCTTGGATTTAGGTTTGTGTGTCAGGCTTTTCACATACAATGAAGCTCCTTCTCTTGCCTTTTAGTGCTAGGGAGCTCTTGAGAAATCAAGGCTATATACTCACAAAAGAAGAGGATTTAAACCAGGGGTTCAGACACATGCCATCAATCACCAGCAAGCAAACATTTGGGTAAAAAGGTGAAGCACTATAATCTATTTCCCCAACTTAATCGCTGGCTAAGGTACCCTGAAATGGTCATGAATATAAGATGCTTAAATGACTGTAAAATAATTAATTTTTAAATATGAAGAATGATTTAAGGATTAATTATTCACAACCCCCTTCCTACCTGCAACCCATTTTTTAATCTGCCATTTTTCCTTGTCATCTTCAAAACCACTCATATTCCAAGACCATTACAGCTATTCCATGGCGCTGTCTTGTCTCTTCACAGCATTAAGAATAAGAAAAAAAGCAGACAGTGTGACAAATTTAACAAGTATTTACAACCAGCTACACTAGCAACAAACAAACTACAACTCCTTATCGCAGAGCTCTCGTACCTGAAATGCTCCATGGATAAAAATTGTATTAACTGCTAGAGCTTAATGCAGTAAGAGAAGGGCTGAGAGCACAGCGTTAATTTACATGAACACTGCATTTTGATAATTGCTGTATCAATGTAAAGCTAGCACTACAAGTGGGGTCATTGAGCTGGGTTCTCACTTAACACAAATACAAATATCTTGAGGGATGGAAGTGCCCAGATAAGGTAACCAGGCAATCTTGCAGTTGTTTACTGAGCTGTAGCAATCGATGCAGGACTAAGGCATTTTGAACACTGCTGGTCTCAGGCTGTATGAAGCTACTCCCCTTCTGCTTGTGTCTTGTTTTCACAGTGTCACCAAAGGGCAAAGAAAAGGGCTGATGCAGATTTAGGGAGGCAGCCCTGGAAACACAGTGATAGTTGAAGGTGGCCATGAGCCAACAGAAAATCGTGACAACAAACAATCTCCATCCCACTGGTGGCATATCCCATGAAATGGAATTGTTGCACACAAGTTATCTGGAGCAAAAGGGCCATACAGGATTGACCTCAGTTGATCAGTTTTTGATGGAACAACTGTTTCACTTCTCACCTGCACAAGCTGACCTGACTCTGCTGCAGCCCACAGAATCATAGCAACTAAATAGAAGAATTTTCAGTAAAATACTTCAATTACAGATAGTTTGTGGATAACAGTAAATTAATTTTAATTTTGGGGGAAAACAAGTCTGTGTTAGTCCATCATCAAGATCACCTGAAACAAAGGAAAAAAGTAATTTAAAATTCCTTGAATGATGTCAATATTTAATTGACTTCAAGGACAAAATTAGACAATTTGCTTGTATATTCTCAGAAAAAACATTCTGGATTTCAAGAGTACATCTACTTTTGAGTTTGGGGAGGGAATACCTTATTCTCTGCTTTCTGTGTTAACCAGGCAACGCAGACCCCAGAGAATACCTGAAAATACAGGCCTACCTGGGTGAGCTGTGTAAGCACAGAGGTCATCTGAAGCAAAAGCTGGTAAACCATTCATCACTTGTGTCAGAAAACACAGATTAGAAATACCCAGGCAGCTATATCACCATGCAAAATCTGCCAGCACTTCCAAGGACAGCGATCTCATTTCCTAAGCCCTGCTCTGCCTTCCTGGGGTCTGGTCTCAGGCCAGTAAGCAGCCAGCCAAGGGGAGGAAGTCTGACGAGCACAAATCTGAATCAGTTACCTACCAGTGTGGTCACGGAGATCAAAACTGTTCCATCAACCCAAGCTGACACTGAGGGATACAACCCTTCTTTGCCTTGTTGGCTTAGAGGAATGTACATCGAAAGATTTAAATCTTGTAACAGCCTAGCTGTTCTCCTTGCTTCCCTGTTGTAAGCAAACTTCCTGAGCAACTGCTGAAGGGGATCACTCACAGTGTTCCTTTCAGGTAAGATGGCTGCACTGGCATAGCAAAGCATGTACAGAAACAAGTCTGCAACTGCAAAAACATCTCATAAGCCCCCATCTTTTAAAACTCTTGTATCTTTACCAGCATAATCTCTTTTCTAGAAGGAAAAAAACCCCTCACAACCTTTCCATAACATAAAACTGTAACCAAGTTATAGAATTACTATGCCTTGCCAGAAAGTTTTTGCCTGTATTTAAATTGCCTTATTTAACGAAGTGCAGTTTAGTGCAATGAGATATAATCTTTCCATGTGCTTCTGTGGCCCACTAAAATTAGGAAGGAGCATGATCTGATGCACGGCTGTTACACCCTCTGTCCCACCTGGGCTCTGCTATTCAGTGTAATTAAAGCAGTGCTGCAAATCTTCAACATGACTGTTAATAATGCCAATGTACACATCTTGCTCAAAACCAGCACATACCTACACCTCTCCAAAGGTGAGAGTGGGCAGAACTCTGTTCTGTTCAACTAGTTTCCTCTTCTTCTTCTGTCCCTGGCTGAGACATGCTGGAGAGGGCCAGGATCATGCCAGCCTCACTGACTTCCTGCTCCCCCCTCCTGGTGGGGCAGCCTCGACAGCAGAGACTGGGCTGCACTCCCAACCACCGTGGGATTTCTCCGAGTGCTAATTTCACATCTCATGGGAGAGAAATATAATGAGAACTGGCTACGAAGCAGTCATTTCCATTTGTAAATGGGATAGCACAAAGGAAGAAATGAGAACAAATTTCCATATGTACAGTCTCTGCTAAACAATCATCTCTGCAAATCTCTCCCCAGCGTGTGTGGTGCGCGCTGCCTTTACGGGATCAGCCGCACAACCAGAATAATTAATTAATCCAGGCACCCTCACTTCAGCTCAGCAGATCCAATAGAACAGAACTGGATCTGATTTCAGACCACAGTTCATGTGCAATGGTGTGGCTACATGGATTAGTCATTTTACAGATACATTTGGGCTAATTAATGAATGCTGCATCTCAAGCAGGCTCAGACCGTGATCAAATAGCTTTGCTTACAATCACTACATGTCAAAACAACACTTTCCCACATCATCATTTTTAAACTAAAATACCAAGATGCCCAATCAAGAGAGCACAGTGGCTACAGAGGCTGGCTGGGCACGGGCAAAGCCAGTGTTGAAGAAGGATAGAGTGCAGGGTGTCCATTATTTACCCTAATTATCTGGAGAAGAACCAAAATACTGCCTTTTTTTTTTTTTTGCAGGGGTGGGGGTACGGGGACAGGGTATATGGCTCACCCTGCTGAAATACGCTGTTTTTCTTCTGAAGGCAGTACCACTCCTGATCTTGACAAGGAGAGTAATGCCAATTTCTTTGGCAATAATTAGCATACCTAACAGAGAGGACAGAGGGTTCATTTTCTTCCCTTCTCCTTTATTTTCAGTTGGCTTTTCTACTGGTTCTACATGAATTATTACTAAAAATCAATGCCTCATGCTGAAATAAATATTCTGGATGAAATGGAAGAGCTTCTCGAATTTTATGCATGGTCACTGAATGCAGCTGATTTTTGCACAGGAAATGGACATTTTAAAAGAAAATTATAAGTTTGTTTTACTGGTTCTTTTCCCTATTTGAAAATCTTAAATGCACAATCTGGTTGTCCAGCCACCACCTATCACCTTACTAATTCCTTTCAAAAAAATCTTTTGAATAGATACTGGCACATCCAGGATAGATTCTGAAAGTTCTAGTTTTTGATCAAATTTTCCAGTACAAGTTTTAGCACCCTTCACATCTGCTCACACTGTATTCATCATATGGGTCAAAACTGCTCTTGATAAGCCCTTTTTCCCCTTTGAAGAATTACTTTGCACTGGGATTTGCCTCAGTGTTCACTTTTCTGCAGAACTGCAAGATAACTACGGATAAAAGACCTTCATCTGTCCTTCAGTGTTTCAGTGAGTACTGGCCTCAAGTGAAGAGCTCAGCTGCAGTCAAAGTTTGTCGTGACAAAGAAGCCTGATTAAATAAGCGAAATTTACCATTTGGCAGAGTCCTTCAGCCATTCATAAAAGTCAAAGACAATGCTTAATGTTTTGATCAGAAACTGTGCTTAAGTCTTTGACTTGCATCCTTGATGACCTTTCAATCACATTTGAATACATTTCAATTACCAAGGCAGAAAAATTACCCTGGCAGATGGACCAAGGTCATTACCAATTTACTAACATCTCTACCTTCCCTTTTGCTGAAGTCCCTGTATCTTCTATGGCTTATATAATAAATATAATAATAAACTATTCTTTTATTCTGCAGAGAGTGATGTAGCTTAATTTGTTTTAAATCCTAACCCAAACTACAACAGATGTTATAATTGTTGGGTAGAATACTTGAGAAGCTGTGGCACCATTTGTGTCTCCATTTTGATCTGCTACTGGAGGCCTTAAACACAATAGCTGGAAGTACAAAGAAAGACAAAAGCAGAAGGGTGACTCAAATGCACTGGCATCACTCTAGACAAAGACTACGAAAAACTAAAGTGTTTAAGTGATCAAGTCAACCTCCAGTAAAAAGGAGATGTCACAAGTGAACCAAGAACCCAACTAGGGAAACAGCAACAGAAAAGATGGGAAGCAAGAATCAAACTCACTGATTTTAAAAAAAATTCTCTCTTCACTAAAAAAGAAGACATAAGAGGCTTCCTCAGCTCACCAATACTGATCTAACAGTCCACTTAGAATATGGGCAAAGAATGGGCGCTATATGCCACCTTAGATGATAAATTACCTTAATCAAGTATGTTATGAGAGACTAAAACATTCAAGTACTCTTGTTAAAAAAATACTTTTTTTTAGAAAAGTAGACTGTAAGAAAGATTCAGTAACAATATATTTTTTTCAAATCTGAATTGGTTATTTTTAGTCACAAAAGCAAAGAAAGCTTGTATGTCAACACAAGAACTTGAGCGTGCCTCAGCAGGAACAACAGCCAGCTCAGCTTGCCTCCTGCCTTTGGTGCATACATGCATCCCATATGTGCAGAACGGATACCAAAGGTCATGTGGCAAAAGAGACCCCCCAAAATGATCAATTTGTAATACCAAGTTAGGACTTGATATTACAAATATTACAACTGGTGGCCTTTACCAGATAAAAACAGGTCCAGTCTTTCGAGCCTTCTTTCAGAGCTAATGATGCCAGTTTTGTTTCAGTCTGAAGACTTAAGACAGTCTACAGTGCAGAGCTGTAGGCTTGGCACAGGTTGACCAGCAGCTTAATTATAGCTGTCACCTCATTAATGCAGAAAAATTTTATTGCCTTCCTCTTGGAGATATAAGTGGACTTAATCTTGTATCTCAATCAGGCTTAACAGAATATTAAATACAAGTGCTGTCAGTAGCCAGCTTCTTTGATGAAGGCAGCAGTACATAAAGCTGAATTGAATTACTAATAAAATTACTCCTGCAGAACTCACATGATGGTAGAAAAGTTCTGTAAAAAGTCTTAAGTAAATGTTAACATTTTCAACAAAACAACCACTGTCTTTGATTAATGGAGATCTAATCAGACTATACATTAATTTGGAATCATCTATGAACTGTCATGGCAGTAATTTGTGTCATCTCAAACCCAGTACAAATTTGTCAAAGTACTACATGTAATACAAGGTCTTGATGTAATTAACTTCAGTGATTAAAACGCTCATAAACTGTGTGTCCTTGGCCAAGCACAGCACTGCCATGGTCTCAGTTTCAAGAGAGCTGATGGGTCAGCACTCACTCTTGTAACACAAGTGCAGGAAGGTTACTGCAGGCAGACCCATGCAGTTGGTTACACCACTGTGCCTGCACTGAGATAAAATCAGACCTACTTTATGTACCACCACAGACAGTGGGAAGATACAGAAAGTGCAAAGTGCAAGCAAGACAAAAAATCCTAAGACATTCCTTATTTTTTCAGAATCATGCTGAAGACTCAGCATTCTAAGATGTGACATTTGGGTCTGTGGTGGGTCTCCTTTGTTTTTTTTACTTTGTCAGTAGCCATGCTCACAGCAGCACCTGCACACCATGTTGTAGCAACAAGGCATATTGCATTTGATGGGGTAGTAATTATATTGGACTAGATTCCCAAAGGGAAACATGCTTCTTCCCAGGAAGCTTCAGCTGGAGGCTCCCTCTGGAGCTGCCCTGATGCTCAGCTCTTGGCCTCCTTTGGAAGCTGCTCTGTGGCTCAGTTAGAGTCACTACGTAAACACCCCAGGATTTTCTGTAACCTCATGGCTTGCACACCCTCCTGCAGCAGAACGGAAGAGAGAGGTCCTCTTCCTGCTCCACAGACTACATTTGGTTTCTATCCAGCAACTGCTTGAAGTAAATCAGACTCTCCAGTATGGCCCACAACTGGCAGAAACTACATCCTTACGGATGCTTCCAGATTGTCCTTAGCGTTCCCCAGGAGGCATCAAGAGCCCAGACCATGGGAAGAACATCTCACTATTTCACATTACCTGAGCAGTGGGCAGTAAAGGTGAGGGCAGATTTTCAGAGGAAGAAAAAAACCACACGAACAAAAACAAGAGCATCATAAAGGACCCCTAACCTATGCATGACAGACACACTAAGACAGACAATCCTGGAGGGAGAAAAGGGGATGGAACCAAAAGAGCTGTTTCATCTCACAAGATACATTTTGACAATTCTTCTAGACTGACTGTCAAAGCAAGTAAATGCTGACTCTATCTCCTAGCTTCTCCTGTCCTCATCTCACAACCTTTCATCAGCAATACTGTTACTTAAAAAAGAAGTACGAGACAAACCTTGTGTGTTTGGCTGCACTGCAGGAGCCAGCTTCACTGAGAGACAGATCAGCAATGCTTATCCCAATGAAATGGAGACACCTTCACATTAGTGAGTGATCAGGACTTCTTTAATAAGGACTTGACCTTTCTAAACCTGGCATAGGTCAAACAAATTGAGACATCACTAGTTCATGGCAATCTCTTTTATATACAATACAGTGGATTTTTCATGCACTATTGCCACAGAAGACTTTACTGTCGGCTCAAGAAGCACAAAAAACAATGCACTGAAAGGATCTAACACTACTGTTTCTGCTTCATGACCACATCTTGCTCACCATTCTGTGCTTATTGAGTTCCATTCACAAACTCCAAAGAATTTGGAGGGCTGTGGAAAAGCACACCACAAGGAGGAATGAATGTGAATTTCTTCTGACTGACATCAGGCACAAGAGCCAAGATCTACTCCCAGTTCTGCTACTGACTTACTACTTCTCCCTATCCCTTTGTTTCCCTTTGTGACTTGTAAAGCAACTGGAATCACAAAATTCTTCAAATGGTAAGGTCAAAAATACAAGACAGGTCAACAAGAGGATACACACATCTATTGCCATATTTTTCTGCTCAGAAACCTGGCAATCTACTGTAACCTTAAAGTGACCAAAGCAGATTCAAATGAAGTTAGGAGAAGAAACCATGCTCATTTGCTCTCTCTTCAGGAGTGACAATTTTTGACAAACCAGGTTTACACGGACATGTGTTTTGGGACACTTTTGAGCAATTTTGCTCAAAATCTTTGAGCACTTTTGCTAAGTGCAACAGAGGTTTTACTAAAATAAAGACAGGTGCTATTTAATTTTTATTTTTTCAGAAACAGCACCATGATGTAAAATGTGCATTATGAGGTTAATGCAAATTTGATGTTTAATGCATCATTAAAAGGTTATCTTGTACAGAGATGTGCACAGAGCTGCATGATAGTGTCACCATCAGGCTCATTGGAAAGGATGACTTAGAAACAACAGAATCATCTTGCTGCTACTAGGAAAGACCTTTAACCATGGTTGCTGTGATTGGGACAGCATTTATGTTCAGCATGAAGCAGTAAGATGGCATCAAATGCCCTAGCAAAACTCTGTGTCCCTTATGACTAGGCTGCACACAGATAACAGTATAAAAAGGTTCAAGCTCTGTTGTACATAATTTTGCTGGTAAAAGTTACAAGCATATTACATGCTCTTTCAACCCAAGGAAGAGCTTTACTGAAATAGTACAAGGCATGGGTTTATGTGAGGTGGCCTGGTGGCACAGCCTGCAGGCATTCCTGCACTTGCAAAGGTGCCCTCTGCATAGGTATGGCCCCAAGCATACGAAGTGAGAACCCAGAACCAAGCATCAGCTGGGTTCTGGCAGAAATCCCTTCATGGCTTTAGCCTCTTTGAAAAGTGGTCCTCCAAAGGAATCCCAGACCAACCTGAGACATTCTTTAGGAAGCCATTAGTCCTTAAGAAATTTGCCATCTTCAGGTTACTTTGCATCTCTCTGGGGTAACCTCTCCTAAATGCATGGACCAGAGCTTAATTACACACATAATTAAATACAACGGCTCTCCCTCTAACCAGGGCCTCTGTCCCTTACACCAAGGGGAGCCATTAGTAATGTCCCCCAGCAAGCACTGTCATGCTGCTATACAGTAAAAAATAACTCTGGGCTCATTTAGATTTTTTTCTTTGTTTGCTTTGTTTTGCAGCATGACCCAGAATAAAAGGTTGGCCTCGAACTGTTTATGGGATAAAAGACACAACTGCCACTACACAAGTTGAAGCAGCTCAATAGCTGAAAACAGCAACTTACTGCAGAGAGTTGATGTGACAAAACTTGGACTCATTTTTGGAGTCAGGCGATAGATCTTCAGGCCAGCACAGAGCAGCAAGTGTATTGAAAGCAGGCTGTGTAAAATTCAGCAGGCAGCTTACCCAAATTAGCTTTTTGTGAGACAGCCTCACAGCTTGGAGAAGGTTTCTTAAAAACAACACCTTGATGGTGCTTTCTAAGGCTATGAAAGTGTATGTGAAAGAAACAAGGCCGACTGCAGTAAATGGAAGGTTTAACGTATCTAGGATAAGCTCCCACTAAAATTTTCATATGACATAATAAGGCTCAGATTTAAATCCTTTGGTCTTTGTCGAAAATGAGTTTACCTGACAAAAAAGATTCAGACATTTAAATCTGGTATTGACAAAATAGTGGGGATTTTGCTACCAATTTTAAAGGAAATAGGACTGGGTTGCCAGGGTATGATGCTCTTTGTTGTACAGGGACAACCACTCCCAGCAACTCAGCTGGGAGCTGAGCACTCAGTAATTGGAGGGACTTGGCTTGAAAGTATCTGAAATATTGATGCCTACCTCACCTTGGAAATACACTATTTGCTTGAAACAGTTACTCTTCTGTTATACTTCACATTTATGAATACATGACAGGACCTTCTCTCACAATCCTCCCCTGCCCCACCATCCAAATTATCCCTCACACTGTCCCATCTAAGAAAAGGAGTAAATTCAATATCTTAATGAATAGCAACACTTGAGTATTAAAATTATGTATCTCTCTAGGAAAACAGTTGGAGTACAGGACAGGAAAATAAACATCTGTTTGTCAACTTCAGTGGAAGAAAAGAAGACACAATTTTGCATTGACAGATCAAAATACTTCTGTAAAATTAATTTTTTAACAAATACCTACCAGACTTCTGTAAAGTGTTCCTATTCTAACTTTCATGAAAAGCATTTAGAAAACAAAAGGTTGTGTCTGCTCTGAATCTGCAAATTTCACTTGAACAAATTTTGCTGTAATTTCTCCATCTATTGACTTTCTCACTGCAGCATTTGATTATCTTTCAGCTACAAACTTACCTATCTGCAGAATCATTCTGTGAATGGAAACCATCTCACGCTTTTCCCATCACCACTGCTCTTCTCCAAAACCTGCCAAGCTCTGCTGCATGCTCTTTTACCATTAATTCTCACCCTCATGAGCAAAGTTGACCACCAAGCACAGGATGCAAGCAGGCCAGCAATGTGTGCCTCCCAGGCAAGATTTCTTCTTCCACAAAACCAGAGAGAGAACAGGACAAAGTCAGAGTCACCTTTATAGTCCAGTTCTGCTCTTGGGGAAGTGCACTGGTGTCTGCTCCAGGCTGCATCTCTGCCTAGACCACAGTGCATGACCTGCAAGACCTAACAAGCAAGACAGAAGCATGCAAAGAAGTCACAGCATACACCAGGCTCTGTCCTGCATCCTGACACAGTTTCAGATCAGACTCCATAAATAACTTAAATAACATTTACATATCAAAAGAACACAACCGTCCTTGTTAACTTCAGCAGGAATTTCTGCGTAACAAAAGAGTGGTCAATTCCCGTATGACGAAGAGCCACATGCTGACAGAGGCACTTGTTCCTCACCTTTGGGGCACAAATCTGAAGTGCTCCCCACACTTCCCTTCTCCTTTTCCTCATCTCCAACCAAATGTCAAGTTTTGCCTCTAGCCTTTCAAAAAAACCTGCCAACCTGGCTGTATGTACTTCAGCCCCACACTCGGAGATGCCTGAGGTGTTTTGTCTGAGTAATTTCTTCTAGGAATTGGCCTGAGGGAAAGGAGAAATAAAAACGAAAGAAAAAACCAAAAAGCAAATATACAATTAATGGCATTGTAGCAAAAAATGTGAGGTGCTCCTAACCATACTAATACATAAATTCAAATTTTTTAAGGATTATTATAATACAGAAATGTTAATGTTATTCTTCAGTTTTCTAACATCACTGTTGGAAAAAACTAAAGAGTATGCAGTCTTCTTCCAGCATGAGTAAGTGCTTAGGGTTCAAATGTATAGAAATATTTAAGTTAAACATATTCTTTCAAAGTTATTCTGCTTCTCAGTTCTTATTCACTACCTGTCTTTAACTAGTAGGTGGGAAAACTGCTCACAGTTCTCCTTGAGCTCATCCCACTGGAGTAGATTTGAAAGATACTGGTCTCTAAAAGGCCTGGTAACTTTTTTTTCATATGGCAAAAGGGAAGGCTGTCCCAGGATGCCTAAGCAGGACTCACAGAGTCAGTGAGATGCATTTGAAGTCTCACTCCTTGACTTTCCTGGCCATTTAGGAATCAACTCACCTGTACACGAGCTTTTGCCTTAGTGAGTATGTTTCAGGTGTTTGAGGTACTTTTGATTTGGAAAAAAAAAACCCCAGAAAATTCTTCAAGAACCAAAATCTGCATCCTCTTTGGAATTTTCTTTATCACATGAATCAGTCACTGATTAGGAAACAGCAGTGGAGGAGACTGGACAACCTTGAAAAACCAACCACACACAGTATTGTGAACCCAGCTTTCCTTTCATTCTGTGTGCAAAACACACAATTCAGCTAAAAAAACCAGAGTGCTTCAGACCTACTTTTCCAACGTGCACTTGGAATTGCCATCAAAACCTAATTTTTACCCTCTGATCTTTCTAATCTTTTTTCCACTTTAAAAGATCTCTGGAGGTGGCAGGAGCAATCACCATCAGACTCTCTTAAATGAGCAGCTCCAGGCTTTTGAGGTTTTGCTGAACACAGAAATACATTGACACAAATAGCCCTGGAAACACAGACAGAACTAAAAGATTGCTCATAGCAAAGGAAAAGGGTCTTTTCAGGAATTATCACAAAACTGTACACAAAGCAACTTCTGCCCAAGATTGTTTCCCACAACTTCACATGACAATAATACTGTAACAGTCAAAATGGAAACTGTGCTTTCCGTTTCTGAGAAAAAGACGTACTTTCTGTTAGTTTTGTGAATTCAGGTATGCATTAGTTCAGCCCCCCATCTTGGGAGGCAAAGTCCTCAGTCTGGCACATGGCATGCCAGAGCAGGGCAAGGAAGAGGAGTCCTTCCAGTTTCACATTAGGAGGATTTTTTCCTCCATGTGATTTTACATGGTAAGTCCAGATTGTTCATCAGTCACCCACTGACCTTTCCAAAATCCTCTTTAATACTTAATTCTGCACTTTATAATTTTAAGCCAAATCTGTGCAGCAGGAGACCATGTGTGAAGAAGATGAAACAAAGCTTAACAAAAACCAGCCTCCCCATGTCTACCACAACTCTTAACCCAAAAGATTCGAGACAATAAATGCCCAGCACTTAAATACAGCTCCAACATCAAAGAACTTTACAGACCCCACATACACTGCAATAAAAGACTTGGGGAATATAAAATGCTCCTCTGTCAGGATGACCCGTCAGTAATTCCGGAGTAAGTACTCCCTGTCAGGAGACTTGCACCAGCTTCCCTGAGGGCCTGCTCCTTATCTCACCAATATCCCTGTAAAGATCTTTCAGACTCTGTACCTAATTGAGCAACTGTTGTGTGTAAAACTTAGCATCATGTGGATGTAGAAAGAGCATCCAAATGGACAATGAACATGTACAAGATGTACATCCATTGGCAGAAGGCAGCCAGAGAATCTCACTGGAATTTGCTTCCATGGTAGATGTGAAGGATCTTAGAAAGGAGAAAGAGGAGGTGCAGGCACAAGGTGTAATGGAGTGGAAGACTTATACAGAGCAGTGGAAGGAGACTGAGAGGAGGAGCAGTTCAGACTTAGGACCAGAGATGCCAATGGAGCAAAACCAGTGGACACCAGCACTTGCTGATGTAAATGCTGTGGCACAAGGAATGGCTGGACTCGGGAGCTGGGGCACAGCTGGCCAGAGGAAAGATACATTCAAAGAACTATTCCCTTTAATAGTTGCATCCATGATTGCATGGAGACAAAGGAGTTAATTTAAAATTAATTTTTACCATGTAAATTACATTTTAATGCATTTTGCCTTTTAAACAAAGTCCTTTAAAATTTTATAAGAACCACTGGTGAATTTACTGAACATCTGATCTTTTTGGCAATCTATTGAAGTAATTTATATAAGAAATACTGCATCAGTGAATCATGCTGTAAAGTTTAATCAGTTGAAAGGTGATGATTTTATACAAATGTAGAAATGGAATAAGTAAGAGCTGTAGCTGTGGATGTCAAGTTCTATAATAATGCAGTAAATAATGTGATAGAAGTATCTAAGTGAATTCATGCACTGTTCGAAGTGTTCTTCTATTAAGAAATGCAAGTATTTTTTTTATTTTGATAACGAAAATGAGGAAGTTTTGTCCTAGTTAATTTTCAGTTTCTATTTTCTCAGAAAATATACAGGAAGTTTTTTTTAAAGTAGCTAAAAGTTAGAAACACAATGTGAATCTAAAATCAGTGCTCTTGATCTTCCTCTTACCGCTTACAAAGTACCTACAGTGTAGGTACTACAATGTAGTAGAGCACCTCTCATACAAGGAAAGGCTGAGAGAATTAGGATTGTTCAGCCTGGAAAAGAGAAGGCTTTGGGGTGACCTAACTGTGGCCTTCCAGTACCTGAAGGGAGCCTGCAAGAAACAAGGAGACTGTTTACAAGGGCAGACTGAGAGTGACAGGGTAAGAGAGAATGGCTTTAAACTGAAAGAGAGCAGGTGCAGATTAGATAGTAGGAAGAAATTCTTCCCTCTAAGGGTGGTGAGGCACTGGAACAGGTTGCCTGGAACAGTTGTGGATGCCCCATCCCTGGAGCTGTTCAAGCCCAGGTTGGATGGGACTCTGAGCAGCCTGGTCTAGTGGGAAGTGTCTCTGCCCATGGCAGAGGGGTTGGAACTACATGGTTTTTAATGTCCCTTCCAACCCAAACCATTCAATGATTCTTTGAAAGGAAAACTGGCAGAGTGTAAGAGCTCAGTGCTAAAGGATTCAATACGGGCCAGACTTTCTGAAGGTCTTAGATATCCAAAGTACTGCAAGCTCTTCTGTGCTACTGAAAAACCCCTTAAAGTCATCTACTGTCCCACTTTACAACAACAATAATAATCATCATCTTCTGCCTTTTTTGTGTGATTGCTCAAATTTTTTTACAAAAACAGATGAAGCTTTTTCATAAAATCATTTCAAAGAGAAGTTCTTTTTCAGTGATGATGTGTAAATATGACAAAATACAACCTGTTTATCCTATCCATCTTCTAGGAGGTGATACATGATATTCACTTATGCAGAGAAGTGTCCTGTTTAGCTTGTTTAAACCCCATGGTTATATTTTGATTAAACAGCCCAAGAATTGAAACATAGCACTCAGACATTCATAACTTCTAAGAACACAGCTTCAAAATATTTTTAATCAAACATAGTTAAGACTATCTGTTTCAATAATGAGTGGATCTCTGCAATCAATGCTTACTGCATATGTTTCTTTGACCGAATTCATATAATTTAATGCAGTCTCTGCACGAAAACTGCCTTTTAAGAAACGTTTAGATAAAAATCTGAATCTTAGCATTTAATTTCCAAAATCATGAATTACCATGTCAGACAGAAAGTCTGAAACAAATCTGGAGAATTCTGTTTATAATAAATGGAGGCAACCAATAAATATAACTACAATCAGTCAGTTCTGTGACTGGAACGTCAAACTTCATAGAACACTGGTAGTTAAATTGCCTCACTGAAGAGAAATTACACGGATTTGAAAGGATTATAAAAGGATAAAATATCCCAGCTGTTCTCATTCTCTTAAGGCACTTTTATTAAAATATTTGCTGGAGGCAGGGTTGTCCTAATGCTTAATTTTCACAGAAACTTTAGAGCCATGTATAAGAGTAGAGCTTTTATAGAATGGAAATTGTTAAGTATGGCAGCAAATACAGACAATCAGTATTAGAATTTTTTTCTCTTTTTCCGGCATCAAATCAAGGGGTTACTTGTCTTGAAGCTGATTTCTTAAAAATCTATTGTGTAAATAGGATAATAGATTTTCTGTCTTGTTTGAGGAGCAGGGTACTGTACTGATGACTTGTTATTATGCACTTGCAATGTTACGGTTTTTATTAACTTAGTTCATCTATTTAAACTGTGAGTTTCATTAACACCATTACAAATGAACTACTGAAAAAACCGTGGGAGCAAAAGCGAGAGAGGTGCATTCTTTAGGCAAAACTGTGTTGTGAATTTCGATCAGATAAAGGAGAAGAAAGAAAAAGAAGCAGCTGGATCAAGAATTTTTCTTTCTTTTTTTTCTCATGAGCTTGTGCAAAAGCTCATTACCAAGTACCGGCTATTTTTGTACGGAATAAGCCAGGGATGCTCTCCAGTTCTTAAAGGAAAAGTCTACCTGATACTCATCAGTATTACTGGAATGAGATCTCATCACAAACAGCAGTTGAAAGAATAATACAGAACTGCTTTCTCATTAGTGGGCTCCAAATCAGATGCTGTATCTAATCTGTCATAACACCAGATTCATTCAAGTGTGTGCACATGTGTGCACACACCTGCAAGTGGAGATTTTCTTCTAAACCTGAACAGCTAAACACACTCTGTTATAAGACAGCATTTGACCATGTTTACTGATTTTAAAACATGCCCAGCAAGCCTGAAAAGTGAAATAGTCTTGCTCTCTCTTGCTCTCTATATTTTAAAGGAAGAACTGTAACAAATGCTTTGTGTGTTCATTACTACATTAAGAAAAAAATATATTTGCAAGCACTCAACAGCAGGATGAAGTGGTAAGGCAAGAGACAGAATAAAAGAGATCTTTTTATTATATTAACCACATTCATTTCGTATTCAAAGGGATTTTAATAGATGCCAGTCCAAGAGAAATAACTTCAATTACTTTAATTACTTCTCCTTCAAAACTATGTATGAAAATGACAAACAGGAATTATGAAACTGATTTCCATATACTTGCCTCTTACTCCTCAATGAGTGTGGGTTTTTCTCTCTCTCTCTCTCCATTTTCTTTTTCCTTTCAGTTTTATTTTTTTATTAAATCTGCAGCATGGAATATACTGTCCTGAAAAGGACTATCATTCTTCTAAATCACTGTTTGTATTCTGGTAAAACCAACAGATGATACAGTGAACTGGCAACTCATTCTCTAGCTATGCCTCTTGTTCACCTGCTGGCAAGTTAATAAAATGTATGTATACATTTTCTAGGGAATTACTGCTTTTAACTGAGACATTTCTGAACATCAAAAAATCCAAGATCAAAGCAGGAAGACAATGCTGAAGGAATTCTTCCCCTCAGTGCTTTTCCCCTCTGCATCTGTATATTTTCAGTCTTTTCTGTGATAATTATACAAAACCTTTTCATATATAAATGTAACAAAGTTTTGATTGTAACTCGGAGAAATGGATCTCATTATTAAAAAAATACACCATGTAGGGTTCTTTTTTAAAATATCCTACTTCTGAATATCCTGCCTGCATGCTTGTGGGATGAACAAGCCAAAGAAGCTGTTCAACAACCTTTACCAGGACATTCTAACGAGAAAGGCAGCAGTCAGCATAGTGCTGTTGCCCTAACACACCAAAAGTGCTTCTGCTGCATCCAAAAAAAGAAAAGTTTTTAGTGACAGTTTTCAGTGTGCTGCTTTCTGGTAAAAGAAAACTGCACTTCGATGCCAGTCAGCACCACAATGCTGATGAGAGTGATGATTCATCAAAAGGGCCTGGAGGGCAGCTGAGGGCTGCAGCAGAGCCATCAGTCTGATTTTGTCCTGTATTCACTACTGAGTGATCACAGCTCCTCTGCTTTTAAAAGTCTGGCCAGCTTCGCAGCATCCCCAAGTTCTATGTTTTTCTGAAAGCCTGACTCCTCCATGAACATCCTGCTCTCCAGCAGGCACAGCTCTGGCTGCTGCTGTGTGACCTGAGGCAGGCTGCAGCCAGCCACGCTCCCAAATGCACTGATGGACAGACACTGCTCATGGTCTTTGCTTGCACATGCACCAGATGCCAGCATGGACTTACTGACCAGGTCACCGCTTGGTTTTCGGCATTTTGAAGCTATTATTAAACTGACACTTTGCATTTGGAGATGAGGACAACAGCTGCCTCTGAGAAGCATTACCACTTCCTGTTTTAATTAAATATTTGTATGCAGACAGCAACAGAAGAACACATCTGTCTGCCAGAAAATTAGCAAAGTGAGGATAACAAGATGTAAGAATCAGAGAGAGTGCAGTGAGCTTCAGCCCTGCTGAAATCCTTCCTCATCAGATAATTGTTTAATGCCTTAAGCAGGTAAGAATTCATCCAGCTATTTGAGTCAGAGCTGGAGGCACAGAGTGGAAACACTCACCAGTCACGTGCATCATTTCCAAACATGAGACAATTATGCTGAAAAAAATAAACCAATTATGAACAGATATATTTATATTACACTATATACCTATAACTGGACCAATGTCTAATCTTATGTCTTCTGCAGAGCTAGAAAACTGGTACATTTTGCTACAGACTGAATACAACCAGGAGTAAAACATTGAATTGGTTGCCAATGGGTAAAGGGGCAAAGATTGCCGAGAAACTGCAACTGGAGGAGAACTGCAGGTGACCTGCTGGTTTAGCAGTCTACTGTCTCCATCCAGGACTTCTAGTTCTTTGCAATCCTGACTGAACTTCTCCCCCTTTGAAGAATCTGATGCTGAATCTACAGGACAAAACATTCATATTTAACATGTGCAAATACGTTGCAGTAGGAGGTCACTGAAATGTCCTGGTATTCTACACAAGGTATTTAGTTACTAGTAATGAGCTGAGAACTTTCCTCACCCAAAATATAGTCTCACACTGAGGCCGCAACTCTAGACAGGGAGAGCCAAATTTATACAAACCTTCTGTGTGTGGTCTCTTGTGCCCGAATTTGGCCACCAAAAATACGTACAAGGGTTGCTTTCGGTGGGAGATCAAGTGGACTAACTTCAAAAGCAACAGTCTCTCATTAAAAAAAAATCCCAGAGAAATAGAACCTTTACCATTTCCTACATCAGGATAAAAAAAGTAATCCCTGCCCACAAATGTTTGTTTTGAAATGCAAGCTAAGATTTTATTTTTCAATTTAAAAAATTCAAATCTAAATGAAATTTAAATCCAAGGCAAACACATCTGCCTGGACTCTGTCTGACAGGTCAGGAAAACAAACTGCTTTTTGACTGGTTTTAACCCATATTATGACAGAAAATTTTTTGGACACTCAATACTTCCCTGAGACAAGAAAACCACTTCCTGTCCTGCTCTGGTTTCCAAGAAAGACTTTGCTGGGTTAGGACAAGTCCAGCACAGGACACTGGCCAATAATTGTCTATTTGAAGTGAAAGAGTGCCCACTGCCTCTCAGGAGGAAGGAAATTCCCGTTAGAAGGAAGTTACCTCCTAACTGCTACGAACCTTGTTGTTTGCATCCAGACCAGAGCATCTGCCGTTGCTCTAAAGGCGCCTCCAAGAAGCCAAGCAGTTGGTGCTTGCCAAAGCAGAGAGAATGAAGTGTTGCAACTGTCCCATCTGACTGACCATGCAGCCCTTTCACTGCTGTTCCTTACTCACTCCTACTACACTGTAGCCCCAGTAGAGAAGCTTTCGCGGAGCTCACTTCCATCAAGTAGATAAATAAACGCGACAAGCTTTTAGAAGCAACCTGTTAGCACTGTCCCTGCATTAGCAGACTACCATGAAGAAATGTCCTCAAGCTTTTAAAGATGAGCTAAAAAGTGCCTCTTCAAAGAACTAAGCAGTTCAAATGCAAAAATTTCATTACTGCTTAGTGATGCTCACAAGGCTGCACATTAAGTAAGCATGAACTGAGAAAGGCCTTCAATATGCAGCTGCGCCCTTTCTACTCCACGCCCCAGCAGAAGCTTGGGAGTGAGTATTGCTCATAAAGGACTGAAAATCCTTCAAGTTCTTTTACATGTCTTTAGCAGCAAAAAGAAACTTTACAATAGGTGCAGAGTGTTGTAGCTTTAACAGGTCTTTTGTACTTACGCACCTTTAGACTCTAGGACTGTATTTTCAGTGGGGACAACACTTAGAACTTGCTCCCACAAGCTGCAGTGCAGTGACAAAAGCAGAGGGACAAGGCAATGCCCTGACTCCCAGCTTTACTTCGGCTCCAGAACGCGAGGCAGCCCCACTGCCCAGGCTGTCTGTATGAGCAATCACTTATGTGCACACTGAAGCGAGCTCTGATGAGCAGGTGGGTTCGTCAGCACCTTAGGGAATCACTGATGCAGCCCATTGTTAAAGCACGGGCCCAGTGCTGCCATCCGCAAGCGGGAGGCGCGTGCGCAATCAATGTGCGCGTCGCCCCGAGCTTTTCTCATTCCTGTCTTGAAGACGCACTTTGATCACCTTAACAGAAGAGCTGACCTTAAGAGAAAACAAGAACAGAAACTGCTAAGAAAGACAGCCACAGGCACAGCAAAGCTTCCTGTGCAGCAGCGTTACTCATAGCCAGCTGCTTATGATGAGCATCCGCACTCTCATCAGCTTGTAAGTCAGCAGCACCTGCTCCCCATCATCTTCCTGGAGGACACGTACACAGCAGCACGGTGCTCAGCAGCCCTCCCCAGCACCCAGCTGTTTGTGGCAGGACCTAGCCCACAGGATATGCATTGCATGTCAGCCTCCCGTCCCGCTGAACACAAGCCTGCCTTGTACTACTGCCTACTCTGTGCATTTGGCATATGTGCAGGAGACACTGAACCTCCCTGGAGCATCACGTCTAAACAGAAACAGATTTGAGCAGAATTAGTAAAGGAAACTTTGAGGATATTTTGGAAGCTTTTAGTTTTTAAGGATTTAGCAGGCAATACTTTAATCTCTGCATAGTCCTGAACCATTGTTTCTGTTTAAGTGCATGTCGACGGAGATGCATCCACAGAAACCGCATATGACTGTTATTTAGCCCAAATTTCTCTTACTTTGATTTTAAGACCACACTATACTATTGTACCTGGTGTTCAGCTGAAGAAAAGGAGAATACCTTAAGAACCCCATGTAGAATTTCCACACAGTAATAATTCATGTGCATATTACAATTCTTAGGGAGTGCTCTACTCCATACATCAGTGGCTGCAATTCCTATAGATGTGAACAGTCTTGAGAGATAACACATTTCCTGTACTTTCTAACTACCTCCAGTGATTAACCATCCATCCAGTAAAGTTACAATAAACCTAATGTCCTGTTGCTTATTAATTATCAGCTCAACAAGCCATTTAAGCAGGGAAGAAATGCACAGCAAGCTGTTTCCTGCATATTTGCTGTAACAAATGGCACATCGAACAAACCAGGCAGGATTTCTGAATGAGCATTGTTTGAAAAACATCCCTGCATCTAATTTAGGCATATTTGTTCTGGCACTTTCACCATAGGAAGTGGGACTGTCTAAGGAGGTCATTTTAGGTGATTGAAAGAAACCCTCCCACACCTGTACAGCCCTCTGCAAAGTAACTCCCTGTCTCTGGGAGCTGAGCCCCCAATATCAAAGAAAAATAACTTTGCCTTTTAATGGGAACTGACTCCAGTGGATGTTGCTGTATTTCATAGTGGAGATACTGATCCTGCAATTTTTTTAACCAATTTAGTATTTGCCTATCTACTTTGGAGACCATTGTTTTAGGTGACATCACTGAAAACCATGAAAATTTCTCTCATTCCCATTACTCAGCCTTGTAATTTTAAGCACAGTACCACAAACTAGGTATCTACCCAGCTGACCTGTGAACAGTCAGATGCTTGTGTATCTTGACCTAGACTACACCTGCTCAACTTTAAATTGCTCTCAAATACCTACTGCCCTCTTAGCTTTGTTTCAAAGTTGCCCTGCAGAATTTGAGTACTATAAAGAGGAAAACCAGAATAGGCAATCCCTGCCTTCTTTCTAGCTCTGCAGCAGTCAGACCAAGGAGCAGAAACCTTCCAATAACTCATTGTTCCCTCTTCTGTGAAATTAAAGATAAGAATTTTCCATTTCACTAGAAATTGTAAAAATTTCTGCACCAGCTAGAAGTTTTGTGTTCTTGATGTACTGTTGATGGGGCTTTGAGGAACCTGGTCTAGTGGAAAGTGTCCCTGCCCATGGCACAGGGATTGGAACCTGATGGTCTTTAATGTCCCTTCCAACCCAAACCATTCTATGATTCTATGAAATGTAAGATATAAACATCACACTACAGTAAGTCCCATATGCTGTAGTCCATACAGATTTCTCTTCCTGGAAGACTTCCAAATTTACCACCACTCCCATTCACTTTTGACAGCTCTAATCTGACTTTTGGAGTCTCTCTCTAGAGGAAAGAGTGGTAATGATCACGAAACACTGATAATGTGAATCATGAAGAGCAGACCTCACTACCATTCTCATTTGTATGGCAAAACATCGGCTTTTTGATTTGCCCCATTTGCAACACCAGTCTGTAGATCAGCCCTGAAATTTCCTTTTCTATCCGAAAAAGGCTGAGTGTGCGGTATCAGGCACGCAACAGCTCCCTCGCTGCTCCAGCGAGGGCTTCCTAACTTCTCATTTCTAGGGATTAGAGAATTTATATTCTGCAGCACACACAATTCCTTGGATACCAGTAGGAATTGGAGAAAACTAAAATTGGGCCTATTCTTTTCCTCTACTCCATTAAGTGCAGTGGGAATTAAATACTGGGAACTACACACTGAAGACAACACAACAGAGGTTTTCCTACTTTCACAGATGAAAGGCAATACTTTAATCCCTGTGTAGCTCTCTACTGAGCATGAGATCAAGCTAAGTAGATCAGAATCGACTTTTAATTAAACTCAACAGCTTTTCTTGATTCATGTAGGACTTCAAGAATAGACATCTGGCACAAGCTTTGGATGCTAGGATGTCATGTTTACTTATTTCTTTCCTTTGAATTCACATAGATACACACATATGGATGTGGCACGACAATTTTGTTACAACCCCATTTATTTATTTAGTGCGTTTGCTTCCTATCATTCGTTATTCCTGCTTAAAGTACTTCCTTTCAAGGAGAACCTTATCATAACCCAACAATATAACATATGGTCACATTTACTGCACTGTACACAGGCAACTTTGACAATACAGCAGAGTCATCACAAGATATAAAAAGCAGAGGTTCAGAAGGTGAATTTTGTTATGCATGTATGAGAATCAGTGTGGGGGTTTTTTTTAATACAGCCCATCCAGAGCATTTTATTCAGAATGATTGTGGCTTGTCCCATAATCGTCAGAGGCATTTTCTTAGATGCAACCAAAGCCAAGGGATGAATACAGGTTCATTTCCATTTTACATGTGACAATAAGAGCGCCCGATGTTCTGCATGCGAACATTTTCTACCAGTTTTCTACACAGTTCCCTACAGTTTAGGGAGCACAAGACAGGAACTGGAGGAGCAAAGTCCTTCCCACTGTAAGAGGAGATGAGGTTTGTTCTCACTTGAGGAACCTGAACATACGTAGTTCTATGGAACCTGACGAGAGATATCCCAGAGTCCTAGGGAACTGGTTGATGTAGATGCCAAGCCACTCTCCACAGTAACTGAGAAGTCATGGTAATCAGGTAAAGCCCTTGGTGACTGGAAAAAGGGAAACACTGTATCTGGATTTTAAAAGGGTAGAAAGGAGGAACCTGGCAACTACTGACCTGTCAGCCTCATCTCTGTGCCCGAGAAGATCCTGGAAGAGATCCTCTGAGAAGCTCTGCTAAGGCACATGGAGGACAGGAAGGCAATTCGAGACAGCCAGCACGGCTTCACCAAGGGCAAGTCCTGCCTGACCAGCCTAGAGGCCCTCTGTGGTGGAGTGACTATAGCACTGGACAAGGGAAGAGTTATAGATGTCATTTATCTGGACATCATGAAATGATTAAAAAAACCAAAACATTTTTGGAAAAGCAAAATTTGCAGGTCATAATTGTCCTATTAAAAAAGACCCAAAACTAAATCCAAAACAAAGAAACCGCACTGCTCTCAAAACAGCACTAAGAATTAAAAAAAAAAAACAACATACTTAGGAAAGTGAGAACTTAACACTGGCACATAGAAAGGAATACACTCCCCCTATGGCCTCTGCAAGTCCATTTAAGAGCTCCCAATATGATTATTCCTACATTAAACTTTCTATTTTCCTTCTTGTGCTGAAAATCAGCTCAACTATGGAGACAAAACAAACAGTAATGCTCAACTTCTAGGTGAAGCTATAGAAATCAAAATTCCTATCTTGGGCAAACTAGATTCTAAAAAAGCCCCAGGTGCTGGAGTTGCAAAAAAACCTCAGCTTTTCACTGAAACTAGAGTTTGCATTCAGCTGTCATATTTGTTGAAAGCTACCTGAAGCACAATTGGACTGTAGCCAATGGCCAAGAAATCAAAATTATGATAGAAAATACAAATGAAACAAAGCTCTAAAATTATTTTCAAGACATTAACACATCTTGTGCAATCAGACTTTTGGTATTTCAATATTTACATTTGGCAATGCTGAGGAGGAGATACAAATGAAACCAGTTTGCAGTTCACTTTAGCATGAGATGTCTTAATTTGTGACCAAATTAGTTCTTTTGTGACATTTTTCCCTTTAACATTTATTATTATAATTTAACATTTAGTGCCTGCTCAAGTAAGGGGGGAAGATAGACAGGGACTGCCTCAGACATTTGAAATAATTCCTGAAGTTTTAGTCTTTATTTTGAATCAGCTCTCTGAAAATACAAGGGAGCTACTCTGGAAAGTTAAAATAACAGAAAAAGAAGAGGCTGTTCTTCAGGAAAACCAGACTAGTAGGAAAAACACTTAACAACAACAACAGAGGAAGGGGAATTGTGTAATTCCGTTTTACATCACATCGGGTTTCCTAGTGAATTTATAATTAACTGAAGTTTATTCAAATTTGACTAGTACTGGATTTAATAACTATAATGTTCCCTACTGCCCTTTAATAAAACTGCATGGCAACAAGAAGTAATGGAATCAATGAGGGACATCATGCAAATAGTACTAGACCAGCTGATAAACTCCTCTGTGCATCATGACACAGCTATTGTCTTCCCAAAGCCTGGTTTTGCTCAAATAGAGAGATGTGCTGAATGTTATCGGAAAGCCATCATCAAATACTACAAAAAAAGATACGAGGTCTGGCTCACCAGTACAATTCACACACAAAAATCAGATGCTGGGGGAACGAGGGTTTCAGCAGGGTCAGCTGCTACACCTGAGCTGGCAGAGAAGGGCTAGGCCAGCACTCACTGCTTCCTAAGCTCCAGTTCTGCTAAGTGGCATGGCCACCTGCCCACCGCTGCCTGCCAAATGTGTGTCACTGCTAATTATAACTAGTTCAAACACAGCAGAGTAAAGAGAAGCAGGGAGCCCATCATTACATAGAAATACTACAAAGCACAGCCTTATTTTACCTACATGAAAGACAGATTTTTGTCACTCGATAGCAGCGTGAGCAGAATCCCACAAATTTCCATGTACCAAATCCATTGACTCTCAGCAACAAAACTCCTGTGGCTCCTGCTCTTTCTCTCAGAATAGATTTATTAGTCAGGTTCTACAGTGAGGTCCTATTTTCCTTGCTTTTTATCAGCTGTATAAATTGGATTCAATATCCTGAGTATCGTGCGGCCTTGTTCTATTTTACCCAATAACTTGCTGAATTCTGTAATAAATGAGTAACTCTTTGACCTCTGAGTTTATGGATCTAACTCTTCTGCCTGGGTACCAGCCACTAAAACAGTCACCAGTGCTTCCAAGCATTCCATTTCTCCTTATCTGCAGCTGCTATAGCTTCTGCAGTTTGCGTCTCATTTGAGGATGAGGATGCCCAGTCCCTTGTCTAGGAAGAAACTCAGTCTGCTGCTACACATTGTCAATACATTTTTTAGTTGCTTTTCTACAAAGAAGGAACAATATCTACAAGGCTTATCTCCTCTATCAGGCACAGGACTATGGAACAATCCTTTATGACCTTGCACTTGTCTCTCATGGGCAAGACACAATCCAGACAGGGACAAAGGGCTTCTCAAAGAAATGTTTCCAGGGTGATGGCATGCACTGCAGTCCTGCAGCACGGTGAGCTTCCATTCTACCGATTCTAAACACAGAAACGCAGCATTCCCGCCAGTTCCTTACAACTATACAGACATAACAGTACTGAGACATTCAGTGTCACTGCTTTCCCTCAGCTCCTTCCTTTATAGGGCACGAGGGCCACTTGCTTGCCCTGCACCTTGCTCTATGCCACCATTTCTCTCCTTGTCCTCAGCACCTGATTGGATATGAACGTTAGGAGTTATCACTGCCTGTCATAAGAGACCTGCATTTAGCTCATCCCCGTCTCACAACCTCTTACGCTGCTTCAGCCCTTACAGCAAAGTCCAAGATGCAAACCCAAGGTGTACTGGGTGTACACGTGGCTTGCATGGCCAGGTTTTGGCAGCAGTGGGCTACAGGGGTGACTTCTGTGAGAAGCTTCCCCTGTGTCTAGTGGAGTCAATGCCAGCCAGCTCCAAGACAGTGGCTGCACCTTTGGGATCACACAGCTAAGAAGGGAGAAAAAATCTGCACAATTGCAGCTGACAGAGAGGAGTGAGAATATGGGAGAACAATAGCCCTGCAGACCCCAAGGTCAGGGCAGAAGGAGGGGGAGGAGGTGCTCCAGGCACTGGAGCAGAGATCCCCCTGCAGCCCATGGTGAAGGCCATGGTGAGGCAGCTGTGCCCCTGCAGCCCAGGGAGGTTCAGAGGCATGAAGAGATCCACCTGCAGCCCATGGTGGATCCCATGCCAGAGCAAGTGGATGCCCAAAGGAGGCTGTGACCCCATGGGAAGACCATGCTGGAACAGGCTCCTGAAAGGATCCATGGCCTGATGGAGAGAGAAGCCCATGCTGGAGCAGGTTTGCTGGCAGGACTTGTGACACCACGGGGAACCCCCGCTGGAGCAGCCTGTTCCTGAAGGACTGCACTCCCTGTGAGAGACCCAGGCTGGAGCAGTTCATGAAGAACTGTAGCCCATGGAAGGACTCCCACTGGAGAAGTTCATGGAGGGCTGTCTCCCATGGGAGGGACCCCACACTGGAGCAGAGGAAGGATGTGAGGAGTCCTCCCCTTGAGGAGGAAGGAGTGCAGAAATCATGTGTGGTGAACTGACCACAACCCCCATTCCCCAACCCCCTGCACTGCTGGGTGGGATGAGGTAGAAAAATCAGGAGTGTAGAACACACAGATGGGGAGAAGGTGTTTTTAAGATTGCTCTCTCATTACCCTACTCTGATTTGTTTGGTAATAAATTGAATTAGTTTTTCCCCTAGTCGAGTCTGTTTTGCCCATGACAGTAATTGCTGAGTGACACCTCTCACTCCTTATCTTGACCCACGAGCTCTTTGTTACATTTTCTTCCCTATTAGCTGAGGAGGGGAAGCGACAGAGTGGCTTTGGTGGACACCAAGGTCAATCCCCACAGTGTACAGCTTGTTTCCTTGCCTCTGACCCTTTCTGGTCAAAAAGCCCCAGAAACACACACCAATGCTGATCAATACCTATCAATGAAATGGGCCATTTCATTAGCAACAGAACTCTGCAGGCAGCCAACTCTCCCTGAGTTGGCTGGATGCCACCATGAGCTGCTCTTAAATTCATCCCCTGTAACTTGATGCATCATTGGCAGACAGCAGAGGAAAAAGGCAGGCAGATTGTGTTCACTCCACCATTGATTTTACTGTAAAAAAAAAGGCAACTTGGGAAATAAAACATTTCTTCAATTTCTCCTTTTAATATGTGAAATTCAAGTCAAAAGCTAGAAGGTTTTCTAGTACACAAAGCCATATAAGTCACAAAGAAGACGACAAGCACTGTTGATGATAGAATTCCAGCACCTTTCAGTATCACTGTATTGGCTCTGGACCCGACACTGACTCAGCCCACACCATGGCTGTAACACCAGCCAGAAAACCAGGAGCCGAACACACTGTGCCTCTCTGCTTCCATATTTCTAAGCACCAGGTTCAGGAGTCAAAGCCGTAACTTATTTAAGGTCTACTGCTGATCTGTCATGTAGATAACTGCTCCAAGCAAAAAGTATCAGGTAATGAAAAACTGGGGGGGCAGGGGAAGCAGTGATTTACAGAACTAAGTTAACGTGCAAAAAAAAAAAACTTTCAAGAGGCTGCCATTCATCAGAATCAATCAGTGGCACACAGAAGACTGAAGAAACATCGTTCCATATCACACTAATCGGAGGCGACAAGAAGGAGAAACCTGCTTTGGAAAGGACCCCTGGAACAGGTCACCATTGACAGGCACAAGAGAAAGCCTACAGAGGCATCAGCACAGTGCTTTGCTGCGTGGCAAGGGCATGCTCAGGAAAGCCCAGCAACACAAACTTCACCCTAAATCCCTGCAGACCCCCAGGACCTGCACCCAGTTATGAGCTTGTTCCTGTTTCAGTGCTACCCTGGAGGTGGGAGGCCTGGGGTCTGTGTGATCATTACTGCTGGCAAAGAGCCATTTCAGTGAACTGCTGGGGACTTTTCTGCAGAAGCAAAATCACGTACTTCCATGCTTGAAAGTTGAATAAAGAAGGGAATACACAATTGTATAACAATAACTAAGGGTAGAAATGAAAGTGGAATTGTGTATGACTAATGCTGAGGATGGCAGAGAAGATATCAGAAAAAAGGTTACAAAAAAGAAATAAGGAAGGGAAGGGAGAAAAGACCTGCAGGACAGGCAGGTAAGGACATAGCTGGGGACAGGGTGTAAGAAAATTGTATGTGCAAAGGAAAAAGGAAAAGAAAAGGAGACAGATGAAATTAAAAGTCTAAAGAGCAGATATTTGGGCTAGAATAAAGAAGAAAATTGAACTGTATGTCAACATCCTTACACTACACGCACCTTTGAGGTACAAGTAAGAGTTTCAGCCTGGATGCTTTTGCATATAATTTCTACTGTTTTGTTGCATTTGTTAAGACAAAGATAGTCCTCTCTGTATTGTTTCCATTTGAAATTAGAAGTAACTTTTAAAAATGTTGAACAACATTCTAGAAGAGAGATAAGCCTTTTATCTGCCATACTCAGCTGCAAGCTTCACCACACAGCCACATTTCATTGTTCCAGCAGTTCAAGTAAATCTAAAAGCTAAACTCAAATCTCAGAAACCAAAAATCTATCACAGCACCAGAGACCATGAAAACATATGAGTATGAGAAGCAAGTTGGAGCTCATCCAACCTGCTGCAGACTGCTGACTCTTCCAGACTGTTACACAGAGTGGTTCTGCAACAACAGTTTTTCACCTGTGATTCATTTTAAACAATAGATCTGAGCCTGCATAAGAGTTACTTATCTAGTTCATGCTAGATATTCCTGCATAAGAGAGAGTGAAAAAAACAAAAAGTCCCTTTAAAAATGAAAATATATGCTTTGGAAGTGAATCCTCTGCCTGCCTCTGCTTACAGCACTTTGATTTGCATCACAGAGCAACACAGTCTGCCTGCACTGGACTTCTCTCTGATGAAACTAAAACCTTACAATGCTAACCAACAAATCCAGTCTGAAGTAACCTCTTCATGAAGCACACCATGCAAGGACTCGTGAAGGTAGTCTAGGACTATAGACTACAATTTAGGTCAGAAGGGTCTCTCATCTTCTCCTGGTGCCACCACCACCAGTTTAGGTTGCTCAGGGCTTTGCCAGCTGAGCTCCACAACCTCTCTGGCAATCTGTTCTAAAACTTTTTCCCATGAAATTCAATTGCATATTCCCTTTTTGCAACTTGTGAGTTCTGCCTCTTGTCCTGCTATCATGCAACTCTAAGATGACTCTGTTCCTGTCTTATCCATACCCTCCCTTTAAGAGCAGAAAGATCCCCTTCAGCCTTCCCTCCTTGAGCTTGAAATTTTGAATGTGCACCTAAGATGGAGTATCTGCTTCAGAGCGTTACACCACGTTAACATTTTCAATTTTCTTGTCAAAAGCATTTTGTAATCAACAGACCTTTGGCATCAACTGCTGCTTGTAGAGCCCTGCTCGTGCTGCACAAAGCTGCTTGGGGATGCAGCCCCAGCCCTGCCCTGCCATCTGTGTGCACCGAGAGCAAGGACAGCGTGCCCAGGAGCACTGCAGCACACTTACACAGGTATGGGCTTGGCTCGGATAGAAGCTTAATTACATTAGCCCAAATAAGTCATTCAGCAAAACCGTTCCAGCAGACAGCCGAGAAACATGCCCTTGAATACAAACTCATCCCTTCAGTACTGGTCCTGAATAGGAATTAAGGAGAATTAAAAACATTTCAGATCTTACAAACACCAGTCTGAAATGGCAGTTGTCTAGATGGCTGGTGGGATTTTGTCACTGTCACAATTTCATGGTCATCCTCAACCTCAACATCCATACAAAGCTAATGTGATACAGTTCTGACTCATCACTACTTTTTTATATATTTGAAATCCCAGTAGCTTCCAGCAGCAACTAATTGCTTATTAATTCCACCACAGAAGATTCTGTAAGGGATTTACAGTAATTAATAGAAGCTAATCTGCTTTCTGCCCTGAATTATCACTCCCACACATGAACTAATGAAGCAGTGACTGACCCCCAAGCTCCAGAACTGCAAACACAAAGCTGAATTCTGTGCTACCTTTTCCATGGTCCTCAGGAAAGGTACTGGCTTTGTGCATGACAGTAATACAAAACAGTGATTTCCCTTTTTTTAAAGAAGCCAAGAGAGGACAGTTGCATCCATCAATTCTTCATCCATCACCTCCCTGTCACCTTTCAATTTATTTCTGTCACTGGGAGAAAAGTGTGTAAACAAATGCAGCTCACAATCATGAACCCCGGTGACTATTTATAACTGAAATACACTCCACTGCTAATCCTTTACAGTGCCTCTCCCAGATTTATTTACCTTTAAAATAAAGCTGAAATTCACAGAATTGGCTGCATTTTCTGGGCATTCTTTACTGTGCACTGATAATGAGCAGACAGCTATATGGGGAAAAAAACCCCGTGTCAGAAAGTCTGAACCAGCTCAACTTTATGTTTTAGTTATGCAGACAACATATATCCCACCATCCATGAGATCCCACATTTCTTAGGTGCACTTATGATCAGCAAGAAGGAGCAGCAGAAACGCAGCCCTCCTTTCTCTGCCTGATCCAGCCTGTCATGCAGCAGGCACATCCTTGCTAAGACACCAAATGTTTCTCCATTGACACTCCACAGTATCCAAAGAGCTCCATGACACATTTGCTAGGATGCCAAATGAGTTGAGCCCCCTTCCAAATCACAAGCCAATTTTTCTTAAATGATGAAAAAGTAGCTGCAGAGCTGTTAGGCTCATTTTAATGGAGAGCAGCTGTAAATGCTGGCATGTATAATTACTAAAGGAATGCCACAAATATTTAGATAACAAAGACTACAAACAACCTCTGTGATGACAAAGGTAAGAGTGATAAGCAGCCATGATTTAAAACAAACTAATTACGTCCAATAAATCTATTCTCTTTCTGGATAAAGAACATAGGAAATTTACTAAATCTGGTCATGAGCAAAACATACTGGGATGGAGTGCAGCTGCAGAAATGTCAAACTATCCTCACAAGGTTATACTTGACATTCTGGGGGAAATGCAAACAACAAAATCTTGGAAGAAGAATTCCTGAATGTCCTTAAAGAACTATAATTAGTTGTTGCAGGTCAAAACTACACCAAATAGTAGGATGGTGGGAAGAGCAACAGGAAAGCGAATTTTGCCTCTTAAACTTTGCCATTAACTGAAGGAAATAAATGACAGGCACTCCAAAATTCAGATGCTAATACAATGTTCTGGCGCAATCTAATGTGGTAATAATCATCTTGTTACACAAAACTGTATAGCTGATTCTTCTGTGCTGCTTCTCTTAAGTTATGGAATGAAATCTTGTCCTTCAATGCAAATTCTACTTCAGTTTCAATTCAGTTTCATCTATGCATTTTATTTTGAGTTTCCAGGGAAAAAAACCCCAGATTTTTACAGGTTTTTAACATTGTAAATCTGGGGGTGGGGGGGGGGCGGGGAAAAAAACCAAAGTCCAAACCAACCTACCGTATTACCATGGGCATTGATTTGTGTAGCTAGCTGCAGGGCTTCTTCAATATTGTTCCAAAAGTCAAAACAGAATGTTGTTTTGCAAGAAAAATGTACTTGCCCTCTGTCTAAGTGGAAAAGATGACAATTTCTAATGAAATATATTTTAAAATATATGGGTTTTAGTAGAACTCACTTAAGAGTCCTCAGAAATCATAACTCACCCACCCTTCACTCATATTTAACAATGTCAAGCTATTTTTTCACTTGCTAAAGCATCCAGGCAATCTAAGACATAACAGTTCTGTGTCTCCTTTGGTGTCATGGGGTAAAAACTCCTTGTTGGGCTAAAAAGCTTTATGCCACATCTCCAACAAGCTGCTTTCTCCTCCTTTTTCAAGGGAAAAATGCCATGCTATTAGAACTAGATGAAAAGAAGCCACAGCTGGATTGCCAGACAAGCAGTGCACATTGACGATCTGGAGGCCAAAACGGAGAGGCTGTCTGCTCAGTAACATTGACCAGGAATATGCTATTCTGTACTAACTCGGGCACTTTAAATTGAAGACTCCTTAGTTTGGAATTTTGCCACTACTTTTCTACACAAACGAGCTGTAATAATCACTGAAATTAGAAGCACTGCAACAGAATGATTATTTTAAGAAACAGGAATTGGTAGCATGACAAATTAAGAGATAAATCCAGAAAACTAATCACCGTCATAAAGAAAAAAGACGCAATCCTGGAATACGTCCATAACATTTCAGATAAGTTATCAGGAACCAGCAAGATGCCCAGTGAACTCACTTTTGGCCACTATTTCCTATGAGGCACAGAGAGCACCCCTAAGGCAGGAGGTTACAGCTACTGGAATTGAACCAAACACAAAACCTACACAATTTAAAAAGCAACTCCAGCACATCAAATTCAAGCAAAGTTATGTGCAAGAAGATTTCCCCAGGGCATCTCATAAAACACCTTTAGCTTTTTAACACTCCTTTCCTCTGTCTGAAAACTTGAGCATTAAGAAATTTGTCAGACAATATTCAAGGGAAACTTCTACCTGACTCAAGCACACAGGGAATCTCAGACACTTGATCAACCCTTAAAAGCTGCTGTGTATAAATTAGTGTGTGGTAGCTACCTCACAAGTTTTCCCTCATTTTATGGTAAGTAAAAGGAAAAATGGCAGAGCCATTTCAGTTTAAGGTTTTGTGTGTTTATAAACATATGCATTTATTTGGCTCACGGTTACATCAGGGCTAATATTCAATGCCTATTTAATGTTCTTTTTCCTAAACAAAACTGTAGCTCACTATTGGTCTAATGAAAAAGTATGTTTCCAGTTCCTTTCAATTAAGCAAAAGCAGTAATGACCATGTGAGCACTCCTACAGCTCAGTAAAACTGATGCCAACAATGGCATAAGCAAACCTGTTCCTAAACTGTTCTATGTAAACCAAAGTGTTCAATCAGCCTCTCTTACAAAAGCTCCGGGACTGTCACAAGAGCTTCTTCAAAACCAAGCACCGGACTACTCTCATAAAATAAAACTGGTTTATCTTCCTTATGTGAAATTAGTCCATGGTAAAATGGTACCAGGCACGCATTTTACCCTTCTCCTCTAGTCATTGGGAAGACAGTTACACTCAAACCAATTCTGCATGGGTAGATATTTAAATTTAAAAAACTGACACCTTGAAACTTCAAATTACCCCATTGCAACTGGAGCCACAGAGATTTTAATGAAACATAAATAGTACATTCTGCAGCACCACTGAACATGTGGGCATACTAGTTTGAAGATCGCCCATTGGTGCTGTTTGCTTCAATAAAACTGGAAATTCCGTGAGGAATGAGATTTATAATTTCAGGTCCTATAACATTATCAGCTTCTTCAAGCAGCCATCAAAGGACTAATGAAGTCCTGCTATTTCTAATGCAGTGGGGAAACTTACCCAGTTCCCTGCAGAAACAGAGTGAATGATGAGTAATACAAAGCACTAATGCCATCTTCAACAGATACTGCACCAATCCAGTGCTCAACAGAGTTAAAAATCTGAGTATGCTATTTGTGCTTCACACAAAAATCCTCCCTGTAATATCTATAGATATTTGGCATCACCTCTCTGGATGTAATTCATTATACTGAAATCTCCTTTTGTGTTTCTTAAATCCCATTACTGATTTATTTCCTCCTGAATACATTATCTAAAAAATAATGCCGGTAGTGCCAAATACGTAATTTTGTTAATCAGTTGTATGCTACTCAGTCTCTTCAGGCAGTTTGCTCTTTAATGTCCTCAAACTATTCTGATTCTTCTGTATCAAGGAGATATTCAGGGTGATAGTGGGACTGGGAGGGGCTGACCCACAAAAGTCATGATATCCTAAACAGATCTGTGACAGCTACTGCAGAGCAATATTACTGTCAGTCTGCCAGTCAGCCAAGAGTGATGTGCCACCCATCACACATCCTCTAGCCCAGAGTGAATCCTGATGCCTTTCCACAACCATCAGTAAAATCCAAAAACTGTCAAAAGGGTGATTCACCAAAGAACTTACAAAAATAAAAGTAGTCACAAAGTAGTCAAGTACTTAATTCTTCCCTGGAAAAAACTTAGAAAAAGGATTTCAAAGGATTAAAATATGACCAAAAGAACAAAATAAGGGCAATGTGCCTCTTTCATGCCTTGCAAGTAGAGTGCCTGCTAAACACAAAGCTTCACTAATGTCTTGCAGTATTTCAGTAAAATGTAGGTGTTGATGAAGTCAGACTCATGTATGTTTTTCTTGAGTCAGCTCTCCTAATAATAATGATAATAAAGTCTCAACCCACTAGTTGGTTGGCTGTTTTATCTGTTCAGGGAATTAGGGAAACAACATACAGAAAGGAATACTGCCAAGGACAGTGTATGTTTGTAAAAATTTGAGATGACTGAATATGTTGTGGATTTTACCCCAGATGACACTATTTGTAGGCAAGGACTTCTTGATTTCTTCTAATGGTTTTGTAATCTTTTTAAGGTAAACGAAAGAGAAATGCATCTAAAAGGAGTTACACTTTCTGATGTTTCAGTCCAAAATGGTGGACCAGTTGAGAAAAAGTCATCCTGCACATGATGAATGAGTATTTTTTGGTTTAGAAATAAAGTAAAAGAACAAATGGTCTGAGGTAGCACAGCCAGAGTAGGTGGACTTTACATCTTTCCTAGGCCTTAGCTGGACTTCATTAAACTAAGGTAGAATCTATTGCATTCTGCAGTCTTCAGCCTGTTGACAGCTGTTGTAATTTGTTCAAATTTCAGCAGAAACTGAAAAAGCTTTACAGCTGCTCTAACCTCTACCAGCAAGGAAAAAGATGTCTTCATTACCGGAGAGTCCAAAGAGATGCTTCTCTCCTGTCCACCCAACTTCTTTTAAGAGAAACAACTTGGACAAGAAAAAACTCTGTCCGTTTCCAGCTGTAACGGGCATGAGAGCTTTGATTGCTAAGTCCCTTTAACACAAAACTCCAAGAAAAAAGCCAGTAACTCCACAGTTTGTGTGAGCTGCCCTCCAGTGCCAAGGTCAGGGTTATCCTCAGCGCCGGGGTTATCCTCAGCAGCTGTGTCAGTGCCAGCCACACAAGGTAATGCACCACAGGCAAATGTGAATCTGAACTCTGCTTTTACAAATTGAAAGCGTTGGTCTGCATTACATTTTTAAGTAGGTATAACTTATTCATTTAACAGAATGTGCTCTCGCAGCAAGTTGCTAATCCCACTGGTATCTTGCACTGCACAATACGCCATCCATGTTCCTTGTGGTGCTTTGCAATGGGACTTTCTGATCCACAAACCAGCCCAGTAAAAGGAACTGGACAACAGCATTTCTCCAAGCAAACAGTGAGAGTCTATGCAAAAGCCATGGAGGAAATCTGCAAAGATGCAGTAGGTTCAATGCAGGTCTCTCTCCAAGGTTTATTTTGCATAAATTTGCATTGTGAAGAAATTGCCTGGATCTGCCTTGTTTCCATTTCTCTTTTTTCTCTACTCCCTCATAGTCATTGTCTTCTTTTAATCTCCATTGGAGCTTAAGGAGGAGCTGAGAATACAGCTCCATTCCTTCAGAACCACAGTCAAAAGAATACTAATTAGTTGTTGTCTTTTGTTGTTCTCACACTTTAGTTGTAGTTAAGCCAAAATATCTGAGTCCTTTGTCAACAGCAGAAGAGTGCAGAGGCCTAACACATATTTGTAAGATAAAGAAAATAATCACTGTTTCCTCCGTTCCACGAGGGAAATTAATGTACCACCAAGTACTGCTCAGCAGTTATGTCCTGCCCTATGCATGAGGGCAATCACTGCAGTCACTGTGTGCAGCAACACACTCACTGACCTCATTTTCAATGGCTCTCACTGTAATGAAAGCTTTTGCTGTCCTGAACTCCCCAGACCTGGACCGTTCCTTTCGTATTTCTGACTTGAGCACCTGGTTCTGGAAGCTACCATGATACATGGTACCACAAGAATACTGACCTTCAAGTGTGCCAATGTACCAAAACTTGGTCTGACACAATGGTGAAAGAATATTCGCACTGTTTAATAAACTACCAAGCGTCTCTAGTGACAGCTCATTTGTAAAACCTGAATGTGTCCAACCTAACTTACAAATACTGCTTTCTCTGTTTCTCTGCATGCTCATCCCAGGAAAATGAACACAGACCCTCCATGCTTAGCACGAAACTCCTCCTCTTGACTGGCAAGGTTAGCCACTATCAGTGTATCACATGGCTGGTCTGCTGTAAAATATTAATGACACAGCTCAAATTACAACCATTAATTCTTCATGGAAGGAGGATTTAATAAATAGGGCCCAGGACTCCTGATTTCTCCATCTACTTGTGTGTGTCACTGATTTAATATGCAACTCTGGCCAAGTCACATTGTGAAGATAGTATTAAACTGGTCACAATAGTGTTTACACACCTCAGTGAAGACTGTGAGGGCTTTAGGCATGTGGGCAGCAAAAAGGTACTAAATACAGCAATCTTCTCTCACAGAATTTTGAGTCAAATGAAGTTAAGAGGCTTTCTGGGGAATGACTGATGGTTGTCCATCAGGGGTCTGGTGATGGTTTTACCCGGAGGGTCTTGGTGATCCTTGTTCTGGCTCTATGTGCTGACTTACAGGGCACTTTCCTCTGTTAGTCATGCAGATCTCCTGCTGCTTCTGATGAAATGGTAACACTCTGGGTACAAAAATGATGGAAAAGTGAATCTCATTCTGCTAGGATATATTTAGTAAGGCTAGGAATAAAATAAGCTAGAGTGAGACTGCTTTTGCTACTCTAACTAATATACAAATCCTCATGCAAATACTCCTCCTGGCACATCCAGATGGGTGTGATGGACATTTTTCATAGCTTTTACAAAAGCTGCTGTGGTCTCAGGTGGCCAAACTATTGACAAGAGCAGGAGTTCAGTCTCCAAGCTCATTCCACTCCTAGAGAAGTCTGCAGACCCACCATGATATTGCTGAGTTCATGCTCACAACAGCAACTTTCTCCAATCCCTTCTTCCCAGCTGTATATCAGAGGCACAGAAAAAACTACCAGGTGGTACAAACTGTCAGTTGCTCCTGACCTGGAAAAATCTGAACTGAAGCCAAGGTGAAAGTCCGTACATGCCATTAGCAATTCTCTAGAGTTTTTCAGCATTTCATTTTCCACACTTGTACAGGTTGACAGTTCTTAAAACATTTAAATGTGCCAGAAATGTGCAAAATGTCACCTGTCTCAATGCTGGGTGAAAAATAAGATATCCACAAGTTGGATTTCAACTGTGATGAATAGTGCCCCTGTCTTAAAGATTATGTTGTTGCAGATACATGATTTAATTTCCTATTTGCTGCAGTAAAAATGTAGCTGAAGCAGTTTTTATACACAGCAGTGAAGGGATATATACATAAAACATTCTAAGCTGGGTGCAACAAACATGCTGGAACAAGGATCACTGTTTTAACCATTTTAAAACAAAGGTAATAGCAACTGGGACAACATTAAGATTCTCTGATAAGCTGGTTTT